>OZ007498.1:115001106-116201106 GCA_963931805.1 Microdon myrmicae | reverse complement strand
TAGTTTACCGTCAAGAATTCTATGCACGGTCCTATCATCGCCCATTCGCGCTACGTGTCCGGCCCATCTTAATCTTCGCGACTTGATTACTCTCACTATTGTAGGTTTGCGGTATAGCTCTTCCAATTCGTGGTTGTGAAGTTTCCTCCATTGTCGTGACTCCTCGTCATATTTACCGCCAAATATACCCCTTAAAACTTTATTCTCGAATACGCGGAATTTGTTTGTTTTTTGTTGTTTCGCATCCGTATAGAGCAATCGGCATGATTATGGTTCTATAGACACGGAGCTTTATATTACGTGATAGCCGTTTGCATTTTAATAGTTTACTGGCTGCATGCCAACTAGCGTTACCGGAATGTAGTCTTTTGTTAATTTCCTTTGACGTTTCGTTTCTGGTCGTCAGTATCGTTCCCAGATATTTAAATTCTTTGACATTTTCAAATATCTTGCCCCTGACGTTTATATGTGTTCTCTGAGGTCTACCTGCTCTCGTCGTAATCATGTATTTCGTTTTGTCTTCGTTTATTTCTAGGCCCACCTTTTCTGCTGCTTGCATGATGATTTCACAGTTTTTACTTATAGTTTCGAGATTATCGCCCAGAACGGCGATGTCATTCGCATACGCGAGCACTTGTGTGACCCCGTTGAGGGATGATCCGGCCGTGTTGTCCTCTTGTACCCTTCTAATAACATACTCGCGGACAAGGTTAAAAAGGCATGGCGAGAGGCCATCCCCTTGTTTTAGTCCGTCCCGGATTTCAAATGGTTTTGAGAGGTGGTTTTCTACTCTAACTCGCCCTTTGTTTTCGTTCATGCAAATTTGAATGAGGGCGGCATATTTTTTCGGGATCCCCAGCTCAACCACAATATGGTAGAGTCTTTGCCTTGCGACTGAGTCGTAGGCTTTTTTGAAGTCCACGAACAGTTGGTGAACCGTCTCTCCGTATTCCCACTTCTTTTCCAGCAGTTACCTTATTGTGAACATCTGGTCGCTTGTTGACCAGTTCCGACGGAATCCCCATTGGTAGCCTCCCAATATTTCTTCTGCGTATGGTGTGATTCTTGCCAGTATGACATTTGTTAATATTTTGTATGTGATTGGGAGCAATAATATTCCTCTGTAATTTTCGCAGTCAGATCTGTCACCTTTTTTGAAAATGGAGATGACTATTGAGGTTTTCCATTCTTCCGGAATGACTTCCTTGTCCCATATTGTTTGAACCAGTTGGTGGATCTTTCGAGTGGTTGCCCCACCTACATGCTTCACAAGCTCTGCCGGTATGCAATCGATTCCGGGGGCCGTGTTGTTTTTCAGTCGATTTATCGCGTCTACAACTTCGTCCAAAGAGGGCTCTGGGATCTGGGGGTCGGCTGTATGTACGTCTGGTGCGTTTATTTGTGGTTGATGGGTGCGCACATTGAGCAGGTTTTCCAAGTACTGCTTCCATCTTGTCACGATATTTTTTGTTTCTGTCACCAGACAACCGTTTGTGTCTCGGATTATTTTAGCTCTCCCTCGGTAGCCATTTCTAATTGAATTTATGCCGGCATACATACCTCTGCTGTTCTGTGCTCATTTTCTATGATTTTTTCGACCCGAGTATTCTCCCATTCGCGTTTTTTGCGTTTGAAAAGTCTAGTTGTCTCTTTCCGACTTGTCGCGTATCTTTCTGCGTTGACTTCATCATATGCTTCTAAGTGGATCATTCTGAGGCGTTTATGTTCTTCTGAGTGCCGTGCACTCATCGTCAAACCAAGGTTTGGACCTAGTTGTTTTCTTAAGTCCTAATACCTCTTGGGCTATTTGTTTGATTGTGTCTCTGATCGATGGCCATTTAATGTCCACACTATTGGGTTCCTCTTCCTCACTACTGTCATTCTCTAGGATGCTAAATGTTTTCTTTAGTTCGTCTTGATATTCCGCCCTTTTACGTAGGTCTTTTAGTTTATCAATCTCGAACTCTTTCCTCGTCTCCCGTGACTGTCCATGTGGGTTTGCTGCGAACCGACTTCTTATTTTGCCCATCACTAGAAGGTGATCGGAGTCGCAATCTGCTCCTGTATATGATCTTACGTTAAGGATATTCAAGTGGTGTCTTTTGTCTATGAGAAAGTCGTCTATTTGGTTACGCGTTACGCCGTCGGGTGATATCCATGTGGCTTTATGGATTTGCTTGTGCTTGAACATCGTGCTTTTCACTACCAGATCTTTTGACGCTGCGAACGTGATAATTCGAATACCATTACCATTTGAAACGTCATGTAGGCTTTCTTTACCAATTGTTGGTTGGAAGATATCTTCCTTTCCAATTTTCGCATTGAGGTCGCCGAGGTGGATTTTAACATCGAATGATGAGATCCCATCAAATACTTCTTTTAGGGTCTCGTAGAATGTGTCCTTCGTTTCTTCGTCGGTAGATTCTGTTGGGGCGTGTACGTTTATAAATACATAATTGTACCATGGGCCCTGTATTTTTAGCACCGACATTCGGTCATTAATGAATTGCACATCTTTTACATGGGGAGTAATCTTCTTGCTTATGATGAAGCCAGTTCCGAGGTTATGTGTATCGGTACCTCCACACACCAGTATAAAGCCATTGGTTTCGATTACTTGATGTGGGAGTCGAACTTCCTGGAGCGCGACGATGTCCATTTTATATTGTTTCGCGTTTTCTAACATCGAATGATGAGATCCCATCAAATACTTCTTTTAGGGTCTCTTAGAATGTGTCCTTCGTTTCTTCGTCGGTAGATTCTGTTGGGGCGTGTACGTTTATAAATACATAATTGTACCATGGGCCCTGTATTTTTAGCACCGACATTCGGTCATTAATGAATTGCACATTTTTTACATGGGGCGTAATCTTCTTGCCTATGATGAAGCCAGTCCCGAGGTTATGTGTATCGGTACCTCCGCACAGCAGTGTAAATCCGTTGGTTTCGATTACTTGATGTGCGAGTCGAACTTCCTGAAGCGCGACGATGTCCATTTTATATTGTTTCGCGTTTGCTACGACCGTCTGTATCGCGCCTGGTTTATATAACGTTCGAACATTCCACGTGCCGACGCGTATATGCCGCTTTTTCAGTTTTTCCCTACGTCTTCTTTTTGCCGAGTCGGTGTTTTTTTGATGGTTTTTTCCCTTATGGTAGTGTCAGCTCATCACACTTACGCCTACTGGGTTTTTCGTGGGATTGTTTTTTGTATATTGGTTATTCATTTTTGATCCCACGAGAGTTGGGGTTTCAAATAGTCCGCCACATCAGAGCCCCGTTTTGATGTGGTAAGGTCTGCTTACTGCTCTGATTCGACCGGGTATCAGAGAGGCGCCGTTATAATACAGCCGGTATATCCCTGGCTGCAAATCACCCAATAGGCACGGTGACGCGTAACACCCTGGATTAGGGATGGTAGATCTTTGTGTGTTACTCCTCGCTAGCCTGTCTGACATGGGTGACCCTACTGGAAGCATATGCTTCCGTCAGCGTAGCCTGAGTGATTCATTGTAATTTAAGCCCCCGCACCACGTCAAGGTTTCTGTCAAGCGTTGGTTGGGTGGGCGGGGGGGGGGGGGGGGGGCTATAGTAACTTAATTACAATATTTGTTTTATTAAATTAAAACAAGTTTATTGTCCAAATACACCTCCAGCTATTTCACAACTGGTTCCTATTAGATTATCCATTATATCCGTATCCATTTTCTCCAAGCTGGTTGGAAGGTAGGAAAATTGACTTTCTTTTTTTTTAATGAAAAATATTGCTTGCATCTTCTCCCCATTTACTTTTATTCACCATTTCTTAAAATAATTAATTTGCATTTCTGCCGCAGATTGTAAAATTGTCTGCATGTTGAGATCGATTGCGTGCGACGAAAAAATTGCGGAATCATCAGCATATAGAGCAAGTTCACAATATGGTAATTGAAGGATACCCCCTGAGGAACACATGCTGGGACCATTTAATACTGGTACATTTGATACTGCTACATTTAATACTGGTACATTTAATACTGCTGGGGCAGTATTGTTGACGTAGACTTTGTAACGACGGCCCGTCAAAAAAATTTGAATGATTTTGCAAAGAAACGTAGGAACATGTTGAATCATTTTAAATAAAAGACCATCGTCCCATACAGTATCAAATGCTTTTTCGATATTCAGAAGTATTATTCCGGTTGACTTGCCGATGACACGATTTGCTTTGATACTGTTGAGAATCATTGAAATAGCATGGCTAGTGCTATGGTAAAGTCTAAAACCAAATTGTTGATTTGGGAGGATATCTCGTCCCTCAATAGTTTTTAACATCTTACTCTTCAATACGTTTTCATAAATTTTGCTTAAATTGCTCAGTACACTTCTGGACCTGTGTTTCATAATTAAAATAGAACAATTAATTGCCGCCTTTTTACCCACGGGCAATTAATATTCATATCGCATACGTTGCAATAATTATTCATTCATACCCAATTTCCAAAGCAAAACGTATATCATTGCAATCAAACCCATTTGCCAAGGCCACTCGCTAAATGCATTCTGCTGCACATTCAAAAACCAAGCGAACACCTGCTCGCGGACCTACATGGTTTCATATTTATATGACACTGTCGGTGCCTTCAAAGGCTATTAGCGACAATTTAATTGATCGTCGACCAAAATGCTGAGATCTGGGAAAGGACAGACACAGCGACGAAACGCAAATCAATCGAAAGATACGATTTGAACACGGGCCAATGTACTTTAATTGGTTCGGTATATGCAGCAATCAATTAATTAATTGCTCAAGCCAATGCCGCTGCACCTTAAGCAAAGCAATTAAGTGATGATGAATGGTCATTGGGAAGTGCGAATGACTCGTGCCGTGCAATTATTCTCAATATGGGTCACACATTCTGGCTGAGGTAAATGCATCGTCTGCACTTCTTCGCCAATAATTCAGGTATAAGAGAGTGGTTGCGAATGGACACAGAGCCAGAGTAAATTATCAAAGCAACAAGATCGCGGCCTCCGCATATGTACAGCGGGCCTTTTTGCTAAATAACTAAATAAATCTAATATATAAGATAAATGTTAAAAAATTAATAAAAGTCATAAAACAATAAAAAAAGATTAATAAATTAAGAAGGAACAACGTCTTTAACTCTCCGCCTACTTACTCTTCCTTCGCTATTGAGGAAGCACGGCAAAATGCTTTTGAAACCGTACTCACGTAATACAAGCAGCTGTGTGTTTACTTTTTGATTCGTTTTCCACCAACCCTCGATGGTTGATCGGGAACTTTAGATGCCGATAAACCAGACGGAAAAGTTCTAATCAACTGAGAGGAAGACCAAGACCAGAGTACGAACTCCAAGACGAATCGCCCAGAGAAGAAGTGCTCTTGAAGATAAACCAGCTGGACGGAAAAGTTCTTTCGTCTACTAATCAACTGAGAGGAAGACCAAGACCAGAGTACGAACCCTAAGACGAATCTCCTGAAGAAGAAGTGGGTTTGACGATAAACCAACTGGACGAAAAAGTTCTTTCGTCTACTAATCAACTGAGAGGAAGACCAAGACCAGAGTACGAACCCCAAGACGAGTCTCCCAAAGAAGAAGTGCGCTTAACGATAAACCAACTGGACGGAAAAGTTCTTTCGTCTACTAATCAACTGAGAGGAAGACTGAAACCAGAGTACGGACCCCAGGTCGAATCTCCCGAAGAGGAAGCGTGTTTGACAATAAAAATTACCAAGAAAAGTTCTTCTATCTTCTATTCGACTAAGAGGGAAACCTAGGCCTATATAATAATAACCTACTATTATGACCCTGTCAACTGTTAGAACACCAACAGCAATACAACATAACACTGTGGGGGTGTAAAAGTATTGCAGTAGACACGGGCACTGTTTCACTTTCTTCCCCACGACGTCACTGGATAAATAATATCAAACATCCCAAACACAAAGTAAAGAACAGGAGAAAATAGAAGGCACTGATTTTGATTGAATTTTTTGTTATTTTTATTTTATACTAAGTTTATCTCTGATTATACACTTGTAACTTTTTGTAGTTCAGCAACAATACGATTCTTCAGCCGAGAATATTTTTCTCGTTGCTCTATAAGCGACGAATTTAAATAGCAAATTTCGCGTTTCGATTTAGCTAGTGCACTATGAAGTTCTTGATTATTAAGTATTAACTTACGATTGATTTCACGGTACGTCTCCATTCGTAAAGAATGTTTTAATTGTTAATCAGATTTCCTCCAAAACTTGTGTCTCGAGCATGTGCACCAGTGTGCACAGGCTACGGTAGCTGAATACCCGACTGACTCGCGAGGGACGAAAATTGCCTTAAGCGTCGGCGTGATCTCCGGCGGTAGTGGTTCGATAGCGACTGAGTTGAATTAGGGATGAAGATGGGTAATTTTATTTTTGCACACAGGACAACCAATAGAGATCATACTTCTGCTCTCTCATTGCCACGCCCGTCGATGTGTGGTGAATACATCGGTTAATTCGATAGTCGACGAACATGGGAGAATGAGAGAACAGAAACACAAAGTACTATGATCTCGGGGTGGGTTTGGTTGTGTGTGCATGAATCAATGCAGTTCTGATGATAACCCATTGACCTAATTCGGTGAATGTGGTGACCTCAGAGTGCATTGAACTGTGGGAAGGTAAAATTGAGAAGGAGAGGAAAATTTAGCTGGTGCTATTCACCTGCGAAAAGAGATCATTGATCTCAAGCGAATAGATGATCTGCGGAAAAGCCGAAGTGACGCCAAATTGGCTAGGGTAATTTATCATGAGAACTAATTAAATATTTTGATAAATTCCCCAGCGGTTGAATGAATATGCCACAGTGTCGTCTGATTCGACTTGTTGTTGCTAACCGACATGATGTGCTTTCCGATGGAAATCTCATGGGATAGCAAAATGGAGTTGCCGTATGGCAAAAGGGTAGCTAAACTCAATTATGCATTATCTGCATAGGATAATGTGTTTAGCTATGCGTCCTTTTGGAAATATGATATTTCAGTTGAATAGCGTGAACGGCGAGATAGGGGTTGTTGTGACGCGCTGTTAGCGGTCGAAATTAGGTTAGGATTTTGGACTGGTTCTCCATGTGATATAGAGAAACCCCACAACACCATGGAACGATAACTAAATATTACATATTAAATGATTTACAACCTTATACAACAAAAGCAACCCCTAAAATATAGCTACTCTATATGAACGGCCATTACATTGTTAAAACCATGTGTCTTTGTTTGGCATCCGAACTATCATATCCTGACTTTTAATTAGAACGACTTTATATTTGAATCTGCGTAAGGTGCCACCAAATGTATGGGTGCTCCAAGAAAAAATTACCTCTATCAAAACCGGCTATGATTTTCAAGGCATTTATTTGACTGAAACTGGATTTCTAACCTCATATGTGTTCATAGATAAAGTAAAATATGTCTAATCGGATATACGAGGAGTAGAGCTCCCGGAGGTTCCCCTTTCCATCATATACTGACTATCCTTTTTCTATATGTGTTACTGCGGAAATTTTTTAATTAATTTGTGCATTGTCGCACCAGTCACCTTAAAGTTATGTAAGTTCGGTACTTGGTGCTTCTCTAGTGCAGTGAAGTCGGTATAGATTCCAAAGTTTTCGATGAGCAGTCACAGCGGAATTATTGTTTTTTCGTAAGCCATGCGCACATACCTAGAGACTGAATTCCCGACGATGGCGCTAACCCTAGGCCTACCTACCAGGAGTTTCTCCCAGGGGTTGTATTCGTACAGGGAACAATACAAGTTGAAAGTGACTTTTGGCACACATTGTACTTCTATTTCTTATCTTCTTCTTTTTCTTCGGTGAAATCTTTTGGATGTCGTCAAAGTACAAGCGTCACTCTCCCTGATGATTTGACTAACATTTTTGAGGCTCTTATTTGTTTGGAATCATCAAAAACGGTGTTCAATAGAACGCGATGAGGAGCAATCACTGTCAAGTGAGCGAATTCAACTCAACTCTGACCCTGCAACATAGATGAAACCAATATCACCTCGATCCTTTTTAGACAGGTATTATTGCTGTGTTTGTTAAATGATGTTCGATCCTCTTGGCAAATGGGCACAACAAACCCGACCAAATTTCCTGCTTCATCCTATGAACAAATTGCGCAACGTTTTGGATCAAAATTTAATGTGAGAGATAAGGCTCAACAAAGAAAACCGTTCTACAGCCGACACAAGATTGGGTTGATCTGCTTGACCGGTCATTTTAGTGCTCAGGCATTCATTACAATATCTCCTTTGCTATCCTTAAAGCTTCATCCGCACAGTGATTTGAAATTAAGGGCTTGATAAAGTTTCTTTTGTCCTTTTTTTTAATTATATAAACATTTTCCGTTATAGGAATTAAACATATTTAGACCATTCAGCTTTTATTAATGTAATTTAAACATGTCTTTCACCACCACAACTTTTTTCTCAGCAACCTGAAGAGCACACATTGCAAAATAGTTGTTATATAACTACCACTAAATTGTTAACTATTAAGACCTTATTTATGGCTATATTTATATGTTATTGTGTACCATGTGCACGATTATCCCAATGATATAGTTTTTTAATTACCGCCCACAATTGAGAACGTTACCTTTACTACTTGTGCAGCCAACTGACAAACCCCGCGTATAGCAATTAGTTTTGATAATTATCTAAGGCATGACCTTTAGCAACGCAACGTTTCCCAATTTTTTAATTCATTCAGACGAATCGCAGCCATGCTAAAACCACGTTCGATGTACCTCTGTCTGTTGCTGTTGAACATTTCAAGATGTGAGTCTTTCGGTAGATGGCCATGGAGCTTATTTCGGAAGATTGCGGGTCACTACGACAAAGATGTAGAAAACAAAGCCAAACTAACGACGGTAAATGGTTTACTTTCTCGAATTTTGACTTGTGTCTTGCAATTGGGTTAACCTTAGGATGGGTGGATAAAAATGGAAAATTTTCCTTGTGAAGTTCATAATATTGTCACCGACGACGGATACATTCTAGTTCTCTATCGCATCCCTAGGCCGGGACATCAGCCAGCATTACTGGTGCATGGCTTATTGACGTCTTCATTGAGTTTCGTCCTGTTAGGATCTCGACATAGTCTAGGTATGTAATCTTACCGAGGAATTCCTAAACCTAATTCATTTTCAGCTTTTCAGTTTGCCTCTCAAAAGTTTGATGTTTGGTTGTTGAATACTCGAGGAGCGGCGGAAAGTCGGAATCACACTCATTTTTCCAACAGAAGTCCTCTTTTTTGGCAGTTTAGTGTTCACGAGATTGGTCTTTACGATGTTTCTGCCACAATAAACTTCATACGGAACGTCACAACGTTTCATCAGGTTGTTTATGTCGGCCACTCACAAGGAGCTACATCCCTCTTTGTTCTCTGTTCCTTGCGACCTGAGTACAATGACAATATCTTGCTTATGCATGCCCTCGGACCTGTTGTGTTTTTAAAGGATCTGTCAAAGTACTCGCAGGAAACAGTGAAAATGCTTAAGGATTTCATCAAGGTAACTTAATCCACTTCGAGTGAATTCATTGTACTTCTACTTGTAATGACGATTTTTATCTCTAAAGAAGAAGAAACGACTGAACTCGTTTGAAATCTTTAGCCGAGGAAGAATATTTAAGGACTGCAGTATTAAGTCGCGCAGGCGCGGCATGTGTGTAAAATTAATGAGAGGTATTTTTGGCGCTGGCCAGTATAACGAAGTGAGTGTAGAAAGAGGTGGACGAGCTGCCAATAAATTATTCTTACATTTTTTATGCAGTCATTGGATCCGATTGTGCTCGGTTCAGCGATTGGAGGCGGTTCTCTTCGAGAGATAGAACACTATCTTCAAATCTTTAAATGGGGAGACTTTAGAGCGTACGACTACGACATGAAACAAAACAAAGAGGTATATCACAGTGTCGAACCAACGGAATACGATCTTGCAAAAATTTCATTCCCTGTCATACTTCACTATGGGCGGACCGATGCCTTAGCGACCTCAAATGCCATTCACCGACTTTACAAAGAGTTGAAAAACCTGGTGGGACTTTATGCGGTCGGAGCGGATAAATTTAATCATTTCGACTTTGTATGGTCTTCTTTATCGGGAACTTTAGTGGGTGACAAAATCCTAAAACAGTGCGATGATTTTTTAAGAGGAGATTTAAAGTATCAAATTGAATAGGAAGTCTAAGTAATTACGTTGAATAATACAGTGCTGCGATTGATAAAGGTAACGATGTCTTAAAAACAACCGGCGTCGATGAAAAATGGATCGTTCGGTGTTTTGTTCACTTATTTTTATATTGTCCTGTTGGAAATTACATGGTAACTCAAATCGAATATCACTAATTGGCCTAATAGGGACGATATTTAGCGCTTCCCAATAAGAATGAAAAGTTTTTAAAATTAAATAAAATGCAAAATATTTGAGCTCATTTTTTTTAATAAAATAAAATACATAATATCAATTAATTAAATAAAATACAAAAAAAAATATTTTAAAGTCAAACTATACGAAGACAAATGATTACTAGTGACAATTCTACCATTTTAAATATGGCCGCCATGGTGTTATAGCAATATGTCACCCCGATAGGAAACCAATTCATCATCATCGGCACTACAACCGGGATCCGGTCTTGGCCTTATTTAACAAATCTCTCCACCGGTCCAGATTTCGAGCCGATGTCATCCAGTTTAGCACTCCCAGGCTCTGGGCGTCCTGGTCTACGCCATCCCTCCATCGCAGACAAGGTCTGCCGCGCTGTCTCCTTCCATATATCCTGCCGCAAAGGACTTTCCGGGCAGGAAGTCTATAAACAGATGATATATTGGAATCTTAAATTCCAGACATTTTTCTGATCAATTGCTGATTTGCCTGGGATGAAGCCACACTGATATTGACCAATGATGGCTTTAGCGTATGGGGATATCCGGTCTTGTAGGATAGTGGAGAGTATCTTATAGGCGGTACTCAGCAATGTTATACCCCTATAGTTGCTGCACAGTGTGATATCTCCCTTCTTATGTATGGGGCAAATTATACCACGACGCCAATCTTCCGGCATCTCCTCTTGCTCCCATACGTGCACCACGATCTCGTGAATTGCGTGATGTAACGCTGTCCCTCCTTGTTTGATCAGCTCAGCTGGTATGCCATCAGCTCCAGGGGCTTTATTTGTTTTTAGCTGTCTAATGGCTTTTAGGGTTTCCTCAATGCTTGGTGGCGGCAGCATTTGGTCCTGGTCTTGCATTGGTGGAGCCTCCAATTCTTCTGTGAGCTGACCATTTAGCAATTCATTAAAGTGCACTTCCCATCGCTCCAGAATGCCTTCAGGATCGGTGATCAGATTACCCTCTTTATCCTTGCAGTAAGTGCAGCGTGGTGTGTACCGCGTCATACTGCGGATTATTTGGTAGAACTTCCGCGCCTGGTGCGGACCTCGCTCTCTACTTTTCTCTATTTCACAGACAAGATTTTTTTCCCAGGCACTTTTCTTTTGTCTGTGCAGTCTCTTTTCAGTTCTTCTGAGCTCTTTGTATTTCTCCTCGCGTACCCGCGTCCTATGAGACTGCTGCATTGCCCGGTATGCAGCATTCTTACGTTCAGTCGCAAGTATGCACTCATCATCAAACCAGTCGCTCCGATCTCTACGACTACTGCCTAAGATGGAGTTGGCAGTACTAATGATAGTATTCTTAAGGCGTGTCCATTTCTCTTCTACGCCCGGCATTCTGGCCCCAGGACTTACTCTCACTCCGTCGAGCTCTTCGAGGGCGAGTCTTAACGCATGACCAAAGGTGTTGCTGGTGTTCTCATTGCGTAAGGCAGCCGTGTTGATTCGAACCTGATCCGTGGATGCAATACGTCTCCGTAAGGCAATCCGCGCTCGGAAAACTGTACCAACAAGATAGTGATCCGAGTCGACGTTGGCACCTCGGTACGTTCGTACCGACATCAGGCTCGAAGAGTGGCGGCGATCTATCAACACGTGGTCAATTTGGTTGCGAGTGGCTCCATCAGGTGATACCCAGGTGGCTTTGTGGATATCTTTACGCGGAAACCTGGTACTCGCAACGACCAAGTTTTTCGATGCTGCCAGTTCGATGACTCGTAGTCCATTGTCATTAGTGTTCTCATGCAAACTATGGGAACCTGCGTAGTGCCTGAAAACCGGCTCCCGACCTATTTTCGCATTCAAATCCCCAAGAACGATTTTCACATCGTATCTTGGGCAGGCATTGAGGGCCCGTTCGACGTTCTCATAGTAATCTTCTTTTTCGTCGTCAGAGGACTCCTCTGTAGGTCCGTGAACGTTTATGAGGCTTATGTTCTTAAATTTGCCTCGCACGCGAAGAGTGCATAGCCTTTCATTTATTGCATTAAAGCCGATGATGGCAGGCTTCAGTTTTGGCTGACTAGAAAGCCTACCCCGAGCACATGGTGTTTTGCGTGACAGCTGTAATAAATGTCATACTCTTTTCTTTGAAAAACACCACTCCCCGCCCATCTTATTTCTTGTAATGCTGTTATGTCAGCCATATATTCGGACAGGGCATCGGCTAGTTGCTGTGCAGCTCGAGCTCTGTATAGTGAGCGTATGTTCCATGAAAAAATCCTTAAATCGTTTAGCCGTTTTCGTTTCCGTGGTCGTCGTCGTGTATCCGGTCCATATCCGAGGCTTGTTAAATTTGCCATAATAATTCATTTTTACGGGCCTGGTTATTAGCCTTGCGCCAACCTTTCTCAGGATGTCGCTGCATGCATTGGTTCACTACTTGGCGGGTGTCAAAGTAGCTATCCAGGGGTGTCACGTGGAGACTGCATGTCAACTTGGATTGAACAGGGACAAGGATCGTCCTGGCCTTCGCCGGGTTGAAGGCAATCAGAGACTTTGCCCTGTATGTTCGCACCCATCCCCCCAGGAAACCAATTAGTTAATTTTAAAAACATATTATCCTTAATAAGAAACCGTTTAGTAAAACTTTCGAGAAGATACTATTCAAAAAAATGAACAGTATACTAAATATTGAGCTCTGTTAGTAAGGAGCGACTTGCCGTAAAAGGACACTAAAAACCAAGCGCAAATCAAGAAACGGGAGCATAGAAACACTACAGTCTACAAAACTGGAATTGCAAAGTACAATGGTTCATTCAATCGATTTACAATCCAACCGGTGATAATAACTTTTCGATCAAGTTCACCATCATTTGGTTTGCACAGATAATAACTGCTTGATTGAATACTTTTTGTATCTGAATTGATAGTGCATGACTGTGCATCACTTTTCTCTCAAACACTTCCAGGTACCTTGCTACTGTGGGCGAAATCGTAAGCCAATTGGGAAGGTATAAAGCAGGATAATTCTTATGATATTTTTATATAGACGTACATTGGCTGCTACATCGTTTGTCTTCCTAGCGGTCGCTGAGGGTATTCGCTCGGGTTTTCTGAAGCAAATTCCTTGTAAAAGCCTGTATAAGGTTCATATTTTTTCTACCTGTGCAGTAACAATTTTAAGATTGGGGACCTGTTGTATTCATATATGAGTATGCCATCGGCGTACAGAAGTGCCTTCGACTCAGCCAGTCTGTTGTTACGAAATACCTCGTGAGGGAAATTCTACATGGCGATGTTGTAGAACTTGGGACCTACTATTGACCCTTGAGATACACCCCGATTGATTAGGAAGTTACCAGATTTGATGAAACGGGTGAGAAGCGAAGCAGTAAAGCATCAAACTAACGGCTAGTACTCTCAAGTCCTCAGTAACTTTGTTACGATCAACTTCGTGTGCGAACGACGGAGCGAGAAGCGAGCAAGCGAGTGAGAGAACGTCGAAGCATGCGAGTGAAGCGTTGCTCTGTGCGGAAGTCGGGACCGTAGTAGTAAAGTCCTGTTTTACATACGGGAGATTGTGTGCTGTTTGTACACAGATAACGCCGGGGTCACCAATTATAGCGTTTGCGATGATTGTAAAGAACGTGTGATTCGAACCAACGTTATGACGGTTAGAATGACTACAAGATTGAACTAATGCTCAACAGATCAGGCCACTACCGCGTGTACGAATTCTAAACTCAAGTACCCTCAACTGATGTGGTTTTCTTATGTTTTGGCGATATATTCGAATTTTTTCGGAAATCCTTAATATTTGCGCGTATATTGTGCGTGTATTTGTTAGAAAGGCCACAAGGGTTAGTTTGTGTTCTCGGTTTCAACTCTATATATTTTTTCAATATAATTACAGGTTTTACCTAAGACTAAATGTTAAATTCTATTTTATACATATCATTTCTACATAACTGATTCTTCGCAAGCACACTAAATTATACAAAGTCAATTTATTTATTTTGTCTTATTACCTTTGTTTTGTATAACAAGTGATAGTAATCTATATGTAAGATGTATTCCTCTTTAAATTTGTGCTTTTATATATATATATATATATATATATATATATATATATATATATATATATATATATATATATATATATATATATATATATATATATATATATGTTGTATATCTCGACCCTGACGAGGAATGTCGTCAGCCGAGATCCTATGGTGTTGTTCCGCCGAACGAGGAATGTCGTTCGGGGAATTGCAACGGTGAGCACGTTGCCAAAAGAGGATTGACGCAATGGCGTTCAACCCAACGACGCCTGAAACTAAATTTGTATTCAAATGAAGGGCACAGCAATACCTTTTTGTAACTCCTGCTGAAATTGTTGTCCCTCCGTAAAAGTTCGTGTTTGCGTTTGTGTTCCTTATGTTTTGTCCCAAAGTTAAAATGTTTATGTTTAAACAATTGTTTAATTCACTAGGTTTATAAGTTCATGAACGAAAAGAATTCAGTGTACACCAGACAACGCTCGAATATAGACTTCATTTATTGAACACTAGAAAATTCAATTCCTTTGTTTTACATCGATCAATTGATCCGCAGAAAAACAGTAAGTGAAGGTAAATCAATTTCTTTGTTCGATCAAGCACCAAAAACAAGTCTTCTCTCCTGCACCAAAAGTAAACAACCCATGACAGTTGTTTTGTGCACATATATATATATATCGTCTAGGGAAAGGTTGGCGCAAGGCTAATAACCTTGCCCGGAAAAACAAATTATTATGGACAATTTAACAAGTGTCGGATAGGGGTCGGTACCGGTGGATAGACTTGCTAAATAAGGCCAAGACTGGATCCCGGTTGTAGTGCCGATGGTGATATATATATATATATATATATATATATATATATATATATATATATATATATATATGTATATATACATATTCTTTTTTTTAAATTAGTTGACTGGTAAAAATTAAAAAACCAAACAAAACGTACAAACATAAACAATAAATAAATACAAATAAAAATTATTGGGAATGGGTGATGGGGAAGGAAAACGTATTGCGTCTGACACGCATATTACATTCGGGGACGTAAGGTCCTTTCCTCACAGCTACCACCAATTGGGATGAGTTCGGTCTCCTTTAAATTTCTTTCTTTCACTAATCACCATACTTAAACGCAGGCGATCTGGAACACTAGAGATACCACTACATAGCGAATTCGTTTATTCTTGGCACCAGGGAAAAGGTGCTAAATAATAGGGATTGCATGCTTGTTTTGGATAAGACCTTGTCTATCCAAGAAGGGGAACGCTTCGGGGAATAAATCCGTTCTGGAGATTACTATCCAGATAAATATTGGGGTATGACAACGGATAATTTTGATTATGAAATTATCTATTTTGTTTAGCCTTGATTGGTTATACAGGTCTTTAGTGGGGTAGAAACTACTATTGTTGGGACTCTGGTGTTCTATACATACCACTTTACTGATATTTCCTCTGTGAGGAGGACTTTTCTACTGTGCCTGGAAACGGGAGGATTCGGGGCGATACGTGGGTAGACTCCCCCGGAAACAAACATTCCTGAGTCGAGATTTTTCCCGAACCCGTCAACTTGCTGATGGTAACACATTGAACGACAGTCGATTGAGGTATATCGTGGTCTGCGAGGTTACTACCGAACATGTATGGCTGACTACCTCAACTTAGGGAAAATGGAAGTTTCGACGGAAACGAGGACTCTCATCTCACCCCACGGCATTCTGCCACATCCTGCCTAAGTGTTTGCAGACTTACCTAAAGATATGCGGGAGTCAAAATTTCAATCGAAGTGGCTAGAATATCGGGAAGGTATGACACAAACAATAGGGATGGATAGCTAAGCAGGAACACAATCGAGTCCACTTCCGTGTGAGTTGCACGCGTCTTCTGTTGCATCTACAGTCGTCTACAGTGTTGCTGTGTATATCAGAGTGGCTCACTACGTCGACGACATCCAACTAAGCATGCTAATGGCTAAGACAAAGATTGCTCCACTTAAGACAACTAGCATACCACGCCTCGAACTATGCGGTGCGATGATGCTATCCCGATTTATCAAAGAGGTTATAAGGGTTGACTATTTCAAAAATATGGAAACAAGTCGCTGGAAGACTTTCGTCGCAACTCGGGTGGCAGGGGTGCCGGGTGGGTACGACATTTAACACTGGCGATACATACCTTCAGAGGATAACCCTTCTGATGGTGCTTCAAGGGGTCACTACCCGAGTAACTTGACATCGTACTAATGTGACTACTATGGACCGAACCGTTTTGGCTACGTCAGCTGTCATCCGCGTAGCCAGATCAACATATAGAAAGTCCTTCACGGCCTTGAGTGGAAGAGTCAAACTCAATCACTTCGACCGTCACAATACCAATAGAACGAAGGTCATTTATTCGTTTGGAAAGCTTTTTCGTGTCATTCCATACAGTCGACGTTTCATCTTCAATTCTAAGCAACCAAGATCGAAGCGGAATTTTGGAATCCTAGAACGCGGAGAACTGTGGTAAGCCGGATTATCAAGCATCAATTTGGATCAATAGTACAACTTTTCTGGGGAGAATTCATCCTTACACAGACATCAACTGATCAACGTTCTAAGTCCTCTTCTTAAACTTGCTGTTTGGCGTGATCATACTGGGTTGCTACAAGGGGGTCGCCGCCTGCGGAAGCATATTTGGTAAAAGATATCCGTTTGTTTTATCCAAAGTTACTTCTTCGTAAATTAGATTACTAAACCAATTACTAAACCTTATAATAATTACCACTTACAACGTATAAAATAAAGTGTTTTTTTGTTTGTATAATAAAATAAAAATCATGAACAAAATATGTAATAGAAGATTAATACGAGTTCGAGTTTCAAAATAACAATATTTTTCAGTAAATACAACACAATAAACACATATAACTTCTTTAAAGCATCAGAGAATTTATTTACGAAATAAAAGACAATCAACAATCAACCCGGGTTCAGTTCAAATATCTTCATCCTTGCAGTGTTTTCAGCTCGACATTTACCAAGAGGTTGCTGTGTAGGTCAATGGTGAAGAAGCAGCAACGTGAACAGGAGCAACAGCAGCTGAATATGTTAGTGGTGAGGCAACTACGGGAGCAGCTGAATATGCGCTGACAACGGGAGCAGCGGCATAAGTCCTCACAACTGGAGCAACAATAGGTTGGGCAATATGGCTATGGCCATGGACAACTGTTGAGCTTTGATGTGAGACTGCCGTTGGGACACTCTTTACCACAGACCCTACATTAGCTAAAACAGGCTCATGAACAACAGGCGCTGAGTAAACAACTGGACTTGTTTCAATTAATCCTGGTCGGGCAGCAGCGATGGCGCAAATAGCAGCAAGGATGACCTATAAAATATAGAAGAGTCTTTTAAAAATAATTCTTTAAAGAAATCCTTAATTTACTTACAAATTTGAACATTTTGGAGTTGAATTTGAATTCTTCACTTTACTTCGACTGAAGGCTGTTAAGACAGGTGTGTTGTAGATCATAGCAGCCAAACCCTCTTTTATACAGAAACTTTGTAGAGACTCAACAATCAATCTTAAACCGGAAACCACAATTTTGGAGACACTTGCGTCTCTGTGAATGATAAAAAAAATCTGAAATTGTCAACATACCTTCGCCGAGTATTCAATTGAAATCAGTGCCATTAATAAGATCAATTTAACTCAAAACCGCCTAAGGCTGAGTGTTAATACCTCTCGAATCGACAGCAATACGCCTCATGTTCGATTGTACTTCAAATGTGTTGTACAAGTAGATTTTTTTTTGTGTACCTCCGGTTGATCAACAACCAAGAGCTTACTACCAAATAACACATACATTTTCAAGGTCTAACCTGCGTCGGTGATAATGAACCGTAACCAATATCGGAGGCAATTAAGCAAATTGGATAGAGAGTTGGACAAGTCAAGCGAATCACCACAAACCGCAACTTACTTTTGTAGACTCATTGTAGGCAGATATCAGGATGCGAGATATGCATGATGTTTAAAGCCTTCGCGGGTGATATTGAGAGAAGGCCCCGGGTGCTAAAGTTGTTACTCTTTCAACAAAACATATTTAGATAATGAGTTCTAGGAAACATGCAGGGTTCGAGGTATTGGACTTGAGTCGATGCATCAAATACTGGTCTAACGATTTTTTTGCTAAATTAGCAATCACCCTAAACTTTAGTCAATTTATGTCGACCTAAAAAACATTTACGAAAATAAAAAATGCGTATACTGCAAATATATAATACGGTGTCGATAAATAATTAAAAATGATTGAAACAAGGTGATATGCAAATATCTGGAAAGTATCAAAATATGATCTACACACTAATGACAAGGGTGGAAATTTAAATAAATAAACATAGAGATGCTCTTTATTAGACATAATATTAAACTATTATTCTCGAAGGAAATTAAGATATTGAAGATATTTTCCTATTTTGAAAAATCTTTTCCATTAAAAAAAATAAATAAATAAAAGAGTTGTTTGATAGTAGGGTGAGTTCTTGCGTCTCTATGTAACTACTATACACTTTCCCCCCTTCTATTCTTTATCCTCTTCGAGAAGCAAAGAAACACGTGTTTATATGTTTTTATAAACGTACATATTTTGTACATGTTTTATAAACGCACATATTTTTATGTGTTTTTAAGCAGATACTCGTAAGGCTCTGTTGCAACTGCAATCAGTGGTTTCTAGAATATATTTATTAAAAATTGAGGGTGTTTCATTTTGATTTTTAAGCTGACAGAACTTTTTTCAGAGGCAGCTTATTGGACAGCTGCTTATACTTGGTTAATTTGACCATGATTTGCCTTTTTATATGGAGTAGACTAACCAGAACCACGTTTACAAACTGTTCAATTTTACTTTGAAAATAATGGTTCAATTCGCGAAAGTCAAAGCCCGCTACGTCCATTATACCCGGTGACGAAGCTCGTTTTTATTTGAATAGCTAGGTCAACAAGCAGAATTATTGAATTCGGAGTGAAAATACTCCAGGAGCCATTGTTGAAATTCGATTACATCCACAAAAAGTTACCGTTTGGTGTGATTTATGGCCCGAAGAAACCATCGGACCACTTTTTTTTTAAAACATAAACAAAACGAATAGACACACAATTCCTAATTTTAATTTTGTGCTTCAAGTGGGAGGTATTGAGATTAGAGATTGGTTCCAATAAGATGGGATCACTCGCCATACAGTGCACAACATAATTAATTTACCAAAAGAAGCATTTGATGAACGATTAATATCGAGAAACAGACCTGTCATCCAACCGCCGGGTTCGTCTGATTTAACATCACTGAAATATTGTCTTTGAGGATATCTGGAGTCACTTTTCTACACTGATAAGTCAGAGACTATTGATCTCAGAAGTCAACATTCGACGCGCTATTGCCAAAAACGACCAGAAATAGTTCAAAGATTGGTCGAGATTTTGACCTCCAGATTACGTTATATCCTCGCCAGTACCCTTCAGCAAGGAATGGGTTTGTATGCGATTGCGGTCTATGCACCTGAGGAGCTCCAACATAACCTCTTTACAACAGAGCTCGAAACACTCTTTCGATGTTTACAATTGCATTTGGACGAAAACTATTTTATTCTAGGTGGAAATATAAACGCCAAGCATAAAAATTGGGGAAATTATATATATAATGCCAGAGGAAATCAGTTGGTTGGTTGGCTAGATCTGTATCATGTAGAATATAAGGCTGACCTACTAGCTACGGAATATCCATCGTTCCCTAGAGGTAGATCGTTCTTAGATATCTTGCTTATTAACTCACGACTGAGACTACTTATCACCAACAGACGAAACAGAAACTGTTTACGGACAATTGAATATGACAGTGACCACTGTGCATTCAGGACAATAATAAAGCTTCCGAACTACCTGGCAGATCTTGAGGAATTGGTGATGCCAAAACCCTACAACTACGGGGCAATACGATGGCCCTGGCTCACCAGATCATTAACAAGAGAACTTCGTTCGAATGACTTTAATCTGCCAGTAAACAGAAACCTGACAAATGACGAAATCGACAAATGCATCAAACAAATGAAGGAAACCATGAATAGAACAATGGACGAAACAGAACAATGTTTATGTGATCTGTAACAACAGTTACACACAAAAATCTACAGAACCACTGTGGCGGTTCCGCCAAACCCCACTGTTACTTGGCCGAAGAACCCCATAACTGCTACCCAAATTTAATAATTTCCTGCGAATGCAATCGTATTAGCAGCTGTATATGCTCCACGCATCAAGCTTATCAAATTTATTTATTTAAAAGCTTTTGGAAAAGAATTCTTTCATTCATTCATTCGAATCCAAAAATTCCCCATAAGAATTGTATCCAAATTTATCATAGATCCCAATCATACATACGCATTACCTAGGAATTCCTGTAAAGAATTTCTCCCACAAAGGAATTCATGCAGGCATCAATGCATCTCTGCATTAGCGACCAAGAACCGCATTCTCGTTTAGTGTAAACACTCACACTAGCGTTCGACAGTTGAGTCGCCTTAGATGCCATATACAATTGGCATCGATGTTTTACAAACCATCATTGTATAACTATCTAATTTGCTTCGCAATGACCTGCAGCTATTGATACAGCTGCAAGCACTTTACCCCGAAATTCTCCGTTGTTTGAATCTCCAAACAATCACCGACTTCGCGCATAGCCGCCGGCTTGAATTCAAAGCATAAACAATGCAATATAGAATCCGTTTCTTACAAGGAAATACCCCGCATATACAAATGCAAGCAAGGGATTCGTTTCGGCCACCGACCCAAGATACGATATACAATTCTCATTGTATAAAGTATTGTAATACATTAGCACCTCTTTCGAATGGCTATTCGCCTATTTACACAATTCACTCATCAAAGACTTTAATGATGCCCTGGTTCCATCCTTGCTTTTAACACCATTTCTTCGATGCATCGTCGTCTATTTATTTAGCCGCGATGCACATCCTAGACAACGATCTATACGGTCCCTTTGTCTTTTAATTTCCCTGGATCCGTTCCTCATGACCTCGAGGCATGAGCAAACAAAGACCCAATTAGCATCCGATGAGATTTGGCATATGCCCTTTCTTTGTTTTAGATTCGTTCCCATGGCTTTCGTCTCATGAACGTACCAATGTACACACATACATGTGTACCACCATGATCTTTATTACGAGATCTGGTTTTCTGTTCCACAGAGAGAGACTTTACCTCTCTTTTGTGGTAAGTAGAAACATATCCTCAGCGGAGAGGATATCCATATCAAGAACCATATCAAGAACCAGATTCCAACCCTCGATTGAGTCTCTTTACACCCGTCGACCACCACGGTCGTTCGGACGCGATTCTAAGTCGAGTGGAGTAAGCGCGCGCCTTTAATTTAAAAGTAGGTAGTCTCTTCGCCGGCATGGACGCTGGGTTCCACTACCAACCCACGTCATCGCTATCACGAAGGTCGACTATTCCGCCGAAAGAAAATCAAAACTGGTGCCAAATCAATTGTTCACTAATTGTTCCGCTGCTGAACATTGCTCACCAAAAGCAAACTCCACCACAAGTCATTCACGAGAAGGCAGAAAGACACACTGTTTACTATTTAATGGTAAATTGTTCTTTATTATTTATGATTCTTGCTTTTTTTACTTATTGCGTTACAAAGGAGTTGAATGAAATAGAGCAGAGCTTAGCACTGATAATCGGTTTCGATTAAGTTAATTCGCGGTTTGTCTCATGTTTGTTGGTATATTTTCTTTAAGCATAATTGAATAAAAACTCGAAAAGCCCTTAGGTAAGAACTAGTGATAAACAACTCCGGGACATACGCGTCCCCGCCGCGCCAAGGGGAGCGGTAGAAAGGCCGACCGGCTCGGTCGGTGGATGGAATAAGACTCTTCGAGGATAGAACTCTGACTTGAATTCAACCCTCAATTAATGGTGTGGTGGATATCCTCTCGGCTAAGGATATGTTTTCTTACCACAAGATAAACGTAAAGTCTCTCTTTGTGGAATGGAAAACCAGATCTCGTAATGAAGATCATGGTGTATGGTATGGGTGTGTGGCGTCTCTAACCGATGCACACACAATTCACCAGCAAAATAGTGAAGAACACCGAACGAAAATCGAATAAGGTAATACATCAGAGCCGTATACCATAGCGATAACATAACAATTCACATCAGTGGAGTCTGGTCGAGTTTAGCATCTTGATGGGTAACGCTAGGTTCAATTTTTGGTGATTCAAACTGTCATAGCGTCAGTTCGAATCACACGCTCGTCTTCATTATTATTTCAAACGCTATAGGTGTATGTGTGCATTGCGGCTAAATAAATAGACGGCGATGCATCGAGGAAATGGTGCTAAAAGGAAAGATGGGGCAAGGGCATCATAAAACTCTTGGATGAGTGATGCCCTTGCGTAAATAGACGCATAGCCATTAGAAAAAGCTGATAATGGATTGGGATACTTCATACAATGAAAATTGTATATCGTATCTTGGGTCGGTGGAAGAAACGAATCCCTTTTCTGCATTTGTATATGCAGGGTAAATCGTTTGTGGCAAAGCACGGAATTGGTGATTGTTTGCATTTAGGAAATGCTGGAGATGCGGTAATTGTTTGTCGATTGAACTAACGAATCGCTGGTCGGTTTGTTGCAGCTGTAAAAACAAGCTGTCCGACATAGCATTCTAATAATGGCAAATGGCGCCGAATGGTTTGGGATTTATATAAGGAATCTTATATAATGCGTTGTATGCATTAAATAGCCTTGGAAAAGTAAATGTTTTCGGGTGTCAATGCAATTGCATTGACGAAAAACCATGGGAGTTGGGTTGCATTTATGGGGGGTTCTTCGGGTAAGCTTAAAAGAACCCCCACAGTTGTCTCAGAAGATGTCTCCGATTATATTGGACACCGGAATCGGACTATAAAAAATATTATTCAAATGAGACTTTATATAATGAAGCATACATAAATAGGGTGGATAATTTCATGATTAAATTAATCAGAGGACATATTGCAAGAGCAAGAAGCTCGGCCAACGACCTAATTTACGGGGCTTATTATTCAAACACTCTGTACTATGAGAGTGTGCGTCACAGCGGCTTTGTTTCACCAGAGGCGTTCCTTGATTTGGACACGGAAGGGCTTATACAGGATAAATCCGGAGTTCCGCTGATCTATCATGTAAGTAGATCGTCCGTAGACGGGCGATTATGCTATGATCGGAAAGTAGCGCGAATTAATAAGAGTCTTCTCATTTAATTAAAAAAATGTTTACACTTTATTTTCTTAAAACTGTATTTACAATAGTATCTAGACTATACTAGGAACACATCAATCGATGCAACCTGACTAACTTATTCCACCGTTCGCCTATATCCCTTTTCCAGTCATCTTTTGTTGTTTCTCTAATTTCTTATCTCAGACTTCATTTGGGTCGTGGGATCGTTTTGATAATCCTGTCGGGTGCAGCACTGAATTCTATCTTCAATGCTGAAAGTTTATCTGTTGCATTGTGTGGAAAGCCGTGTCATGTTGGGTGCAGCAATGAATCCTATCTTCAATGTTGATCAGGTTGGAGGTCATCATTTCTATTACCTCGTGGTGTAGGTTTGTGATTTGATGAATCTTATATTCTAGTTGGGAGTTGGGTGTGTTAACTCGCGCACCGAAGAAGAGCTCTTACAATTCAGTAGGGCTATCTCCCACAGAGACCGGCACGTTAATATTAAACAGCATCAACAGTTTTGGTGGTGGAATGGCAAATAAAGACCTGAATACCAATGTCGGTAAAATAACTGCATCCTCAGCCAGCTTGCACAGATTAAGCTTTTCTAGAATTAAGGTAGTAAAAGATTTAAGTTAAGTTCTTTTAAATAAAGTTAAAAAAAATTGCAGTAAGTTAAATTTTAAGTAAAAAGAAAAAGAAATTCGACAAAGTTTTCACAATTTTTCTTTGTCATACAAATAATCATAAATACAGCCACAAGCAAAGTTCTGTCGCCGAAAGGCAAATTATACAATAGTCATGTAATGTTTAGTTTAACGCGTCTGCGTAACCGTTATAATATAAAATAATTAAGCTAGAATTTAAGAATTTTTGGTTTAGCATTTAATTAAGAATCTAAAATATAAAACAAAAATAAAAAATGGTCCAAAAATGAAAACAAAAATCCAGTCGTGATGTCCGAAGTTACATTTAAACATGAATGGCATGTAATCATCGTTCAAATGTAACTTATTTGTAGCCATCAAAATTAATTCGCAGTATTTTATGTAAATTGAAATTTCTATAATAAATCATCAAATCAAATATTTATTATGTAGCAAGCATAGTATTATGTAGCATGTAGAATTAACAATAATTTACTTCTGTGGGGGAGGAGTACGCTGCGCCGGCGTACGGCCCGGGTTCACTCCCATCCCCATCAATCTGTCAACTGTCTGTTCGGCCGAATACAACAGAACGATCTCCAAGGAAAGACATAACGCACCTTGGTTGGTGGATAGTAACTGATTCTGACCTTATTGTTCAACACTCGACGATCTTATTGTTCAACCAAAATAAAACATTAATTTTGACTGTTAGTGACAACGTTTTATTTGGGGAAAGTTCGGAAAATTGTACGACACGGGCATTCAGCGTAACAATCACATTGGTAGAGGTTTGGTTCTTATCTTAAACACACCCGTTTAATTAACACCGGTTTACATCAATTCACTTGCAAAAAGAGTTCATTAGGTTTGTTGGTGTATGGCGACACTAGTGTTATCATTCATTAATAGTTCTATGTTATACACATTTCACAAGTAAAGGAGAAGTTAGCGCACTCGACTCCGCGAAGGGACACACTCAGGGGTGTACACTTTCATGCACACCCTACAGGGGATGATAAACGACTCGACCGTTCGTTGGTTTAATTACGAGTCAACTGAGAGTTGGAATCCGACTCTTGAACCAACCCCCAGTTCGATGGTGAGTTTGCGGGAAAAGAGAAAATGTCTCTGTTTGGTGAGTAACCAGTAAGAGAATCTTGTTGGCTAAATTCCGGTGGTGTGTGTGTGTGTTTGTGTGTGTGTGTGTGTGTGGTCGTGTAGATCACATTGTTTAACTCATGCACGAAGGTCAATATTCAGAAATATTGAAAGGAATATAGGGCATTAACGAGATGTGCATTGCAGCTGTATAAATAGACCTCAATGCAATTAGGCAAATGGTGCTGAAAGCGAACAAGGTCATCGTTCCGTAATGAGGGTTCAGCTAAGTTAATACGCTGCCACTCATTAGGTGCTAATTGATTTGAAATACTTCATACAATTTGTATATCGTATATTTGGTCGGTGGAAGAAATGAATTCCTTGTTTGCATTTGTTTATGCTGTTGAATTCGAATTCGGCGGCTAAGCGCGAAGCTGGCGATTGCTTGTCAGATGAACAAACCGATCATGGGTGGGCGAACCGTGGAAAGAAGATTCAAACAAAGGAGCATTTCTGAGAGAAGTGCTTGCAGCTGAATCAATAGTTGCAAGTCATTAGAAGCAATGTAGACGGTTACACAATGGCGGTTGTGTATAACATCTATGCCGATTGTATATGGCATGTATGGCAACTCAAGGGTCGAATTCCAGTGTGAATATTGAATTCGGTTCTTGGTTGCTAATGCTGGGATGCATTGATGTGGGAGAAATTCTTTTCAGGAATTTTCAGGTAATGCGTTGAATGCATTAATTGTCCTTAAGAAAGGAAATGTTTGCAGGTTTTGAGGAGCTTCAGGACAGGAAGCATGGGGTAATTGGGAGGGTAGGTAGTGGCGTTTAGTGGAACCGCCACAGTTCTACTACACTTGTTGTAACTCAGAACATGGATTCAAACAGCGAATTGAATTGCAACAGATAAAAGAGAAATACCAAAAACGACTCACATGATAGGAGGTTTATCCTTATCTGTGTGGTTATGAAATTAGAAATAATTATTAAAAATAAAATATTGTAAAATTAAATAAATATATACAACACAAGAAAACAGAAGTGATACGAACACCTGCTGACAAACTAACCAACTGATGGCCGAATAACCAACACGGCAAAAAACGAGTATCAACACGACACAAGGAAACAAAAGGAGAAGAAGGGCTTTGAGGATTGCAACTTGTAAATAAAATACAAGTAGCCCTCCTACAACATGAAATCCTACAACACGATCAGATAAACTGCGAAAACTCTCGTATAATAGTATTTCGCTCTAACTCAATCAGAAAATTACGAAAACCATTGTACAATGCTATTGGGTTGTACCATGTGAAATGTCCGATTTTCGCTCAGTCCTAAATAAGCAGTTCTCGAGTGAACATTTGTGCTAGAACGTTAAATTTTCGATTAACAGCTAACGTTCGAACGATACGGATCGTCCTATCGTCCTATCGTTCTATCGTCATATCGTCCTATCCCGCGTCTTTTCAGTGCGTGCACTTGTGTGCGAAAGTGTGAATTATATAAACAGTGTGGCCGTCACTGAGAATGGCTGTACAGCTTATTGTGAAAGATGAACTGTGTACTGTATACGTGTTCAGTGTCTGTACGCGCGTGCATTATACACACAGTGTGGCTGTCACTGACATTAATTGCTCGGACGCACATGTGAGTGTGTGTGTTATCACACAGTGCGGTCGTCATCAAGGACGGTCGTAAAAAAATACCTTCCAAGAACTGGAAGAAGAGAGCACAAAATGTATCGATGAACTTGTGGTGGTTTTAATAACGCCACCGCTCGCTTTTCCTAAGTACAACACCGAATTTCCCCTAGCGCATACATACCGCATAAAAACCTGTAAAAGCACGTACTTACCCTTTACATAGTTGTACCATAAATTTCTGAAATTCGGTAAACCTACAAATTTTCGCTGAAGTAAAATACATCAGCAACAACGGACATACACCACAAGGGCATAGTCGCACGAAACGCACCATGTTCCTTAAAGGCAATTCGGTTGCACATAGAGCAACCAACATTGCCCAAACCGTACCAAAGAAATACCTCCTCATGTGTCTGCCACATACCACGGGAGATATTTCTTATTTTCCTTTTTTTCCTTAATGCCCACATCTGTCGGTAAACCGATCGACAAGCAAATTCATTGGCACCAGTGGGCATCCCCTGAATTACAATTCGGCTACGATATTATGTAACGATATAAACCCTTGATCTTACCCATGCACACCTGAGGAAAGAATTTTTCCACATACGTGCATGGTAAGGCTCCATCATGGATATATCGGTTGATCGTACGCCGTTGCTGATCAATGCAACACCCAAACATCTCCTTCACGATGTTTGCCCAGCCAGGAACACGATGTGTAGCATTTCATTTTATGGAATTCCTATATCCAAGCTTCGCTTGCTCGTGGACACGCCACATGAGCATGCGAGGCAACATTTATATGTACGTGCACATCCACATGCCATAGATGTGAGATCATCCCCTGTTGGGCCATGGATTGTAGGGCGATTTTTGGGAGTAGTCCGGTTCCGGTTGTCATAGTGCTCGGGCGTGCCGTAAAGCAGAAATAACATCGATCGTAAATAATTGGGGTGTAAAGGTGGTGCGAAGAATCACGGTCAAATAAGTGATATTGATTTAGAATCAAATATGCAAATTCAATTCAATTATTTATACAATTACATCCATCAATTGATCCGCACCAAAACACAGTAAGTGACAGTAATTATAGTTGAGCACTGTTGTATACTTAATATTTTATATATATTTCTCCGTCGTGGGCCGACGGTTTTGTTTGCGTTAATAAATATAAATATAAATGTGACTTACTGTTTGTCCCGTTGCGATGGCGTTGGAGGTACTCCTTGGTATACTTCCTTTTTGTTTTGTTCTCCGTCCTGACTCGTTCTAGGCGTAAGTGGTCGTGTTGTCTTTACTTCCGTCAATGCTCCAACGGGCCAGGGTCCTGGCTGTTCCGGAAACAATAAAAATTCACCGTTTCTCCTTTTTAACTATTGGTTTTATTGTCTCTTCTTTTTGTCACTCGCTTTAACAATGTCAGTTAACTTAAACAGTATTATTATAATGTTAACAATGTAAATTAACTTAAGCAGTATTATTATAATGTTAACAATGTAAATTAACTTAAACAGTATTATTAATTAATGTTAATGCCACTTCACTTTCTCGAATATAAATTTCTTATTTGTGTCAACACCAATTCTTTTCAAAATCTCTATGTCCGTTCTGGACTACTTCATAACACCCACTACTTTCCTTTTTCGATCGTTTGATCGCAGGAACCTTTTTTCTTTTTTTTTCTTCCTAACACAAGCCAACGTGTTAGGTTCTTTGTGCGATGATCGCACTCGAGGTCCTTTGTATTAGGATTTCTTTTATTGCCCGCGCATCATTTGTCTGATCCCGAGGTGTTTTACCTTGGATCGACAACCGTCTGGAATCCTTAAAAGTATTGTTATTTTATTGGTGCCCAGACTTGGCAATTTATTTTTCTCTGAACATTCGGAGCCAAAGATATTTTTGTATCTTATGAGTCTGTTGTTCAGCGTTTGTTTTTACGATCGCCGTCCTTGGTTCCGTATAGGAAATGTTTCCTTGAATAGGATTTTAAACGGACGGTGTCGCCGTGAATTTTATGGTTTTTTGCCAACTTTACTTATGAGTTGGCCATGTGGTCCGCAGATTTGGGTCCAGGAGAATTTCCGTGTTGAACATCTGGTTCTTCACCTTTTGGGTTTTTATGGAATTCAATATGGATAAATTGCACGTGTAGTTCAATTTCTTTCATATTGAATTATTGAAATTGATATAGGCAAGTGGAACGTTTAGTTCAATTTGATTGATATCAATTTTGGTATTGGTCCGTTTAGTGTATGGGGCATGCTAAGGCTTGGGGAGTGCTTCATCTACTTAGTGGATGGTTTTGCGTGTACCGCAATTCATTGGTGGAGGGTGACTCCAAAGAGGTATATATTTATGGGTGGGCGGTTTTGGGCGTAACAGCACCAACAACAGTAAACAATGCATTGACTTGACAGTTTCTCCACTGTCATCGTGTTGCTGGCATGTGTGGTGAATATGTGTCGGGGAGAGTGTGGGGGTTTCTCTATTCTATATGAGAAACAACCCACAATTCCAACTACAATTCCTACCTAATTTCGACCGCCTTACAGCGCGTCAAATCAACCCCATTTCACCTTACTTACCTGTTCACCTGCAAAGCATGTTTCCACCAAGGACACATAGCTAAACTCATTGTACCACGCCGACAATGCATAAATGAGTTTAGCTTACCTTTTTTGCCATACGGCAACTCGTGTCCAGCCGGACGAACTTGTCGCATCATTGTAGAACCTCTGGGGGAAATTTATCAAAACATGCGATTGAATCACGTGATAATATTTCCCTAGCGTTACTTCGGCTTTTCTCCAGACACTTCATTCGCTGGGGATCAATGTTCTCTTTTTGCAGGTGAATATCATCAGCGTAATTCTCCTCTCTTTCTCAGTTCTGTCTTCGTATGGATCAATGTACACTGAACTCACCATACTACCGAATCAGGTCAATGGGTTCCGCTCAGAACTACATTGATTCATGCACATACAACCAAATCCACCCCAAGATAATCGTACAGCGTGTTTCTGTTCTCTCATTGTCCCGCTCTCTTCGATCATCAGTTTACCGACGTAACCAACCACACATCGAAGAACGTGGCAGTGAGAGAGCAGAAGTATGTTTTTTTTTTTTTTGGTTGTATCCAATTTCTTCCCTTTTCAGTCAGTCGATTAACGTGATTACCGGAGAGAGGTTGTGTCGCTAATCGCCGCCGCATGTGCATGCTTATGCACACGTTTGTCCGCAGAGATTCACAGAAGAAGTGTAAGGTTTTGAGACCTATATAGTAATTATACCGATAAAAAAATGGCGAATGTATACGGTGCTAGTGTAATTGCATTATTACTAACTGTATTAATTAGTTGCAATTTTTGTGAAGTCCTTGAAATTAAACAAACGTATTTACATTTGCAAAACGCTAACTTGAAGTCGTACTCCGAAGTACTCCTGCTGGAAAGACGGCAAACAAATTTAAAAACACAATATGAGAATATTCGACAAAATCAAATAAAAAGGAAATTATTATCAAACAAACAAACACCAGAGTGTTATTTAAAGTTCCAGTTATCCTGGGTGGACTATTCTCGCAACCGCGCAACATCGTTGGGAGATATAAGGAATACGTGCCATACGCTGGCACACACCATCTTATACCCCACAAGAGTATTAGACGATGTAATAGATTCTCCCCGAGCATATAATCATGAATCCGAAACAACATGTTAATTTACGTTTAATGTATATAGTTAGAATGTAATTCCAAGAAGTGACATTGTATCCAGTCCTATTTACACTGTTTTTAACTATCAATAAGACATTTGAATTGGGTGTTTTTAAGTTACCGTTATACCAATAAAGAAATTGCTCAAGTTTAGAGCGTGAGTTTTCGCTCCCTTGGTTGTCAATTGCAAGTGGGATAGTTGTGCAGTTCAAGGACGATGAACGGCGGAGCAGGGGACAGTTTCGGGAAAAATCGAAATCGACATACGAAATTCGCCACAAACTCATCCGAAGGAGATATGAAATACAAAAACAAATAAATGAGACTCTCGCAATAGAAAAACAGAAAAAAACAACGGCAAGAGAAAGAAGAGAATGGACCACAGGTACAGCAGGGACAAGAAACGAAGGACCGACAACATGAACAACAATATCACCAACAAGGACACAACATGAACAACAAGAGCAGCAACAACACATGGAGCAACAAATCAAAAAAGAAAAGAGAAGGTGCCTTCCATAGTTATTAGCTCAATCGAAGCTAAAGACCTAATTAAACTTGGTGAGTTAACTTGTAAAAGTTTTAAAAATAAACGTATTAGTAATGGCAAGATAAGTTTAATATGTGATAACTTGAAGATTACAAACAAATGCAATTAGTGTTACGACAAGCGCGCAGCGGGTACTATACGTACACCCCAAAATCAGAGAAGGTGGTCCTTGATCTTTCGTTTTCACCCAAGAAAATACCTGAACTGAAAACGATTGGAACCGAAAGCTTAACATTTGCGGATGTTAGACCCTTTTCCACAGCAATGTCCCGAAACCGTAATCGTCAATTTCCTTTTTTCATTGTATCGTAAGGCCCAACAGTAAAGTTGACGGCATTCGACACATTAAAGTTCTCCTTCACCAAACTATAAGTTGAGAAAAAATAAGAAACTCAGATCGTGACTTGCAGTGCATGCACTGTCGACGATTTGGGTATGTTGCACCGAACTGGGTGCGTAAAGTACAACAACTTCGTAGCACCTAGTGTGTCATACGCGCTAATGGCTGCCGGTGCAAAGACAAGACGAGTGAAAAAACCGCCTAAAACCATGATCGCGCCCGCACCAGAGGCAAATGCACACATCAAAGCAATCTTACTTTCCACGCAAGGACAATTTGCTGACTTTAAAAAACATTGACTGAACAAAAGGCACGAATAGATATTCTCTATTCGACTTTGTTCTCAGAAGACTCTCCAAATCAAGATCTTCAATCCTCCGAATTGAATTAAAACTAAAAATTATTGCCATGAATGTAAATTCGCTGATTCGCATGGAGAGAAGGGATAATTTGGGCAACTTGCTCGAAGCCGAACGTCCAGATGTCCTTTTGGCTAGCGAAACTATGCTAAACCAAAGGCACAAAGTGGGCTACAAAATGAATTACAACGTAATTAGACGTGATCGACCACACTCTACTCAAGGGGGTGGGCTATCTGTCTTAACTAAGAACGATCTTCACCAGAACGTCCATTACAGAACAGGGGTACACAGGTTTTAGGTGCTAGCAGCCTGCATCTTAGATATTCCTTTGAGAAGCCAAAGACATCTATATATGATCTCTGCTTACGCTCCTGAAAAAAACCCAGTGTACACAATTCATAAATGAAATGAAAACCCTATTCCGAATCCAGAAGTTAGAGTCGGAGAATAATTACTTCTTAATGGCAGGTGATTCTAATGGCAAGCACAGTGCTTGGGGCAATTTGACAGAGAACACAAGAGGCAAACAACTGTTGTCGAGCGTAAACTCTAATTGTACGCTACAAATACACCGCATTATCTAAGAGAAATATTCGTTCCGGGATTTACTCATGATAGACGATCGAATTCAATTACCAGAGACGTATCTAACATTTCGAAATTGTCTTCGCACAATCGACTACGACAGCGATCACTACGGCGCCGTAATACGCGTCCCAAAAGAACATTATTCACTCGAGCAGTATAAAAAGATTTATCCGTGTGATTTCCGGAAAGCACGCTGGTCATATCTTGATCGCATAATAAAAAGAAAACTACGCAACAATGGTGCAGATCCATCGACCAATAGAAACCTTCGTAATGATGAAATCGATCATTACCTATCGAATATGGATGACATTGTTACCAACACAACGAATCGCTCGATCCCCAAGGTAGCTCACTCGGATGGCTATAATAACAATTACAGAAACCCAACTATCGAGGATCTGTATAGACAAAAGAGCACCCTGCTCTCGAAGCGCAAACTGCGCTATAGACAGTTCAACGATCCAAATAGCCAGGGGATAAAAACCCTGAAATCCCTGACCAAAAATCTTGAAAAATTGATTCATGATAACTATCGATCACCAATAAATCAAGAGTGAAACAACAGAATTCGAGCCAATCAAGCCAGTGGAACGAATATGTAACCACAAATTAATAAAACCTTCAGACGAAAAAGTCACAATGACATCCCACGCTTGAGAGTCCTGCGGACTCCCAAGAATTGTCAAATACTGCTGAACGCAGGCCTTTCTCCTGAACACATTAACTCCTACGAAGAACTAATATTAGTTGAAGAGCCGCAAGAGAAAGCGAACTTAATTGGTGCTTGTTTCGAGGCAATGTACAGGGCGAATGAATCCACTCGCTCGAACATTGATCTCGAAAAGAGTGCCATCCAAGCTCATAGTGCATCGGGCAATCTACTTCATAACTGGCGTCTCGAAAACCGCAGTTTCACGCCTTCAGTGAAAACAATAGAGCGGACTCATCCGTGAGAAATGAAAATACGAATATGTTCGTGCAGAAGGATGAACTTAAGGACAGGCTTCGATCTACTATAATATTATACTATTTATTGGCCTATAGGAACCCGGAAGTTCATCACCTCACCGACTCGACTCCGCCATCGTTTCCTGACCTGTGCACACTCCTTCCACGATTGACCAACCAATCCGATCTCCTCAAGGCCAAACCTAACATTGTCCTCGCATCTCCGTCGCGGCCGTCCTCCGGTCTCTTTCCCGTTGGTCTGTGGTGGTTTCAACTAACGCCACTGCTCGCCTTTTCCAGGTACGACACCAAACGTCTGTATGGCATGTGGGGCATCCTAAAAACCGATCAAACAAGCACTGAGGCAGTTCCATTGCATGCCTAGCAATGAAGCATTTACTTACATTTTGTTACCCACCTAAGGTGTCTCCTAAACCATATTTTCGCTAATTCAATAGCACGAACCACACGAGACATTTTCCTCTCGGGCATCATGTGCTAGAAAGCAACTCGTCGGGTGTATGTTGCAACATCAGATTTCCTAGTAAGAAAGTACAACATGCGGCATACACCAGGGAAAACTATTTGGTGCTACGTATATTCACCCTGCCACACACGTGCAGGCGATATTCTTTTATTATTTTACTACAGCACAACGATCGGTAAACCGACCGGCAAGCTAAAGAATTAGCATGCATGGCCATGTTCCATAAAGGCAATCTGGTTTCACAACCAAGCAACCAACATGTCTCAACCACCGCGGTGCACATATCCCCCATCGAATTTGCAGCATACAAGCAGGAGATACTCTTGCCTTACTTCCATGCTGCAATCAGAGCGGTCGCTAAACCAATCGACATGAAATGGGTAACTCGCACCTGGCCACAAAAGGGAACCGAGTTCTCGTTAGTGTAAATACACACACGAGAAATCAACCCTCTGATGACTCCAGCAACGTGCGCCTGATCAGTATAAATTCCTTACGCAGTGCCGATCGGATAAACATTTCCTTTTATGGAATTACAATATCCCCGGTTCACATGCTCATGGACACACATCATGAGCGTGCGAGGTAAACACATCTTTGTGAGTGCACATCCTCACCGTGTCCCGGGCATCTGAGATCATTCTTTATTGGTCGCCGAAGCGATGGATGGAATTTGGTATTCTGTCGTTTCGGTGGCAGTCACTAAGCCTAAAATCAAATTCCGTGGAGGTAAGTCGTGCCCTCCACGTAAACATTAAATAAATACCGAGTCGTCATTCAACAACTAGCGCGCGCGCATCACTATTTTTCGCCACTGCCGAGTGCATACGAGAGTGTGCACTCCCCCTGTGAGTGTCCCGCTATGGAGTCGTGTGTTTCAAAGTTCACCAAATTAGTAATCATCATTAAATGGGAAAATAGCCTACAAACGTGACTAATGAACAATGCCGTCAAACAAAAACAATAAAACTCTTTATTAAGAATAACCAAGTGAACATTAAAAATAAAATAAACAATCTAGTGCGTTTAATTTTTTTGTGCAGCGGAATCCTGGGTATTTTATTCTCCCTTCTTTGTGAACTGCTTGAGGCGGAACAATATTTCAGTGACCCAAACGGTGGTTCTCTTTTCCCGTGTGAGTTGCTTCAGGTGTCATCTTTCGGAGCGAACAATTTACGGTGGTGTTATGGCGGGGAATCTTCGTAGAACCTGTGTCCATGCCCGCGCCAAGGCGAGGAAATACCCCATAGGTCTACTGTCAAGAATTCTACGCACGGTTCTATCGCTGCCCGTTCGCGCCACATGTCCGGCCCATCTTAATCTTCGCGACCTGATTACTCTCACAATTGTAGGTTTGCGGTATAGCTTTTCCATTTCGTGGTTGTGGTGTTTCCTCCATTTTCTTGCCTCCTCGTCATATTTACCGCCAAAGACACCCCTTAAAACTTTATTCTCGAATACGCGGAATTTGTTTTCGTTCGATCTACTAAAAACAAAAAATCGGCTGGAATAGATAACATCCCCAATGTTGTTCTAAAGCACTTGCCTCTTGAAGCAGTGGAATCCTACACCATTCTGTTCAACAACGCTCTAAACAAGGCATACTATCTAGGGATAGTCTCTACAGGGCTAGTTCAAATGGTATCTAACTACGTGGTTGGAGGGATGATGGGATTGAGATTAAAGAAGGCCGGTAAGTCTTGAGTGCGGTAGTGAAGATTATGTCTTTGGCGTCTGATAATCTGCGCATTTGTCGGTGTGTGTGTGTGTGTGTGTGTCTGTGTGTCTGCCTCTAGACCGATCCAGGGGCATGCCGGGTTTTTACCGACCAAACTACCTCCCGCCAAGCTCATATTCCCGTTGATCCCCGTGGAACTTTCTTTAAGATATTCCATCGCGGGGCGGGGCGGTGTTTACCCGTTACTCCGCTTGTCACGTCGCAACTGCTGCATCATTTCACAGGGAATACTATTGGTTACGGACCTTGCCTGTTTTGAACTAAGCATGTATTCTATTACTCCAGCCGGAGTAACTGTCCGTCTCGTGTGTCTCTGTGTGTGTGCGCGTGTTTTTTTTTTTTTTTTTTTTTTTTTTGATGCGTCATCGGATGTGGAATCTTCATAGACACTAGCAGCCCGTGCTACTAGCATGCACGATTCGTGTACCTGGAACGACAGTTCCAAGTCGCACGCCTGCGTACTAAACCACACCCTCGCTGCCGTCAACCACTCTCCCCGCGGGACTGCCGTTAGGTATTACTTCGCGGGGCTGGTTAGCTTTGTGCTTTTTTAGGCTGCTCTCTCCATGTCGGGTATTTGTACTTGTCTTACTTTCTCGATTCTTCTAAGTTCGAGTTGGACTTTGGTCACATAAGTGCTTATCTCCATCCAGTTATCCTCGGAGCATAGCATCTGCTCTATCAGGTCTTGCGGGCCTGGGAGATTGGGTCTTCCTTCGTTGAAGCGGCTGCAGTGGAACACCACATGCTCCGTATGTTCGTCTTGGTTTGGTTACGCTGGACACAACGGTGAGCTGCTGTGTCCAAAACGGTGCAGATATTTGCGATATCCACCATGGCCGGTCAGGAACTGGGTAAGATGGTAGTTGCAGGCACCGTGGTCTCTCTTCATCCAGGTGGCGATAGATGGGATTAATTTGTACGTCCATCTGCCTTTCGTGGTGTTGTCCCACCGAGTTTGCCATATGGTTAATGAGGTTGCATTCTCTTCCTCCTTGATCTCCTTGACTGCTGTTGGTTCCAGTTGCCTTGATGTTCTCTTGTTGTAGATTCTTAACATCTCGTCCGCAAGGATATCAATTGGAACCATTTCGGCTACGACAAAAGCAGCTTCGTCCGAGATGGTTCGGAAACCGCTGATGGTTCTTAAGGCACAGAGTCTATAGACTGACGTCAGCTTTCTCCTCGCTTCCTTCGTCGTCAGTATACTGGCCCAAATAGGGGCGGCGTATAGTAGGACCGAGGTCACTACTCTAGAAATCAAGATTCTTCGTGGATATCCAGGTCCTCTGATGTTTGGTAGTATTCGAGCAAGTGATGCTTGCAGCATTGACGATTTTTTGCTAGAATACTTGACGTGCTCTTTGAATTGTAGCCTGTTTAATCATAACTCCTAGATATTTGATTGCGTCTTTCGATTTAATAATTTGATCTCCTACCCTTATATTCATGTGTTCCACCTTTTTTCGGCTAGTTATTAAAACCGCCTCTGTTTTGTGGTCTGCTAGCTCGAGACCAGCGGATACCAGGCATTCTTTGACTTTCACCACTTCCTCGTTAGTAGCTGCCTCTATCTCATGAATATGTTTTGCCACTGTCACAAAGGCAATGTCGTCCGCAAAACCTATCAACTGGACCTGTTGTGGCAACACCAATCGCAAAACGCCATCGTACATGATGTGCCATAAGAGGGGGCCCAGAACTGATCCTTGTGGAACTCCCGCTGAGACGTCGTGGTATTTTACACCATCGTCTGTTGCATACCTCAGCTTCCTGTTAGTGAGGTAGCTGGAAATTATTTTCTGGAGGTCACAGTCTCTCTCTCTCTCTGTGTGTGTGTGTGTGTGTGTGTGTGTGTGTGTGTGTGTGTGTGTGTGTGTGTGTGTGTGTGTGTGTGTGTGTGTGTGTGTGTGTGTGTTGGAAAACCTTCATCATCAAATTGTGGTATGTTGCGGGTGGATACCAAGCTTTCCACTTGAGATATTCCCGAAACATTGCAACATAATACAGTACCTAGACTTAATTCCAGAATATTTTGACAGTGTTAGATAGGGCCAACCGTGTACTTTTTGGGGGATGCTTTAGTTTGAAAATATAAGCGCGTAACCCTGTCCACGATTTTTAGGATTTGCTTCCCCTTCACTATTTTTATCCTTCCGACTACACTGTGTTTTGACAGTTAGATGTATTATAAAAGGCTATGTGAATAATAGAATAAAAAATTAAATATAGGTCAAAATATAATTAGAGTTTTTAATAGTTTTTAACATAATAACAATTCGCAGTATGGTTTTCGAAACTATAAGTCAAACATGGCGGTTATCCTAAAAGGTCGTTAATCCAGTTCTCATAATGCCTTTAGCAACTGCCCACGTTTTCCACAGTTTACTTGAAGTGAGCATTGGCCGATATCAAGGGGCTCCAATCATCGATTACCGGAAAGTAGTTATGATATGTATCATATTCATATGGGGATAAAACCAACGGCGTCGAGTATGTCTTCAGTACAGGAGTGTGCTTAATAATTGGTCTCAAGTACGGGCGCTTTTCATGAACAATAGTTTGGCTTTGATGTGAAACTGCAGTTGGAATACTATGCAAGGTATGACCAATGATTGTAGGCTCTAGTTCGTATGCATATGGAACCACCGAAGTATGGAGGTGACTAGGGCGAGCTAAAACGGCCGAAGCGAAAACAAGAACTGCAGCAATCTGAAATGATATGAGTAAAAATCGTTCTTTTGAATCTATACCACCTACAATCTGTATCATCTTGACGACTCGAACTGCTTTTGGTAGTCCACAATCTGCAACTGTGGTACTCTTGTCCGAAACTGATGTCTTTTATAAGACTGCCAATTCACGGATTCCAGTTCCTCATGAATTCTCACGAACAATTGGACAATAACTCAATGATACTTGGAGCAGATGCAAGAAGCTTGCGATATTTCCGTAGCCTTGTTTTTTGTTGTTCTCGCGATGATGTCTAACCACTACCGACCTGGCTTCGCCGGCAATGGACTTTAACGACCCAAACGCTTCGAAATCTTACGTGCCCGGTCGACATTAGCATAAGTGCGTGTTTCTTCGAACCATTTCGATCGAATCACTCAACCGCGTCAGTTCACAAGTTCCCGGTCAAGATACCCAAACCAATTACGTCACATGTCGCTTTGTATGATGAAGTTGATATTTTACCGATGATATATCTGTGTCCAGTGATCTGGGCGAAGTTGTGGCTTTGTCTTGTTCCGTGTTCAGTCCGAAATACGGGAATGTCTTTCGCGATATTCAGAACAACCTAATTTGAATATAATTACTTCCATCTAGTGGCAGTTATAAATGCTGGTACTAATTGCAGTCTTCCTGCTTCTAATTCTCTCACTACCATTTTAAACGAGTTTACGGAGAGGTGTGGGAAACACCAACGACTACCCATTTGGTCTGATATCAAAACCACCACAGCATAAATAACTTGAATGTGCATTTGAAGCTGAAAAATGGACGTGTTTAAATGGGTCTACAAGCAAAGGTCACCTAGGTCATTGATTTACATAACAAAATTACTCGAGAAACGCCTAACAAGTGCCCAAGTATCGCAGAGGTTTGGCATATCTGTGGGAAAATCGAACAAATAAAACCTCAAGATGGTATACATGAATTAGTTTGTGAAATCAATCTATCACCAAACAAAATAACGGTAAAGCAGATAGGTTGATTGATAAACTGTTAAGGTTAGTTTGTGATGGTATTCTAAGTTCAGAAAATAGGTTCTGAATTTATGATAGGTCGATGCTAGTTCTGACTAGTGCAGGTGTTGCTAGCTTGAAGGTATTTTGCGATTTTATGAAAATATCGGAGAACTGCTACAGGTATCAGTTGTCTTACAGTATCCTAGAGCAGAGCAGTTATTCGAAGAAGTAACTAAGGCATGAAAGGATCCTTTTTAAAGTTTTTAAAATAATTAAGTTTAAATGAAAAGTCAAATAGTTCGCTTGAAGAACGTTATATTCTGTCCGTATAAAATTGAGGTTTGGTGTGAATCCTTGTGCATTTTCTGATTTACAGATTTCGGGTGTAAGCAATAGAAAACGTGTATAGTTTTTGTGGCACTACATGTACACCAAGGAAAGATCGGTTATGTCCGCCTTTTAATAGAGAAATAGATGGACTTGACCTTCTAAGAGTTTATTCCTGGTTTTTATAATCGATCATACCATTCAGTGCTATTTTTAATGCTACTGTCCAAATTGAAAATTGATTTCCAGAAACCCCTTCTGAGATGCGGCTAAATCAGGTGGGGTAACATATTTTTTATATCTTCTAGTAAATATCGGGTTTTCTAATAGGGACTTGACAACTTTGAATTTAATTTGTGAACGCACCCTTTCACCAATCGTCGAACTGTCACTGTCAATTTATTCAGTAAACTCAACATTTTCATGGTTAAGTACACGAACGAACAACGTTTGCAAATTATAAAAATTTACTACCGAAAAAAATTGTCAAGTCCCTATTCGAAAACCCATTACTAACCAACTTATCACACAGAAGTTTCAAAATAACTCGAGGACATGATATTATCATATCTGTTTCGCAGCGCATGATAGAACGTAGAGGCAACCCTACAACTGGCCGCTTTCATTGCCTGGCCCATCAAGTCATTTAAACTGGGATTGCCGACCGTCACCGAAACGAAAACGGCCTGTACATCACGAATACGTTCATTTGTCCATTTTACACAGTAAGATAAAAATTGAATTTACGATCGACACAAGTGCCGAAATTTTATGTAGAAGGATGAACTTACGGACATCCTTAGATCTCTTAAGAGCAATAAATCTTCTGGAATAGATAGTATCCCAAACATTCTTCTAAAGCACTTGAAGGGAAGGTATTATTGATATTCCCACGCTTGTTCCTCCTCGAGCCGCTCACCAACCATAAATGAAACAATCTCGTTTGTTTTTGACTTAAGCTCAACATTCACGTTTATTGGTAAATACCCAAACAATAGAATTATAACGGATTTCAACTTAAACACAAAATGGTTATAACTTAAACACAAGATTGTTCTCAACTTAAACACAAGATTATTCTCGACTTAAACGCAACTTCGGTTCAACAGCACTACTATATTCCACACGACTCAGTGAGAGAAATTATTGAAGGGATATATTTAAACACGATCGATTGGAGGAATAACTTGACCCTACAATGACGGCGACCGATCCCCGCCGTGGTTGAATTTTGACTCCTGGCGATGTGTACTCCCCGGTGGATGAAAAGCGACTCTGTGTAAATGACTCGTGCAGAGTTTGTCGTCCGCTAAGGGTGGTTTGCATTCTCGAGAGAAACGTGCACTTTCTCTCCGTGGTGACCAGTCAGAGAGGATCTCTCTGCTGATCTTGGCTTGTTCGTGTTGCCAGGTCACGGGCAAACGAAAACGAGAAAAGGGGAATGAGCAAAAGGGTACCGATGGTGGCGCACATGCAGCTGCGTAAAACAGGCTGCTCTCCAATAGAGAAACTTGTGCTACGAGGAAATGGGATACTTGGACAACGATGGTTGTGCACGGCATCCATGATAGTGGAAAGGGCCGAATTCCCTGTGTGCATGTTAACATGCACAAGAATTTGATTCTCGGCGGGTTGACGCGCGATGCGTGGACTGCTTTTGTCGGTTGGACAAAAGGCAGCCGTGAAAGAAGACAAGCCAGGAAAATGTGCTGCGTACGTGTGTGGCAGGAAATTTTGGCTCACAGGGGCGCCGGCGAGTTTCCCTATGTATGTTGCATGTTAGGAATTCTTTTCGGGGAAATTATAATGATGCATTATGTGCATGAAAAGATGAATTCGGGAGATGCATTATCTGCATGGATTGATGAATTCATGATTCTGCATGATATGACGCCCTTGGGAAGGGTAATGTTTGCAGGTGGTGCAGGTTAACAAAAGAAGTTGTGGTTGGCGTTGTGTGTGGTTCTTGTGGTTAGAATTGTGAGTGGTTGCCTGCGCAGCTTTAAGGAATCTCCACAAAGGTTTACACTTTTTTGTTCAACAACGCTCTAAATAATACATATTATCCAACCCGTTGGAAACCTGCTGTAGTCCACCCCATCCCCAAAAAAGGCAAGGATCCTCCAATCTTCGCTCGATTAACTTGCTTCCAAACATCAGCAAGGTGTTCGAGAAAATTGTAAGTAAATATTTCACATTTAAACGTGATTAGTTAAAACACATTTAAAACACTTTTAAGACGTGAATAAACCATCATCTTGCGAAGATGATGGTTTATTCACGACTCTATTTATATTTTTTTCGTACCGCACGACTTACGAGTTCAACCGTCTTGGGTGACGGTTTTAAACAACTTCGTTTAATTTTATCTATATGAAATTTTCATATAAACTGGCGTGATGAAAATGGTATTATTCCGAACAACCAGTTCGATTTCATATCGAAACGCGACACCGTTAATGCCCTGACGAAACTTGTTTCCGACATACAGTGGAACAAGGCAAAACCACAATGCACAGGGATGGAATGTTTGGTTAACTTTTAAAAGCTCCCAGATACCGTATGGTTAGAAGGGCTTGTATACGTATAAGTCATCAAATCTAGGTATGCCCAAATATTTGTTATACATTATCTACGATATCCATTATCATATCGTATAAGCAGCTTGTGGTGAAATGTGGAGATATAATATCCAACAAGACCTTTCACATCAAAAACGGCTTACAGCAGGGAGCAGTGAATTCTCCCATTTACACTAGTGATCTAAAGGGGCTCTGTAGCGGTTCTTTAATACATTCCCAAAGAACCGTCCATCCTCTTAAATGAACCACATTCGAAATCCACCATACCTACCTGCAATTTTGGGCAGCGTAAGCTACCCTTCATTCTCTTTCACCTGAAAGTTAAACCTCATTAAGGCATGCATCACATTGAATTTTTCTGTTTATGAACCGTACCATATCTCCATCGGCTCGGCTTGTCAGCAATTATAAAAGATAAATACTAGCTGGCCAGCGTAATTGTTGACATAGCCGTAGCCGATGGTTTCTTGCTACGGTTCATATCCATTTATTGCCCCAGTCCCAAGGTTCGCAACACTTGCGACCAATTTCCTTTGTCGGTTATCTACCGATCATGGGATTTGGGCACTTGTACGATTGACGTTAGACAATCATACCCCAGATAATGCCGAACGATGCTCCGGCCTGTAAAACAAACAAAAGCTACCATAGCCTAGGCCATAGGCGAACAAACCATCGGTTTGCTTATCGCCACGAAAAATCTATAGCCTACAATGGCATTACCCATGAACGCCTAAGTAAACACGATGTGCAGATCATCGTGACCCTTGAAATAGCGTTTTTGTGTATCTTGAAGCAAAAACCTATTTCGTTCTCAGGCGCAGGTCATCTAAGATTTATGACCCTCGAAATAGCGTTTCTGTTTATTTAGGACACAGTAACCTATTTCTCCCTTCGACGACTACGCTATCGCGTACCTCATATTGCCTGCTATTCATTCCATGTGTATTCAGGTCTTTCTCGTCGTTGCCGATATCCAGGCTGAAGGGCAACGTACTTGTGCTATACGCACACATACACAATCCTCCCCTATTGATGAAATTCGCGGGCATCGAACTGATAAATGTAAATCACGTTGGAGTCAGATCTTAGCCACCGCTGCGTGCAGTTGTAAAAGGTCCAGTAAAGTCCGCGGGATAATGTGAATATACGTGAATCTCTTAACGTCCGGTGCTCGGTAATCAAAAGATGTATAACATCTTTTTCTTTTTTTTTGTAAACAATTGGTGCTCGGTAATCAAAGGATTTATAACATCTTTTTCTCCCTTCGGAACCTGTCCGAAAGTGATTTAAATAAACCCTTAAAGAATAATCGACTACGTGTGTTACCTCCCGGTAGATTCTGAGATAGAGATCGGTGGTGATAGCTTAAAGGACTAACTAACTAAACAATATTCAGTGTAAATAAAAGTACAAGGAAATCTTTCAGGTATGCTGGGTGGAGATTGCGGTGCAGGTGTGGGAAAGTTGAAATTTGCCTCGGGTTCTTGAAAAGGTAGAAAGAAATTATTACAGGGAATTTGTATGCGAAGGGATGCATGAAGGTAAGTTTTCTTTTCCAGGGACTTTTTAGATTAAGGATTTGATATCATTAATGCGTGAAGCATTTAAGGTGCTAATGCGATTGCATTAGTGAAATTAGGAGATTGGTGAAAGTTATGGGGGCTTTTTAGAAAAGCAAACCGTCGGGTTTGGTGGAACCGCCACAACACAACACAGTGATTTGAAGTAGCCAAGAGCGAAGAAACTTCAATTGTGTATTTTTTCGGGTGGGAGGTGAGAAACAAGTCCAGTGTTGGCGAAATGACCATCTATGTCTGGTACCCGTGTTGATTAATTCACAAGTTGTGTTAAGCTATTTGAATCAGCATGGAGGTGGACATATTGACCTTCACGTGTTGTGCGTCCAGAGTAGCAAATCCACTGAGAACTAGACACATTAAAATCTGGTGTCTTACCTCTCCCGACACCGGTTTTTCACGTAACTTTGATAAATCCATTAAAACTCCTTCCTTTGTTTTACTTTTTAGTTCACTTTTTATTTCTTAAAATATATTTTATAATTCTATTGTTACACTCTTCATTGATTTATTTCTAAGTTCTTGTTTCTTTTGTTTTATTTTAAACTTCGACACACAATAGGCTCAAAAACGACCACTTGCTTCTCCTGCCCAAAAACTTTCTCCATTCGCACCCTTCTCTCTGATCTCCCATTTCCCATCGCACACTCATCCTTATTTTCCCATTTCCTCGCCCACTAAATGTGAATAAACTCTTGCAAATTTACTCAACAGACAATGAGCCCACCGAGAATGGGAAAATTGCAAAGGAGAGCATGACGGTTTAAGGTTGATTTGGTTTCGCTTGCAACGAAAAGCGAAACCAGAAAGGTGGCTGCGTAAACTTGTTTAATGCTTTTGTAATTCTCAGAATGCAGAACCACAAGTATTCTCACGCATACTTTTCACTTGACATTGATATTGCTACCAAGCGAACGCTTGTATTTTTGTACAGGAAATGGAGGAACATCGGTTGGGGGTAATTCTCGGAATTCAGAAACACAAGTGTATTCCGAGAAAGTGAAATGGAGAGAGATGAAAAGTATACTCTTGCAAACACATCTGTTAGTAACTATTTCCGAGTGTGCTGCCTGTACTCTTTATCACAGACAGGGGAATATCGCTTGCGATCTTCTTTTGCATTGGAATGTGCAAACGGAATTTAGTGATAGACTACACAGTTTCGCCATGTAGAAACAGCGTCGTCTACCCATGTTTTGCTGTTGTTAAACAGCAGGACAGATTTTATGGTTTCACGTAGATAAGAAAAACGCCATCCGGGGGGGTAAGTATGTAACACAGGCGTTATGCCCTTATAGTAGCTTCCCTAGTAGATCCATCGCGAAATCCCAGTCACATCCAGGTCACATGACTTGCTTGAGCAAGCGTACATTCGGATGTGAGAATTGTTGGATTGTCCTTTTTTCAAGGGAACTACACCCAAATTACCAAAATTACGAGTATAACTACAATTAGGAGTTAGTAGCTATATATAGTACCGCGAAGTACTTCCGGTACATTGTCGAAGAACGCCACCGCCATTAAGACTTACCCGGTACTTCTGATTTTCACCTTCCGAAAGATGTTGACAGGTGGCATCTTAACTTTAATGCAGTTCTGTAGGCAGATGCATCTCAGAAGTACAGTAGAAGAAAGCTGACGCCCTTTTGGAAGCCAAGAGATCAGCTCCGCTCCGTAATCGGTAGGGCTGACTTTGCCCAGAAACAACAAGAACATCTTTGTAGTAAGTTTCACCTCCGTGCTTCTCGATTAAACGAGAAAGAGAAGCGAACGATGGATCCTGAATGGATGTTTGTTGTTTGTTGTTGAGTCCTGGTCCAACTATGGATACGTGGATATACCGCCGCGTCCTTGGTATGTCCAGGTAGCCCCTATGGGATGTGCAGTCCATGTATCGGTGAAGCGCAGGATAAAACTACCATGGGCGCAAGAACAAGCAAATCAGAATACACTAGAAATGGACTATTTTCCATTCTATAACGTCATTTAACACAGCGTACCACAACTTTGCAAGGAAACTCTATTCACTGCTATAGCTGTAGTAAAACACAGACTAATTACCACATATTAGTGTGCTCTTTATTCTTATATTATAACTTCCTTCGCGCTACCAACTAACTACTTTCTGATCTACTTTTCTTCTTCCTCGAAATCTTGGACACATCTGACAATCTCCCCTTATCGCAAATCTTTTTTGAGATTTTTTGTTATCCGTTAGTGTGTCTGGCTAATGCCAGCAAGAGTTTATATTGCACTTTAAATGGGGTCAGAGTCCATGGGAAATCGGTGGAATTTGGGTCTATTGGTGCATGCCATAAAACAGCTGGGCATTATATATGCATTGTTGGCGGATCAAATGGATATGGGTTTCTTTGGACGCGTGTTTGATTCTACATACAATGAATCTGACAATATGAATTGTGGTGTTTGGATTTTTCGAATAGGGTTCAATATTCGACAATTGAAGGTTTGGTTCAATTTGCTTGACGTTGAATTCAAGGTAGATTTGGGGACATGAATATATGATATTGGATAGGAATTCGATTTGTATCTATTATGGATGTAGGGGAAAAGGAAATGTGGGAAAAAAGATGTTAGGGCTTCTTGGAGCACTAGATCGTCAGCTCAAGTCATTATTGAAAGCAGAGACACCTTTCTGCCCAGAGAACTATCATCGCCATATCCGGGAGACATTTTGTACTCCTAAGTTTGGATGGCTACATCTGGTCAAAGACTTTACACAATGGGTCCGATCTTGCATACAGTGCCGACGAGGCTAAATAGGTCAATATAAAGGGCTGCAACCGACACAATTCAAGTTCAACAGTTCCTTTAAACAAATGATCAGAGTTAATTATATTTTAATTTCATTTCTTCTTCCTTGATTTCCTTACAGTTTATGTAAAAATTATAATTTGATTCATTTCAAAATTTCTTTCCCTGGAAAACTTCGACGATGTGAAATAATTTTATTTACAAGTGTCAAGGGTTGCTCCGAACATTTAAACGAAATATTTAAAGTGGAAAACATTATCCACAAATCTCTCAAACAAATGAGAGTTTGTAAATCTGCCGCTCGGTTGTTCTCTTTAGCTCTAGTTAATTACATTGTATAATATGATTCCTCTCAGTACAGAACCTGAACTCCTTCAGATTACATACAATTCTATGACATAGTGTACCACGGTTCGAAATGCAGTATGGTTATTCATACAACAAACACACTGCATGGTTTTAAGCCATGAATGCAGTTAATGGTATATTGTGAGACATGAAATAATTTTTAAGAAGTTGATGTTTAGACCGTAATTAAATAGGTTTTTTCTTTAATCCGTTTATAATTCAGCTAAACGGTGGAATGTTGTATACATTTATTATTATTTTGTTAGTAGTATAATCAGGGCTTGTTAATGTTGGCTTCTCTTACGCCTCTTTTTTATATACCAATATACTACAACTTACCGATTAACAAAGAATGATTTTTATGTATCCTTCTCGTAAGAGTCCATTTTAAAAGCGGTTTTCAGTCAGGACACACACCTTGTCAAGAATTCAATTTCAGTAGATTTTAACTTCATTTCCAATCCACTAAGATTAACTATCTGCTATTCATCTCCCTCAATGTACACTGTTATTGCAGTTTACTTTTGAAAATATCGATTCCCTCAAAACTTATCAAATCGAGTTTACCCAGCACTTTTTCGTGTGCCTTCGGAGAACCTGATTAAACATAGAATCACTGGAATGCAGTTCCCTGTTATCGCAACCTGGCCTTCAGCAAGTACATCGATATTGCACTAGTAACACCTGATTGGGTGTCGTACTGAATATATTTTCTGAACTATAAAACGCTGAGCCCTCGCCCTGATGTAATTAGTTAAGAGAACATATTGATTCTAAAAACACTAAAACACCATGAGGTTTTTTGAAATCACTTTCCTGGTTGTCATTGCAATGAGGTGTTCATTGATACTTACGGCTCCTGCAGGAGAAGTTATCCCGAACAAGGTGGTATTGTACGAGTCTGGTGGCTATCAATTTGGATTCAATACAGGACGCATCTCTCAACAAGAAGAACGATCAGTAGATGGAATTGTCCGTGGAGCGTACAGCTACGTCGATGGAGACGGAGAAGTTCAGACAGTCAAGTATACAGCAGATGGACACAATGGTTTCGTCGTGAGCGGATCAAATATTCCTTCCCCGGGACAAGAACCTGCACCTGTCGTTGCAGTGATCGAGACCAATTCAAACCCAATACAATACACTCCGGAAGTAGCTGCAGCAAGAGCTGAGCATTTGGCTGCTGTTCATCGTTCTCTCAATGGGCAACCGGCTACTCTTTCTTTGAGCGATACAGATGATCCCGTGATCATTGCCATCCAGGCCTCTAAGACTTCTGACACCCAGTATCATCCGGATTATGCCCCTTATGCTAATTTGTAAGACTCGTTCATTTTTTCTTTTACTTCCTTTTCATGGCGATTAGCTAATAAAACCACTTTAAATGAACCCCACTGATCTTTGAACTAGGCCTTTATGTTGGAGTTCATGGTTATTGACTTTATGCCTCAGGTAGATTTACTCATTTCGTGTTTGTTTGATGGGGAAACGTGTTACAGAAAAATTGCCAAGTTAATGTTGTGAGACGATTGTGGTCACTGGAGTAAGCTCTTGGCGAGGTCGACTAAGGTGGCGTGAAAAGCAGTGCAACCATGATTGAGTGATGATTCGCGAAATTCACCTTGCGACACGTGAGATTTCGTTATGGTGGACACTGAGTACTTCATTCGCTCAATAGTCGACGGATTTAGGAGGCACGTAAGTAAATTATGCTTAAGGAAATTGCGCAGACTACGGAAATCAGAGAAAATACTCAATTGATTAATTTTATGTTAGAAAGTCTTTTTCTGATTGCAATAGGCGCACACAAAAGGAATTGTTTGATACTATTAACATTCGAAGTTCAGTGTGGAAAAAGAAAAAGACGACTGCGAAGAATTGTACCAATGTATATTGATCCTACATGCCGCCAATTTGTAACAAAGGAACGTTCCACAGTCGTGTAGTTCGACTGGAGAACGAATCTTGGTCTGTTCGTCGAAATTTGACGTTTGCCGTGAGCCGATGTTCAGATTCTGGTTGATACGAAGGCAGGTCAATAAGTTCTTAGAAAATGACGACGACTTTCTTTTATTTCCTCATTTAGTTGACCTAATGGCGCATAATACAGTCGAGTGATCGCCTTTTCCAAATAGTCAATAAAGATACTAGCGTGGCGTTTCTAACAGATACACACACAGTACACAAGCAAATAGTGAAGAACAGCACCGAAAGAAAACAGAATAAGCAAAAGCAACTCCACTTCACTTGAGGTACTTGAGTTCAGAAATCGAATTTGTACACGTGGCAGTGGCCTGATGTGTTGAACATTGGTTCAATCTTTTCGTGATTCTAACCGTTATAGCCTCGGTTCGAATCACACGTTCTTCATTATCGTCCCAAACGCTATAATACCATGGGCATCCCAAAACACAGTAGTCATAACCTTTCCAAGTGATTTCACCGGTTTGCCTTCTAGGTTGCAACGCATGCGCTCCAAAAGTTCTCAGCTGAGACCAAATGTGGCATCCATCCCACAGATATTTTTCTCCTACCCAATTTATCATTCAAAATTGAAGGATAAAACAAATTGAATTTTGACACATACCTAGTGAGGAATGAGCATTACTAACAGACCATTAGCGATACTACGAGCGCCATCGTAGGCGTTTCTAAGGACTTATTGATCTACTCTAGTAGCTGTCGCGGATGAAAACTATGAGTGGAGGAATGAAGAGCAAGGAAAAGCAGCATACACCCAGCATGAGTTTTTAAGAATTTAGCATATCTCCCATGAGTTTCATTTAGCTCATAGTTTAATGGGACTGTAGGGTTTCTCTATATTATATGGAGAACCAACCCACAATTCTATAATTAATTTCGACCGCTAACAGTGCGTCACATTATCCCTTATCCCACCGGTCGGCTATTTTACCTGTAAAAGAGCATAGCTCAATTCATTATTCTATGCAGATAATGCAGAATTGAATTCAGCTAGCTTTTTGCCATACGGCAACTCCATTTTTGCTACCTCATGAGATTTCCATCGGAAATCATATCATGTCGGGTAGCAACAACAAGTCGAAGCAAACCACGCCGTCGCATCATAGCGAATCCGCTGGGGAATTCATCAAAATATCTAATTAGTTTTCATGATAAATTACCCTAGCCAATTTGGCGTCACTTCGGCTTTTCATAAAATCATCCATTCGCTTGGGATCAATGATCTATTTTTGCAGGTGAATTCCACCAGCTGGGTTCTCCTCTCCTTCGCAGTTCTGTCTTTACATGGTTCCATGCGCTCTGACTACACCACAGCCGTAACACTGGGTCAGTAGGTCATGTCAGTAGCTGCATTTGATACCAACACACACAACCAAAGCTACCTCGAGATCACAGCACATCGTGTTTCTGTTCTCTCATTCTCCACGTCCGTCAATTACCAATTAACAGAAGTTACCCACACTTCGAAGAGCGTGGGGTGGAGAGAGCGGAGTCGTGGTCTCTTTTGGTTGTCCTGTGTGTGAAATGAAATACGAATTTCACCCCTGATTCGAGTTAGTCACATCTCAACCACTGACACAGTAGTCACGCTGCTGCTCAACCTAAAATTAAATTCGCGATTTTTATAGAAGTCACAATCCAATCTCCATCGCGACTGAAGACAGCCAAACGAATAATAAACTTTGCTAGTGCCTGATTTATAGAATATATATATAAGTGTATATACTTAAAATAAAATCATAAAGCATAATAAATCAGTAGAATTAAAGAAACATTTGAATTAATAAAAAAGAAAAACATTTATACTGCGGACATCAAACCGACGACTGTTGGGGACTAAGTGAATCCTGTGCCATACGCTGGCACACCTACTTCTACCCCCACAGGACACCACCCCATTTATTAGCCTAGAGCAAGCTTACAAAAGCTTCTTACGGGCTGACTTAATAGCCTGAGTTAATACCTTATTTACGATGGTGAGTGTTATGCGGGAGATGGAAAGAGGTTAGCGGGAAACATTTATAATGAGGTGTTTTAGAATGGAGATGTAATATTGCAATCAAAAACGGATGATTTGGATTTGACATTTCGCAGCATTCTGGAGACGTGTTCCAATAGGTAACCGGTGTGGTGGGGGGATGTAGAGCCGACAAGGATCACATATGCTGCGAGGGTTTTCGTTGAATAGGGTTGAGTTGAGAAGATTGACGCGGTCGACCAAGCCAGAGAGTAGTCGACGAATAAATAGGGTATTTTAGTAATTAACTAATTTGACATGGTTAGTGTAAGGGGGCAGTGTCAGGAGGTTTTCCCATCTCAATCCACCAAGAGCGGACGAAAGAAGCGACGTTGAATACTCTCGATTCTACGAACGTGAGTATGTCGGTAGGAGGACCATATCTCACAAGCATATTCGAGCAGCGGATGCACAAGGAAAGGCACACGGATCGGGTGCCATATGGGTTGGTTCTCTTTGGACCACCGGTATACAAATTCGAGGGTTGAATTGACCTTACGGATCATCTTGGCACTATGTGAGAGGAAATAAAGTACCCTATCATATAGAATACCAATACCGCCGATCTATTGGATGATAGTGAGTGGAGAAGGTGCAGGCGGTATACAGATATGCCATTTCGTAAAAAGGTTATAGGCTGCTATTTGGCGATATTCAGTTCCAAGCAGCTTTTACCACACCAACACAAGAAGTGGTTGTTGGTGCAATGCAAATCATGTGGTGTCACAATATTGTTGCAGAATTTTGTGACACACAAGAATGCTAAGTTGCTCCGTAAAAAGAGCTAAGGACCGAGTGTCAATTGGTCTAAAACCAACGCGAATCGATAACATTGTATGGCCTGTCAATGTGTGAGCTTGTCCGTAGTTCTTACGTTACCATTTTATGACCTGCCAATATGTCCGGTCTTCCGTAGTTCTTATGGGATACCCGAAACCTATCTCCCCATGTGATGGCTCTCAAATCACACCAGTGACACTTAGAATGACCGACGCCAACGTTTACCATTCCATTGGATGTGGGGTCTGTTATGATCACAGTGAACTGTGGTCCCCGATCAATCCTAGGGGTTGATGCGACACAAAGCGTAGGATTTCGTTTTTAGAAAGCCCTACGAGATGTCAGTTTCGCTACTGTAGAGAGAATGCTGTGGCGGGTCTGTTTTACAATACCAGAAATTATTTGTTTTTTCTCTCCGAACGCTGGTATTTTCGTGGTTTAGTGAAAGCTTCTGGATGCTCGTGAGCAACCTACATACATTAAAAAGAGAGACTAACAATATAGTTGTTTCTCTTCCTTCAACAGGATGATGCACCGAAACTGAAAGCAAATATTATTTTAGGAAAAAGAAATCCATTATTCATACTAGATGGTTTCAGTAATCTCGTAAAATATGGATCACATAAATTCAGACTTGTACTCATTGGAAAGGTGCCGTTCTGTACCAAAAAAAAAAATCGTCGACCAATTTTTGAGTGCTCAATGGGGTTGACAATTATGGGGTGTAAAATGTAATAGTTAACAATGAGTAAATTCAACATTTGTTATGCTTTGATAAATACGAAAATGCAAGTAGGCTAACTGATATCGTGAAAGGTGTATATAGAGAGATCACCTTTCACAAAACTTTCCATTTTGTAAAAAAATTTATTTTAATTTTGAATAACAAAAATGGGTGTTCCAAATCCTTTAACAAAGTCGTGACGCACAGCACGTTCACAATCTCAAATGAGTCTAATCCAATGTCAATAGCGAAACTTGTGTGGTGTCAATATATATGAACCGACACTAGTCATTAAATAAAGCTTTGTTTCCAAGTATGTATATGGGCCCGATATTGTCACATGCAATTAGTTGCAATTTTGGTTTCGTTTATTCCGGGTCGATATTTACGATGTTGCATTTTTTACATCTCCACGTCTCAAAATCTTGGAATGAAACTTCACGTGTTGTGGGCGCTGTGTGGAATAAAACATCTAATGCCTTTAAAGGCGCAGCATTTAATTCTCCGGCAGGCGTCAATTCCTGGAAAATGCCATTAAACCGCAGTGCACCGACTTCCTCAATTCCTGGAAAATCCCAAAACACACAGCGTGTTGCATTTTTAGGGAAATTCTGGAAGATGTGATAAGCCACAGCTTGTGAACTGTTAGACGATGCCACGGCATGTTGACCTGTTCTAAAAGTTCTGGACAATGCCAGAAGACAGACACATAGACCTATAAAAGAAGGATGTAGTTATATGGCGAGTTTGTTCCCCCTCAAGCTTTCGCCCTATCTCGCTTCTCACTTGCATCAGCAAAATATATGAAAATTTCATATACGAGAAGCTAAATGACTTTGTCAGTGCCAGGCACCTAATACCTGATTTCCAATTCGGATTTCGAAGAGCGCACAGCACCACTATGGCTCTCAATTTATTTCAAAACCACGTCTGCGTGGGGCTCTTTAATAAGGAACCCACCGTTGCGGTAAGCCTAGACATTGAAAAAGCTTTTGATACTACTTGGATCGAAGGTCCCGCTTTTAAACTACTGAATACTGGCCTCAGTAGAACGCTATGTAGCATCATCTACCAGTTCGTTCGAAACAGAACCTTCCAAGTTAGGATGAATGGAAAGCTTTCCCGAACTTTTCACGCTGCTGCAGGCGTACCACAGGGCTCCATTCTAGGCCCCATCTTATTCAATATTTACACCTCCGATATTCCCCGCCCTGTGGACGGGAGAGTAAACCAGATATGCTATGCGGATGACGTCCTGGTGTACACATCAACCAAAGACCCTAACCTCGCAACAAATCGACTCAACCGTCACTTGGACGAACTGTATCAGTATTACAGTCGATGGAAAATCCGACTTAATCCATCCAAAGCAGTAGCCATAATTGTGAGTAGTAAATACTCCCAACCTGCTTCTCGATATTCACAGAATATTCGAATAAAAATGGGAGATACTACGATTATACCACAGGACAAGATGAAATATCTTGGGGTCACTTATACCCTAAAAATGAATTTCATCAAACATGTGACCCACATTCTCCAAAGGGGCCTCGGTCGGTCTAAGCAACTGCACAACATCTTGAAGTGGAGGAACAAAGTTGACACCAAAGTTAAGCTTCTCTGCTATAAGCAGCTAATCCGACCTGGAATATCGTACGCCTTTCCCATATGGTCCTGCATATCTTCGGCTCAAATGGAAAGACTTCGGGTTTTCGAAAGGAAACTCCTCAGAAGATGCACCAATCATTCTTGAAGGCCTGACGGTCGTCATTACCCCAACTCTCATCTATACGAAGGCGCCTCCATTACCCCTATCGACGAGTACTTGCTTCAATTAGCATATAAGTACCTCGAAAACATTCAGAACAGCGAGAACCTACTTGTACGGGGCTCTTTCGTTCTTGACCGTTCTCTCTCTCGATCTCTTCGGATCAAACCTCCACAATTTCTTCTTCAGTACAAAACTGAAGAAAGCACCCTTCCCAACAACATTCCCCTCTATAATAGAGGATTCCTGGACCCATCCCATAGGATCTACTATTAACAAACCAAACACACGAACGCACAGTACAAGACGGCACAAACACAAACATACACACCGACCAAAGCGCAGATTATCAGACGCCAAAGACGTGATCTGCGTTTACTACCGCACCCAAGACCCACCGGTCTTGTATGATTTCTTTCCCACCATCCCTCTATAAAAGTAGTTAGAGAACACCTGGACTAACACTGTCCACACTATCCTTGGATACCCCCCCTTTTTTCTTTTCTTTTCAGATTTCGCAAGACCGAGCCCAACATCCTCACGGATGTGGGTGATTCTGGTTATCGCAAGATCATGTTTGGTTGGTTTTAAAAAGGCCCTCGACACAGTTTGGTTAGAAGGTCTTATTTGAAAGCTAACCAGTTTGAGCATGCCTGCTAACATACTATATATTGTATATGACATGGTTATGGGAAAACTATTGGTCGTCATATGTGGTGACACATTTTCCAACAAGACTTTCTTCATAAGAAACGGCCTACAACAGGGCGCAGTCAATTTTCCAACCCTATTTAACATTTATACTAGTGATCTAGTGGATTCTCTTACTCATGGTATTGCGTATGCTGATGATTTAGTTGTGTACAGAACAGGTAGACAAATTTAGATCATTAACAGACTTTTACAAGATGATCCCAAGAGAATCAAAAATTACTGTAATATGTGGAAGCTACAAATTAACTTCCAAAAAACTGACACTATCCTATTCAGGACACCCCTAAGCGCCGCGTCGGCTGATACAAAAAAAAAAACTGGAAAAAGTTTTCCATTACTGGATCCAACGATCTGCCTTTGGCAGTGAGAGATGTAGTAAGATATCTGGGCATATGGCTCGACCAGTCCCTAGAGCTAAAACCTTATTAACCTTATCTTAAAGTCTGTCGCTAATTCGTCTCCTTATCCAAAGAAACACACATCACATTCCTGAAAACAACATTTCCTACATGAAATAGTCACAATCCAAAATCACATCATCCCTTACAATACAAAATCCCATCCCAAAAATGATATTCTGGGTTAAAAATTTCCGTTGCATTTCAATGCAAACACATTCCACTATCCCTTCATCGCTTGCAGGTGTTCAAATTCCGACTCCAATTGGAATTAGGAACGAAAAGCCGAAATATCATATTATACACGAATCCAAAAACACTTCCTCCAACCTATCAATTTATCATTATTTTTCCGTTAGCTTAACGATTCTTTTGCATAGCGTTGGATGTTGCGAGAGCCAACCCCTAACTTAACGAACCGGTGGACGGTGAAGTGGGGGTAAAAGCCATCCTCATACATAAGCTCACGAATTGACGAGAGAGGGTAGTAAAAAAGGAAAACTGAAATAAGGCACCAAAGGAGTTGAAGCGTGTAGTTTAATTCGTGCGGAATATAAAAAGGTTAATTCACAAAAATAGGCAACAATTCTAATTATAGACAGATTGTGAATATAAAATGTGGTTTAATTTGTGCGGAATATAAAAAGGTTAACCCAATATAAAAAATCAATTCAAATTATAAACAGAGAGCGGATATAAAAAAGTTAACCCAAAAATAAAAATCAATTTAAATTATCACAAAAAAAGTGTGTTTTTAATGGTTCGTGTTTCAGTTACATTACTACAAGGCACAGAACGGGCGGCCAAACCACGTTAGGTGAACATTGGGTTCCGCATGACCCAGTGTCCATAAGGAAACTGTGGCTGTTTGTTTAATTGGTATCGGCAAGGATACGGGTTCATTAAAAACACCACTTACAGCATGCTGCGAAAAAGAAACAAGGTTCACCCGACAAACAGGAACAAATACTCGTAGAAACACACAGGTATTGATTGTCTTTTTTATTTTACTGATTTTCTTTCCTCACTTACAGGCTTTACTATCTTATACAAAAAACATAGCTGTCACCACGTTACAAGTCTAATTTACTTCCAAAGTGGTTTGGATTATTCGCTTTTAATCAAATCCAGCCAGAATCAACATCCGGTATACAATTGTATGTGCGCCGCCGTCAACAGACACTATTTCATCGCTTCCTTTCGCTCCGAATGCAGATTCAAACGAGTGGTTTTATTTTGTTCCACTAAATAGGACGGAACGAACACTATCGCGTGATTAGTTGTTGTTTTAGTGCAAGTTTGATTTGCGAAAACTAGATCTCCGAAATTACTTTAAGAACGCGACCGCACTCAGACATGTGTATCCGACGGCGGATGAAATTTGACTCCTCTGATTGAATGGCATACTTCGACTCTATTAATCTTAGGGTTACAAAAACCGGATAGCGCGACAGTAGGGACTCCTTGAAGGTGGTATTTTGACTCCCAGTGCGTGGGTGTTTGTTGATGGTAAAAATCTGACTCCTCGATTCAATCCACATCCGTTAGATTCAACGGTGGTGGCTCACATCGTTGTAGGAAGGGCGAACCGGATCAACTTGGCAGCGGCCAATGGTGATCGAGAAAGGGCTAAATGGGAGGATCCCCCAAATGATGCATAGGTCACATACGATGTCCCTTTTTTTGCCTGCAATACAGACAACGATCGGCCGGCGCACCTGATCGAACAAATGTACGAGCACCAGGGGCTGCAGGCAATGTGGTCATAAATCATCGATGATCCATGCTTGAGAACGAAATAGGTTTTTGCTCCAAAGTAAACAAAAATGCTATTTCAAGGGTCAACGATGAGATGCACATCATTCATGGTCTGCTGATGTTTGCATGGGATCGTAATCTTATATATTTATGAGCTCAAGGAAATGCCGCTGTAGGCGATACATATGTGGCGATTCCGCCAGATCCCACGGCTCGCCTTCCTGAAAAAAACCCCATAACCATAACCCGGGTCTGCACCAGCTTTCGCTAATGCGATTCGCATTAGCATCTTAGATGCTTCACGCATCAAACAGACCCAATTATTATAACCCTAAAATCCCTATAAAGAAAACTTACCTTCATGCATCCCTTCGCATACAATTTTTCATAAGATTTCTTTGTTTGCTTATTTGGTATTCTGAACCAATTCGGTACCAGACAAATTCCATAAATATCGCGCCGTCTATTTTCCTAGCCGCGCCATATACCTTTTCATATACATTGCCTGGCAACCTTTTTTGTTTGTCTTACCAACAAACAACCCAAGCAGCTGCATATAATTAGCGCAATAGACGCTGAAACCAAATTCTCCAGCATTTCCTAATGCAAATATGAACCCGGTTTCTATTGCAGCCAGAGATGCCATAAACATCCAATTTGCTTTTAGCACCTTTTTCTCCTAACGTCGAAAATAGCGACGAGGCATCGTATAAACATGACCCTCATTAAAGAGCGAACCATTTGGTCGCCTTTCCTTTTGTCTTTGCCGCCTCCCTGTTTCGCTGTTCCACTGCATGTGTGAATAGCATTGATCTCAACGATCCTACACATACCACCATGACCTGTATTACAAGATCTGGTTTCCTATACCACCAAGAGAGACTTTACGTTTCCCTGGTGGTAGGTAAAAAACGATATCCTTATTGGAGAGGATATCGTTTGAGTCGTAATTCAATCTCCGTGGCGGTCGGGTCGCTCGCCATTCACCGTACCTCCGCCGGGTACGGTGCGAAACCAGTTTAATCCGAGTCGAGTGTTTTCCTTTGAAGAAGTTGGTGTGGTGTAGTACTTTGTGGTTTTTAAAAGATGCTGGGCAATTAGATAACAAAACAAGTAGTTATTCAGATTGAATCAAATGAAGCCATTCGATAAAATACATCCAATAAAATAAAAGAACATTAACTTTTCCTCCAGTGTTTTTGTGTGGCGTAGGTTTTGTTTTGTTTCGTTCCTTCGGTTCGGTGATTTGCGTCGGTGGAACAATACATGATGGTGGAGGAAGTAGACCGGAGTACCCATGCAGGTACTATACTTCCTCCCCACATTGGTGACTCCGAGTTTGAACAATCGCGCCTTCGGAACTACAAGTGACACCCAGTGGGCAATTGTGGCGGCAATTGCCGAAAAATAATCGATGGGCAAATCATCGCCCCAACGCAGCCAACAACACCAGGCAATACGACATCACCGGGAGCAGCCGTTTAAACACCATCACACACCGGCGGCAGACACCACCTGGCTAGGAACAACAGCCAAGGACTCCAGATAAGTATCCTTCCTTCTTTTTTTTTTTGTATTCACCAGCCTTTCAAGTGAAAGAGTTGTCGGGACTAAGCCAATCAGATGCCTTCGAATTAATACACAATTAACAGAAGACAATTAAAAGGATACCCACTACCCAACACCGCTTTGCCAACGACGTCCCAGCGATGCAGCGTAGCCACCTGTATCACCGAACAGCAGCACAGGACACATGCTCAACATCACCAACCTTCGTCGAAGAAGGCTACAACGTTAATATTACCGGATGGCTGGAAACAAAACCGAAAGGCGCATTACCGGCAACTGGAGCAAAATTTTACTTTGTCCGTCTTACCAAATGACTGGAACGGAAATTTGGAGCAACAAATGTAGACGACAATGAACCGGAAAGCATCGCTCCAACGTCCCAGCGACACCACCTGACTCAACACTTTATCCAACAACATCGCATCACAGGTTTGCCTTTTTTTTTGCTCATTAGTTTCATTTTTATTGTAAGCTCCTTCTGAGCGAAATCAAAATTTAAAAATTTCAATAATACTTTTAAAAATTAAATAGTGGGTTATATCCAATACAAGGAAACATAGATATAATTATTAAGCTTGTTTTTTATGCAGAAATTAATTAGTGATTTGAAGTGCAAATTTTCACATACAGTTCTCGTTGGTTAAAACCTCTTTAATTTATTTATAAAAGATATCGGCATTCGTATAGATGGATATATGTCCGGAAATATATTCGTTTGTATGAGTGCGTTTCTTTTATTTTCTTTTGAAATGTACAAACCAACATGAACAATTGGAAATATCCAACAGCACGTATTCCACATAGATCTTCCTTATAATAAATATGCAAAGGAACTTCTATTATTATTATCATTTTTTTGTTCTTCTACTAAACATATACATCACTTATATAAAGATACATACATACAATCAATTCTTAGACAACTTAACCAAGTTAAAAGAAATCATAAACAATTGAGGGGAAGTATATATTAAAATACCACCTTGTTTAGTTTTAATATAAAAATGGAATCTTACATATGTACCCACATATACATAATTATTCATCTAAATGAGTAACATAAGACCAAGAGTTATGTACTGATTAATTTTTGATTTCCCCTGAGAGTACCTTATATCCTAATTACGCAGCATTATGTTCTTCTCCTTCTTTAACATAATTTTTACTTTGTATTAGCATTAACAATGAAATAAAACAAAAAAACAATGTACCCCTACCACGAAAAAAATTATAATAATAATAATAATATTTATTATTGTAAACCCCTTCTGGGTACAGCGCAATATGTAATAATAATAATTATTGTAAACCCCTTCTGGGTACAGCGCAATATACAACCCTTTCCAGTACGCACACGACTTCCTTCAACTCGGTCGACATTATTATTTTTTTTTTTTCTCAACACTACTCGACCTTTTTGGACCCCATTTCGACTACATCCAATCTATCCACCTCTTCCTAAGATATTGGCGCATAATGCCATCACACACACCCGACTTCACCATAGACTCCATACCCTGTTTCGACATTTTTCACCCCACCGACCCCCATTGGCATTATTTTCAACCTTTTGGCTTCACTTGACTCCTCCTATTCGACGTCACCACACTTCTTCGACTCATTTTCAACGTCCTTCGGCTTCACACCACCTAACACCCATCTTCCACAAACCGGCTCCTCATCACACCCCTCGGACTCTTCGAGTTCAATGTGATGACCTTTGGCCTTCTTTAAATACTGACAAAACTCGCCTCTATCCACCCTTTTAAGACCCCTTTTTCAAATATTGGCGCATACGCTCGCCATTGCTCAACACACATTTTCTGCAAACCGGCCCCTGATGTAACAACAGCTACTACGCGTAGCATATAATCAATAGGACGCCCGGTTTTGTCTCGTGTGAAACACCCTCACCCTTTTCTGTCTCTTTTCTGAAGGTTGGCGCTCACGCTCGCCAACCACAGCCTTCACGCAACCCCATGCATCCCTTCTCGACTCTGCTTGACCTCTAACACCTTTTTCTGTCTCTGTTCATATATTGGCGCCCATCTACGCCAAAAACAGTTATCACGCGAAACTGTTCATCAATGCTCGACCTCTCTACCCGATTTCAGCAAGCCAGCTTCCCTCGTTACCACAGCTACTACGCGTAGCAGCACCCATCAGGGCACCTGGTTTTGCCCCTTTATTTAAATTTCAGGACATTCGTCCTTAGATCTCCTACGTCTCCCAAATGTCTCAGCAACACCGGTCCACAAATCAAACCGATACCACCGGGCTGAGACAACATACCTGTTTCCCCAATCCTTTAGCCACCATGGTTCCCCTTTAGCGGCAACTAAAGGCTATACACGCCCCTCTACGCCGCCTCAAATACCTAGGTGCATAATACTTCGGAGAGTGCAGCAGTTACTCTAGGCCGCCCTGGGGTTGGACACAATCAACCACCCACCAGGAGCCCCCTAACCAAAATCCCCTATTTTTCTTTTTTTTTTTTTTAAACAAGAGCGACGGCCGGCACCTCACAGCAAGTTTCCATTCGGTCGAGGTCGCAGCTACCGCTACATTGGCACCAATGTACCGGTCCTCCCTCGATAGGTAAAACGTGCAATTGAGGGCCCGCCCTCCTTTACCAGTCCCAGCGGCAAACAAATCGCCATACAAACGTATGGACAAAAGACACCCGCTCTGGACTTGGTCCCTTTCCATTCCGCACACGGCAACCCGTCACTGCGGATGGGAATTACCCTGGGATAAATCCCCCTCCATCTCGCACACACTATTTCGTCACTGCGGATGTGAGCGGATTTCCGATAGGTTCCGACCGATTCGGACGATAAGCCTGTTGGTCCACGAGACCCATAACAGGCCGATGGACCACGCCGCACACATTTGCCCTTGATGGCATCAAGCGGTAACAACTGTGTCCATCTTATCGATAAAGGCCCAAACAATAACCAGGAACTGGTCCCCACGACAGTCCCGTAACATTACCACAGCGCATTCCGAAGCAACCTCCCTATCATCACAGCACCCACCATCGAGCATTCCCTCGCCCCTACCTTTTTTTTTCGTGACTACGTCTCTGGGAGGAGAGTACTGTGGCGATTCCGCCAGATCCCACGGCTCGCCTTCCTGAAAAAAACCCCATAACCATAACCCGGGTCTGCACCAGCTTTCGCTAATGCGATTCGCATTAGCATCTTAGATGCTTCACGCATCAAACAGACCCAATTATTATAACCCTAAAATCCCTATAAAGAAAACTTACCTTCATGCATCCCTTCGCATACAATTTTTCATAAGATTTCTTTGTTTGCTTATTTGGTATTCTGAACCAATTCGGTACCAGACAAATTCCATAAATATCGCGCCGTCTATTTTCCTAGCCGCGCCATATACCTTTTCATATACATTGCCTGGCAACCTTTTTTGTTTGTCTTACCAACAAACAACCCAAGCAGCTGCATATAATTAGCGCAATAGACGCTGAAACCAAATTCTCCAGCATTTCCTAATGCAAATATGAACCCGGTTTCTATTGCAGCCAGAGATGCCATAAACATCCAATTTGCTTTTAGCACCTTTTTCTCCTAACGTCGAAAATAGCGACGAGGCATCGTATAAACATGACCCTCATTAAAGAGCGAACCATTTGGTCGCCTTTCCTTTTGTCTTTGCCGCCTCCCTGTTTCGCTGTTCCACTGCATGTGTGAATAGCATTGATCTCAACGATCCTACACATACCACCATGACCTGTATTACAAGATCTGGTTTCCTATACCACCAAGAGAGACTTTACGTTTCCCTGGTGGTAGGTAAAAAACGATATCCTTATTGGAGAGGATATCGTTTGAGTCGTAATTCAATCTCCGTGGCGGTCGGGTCGCTCGCCATTCACCGTACCTCCGCCGGGTACGGTGCGAAACCAGTTTAATCCGAGTCGAGTGTTTTCCTTTGAAGAAGTTGGTGTGGTGTAGTACTTTGTGGTTTTTAAAAGATGCTGGGCAATTAGATAACAAAATAAGTAGTTATTCAGATTGAATCAAATGAAGCCATTCGATAAAATACATCCAATAAAAATAAAGTTCATTAACTGTTTGATTTTCAAAATTTAAAGGTAAATTAAATTCGCAACTAGACACATTTCGTTGTTAAAGCGCGTTTCCTGTACCTGCTGCGATATTCGGCCAAACTTAATTAGTGACAATTGGATGGAGGAGGAAGTGAACCGTGTGCCCATGTCAGGTACAATATACTTCCTCCCCACACATACTTCGGCGACGATAGTTCAACTGGAGATTTGAGTTATGTTTGTTCTAGCCGTATGGCGCTGGAACACAAGGAGGAAAATTATTTATGGGCATTAAGCCAACAGAAACCTCACCGACGGTGGCAAAGGGTCAGGCTGGATGGCTATATGATTAGGTTAATGGTAATGGTACATGGATATGGTGGTGAGAGATTTGACCTGCAGATGTGCAAGCAAACGTCTCACCCGGGGGAACCATGGACCAGCGGTTAGTAAACAAAACAAACGCAGTGAGGTGCTGTGTGTTTGCTTTGGTTTGCAGGAGGGTCATCATAGGGCATGACATGGGTAAGATTGCTTAAACAATGATCATATTCATGTCCAAATCCCATGATCGGTTGATAGCCGATAATAGGGAATTGTCGCAACTGTCGCGGACCTAAGGGTATAGGCGGAATATACAATTGTGAACTGAATATCGGCTACAGCTGTGTCAACAGATACGCTGGCCAGCGTGTATTTGTCGATTATAATTGCTGACAAGCTGAGCCGATAAGGGGGTATTGAATGGTTCAAGTATTATGAACCAGAACAATTCGATAATATGTATGCCAGATTTGTTTTCGGGTGGGAGATGCTGCAGAGGAGCTTACGCTGCTCATATGCTGGTAAGTAGAAAGGCTTGGTTGGGAAGTGGGAGACAGGTGAAAGGGAATGGATGCCTCTTGGGAAACGGCTTACAGAACCCCCACAAAACCATGAGTACCCATTCTCAAATAACAAAATATGTTAATAGTATGCAGCATATGCAACAGGTCGATCGTCATACGGGGAGCAGTCAACACAAAAAAGAAATTTAACAGAATTCCTCAGCACGACCCTCAACCGCATAATGTCCAAGTTATTGGGTTATAACGCCTCCATCCTTTGGGAACCCATACCGGACTGCATGAAGACATAGACTCCACGCTTAAAACAAAATTTCGAATACAAGTCATATCCTAAGCAATGAAAATATGTGGAATCAATTGGCGAATCGACCTGGGTTTCAGTTAGGGCAAGGATATCTGGTTTTGCTGTTTGCAAATATTGGTGGACGGCGTTTAAATTCGCATTGATGAAACCGATGCGGCTGATATTACAAAATGCCGTTATCAGTCGAACGTCACGATCACGAGTATCTTAAAGGTGTGGTTATTTATTAGAATATTTGTATGATGTTTACCCTGACGTACCCCCCACCCCCCGCGAAAATCTGAATGGAAAATTAGTTTACCTCTGGAATTATTTATCTCAGAAGGTACCAACATGCCTTATCTCCGTGTCAGTTGGGGCCATCAGCCTTACATCCTAATCATAGTCGAAAATTTCTCATGACGACATCGCGAATGTACAGCGTGATGTGGTGGTAATCCACGTTGGAACCGACTTACCACCTAAACCATCTTTTTCTCGAACCGATCCATTAGACAAGGTCCGAAAGATGGCTAGGGATTTCTCCCGACCAATTCACGAAGCGTACAGCTTGATCGGGTGGTTTTTCACCGGGCGACAGGGCGTTGGGACCCTACCTATTACTCGGCCTTTAGTCACCTCTTACGACAAGCCGGCCCACCTGTGAGTATATTCTAACGCTCCACTCACCAGGCCCATCTACAAAACAATCAATAATCATCGTGCACAAAAGTTGGCATTCACTGAAGTATTACTCTCACTTTTACATGATAGCTAAGCATTAGACCATTTCAATTTTATTTGTTACGTGTTTATTAACCAACTCAGGCCGCTTTTTCCAAAACATACTAAAATTTTAATGGTAAGTTTATTTTTAGTGCCTGTCTATTGATGCCAGGCAAAAAGGCAATTGGCCAATTAATTACATAAACGGCATCCAGTTTTGAACCGAATGGACTAACCGATATCCCACACATGATTATAAAGCTTAACTATTATTGTAATGAAGAACTGCTATGAGGTTGTATTTTCGGCATAAGCATTCGGGTCCTGGTCTGCTCCAAATACGTCAAACATTCCCGGATATGTTCAAAGAGACGACTATAAAACAGCGGCGTCTTATCGAAACTATGTTTGGCTTCGTACATTAAGAAATAGCCGGCAATAGTTGTCGGTGGAATGCTCGTGGGCAGTGGTATTCTAGTTGCGGGTAATGTCAAAGTTGTCGTTCCTTACGAAATGTGTCAATAAAACGTTTCGATTGTAACGACTGTTATCCCATAAATCTTTATCAAGGGAATTCCTATTATAATGTTATAGAGTCGTAAAATATTTCAGTGATACTTATCTGTTAGGTCGATGAACAGATGTACTTTGCAAGCCAAGAATACTTGGTTATGCTAATGAGTTTCATAATAGAAATCTTGTACTTGCTACTTGTATTTTAAACACAATTAGTATTGCAATAACATAGCCTTGCATAACTGTGGCTATTAATTGAATATTTTTCCCCTTTAAGCTGCATTTATATTTATCTGGCAACAGACAAATCTTGTTCTCTAGGGAGATAAAAACATTTAAAATTTATTGAGCGGGATAAAAACGAGTCATATCGCACTAAAGAGCGCTAACAGGTTTTGAGGTGCACTGGCATCCCAATGTCCGGAGTTTGGAGTAATCAGAAATCACAGCATTAGGGAAGGAGCTCCACGCCATTCATAGAAATACCTTCTGTATAAAAATATTACGAAACTTGTCATTCATTTGAACCGTTTCCAACGGGTACACACGATATATAAACTATAGTGAAGAACAACACTAAAACGAAAACGAAGCAACACACCATCAGAGCCGTATACGATAGGCGTAGCATTTCCATTTCGCTAAAGAATGGTTGAGAAGAGCAATCCATCGCCTAAAGGCTGTTATTAGTGCTTCGCCTTTCATCGGTCTCATCGTGAGTTCGATTCCTCGATGTTATAGCGATCGGAAAAATTTTTTTTCTGACATCTTGTCAGAATCTATCTTAATTACCAAGGCAAATGTGAACTTTGTTTGCCAACTAGTTTGCTTACTTGAGCTGCTGAAATAGCCCGGCGTCAAAGTTTCCCTGTGGATTTTATTACGGATCACTTAGTTGAACAGACCTTGCCTTAAACTTTGCCCTCTCAAATGAAATGTCTACTTATCGTTTAAAGAAAGGCGTGAATTGATCAAAGACTTGCCCCATCCTGAACGGCCTTCCTTCCACGTCTACCACCGATTAAAAAAATTAAACAATTACGACTTGAATACCGTCATTTCCCTGTCAGAGAGATAGCTCATTACTATGGTTTTACACGGATTAACATTCAGTTTATTCCTTAACCGAGCACCAACATCTCAGTCGAGCTCACGTACTCACAATTGATATAACCATCTCGCCTGAGGCGGACGCAACATACTATTATCTTTTACGAGTACAACATCTGTAATATTTTAAGAGAGTATCCTGGTGTAGCGGCTTTAAGAAATCAATGTTTTTGTCTTAATCGATAGTATATCACTTGTAGACTATACTCTCAAAGCCGCAAGTATGAATTTGTATTTTAATGGGTCATAATGAGCTCGAAAAAAACGCATGCCCGAGTCCACTGAACAGTCAAATTCGAGAGGCAGCTGTTGCAAAATTTCTTCATCACCATCATCGGCACTACAACCGGAATCCGGTCTTGGCCTTATTTAGCAAGTCTTTCCACCGGTATCCGGTCCATATCCAAGAGTTGTTAAATTGTCCATAACAAATTGTTTTTCCGGGCAAGGTTATTAGCCTTGCGCCAACCTTTCTCAGAAGGTCGCTGCATGCATTGGATCAGTACTTGGCGGGTGCCAAAGTAGCTACCCAGGGGTGTCACGTGGGGACTGCATGTCAACTTGGATTGAACAGGGACAAGGATCTTCCTGGCCTTCGCCGGGTTGAAAGCAGAGACTTTGCCCCATATGTTCGCCTCCCCGACCCCCGCTCCCATCAAAATTTATTTGCACAGAATTAAAATATAAATGGTATAATTATGTCGAACTCACGGTTTCACTTTCACGCCAGTGTTATCCCTGGTGTTAGGGGTTGATTTGGGTTGATGGTTCCTTAATTCCTGGTTTGTTGTGCTGCAGGTTTGGCTCGACAGCGGTTTGTTCCGCTGAGTTTCTCTAGTTAGGAATGTTGAAAAAGGGTTGGTACTATGCATGTCCGGTTGTGTGATCACGGTGAAGTTGTGACTTGGGTTGAAAACTGTCTTATTGTGAGATGATGTTTGGTAGTTTTCAACCCTAGTTATGTCTCCCATACCATAGAAATCCCTTCTTCCAATCATCTCCTTCTGTGTCATTTCCATTCTGAGGAGCTGCGTAATTATATCTTCGAGAGATTCTTCCCTGAATGCCAATAGATGGTTTCGGATATGATCCTGATACCGATCATTAACACGGGTTCGGCAATCTCTCGATTTGGGTGGCGAATGCGGCACTACTTGCCCGCTCGGACGAGCGCATCGTCGCCTCCTTGCAGAACACCACAGTTTGTCTTGTTGGGGGTTGTAAGTAGGCGTGCCAGGACAGGGGGACGGATTCACTTGATCCCCAAACACTTGCGTCGCCGAATTCACAGGAAGAAAAGAAATGTAGAAATATTAACTCGTACTGGTGTTAGTTTGATGTTAAAGTTCCTTTTTATTCTTAATCGTTATCCACATTTATTTACATTGGTTCGTATAAAATCTTATTTACACAAGTTGGTTACACTACATCTGCTTAGTTCTTGAGTTTTTATTGTATCTATAGGATTTATAATTCTGCAGATCCTATCAACATTTGTTTCCAATAAACAACCGCAATAAATTATGTCTTGAACGTTTAACTATTTCTAGGACTTAAAACACTTTGGTTTCGTTGAATAACGACAACGAATTATGTCTCAAGCATTTACCTATTTCTAGGAATTAAAACGCTTTCCTTTATATGCATATATCAAAGGTAATGCAAAGAGAACAATACGACGGCGGGGACTCGACTTTATTTGATGGACACTCGACGTAGCGTGACCGACCTCTATCGTGTTTGAGTACTGACTGATGAATTAAGGGTGAAATTCTGTATTTCACTTTACACACAGGACAACCAAAAGAGACTACACCTGTGCTCTCTCAGCTTCGCTCGTTGAAGAGTGGTAACTTCAGTCAATTGGGTAATTGACGGACATGGAGAATGACAGAACAGAAACATGATGTGCTGTGATCTCGGGGTAGCTTTGATTGCGTGGGTTGGTATCAAATGCAGCTACTGACATGACCTACTGACCCAGTGGTACGGCTATGGTGTAGTCAGAGCGCATTGAACCATGTAAAGACAGAATTTCAGAGAAGTGGAAAATTTAGGTGGTGGAATTCACCTGCAAAAAGAGATCATTGACCCCAAGCGAATGGATGATCTGATGAAAAGCCGAAGTGACGCCAAATTGGCTAGGGTAATTTATCATGGCAGTTATTAGATGGCATCTCGGGGCGCCCACTCGACGCTATAGGTTCGCCTCTCCCGAGAGAAATCTAATAAAAAAAAAGAAAAAAAATTAGATATTTTGATAAATTCCCCAGCGGTTTGGCTATGATGCGACGGCGTCGTTTGCTTCGACTTGTTGTTGCTGACCAATACGAATGGAATTTCCGGTGGAAATCCCATGGTTAGAGCAATAATGTTGCCGTATGGCGAAGATAGTAGGTAAACTCAATTATGCATTATCTGCAGCGGTCGAAATAAAGCGGACATTGGGGTTGGAATTGTGGGTTGGTTCTCCATGTAATATACAGAAACCCCACAGTCTCATATAATTATCCCATTTTGGAGAGTTGTGAATACAACTCCTCATACGACTCTTGCGGCAATAACGTGCTTCGGACTCGCTGGTCAAATTCTTCGAAAGACACTGGGGTTGCCCCATTGATAATGGGGTAGGCTTCTCCGTCTAACCGCATGGGCAACCATCTCATGAAGCTCTGTTCTCCTCCTTGGACAAGTACCTTAGGATCCTTGTACAACTTTTTTTTCTTCTTTTGTTTTTGTTTCGGTAGGAAGGTGGAATCTTCAATCTTCAACCTCCTCCCGTCACGCACATATTTCCGTTGATCCCCGCGGAACTTTCTTTTAGATATTCTATCGCGGGGCGGGACGGAGTTTATCTGTTAGTCCGCTCGTCGCGTTGCAACTGCTGCATCATGTCACATAGAACATCATTTGCTACGGACTATGCCTGTTTTGAACTCAGCATGTACTCTATTACTCCTCCCGGAGTAACTGTCTGTCTCATATGTCTCTCCAAAATCGTTCGTACGGTCTCGAATCTCACGCACTCTGTGAGTGCATGTTCTGCATTTCCAATTTTTCCTTTGCAATACAAGCAGTATGGGTGATTGACGTGCTTATACTTCTGGAAGTATTGCCGAAAGCATCCATGTCGTGATATAAGCTGAGTCAGGTGGTGATTCAGCTCGCCTTGTTTCCTTTTCACCCATGTTTCTATATCAGGTACCATGGTGTGGGTCCATCTTCCTTTGGTGGAAGAATCCCACCTTTGTTGCCATTCTCTTAGCCTTGAGAGCTCCAGTGACCGCATTCTCCGACGATCCTCTTGGCAGACCTCATGCAATGCAACGTTTTCCTTAGTTACAGTGTCAAATGGCATCCTCCCGGTCAAAACATTTATGGCATCTTCGGATACCGTTCGGAATGTACAGCATACTCTTAATGATGTCAGCATATGTGCTAAGTACACTTCCCTCACGTATGACTTAATCTGTGCGGCTCCTGCACGTATGTGAGCTGCATACATTATAATGGAGGTGTTGACACTGGTTCTGAGCTTCCTTATGTGGGGCCGGGGTCCTCCAACATTGGGTAGCAGTCTCCCAAAACTTTGCATACTCTTGTCGTTTTTTCACTTGTTTTCCTCAGCTGTTCCTTGAAGCTCAACCTGTTGTCGAGTATAACACCAAGATATTTAATATAGGGACTGGATCTGATTATTTGTCTTTCTATTTCCAAATCAAGGTGTTCAACTTTCTTGCGGCTGTTTATTAGAACTGCCTCCGTCTTATGTCCACCTAGTTTTAGTCCGGCCATATCTAGCCAGCATTTAATGCTCTGGATTGTTTGGTAGCAAATATCCACCAGGTCATCTAGATGTTTAGCTACGGCTACTATTGCCAAATCATATGCGTACCCAATGATTCTTACCCCTTCTGGTACATTAACCCTGAGCACACCATCATACATAATATTCCATAACAGCGGACCTAATACAGATCTCTGAGGTACAGCCACTGTTACTTTATGTTCCTGTAGTCCCTTATCTGTATCATACAGCAGTCTTCTATCCGAGAGATAGTTTGCTAGTATACGCACCAAGTAGGGTGAGACTTGTAGATCACCCAATGCTTTTAGAATCCGAATCCAATTCACTGAGTTAAATGCATTTTTAACATCTAGCGTCACCACCGCGCAATACTTTTTTGTACCACCTAGCCCATCGTGCTCCAGCTATCGCATTGCAAGCGATGTCACACGAGTTAACACCCAAAACCCTAATTATCTATAATGAGTCAATCCACAATATACATTACAATCTACATTGCGGATGACTCAAATCTACATTACAGATGACTCAACATACAATCTACATTTATTATCTATAGAATACTCATTAGCATTTCTTTATCTTCACTAGCATCCTTATCAACAGAGAATGTATAAAAACGAAACCTTCACAACTAGAATGGCACTCCCCATTACAGCCAACTCGTGTCACTAGCACAGCCAAGTCAACAATCGACTTCTTCCTCAAGTCCGATGATGTTCACTCAGCGGGTCCACCTACAGTCTCCTTTATATTTCCTTCTGATCATGGTTCCGTTCACACCACGATCCAAATCCCCTCTCTCGACCCACTCTACTCGTCAAACCCTGTCCCAAACTTCACCAAAACAAATTGGAGAAAAGTCAATAGGGACATAGCGAGAAGTTTCTCTGACTTGTATATCCCTGAAGCATCTAACTTACTCCCTATTGAAATCGATCTGCATCTTTAAGAATAGAGCAAATTCTTAAGGAGGCTCTCAGCAACAACACCCCGACAACCATTCCTCATAACTATTTAGGAAAGCCTTTGCCCAGAATCCTAACCAAATTATTGCGCCTTAAAAAGCAGCTCCGCCGTAAACTTCATACAAGATACTGCCCCTTTATTAAAAGCCAAATCCAACTCCTATCCACTCTGACAAATGAGCAGTTCAAAAAGTTCGCAGATGAAAACTACATCTCCACACTTAAAAATATCAAACCAAATCGGGATCTCTTCAAAAACATCAACCAATTAACTGGTCGTAAATATAAACCCCGAATTGATCATCTCATCAACCCAATCAGCAATAATATTGCCCAGTCCGATACGGACATAGCAAATTGCCTCGCAGAACACTTTGCAAAGATTCATGAGCAAAATAATTCTCTATCAAGTCCCGGCTTCGAGAACACAGTAAACGAATACATCTCAAACAGATTATTCACATCTTTTACTCCTTTCATCGGTGAATTTAACAACACGAACATAGCTTCACACCCCTTAGACACTACAAATTTTCTAACTGCAGACGAATTATCCGAGATCGTAAGATCAGGAAATAACAAAAAGTCAACTGGATTAGATGGAATCCCACGCCTTCTATTTAAAAGGCTACGCCCACAGAATCTACTTCCCATCCTCATTCTTCTTAATCATATAATTAATGCATCGCACTTCCCAGAGAACTGGAAAACTGCGGTAGTAATTCCTATTAAGAAGCCCGGTAGTAGTAATAGCGCTTGCAATTATCGTCCAATATCCCTATTAAGTACATTAAGTAAGATACTGGAACGCAAGATCTACCAAAATCTTCTCTCATTTGCCAATGAGAATGCCCTCATCCCTAACTGTCAGTTCGGATTTCGTAAGCGACAATCCACATGTCATGCTCTACTAAAACTTACACACGATGTTACAACTGGTCTCCAAAACCAAAGCCCTACTGTGTGTATATCTCTCGATATTTCTAAGGCGTTTGATTGCGTCTGGATCTCAGGGCTTCTGTATAAACTGCACTCCATATTTAATCTAAACTCTCACACAACAAAGCTCTTAGTCTCTTATCTTTCTGACAGAAAATTCGTTGTGAGAATAAATTCTTCCGTCTCAGAAACCCACAACATAACCGCGGGTGTTCCCCAAGGCTCTATTTTAGGGCCAATTTTATATCTGTTATATACCGCGGATATTCCTCAACCCGTATCTCCTAATGTTGTGATGCTGAATTATGCTGATGATACATTAATTTACTCCAGCAGCAAATTTGTTAAGGCTGCAAGAAACCGCATTAACAACTTTCCCCCTAACCTATCATCATACTTTAATAAGTGGAAAATTCACCTTAACCCAAATAAAACGCAGCTCATAGTGTTCAAGGGCAAACACGAGCACTGTACAAACAACACTAGACGCTGCCACAACAAAATTAAACTTAACCTAAACAACACTCTAATAAAACCCTCCAAAACCCTAAAATATCTCGGAATCACTTTTTCTAATAACTGGTCTTTTCCTCCCACATTAAAAATTCCCGTCAAAAAGCCACAATTCTGCTTAATCTCTGTAGAAGAGTAATGTGGAAACCTAATAGTTTCTCTCACAAAGTCAAACTGCTCATTTACAAACAAATTATCAGGCCCACACTCACGTACGCGTGCCTATTGTGGTACCATATCACTCCCTCCCAAATGGAGAAATTACGAGTATTCGAAAGAAAATGCTTTAGGTATGTCTCTGGGTTACATCGTCGTCCTAACTCCTACAAGTACTATAGTAACGTCGAACTCTACAATACCGCTGGTATTGAGCGCCTCGATAGACGATTCCTCGAGCTATCTATCAAATTTATCGAAAACCTACAAACTAATCCCAATCCCATAATAACCTCGCTCTTAGAGAACCCTCTAGATATCCGAACTAACTATCCCAACTGTCTCCACACCAGAGCTGTCTTCGCCTCAGGCAGACTGGTAAATGATTCAAACGAGATCATATACCACAACACCGAAGTTACCCCTAACCAGTTCAAATACTGTAACGTCCAACCATTTTCCAACATCCTACGTTTTTCCAACGAACAACCGGAAAGAAATACTCTTCCTCAAACCCATAACTGACCTCATTCCACATCCTTTAATTCATATATCCCATTAATTATAAAACTTTGTTTTGTTTATAGCTCACTTTATAATAATCAAAATAAGTTAGGTTAAGTTATATTTATATTTAGGGTTAGGTTTAGATTATGGTTTTCTGACCTTTTCCAGGAAGACGAAACCCAACTAAATGTATAAACACACATCTATCCTGTAACTCTTAAAACATTGTTTGGAAAATGTATTATAATAATAATTACATGTAAGCAATTGTCACGAATTTAATTTTAAGTCACTGTATTACTTAAATGTACAAATTCTAATTATGGTTAATAAATACAGTTTTGAAAAAAAAAAAAAACTAGAATGGCAATTACTCTATGTTAAGTCACGACCATAGGTTCGGACATTGTTTTCAGAAGTCTTTTTGTAAATATACGAGGGTTGCCTCTTATGTTTCGGGATTTGGCAACCCTAGCGTTGCAATCCGGAAATTGACAGCTCTGTCGTTAAGTTGGACATTTTTGAGGTTATACGCGCTCAGAACGTTTTGACATACGAGCGCTATTTGTGTTGTTTACAGTCACGTAAAAGATTCATCTCGACCCAAAAATGGAATTAAATCGTCAACATTTTCGTGCGATTATTTTTTACAACTTTCGGCGTGGATTAATTCAGCAACAGTGCATGGATGAACTTAATTCAATTTTTGGCGATGAAGCTCCATCAAGGACCAGTGTTTATCGATGGTATGGTGAATTCAATCGTGGTCGTAGTTCACTCCAAGATGAATTTCGTGAAGGTCGTCCAAAGTCAGTTGTTGTTCCGAAAACCATTGATGCTGTGCGCGAACTGATATTGGAAGATCGTCATGTGACCTATCGTGAGATTGAGACAACCTTAGACGTTAGTGGGACCAGCATACATTCAATATTGCATAAACATTTGACTGTCAAAAAAATTTGTTCGCGTTGGATCCCATACAATTTGTCAATCGCCCAAAAAAAGGCTCGTGTCAATTGGTCGAAAGAAATGCTCAAAAAATACGGTCGCGGTGCTTCGAAACACGTCTATGACATCGTGACAGGTGATGAATCATGGATTTACGCGTATGAGCCCGAAAGTAAACAGCAGTCGACTGTCTGGGTGTTTCAAGATGAGCCAAATCCAACAAAAGTTGTTCGCGCACGAAGCACTTCCAAGCAAATGGTCGCCTGTTTTTTTCGGAAAAACTGGACATGTCGCAACCGTACCACTAGAGCAACGCAGAACAGTCAATTCTGAGTGGTACACAACCATTTGTTTGCCAGTTGTCTTCCAAGAAATCAGGAAAACCAACCGCCGAAGACGGATCACTCTTCACCACGACAATGCGAGCTCTCACACATCGGCTGCGACGACTGCATTTTTGAGCCCCCAAAACATCGATTTGATGGGTCATCCGCCGTATAGTCCTGACTTGGCACCGAATGACTTCTTTTTATTCCCGTACGTAAAAAACAAACTGAGAGGTCAACGTTTTTCGACACCTGAAGAAGCGGTTGCTGCATTTAGAATGCATGTGTTGGAGATACCTCAATCAGAGTGGCAAAAGTGCTTCGACAATTGGTTCAAACGCATGCAAAAGTGTATAGATCTTCATGGGGAATATTTTGAAAAACAATAAAGTGATTTTCGATGATCAATATTTGTTTTTGTTCTCTAATCCCGAAATATAAAAGGCAATCCTCGTAGTCATATAAGTGAAGGAAAAAATAAAGATACCGTCAAGGAAGAACTAAACCACTTCTTGACAAAGAAAAAATATTTTTTTCCTTTCTGTGGCAGCAGAGAGAATAACTCACGCCACAGATAGTGCCTACCGGTTGATCTACCTTTCCGGAACCCGTACTGCCATTCAGAGAGCCCCGATGTTCCCTCAGTGAATTCTTCCAGGCGAGCGGCAATTATTCGCTCAAGCAGTTTTCCTGTTGTGTCCACCATGCACAACGGGCGATAAGACGACGGTGCTTCTGGATTCTGGACTCCTTTTGGCATAAGCACAAGCCGCTGTTTTTTTCCATCGTTTAGGAAATTGTCCTGTTACAAGGCACGTTGTGAAGAGAGCGCTGCAGACTACCGGCTTTTTTGTTAGAGCACTCTTCACTACAGCGTTAGGGATACCATCCAGTCCCGGGGTCTTGTTTTTTTTTTGACAACCCTTGCAACAAGAGCACCTCTTCGGTGGTCCCGGGAGGTATCTCTCCTTCAGCGATACTCCACTCCTCTTGCACTCTCAGCACTTCATCACACTGTGGGAAGAGGACAGCAACGATTCTGGCCATGTCAGTTTTTGTTTTTTTTGCATCATACTACTGTTGTTCTGTAGTCTTTCCATGACTATCCTGTAAGCGCTGCCCCATGGGTTGTTATTTAATTCATCCCTTAGGGAGCAAAACATGTACAGCTGTCAATGAACATTTGTAATTCCATAGCTGCTGGAGGACCCTTTTGTCCATTAAATGCCAGTACCGTTCTTTGCAGTAGGTCCAAAACTTTATCAGTTCCCCGCATGGTGTTTCTGGGCTGGGCTGATTTGGAAGAAGATGTGTTGCTTACTTCCCTGTAGACCGATATTTCGGTCGAAGAGTGGAGTTCTTCGAGCGAAGTTTCAGTGGAAGGTGGGGTTGGGCCTACTATCTTTTGCTGCATCGTTATCATTAAAGAGGAGCACGCGGTAAAATATAGAAGAAAACCTGCCCGAAAAGAGAATGAGACCTAATGCTAATTGAACGGAGATAGGTTGGCAACGAAATGTTTCTTTCGATCGAAAGAAATGTGAATGACCAACTACTCAAAAACGAACAAAATATGGAGCCAAGCAACCTGTATTAAAATTGCAAGATGAAGACCAAACAAACAGAGAGACCAGAAAGTGACAACCAGAATCCTGTTGTTAAAACCTTATTCTACCAAATAGGTATCCAGAACAAAGAAACCAGAATAGTACCAACTACATTGCGTGATTTAATTGAAAAGACAAAACTAAAAATGGTGACATACGAAGCACATATGCCGTTAAATATTGACATGAAATTATACTTATTTGAATGTTTAAAATTTGATAATAATAATACATATATTTATAACAAATTAAGTGAACCATTTTCAATTTTATTTTATTATGAAAATTTTCAATATTTAATTTCAGTAGCTATAGAAAGTGGCGCAAGGCTAATAACCTTGCCCGTAAAAATAAATTATTACGGAAAATTTAACAAGTCTAGAGACTTGTTAAATAAGGCCAAGACCGGATCCCGGTTGTAGTGCCGATGATGATGATGATGAGCTATAGAAAAATTAAATGAAAGGGTAAGAGAAAAAAACAATTTTTTTTAATACTTCTGTTAAATGTTGTTTTAGTGGTAGATGGAATGGTCACTTTTTTCTGCGGGCTTCTTGGTGGTCTCGTCCGGATGCAGTCTTCCTTTTATTTATCCAAAATTTGTTGTCAATTGTTTTTTTTTTTTTTTTAATTAGAGTTGTCTCCTTTTTTTTCTTCTCATGTTTTATTTGTATGTTTCTTAACTTTTTCTATTGTTTTGTTTATTCCTTTGTTATTTGTGCAATTAATTATAAACTATATATATATATATATAAGGTGCGCTACTAAGTCCCCGCTGTTTGTCAATAGATGACTCCAGCAATAAGTGTTTGTCGATTTTGACATATCCAAAACGTCATGAACCAAGTTTAGACATATAGTAAACAAGCCGTTTTAATACAGTAGTTTGTGATTAGGTCGTTAGAATATACTCACTGCTAGGTCGGCTTGTCGTAAGAGGCGATTAAAGGCCGTGTGGTAGGTGGGGTCCCAATGCCCTACCGACCGATGAAATACCACCCCATCAAGCTATAGGCTCCGTGAAATAGTTGGGAGTACAATTCAACACATTCTACTCGACTGGAACGTAAGAAGATAACCAGACCAGACGGAATACCAGAAGTAGTCTTTAAGAACTGTGCTCCAGAACTATAGCCGGTTCTTGGCGGACTCTTTCGCTTATCTTATGAAGGATGGATGTTTCCTGCCTGCTGAAAAATCGCTCGAGTTCAGCTAATATCAAAGAGAGGGGAAAAGTGTCTCTCACAAAATTACCGACCGATAGTATTTCTGTCTATGTTTAGTGAGAGCAGAACCCGCGTTTGAGAAGAAAAAAAAAAAAAGAAATTAAAAGTAAAAAAAAACTTACGAACTAACCTAAGAAATAGGATTACAAAAAATACTTTCGAATAAGTAAGAAGATAAAAAGGTGGGAAGGTGGCTGTGCACGTGATGGGGTGGCGAAGACCGGGTAGTAGGATAAAGGGGCGGGGTGATAGGAATGTATACGGGTAGTAAAAGTGTAGATAGTGGGTGGGGGAAGGTCACGAGGGGAAAGACAGAAGACGACGTTTGAGAGCAATAGAAGTGAGGTAGAAATCGAAGGAGGTGGGGTAAGAGTTTGCCTGCTTAAGCATACGTGAAATTGGTTCATTACAGCCCTAGGAAGTGTGGTGGGAGGGCAGATTGAAGAGACGAGGGTTTCGTAGGTTGCGGGGGTTGGTGTTGAGTGCGATGGCGGAAAGCAAGCTAGGGCAGTTGATTGTGCCGGAGAGGAGACGGTGGATAAAGAGGATATCGGCAAGAGTTCTGCGTTCCTCAAGTGTACTGAGGTTGATCAAATGGAGCCGGCTTGTGTATGGGGGAAGAATCCGAGGATTCTCCCAGTTCAGTCTACGGAGGGCAAAACGCAGAAACCGACGTTGCACGCTCTCGATTCTGCGGATATGGGACGAGCAATGTGGAGACCAGACCTGACTGGCGTATTCAAGGAGGGGGCAGACGAAGGCAATGTAGAGGGAACGGGAAACGTAAGGATTAGAGAATTCCTGAGACCAGCGTTTCACAAACCCTAGGGCGGAGTTGGCCTTAAGAATGATATCGTCGATATGTGGGATGAAGCTGAGCTCCCTGTCAAATAAGATTCCGAAGTCACGTATTGAGGATACGTATGAGATCTGCTGGTTAAGCAGGAAGTAGGGGCGAGGAGGTGGGGGTGGACGTTTGTAGGAGAATGTAATGGAGTGACATTTGGCAACATTGAGATCAAGGCAGTTATTACGGCACCAGGCTGAGAAGCTGTCGAGGTCCTGTTGGAGGAGTGAGGAGTCGAGGGGAGAGATGATTGTTTTGTAGAGTTTGGTGTCGTCCGCATAGAGGGATATGGATGAGTGTTTAATAACAGAGTCGACATCATTGATGGTTAGGATAAAAAGGAGGGGGCCTAGATGACTTCCTTGCGGAACCCCAGAGGTGGGAAAAAAAGGATCGGAAAGGGAGGATCTGAATTTGACACGGTAGGATCGGTCTTTCAGATAAGAAGATAACCATTTGATCAATAGGGGTTCGAAGCCTAGGGAGGACAGCTTGAAAAGGATGAGATTATGGGAGATTTTGTCAAATGCCTTGCTGAAATCGGTGGTGATAACATCAACTTCGTTGCCATTCTCTAAGGCACGGAGAGTATGGGATGAGAACTCGAACAGATTGGTTGTGGTCGACCTACCCGAAAGGAAACCGTGCTGGTTGGGTGAGATGATGGATTTACAACTAAAAGATAACGGATTGTAAAGAAGCCCTTCGAACAGTTTGGCGATATGAGATAGTTTGGCGATGCGTCGGTACTTGCTGATATCATTTTTAGGTCCCTTTTTATGTATGGGGGTGACATAGGAGGATTTTCATATACTAGGGAAGGTCCCTTGAGATAGAGATAGGTTGAAAATCTTTGATATCGGGAGAGAAAGAGAAGTGGAACAGTTCTTTAAGAATACAGACGGAAGTCCATCAGGTCCGGGGCTGAACTCGTCTTTGAGTAAGTTTAGTTTCTCCTCAACTACGTGACGCTGAATAAGTTGAGGAGAGAAAGGACCAAGGGAGAATTCGGGCAAGTCATTGAAATACGACGGATTGGGTTCGAAGGAGATGTCCGTGAAGGATTTATTGAAAAACGACGCGAACAGGTTGGCAATAGTTAGGTTGTCGTTTGACGTAGTCGTGCCATAAGAGTGGGAGTTAGGATAGGCGTCGGATTTACGTTTATAATTTATAAAGTGGAAAAAGGATTTGGGATCGCTAATCAAATTGGATTGTGTTTTAATAAAGTATTTGGAATAGAGGGAGTTGTAGAGTTCGGGAAATTTATAAAAGGCCCCGAGATAGTTGGAGTAGTTTTCAATGGACCGCGTTTTGAGGAAAATGTTCCATAAGTTATTACTTTTGTTCCGAAGATTGCGGAGATTGTGGTTGTACCATGGCGGCGAAGAAACCGATGACCTGCGGCGAGAATAGGGGACATATAAGGCGACGGCATAGTAAATCTCCTTATAGAGAGTGGCCGTGGCTTCTTCTACACCCAAATGATCAAAGCGAAACGCTGTTTTGCTAAGATGTTCATTTAGGAGGCGGAAATTCGCCTTATGGAAATTGTAAGAAAAGCAGTCAGGAGGTAAAGGGGGCTGGGTTTCATGGTCGAGATATAAAGATAAGAGCAGTGGGGGGTGATAATTGTCAATGGTAGAGAGGGCGTGTGGGCTAGGGGCAACTGAGGACATGAGAGGGTCGGTTGTGAACACGAGGTCCAGCTGTCTCGCCATATGATTTGGGACATTGCTAATTTGATGGAGGCCTGAGTCGGGGAGCCCGTTAATAAAAATACGTTCATTAGAACTAGTGGGGTTAGAGACGTAGAAGGCTAGTTCGTCAGCTGATGTCCATTGTAGGTGGGGCAGGTTAAAGTCGCCAAGAACGACGATATCGTCTATTGCGGTGCTTAACACTGTAAGGTTATCTACCGCTTCTATTGCGAGTTCGTATGACGCGGTGGGTCGAGAGGGAGGAATATAAAAACAGATAATAAAGCGACGTAGTCGAGATCCGGAGAAGAAGAGATGGCAATTAGAGATGAAGTGAGTCTGTTATGAGTGGCGAGCAGCACTCCACGGCATGGGGAGTAGGGACCTTCTCGATGAGCGTCGTCATCGCGAAAAACGTTGAAGGAAGGAGGGAATAGTTCATGACTACTGATACTAGGGATAAGGTTGGTCTCCGTCAGAGCGTATATGTCGAAGGGAGTGTGCCTTTTCCAGAGTCGAATGTGTTTTGGAGCGGAGACCCCTAACATTCTGATAGTAGACGGTTATGGGAAGAGTGTTGAAATGGTTAGAGGGACCAAAGGGCGACTGAAAAGGGTCAAAAGTAATATTGATTATTGGGAAAGGTAATTTTGTTGTCAATATACTGGCGAAATGCTGAGAGATCACTTAGCACCTTATTTGGGGGCATATCGAGATTATTATGGAAGTTGATGAATAGGCTGCGAAGGCTAGGGACGTCAGTAGGTAGACCTACTATGTTATCTAAGGTGATAGAAAAGGTCATCAATGCCGAGTTAACGAAGTATTTGGAGTGTAACGGACTTCTCAATGATCGTCAATACGGATTCCGTGGCAGGCGGTCCACGGGAGACCTTTTGACGCTTATAACCGATATATGGGCATCTGCGATTGAGGGGCATGGTGAGTCAAGGGCGGTCGTCTTGGATATCTCCAAGGCCTTTGACCACGTCTGGTATGGAGCATTGGTGAGCAAACTTCGTTCATATGAATTTTCCCAGCAGCATTGCAACTGGACGAAGAGGCTCGTCGAAAATCGCTTGATCCGGGTTGTTGTGGACGGCGAGTCTTCGGATCTGTATCCTGTTAATTCCGGGGTGGCTAAGGTTCTATTTTGGATCCAACCTTGTTCTTGCTTCACATAAATGATATCTTGAAGTCGAGGGATGACAGGATGTTCGGTTTCGCGGATGATAGTACACTTGTTTCCTCTTTCTCGAGTGATCGACCGTTTAGTGCATCACCATCGCACCAGATGAGATGTACCCAGATCTCTCTAAATCTGGATAAGGTCCTGCAGTGGGGAAATGTCAATCTCATCGACTTCAATGCAACGAAGACACAGTATACAACATTCACAAAGAAAAGTGGATCATCGTTTCCACAGCTTATGATGAATGGTCAGGCCCTCGAATCTGGGGAAAGTTTGAAATTGCTCGGCGTCACGGTTTGTGGGAACGTATCCCGGCATAAACACGTGGCGATCATCGCCAAATCCGCCTCAGGAAAACTGAGCTACAATATCTTTTAACTCCGGCCCAACTTCTTCTCCTGTATAAATCCCAAATTAAACCGGCGCTCGAATATTGCTCTCATGTTTGGACTTCAGCTCCTAAACATACCTTCGACCTACTTGAGAGCATACAGAGACGAGCGATCCGCCTGATCATGGACACGGCGCTGACATCGGGACTGCAGTCGCTATCACATCGAAGGCCCTTAGCCGATCTGTTTCACAAATATGATCACGGGTACTGTTCTTCGGAAATCGTCATTTCGTGGGAACACCGTGATAGGTTTGACCTTGAGGAGATCGGATCAAATGTACAAGCGTAGAAGGAGAGTGCATAGCACAGGGAACGGTGGCGGAGTCGAGTCGGTGCGGTTATGGACTTCCGAGTTCCTACAGGCCAATAAATAATAATAATAAATAATAATAATAAATAATAATAAAGTAAGCTTTATATGTGCTCTAGAAGACAATTCGACGGATCGCACCAATTTCCGGTTCATCTCCCAACGACACGAACACCCATGCATCAGAACTCGTTCCATTAGAGAGCGTGAAAGCAGTGTTCCCGAAGCGTTACAGCCTGCAACTGTTGCAAAAGGGCTGCAACAGTTATTTGGTTGCATCTCAGGGCGCCGTGTCGGCGCTATAGGTTTGGCTCTCTCGAGAGAAGTATATTGAAAAAATGCAAAATAAATGCTCGATTCCAAAAATTAATATTAAATATTTTTTTCTGAAAATAAAAATCGACAAAATCAGCTTTTTTGGCCTTCTACACCACTACTAAATAAAGAATGTCCATTGTATCAAATCCCAAAATTGTGATGAAGAATAATACTCCACTAGGAAATACTTCCACCCAATTATCAATCACTACAGAGAAATCCAGTTTTATTTTCAGGGAGGAGAGCAGCTACTTGGGTGAAAGTCGGGACCCAAGTTCAAGGTATCTGCACATTCACTCTGGATATTACGTGGTATGCCAATCGCCGCCTGTGATAAATCGGCGGAACGCAAAACTGTTATTTTTGCCCATCTGATCTGGTTCCAAAAACATAAATAACATTTGCTATTCAAGCCTTCACGAAAAGTATTTTAATACTACCCTATGTGTTTGTTAAACAGAATTCTAGCATACAAATGAAATATATCCAAATACAAGTTTAGATTCGGATCGAAGATTGATAATAAGGCAGCCTAAGGCTATGCAATGGCTACTGGCTGTTGATATTGTTATACGAAATTTAGGAGACGATAGTATGAACTTAATAGTGAGCTTAAAAGTATATAAAGTCAGCACAATATAAAAAGTTGGAGTTTGTGGAATCATAAGGTGCACTATACAATAATCGGTTCGTATGCCAGTAATTCTAATTTTAAAATGACAGTACTTTAGGTTTTAAACATGATTTTCATTATAATCTTTCGCGTAGATTTGTACCTCTGATATTTATTATGTTTCAGATTTAAATATTATTTTTTCCGTTAATTATTGGATAATTGATTTCAGGCTGTATACCACCAGCTATGACAACATGATAACTCAGGTGATTGCGCCCGAATTGCAAGATATGGATATAGACGTCTGGTTTTAACAAGACGACACCCCATGTCATGCAGATCAAAAAGAAAGACATGCCTGACGCTCTTACACACGTGCGGACGAATTGGAGCCGTAATGGAGCACGAACAACCCGACAATATCTGGTTACTCTTCGGTTTTTTGTTCGCAAAAATTCTTCGATATACCAAAGCGCTGCAGTATTTACAAAAAAAAAAAAAAAAACAGTTCTTGGTTTATTCTCGAGAAATGCGTAATTACAATATCCACGTCCCATAAATCCCTGGTTTTCGCGTCGGCCGAGCGATGGCATAAGACCTCTGCACGCCAAACTGGGCTCCTCGAGTATCCACTGCGTTTTGGCTAGAGGTTCAAACAACACCGAAGCCGACGCCCACCCCAGGGCATAATCTGACAATTCGTTTAGACAATTGTTACACACTAAATATAATTAAGAGGAGGGTATTCATGGTTTGTGCAGCTGTGATCAATGTTGCTGTGGGTTGCTTTTAATTCCGGTAGTATGTGCGAACGGAACCGAAGGGCATTATTACCTTTAACAGTTTAAGGACAGGAAAAAGAAAACGTTCAATCTAAGCTTTTATTTCAATTCTCCTTCACTTTTTATTTAATTTGTTTTTATTTTGCTTTTACAACTATTCACGTTTGGGTTTTATCTTAAATCTAATGCTGTTGTGTATGAAAATAAAATGAGCATTAAACAAACCACTGTGGCCGCCACCGAGGGTTACACACAAGAAGATCAACCGGGTTTTAAAAGAAAGACAAAAAAGGTGTGGTGGGAAGCCGATCTATATCATCTCAGATGCTTATACGTGTGCAAGTATTGCCGAAAACATCCATGCCCTGATATTAGTTGCTCAGCTCGCCATGTTTTCTTTTCACCCATGTTTCTACATCAGGTCTCATGGCGTGGGTCCATCTTCCTTTGGTGGAAGAATCCCGCTTTCGGTGCCATTCTCTTAGGCTTGGGAGCTCTAATTCTGACGGCATTCTTCAATAATTCTCTTGTGAGTCCTCATGTAGTGCAGCATTTTCTTTAAGTAGAGTCTTCCCGGGCAAAACATTTATGGCATCTTCGGATACCGTTCGGAATATATCATTTGCTACCGATCATGCTTGTTTGGAGCACGTATTCTATTACTCCTGTCGGAATAACTGTCCGTCACATACCCCTCCACAATTCCGATGGTGCGGTCTCGAATCACACGCTCTCTGTGAGTAGGTGTATGGGATATTATGGTCTTGGTAGGTGCCGGCCCGACACAGGTTCACCAAGACGTCCCAAACTTCGTAAACGTTCGTCGAATCGTGACTAAACTTGTTCATTGGTGTCTTGTCGCTCTGGAAGAAAAACCATCGGTATCTTTTTTTTATCCTTAATCGAAACTTATTTTATTGTAAAACAAATGTATACAGTATTTTATTGAATATAGTATTGTTAATTCGTAAATGAAAATCGCATTTTATATTCTTGCTAACTTATTTTATGTTGTACACAGTAGTTTATCGAATATAGTATTGTTAATTCTTAAATGAAAGTAGTAGTTTATATTCTTACTAAACTTGTTTTATTTTGTACACAGTATTTTATTGAATATTCTTACTAACTTATTTTATATTGTACACAGTAGTTTGTCGAATATAGTATTGTTAATTCCTACATGAAAGTAGTATTTTATATTCTTACCAAACTTGTTTCATTTTGTACACAGTATTTTATCGAATATTCTTACCAACTTATTTTATATTGTACACAGTAGTTCATCGAATATAGTATTGTTAATCCTTAAGGGGAAGTAGTATTTTATATTCTTACTAACTTGTTTTATATTGTAGACAGTAGTTTATCGAATATCGGTGTAACCGTTGTAGCTCTATTTATAACTATTTAACCCAAAAAAGTTCACAGCGTAAAAATGGTTATCGTACTGTGGTAAGCACTAGAATTTCTGTGCACACGGTCGTAACGTCGTTTGTACGATTTAAAACAATAAATGTTCACTGCGTAAATATCACCATCGCACCGTGGTAAGCACTAGAGTTTCTGCGCGCACGGTCGTAACGTTGTTCGTAATATTTTTAAAAACTGTAAACGTTCACTGCGCAAAAGGACAATCGCCTGTAGTAATCGCTAGCTAACTGGTGCTCGCTGGGTGTGCTCTTGTACCTTAGGGGTTGATTTAGCACACCAACACAGCAACGGCCATCTCTCCGCAGCCCAATTCATGCGAAGATCATTTCTTTGATGAAAATCTCTCACACAGCCAAGAATGTACTCACACCGTTGCCTTGGGCTGTGTAAGTCATCGCAGGGACCGGCATCAATGTTAGTCGCCACACTGTACCCTTGCCGGTGTGTACTTTGGTCATTATATACACAGTGGTGAGCGCTATGTGTGTGGTTCTCTCATGGATGCATATTGATTATACGCGGTCGCCCGCATAGCCCATCCGAACGACTTGATGTGTCCTTTTATGGGCATGCGTTGTATCTCGTATGTTTGTTCGCTTGCTTGGTACTTCATGAGATGTGCCCCTTAATTGTGCGACCAAACGATATGTTCGATTCTGAGTTGTCGGATCGCTGTATGTTGTTTTTATTGGGGCGTGGCGCGGGTGTCCTGCGCTTGCCTATGTCTTAAGTTTCAAACGTTTGCAACTACGTTGCCCGTTGCAATTGATGTTATGCTTCTTGTATTTTAGTGACGTCGCCTGCATGTTATATGTTGGTAAGTTTGCCACCTCAAATAGGGTTGCAATTACTTGCAAGGGAAACTGTACAAGGCGACCGTCAAATTGTTTTTAAAGTACGCACCTGTTAATGCGGCTTTTTTACAGGTTAGGTGTATGCTCTTTTGGTTACACCTGTGTACCCCGTCAAATGTGGCTTTTTCTAAATTATTCTTTTTTTCCAGGTGTAGTGATTCTGCCGCGAAGGATTCATCGGTGGGGTTCGGCCGGAACGCCACAGGTGTTCCGCAATTTATATTTTGCCCTCGCGGTACTAGCAGTATGGGCGATTGATATGGTTATACTTGTGCAAGTATTGCCGAAAGCTCCCATGTCCTGATATTGGCCTTTAGCGGTTTTTACTGATTGCGGCTTGTGTTCCATCGAACACTGTCCATAAAAATCGAAACCCTTTTTTTTCTTTGTTTTTCTTTATTATATGTGTATTTGAACACTCTCTCTGGTGAATACTCGCGCCGACACACTCGCCCGTTTTCGCCAAGGGTGTGCGTCTTTTCCTTGTGGATGTTGTAACTTGACTAACTTAACAACTTTCTTCAAGGGATGGAAAACTCACCCGGTTGTTCTTCCTTTCTCTTCCGTTCTCTTATCCATTGATGTCCTCTGTTTACCAAGGGTTTCTCCTTTGCAGGAGATAGCACCCTCAGTTGTCCTAAAATTTCGTATTGTTCGTAGGAATACTGTGTGGATACACCCACACAAACAGACGCGAACGTTGCTGTCCATGCGGCCGGAGATATGCAGAGGATCGTCAGGATTTTCACACATCTGGGGTATCCCTTTGGGTACATTACCCGCTTGCGGTTTATGCCCCTGCTGATTTTCTCGGCCGAAGTCATTATCTTCTGCTGCGATATTTACATGGATTTTATTTCCTTGTAGGAACGGTGTCGGTTGTTGGGCTTAGTGTTTAACCTTCGTTCCCACAATAGTCCTTTCGATAAGGAAAACCAAATTGTGGTTGGCTCAAGGAAAGGTCATACATTTGTTTATTCCTTGGCCATACATTTATCGCCTGCGATTTTTAGCGCTGTCGACATCTAGCGCTGCCGCGCCGTACACGTGTGTTTGCCCAGCTAATGGGTCGTCAAACAATTTCTTTTCTGGGTCGTGTTCTTCGATAGCATGAGGAATCGGTAGAGAAATTGGGCCCACGTGTCTGTGGATACGTGGTGTCGAGGACGTCCGTATGCATATCCTCTTTAGCTGGGCGGAAATGTTAATTAGGCCCACGTGTCCGTGGACATGTGGGGTTGAAGACACGGTAAGTATGTCCCCTTTAGCCAGGCGAAAGGTATTTAACCCCACAAGGGATTGTGCGGTTCGCAGCACCGCCACAAGCCGAGTCGTGGTAGTTCAGCGCGCCATGTTTTCTTTTCGGCCAGGTTCATGATGTGAGTCTGTGGGGGTTTTCAGGGCCCGTAGACCCTCGCATCCTCTTAACCCCCATAAAAATCCTATAAACTCCATATCTACCCCTAAGTCGAATCCCTGGCAGGATCATACAACCTTGCCATAGTATTCACCACTGTCCTAAAATGGCTGAAAACAATTCGGTTATTCACTTGGATAACCGTCATAAATATCCCATCATAGCCGAGGAGCTTTTCCTCGACACCCGGCATGTCATTTTTACTCTTCATTTACAGACCCATCGGCCGATCGTCCTATCGACGATATACAGCGTAGCCATCGTTGGCTACCTGCAAGCGATCGAGCGTTATTTAAAATAACACACACTCGATTCATCGACCGACGAAATGTTACATTCTTGGCAGAATCAAAGTGTACACAAACACTGTCGCCATGCCCATTTAGCGTCCAGAAATACATGCCGGGCTATTTGCTGGCTTGCACATCTGCAAGCCAGATTTCTAATAGCCCTGCAATAGGACATAATGAGCAGGATAAACCAGATCAATAAACCTTGTTTCTAGTTGCTATGGCGAGCGATCTTCTGTGAATTTTACATCACAGAAGACCCAATTGCCGCCGCCAGCATTGTTCCATTATGCTACCCGAAAAACTTCTGTTTATCCGATGTAGACAAAAGAAAACATTTTCGTCCAGGCGGCAAATTCCTACATAAACAATGTAGTAGAGAGGATTCATGTTCTCGGGCAGCCTTGGGTTTTTGCCGATATTTTATCACCATCATGGGAAAACCATTCTCATGATTTATGACTGCATTTTCTGGCAGTTTCAATACCCGTCCCTTTATTTTCCAAATGTGTATTGGAATTTCCCTGGTACCCCAGAGGTATCCGATACTAGAAGGAATGTTGAGGACGATTTCTCCAGGAGTCTGAAAATAACCTTTACGGAGTTCACAATACACCAGGAGTCAGATCTTAACCACCGCCTCGTGCACATATACCCGAGGCAGATTTTGGCTGCAGAGCCCAATTTATCATAGGAAGTAGACGCAACTACTTTTGAGTTGTATAATAATCGCACGCTGTTCTTTTTGTCTTTCGCGACGAATGTTCATTCTCAACCGATAGTTTGTCGTATTAAACACTCGTTAATTTCGGGCAAAATATCACTCAAGTATCTAATTAAAAGTGATTGTAATGTGTCATAATTAATGTTTAATGAACCTTAAAGATTCAACCATCCGTGTAACATCTTGTGAACTCGGGGACAAAAATAAAGTAACATTAAAATTAACTCAGTCGTTTTATTTATTGTGTTCGTGGTGCTTGCGTTCTTTTGATAGATCATTTTAGTGAGTTGATGTTTTGTCGGTGGAGTTTTAGCGAACAATCTGTGGTGTTTTTGCAAAAATCGCATCCTTGCCAATGCCAACGTAATAAACACCTACAGGCCCATCTTCTTTTGATGGATAAACCCTACCTTCGTTGCCATTCTCTTAGGCTTGAGAGCTCTAATTGTGGCCGCATTCTCCGCCGATTCTCTTGTTAGACCTCACGCAACACAACGTTTTCTTTAGCCGCAATGTCAAATGGTTTCCTCCCGGTGAAAACATTTATGGCATCTTTGGGATGCGCAGCATACTCTTAATGATGCGAGCCTATGTGCTGAATTCACCCCCCTCATGTACGAATTATACTCTGTGGCTTCTGCTCATTTATGATCTGGATACATTATTATCAGTTATCAGTTTCCTTATGTGAGACTGAGGTCCTCAAACATTGGGTAGCAGTCTCGCCAAGACTTTGTATACACTTGCCGTTTTTTGAATCGTTTTCCTCAGGGTTCCTTGAAGGTCAACCTGCTGTCCAGTATAACGTAATCAAGGTGTTCGACTTTCTTGTGGCTGCTTATTAAAACTGCCTCCGTCTTATGCCCACCTAGTTGCAGTCCGGCCATATCTAGCCAGCATTTAATGGTCTGGATTCCTTCGGAGCAAATATTCTATGCCCTATGGTTCTTACTCCTTTTGGTACATTGACCCGGAGCAGACCATCATACATGATATTCCATAACAGCGGACCTAATACAGATCCCTGGGGTACACCCGCTGTTATCTTACATTCTTGTGGTCCCTCACCTGTGTCATAGAGCAATCTTTTATCCGAGAGATAGTTTGCTACTATACGCACCAAGTAGGGTGAGACTTGTAGATCGCTCAACGCTTCTAGAGTCCGCTTCCAGTTTACCGAGTTAAATGCATTTTTAACGACTAGTGTCACCGCGGCGCAATCGTTTTTTGTAACTCGTAGCCATCGTGCTCCAGCTATCGCATTGTGAAAGTTAACGCCTCCGAGATATAATATTATAAATCTCTATCATATTATAAAAATATATTAACCGTTGTGATCAGAAATATTATATTATTCATTAAGCTTTGGAACGCCATAAATCATATTACAAATCCCAATTGTATTATAACCTTTGTAACCCAAAATATTATAAATATCTATTAACAAATGCTAATCAACCCTTGTTACATCTCAATTACTGTAATCATCATAACTAATAATTGAAGGCCAACAACAACCAGTATCACCAAAAATATATACCGATTACCCAAATCCAACCATAAACATACGTGACTCCTCCCAGCTATACATATTGCCAAACAGAATTATCAACTTTAAAATATAAATAATACTATAAAATATAAATATATAAATGCAGCTGCTAAAGGAAATACAGCGGATTCCTCCTCTGCACTCGTTCGAGGACTGACCCATATCACCCACGACTCTAGGTATTGAGTTGAACAAAACGTACTCTTAAATTTAATATAAGTGTTTGTTAACTAAGTATCAAGTTTAATAAAATATGTTTTAAAATTAAAGATATATAACTGGTTTGTTAACTCGGGCGATGTCACAGACCACAGATAGTGCTGTGGGGGTACGATGTAGATGTACCAACGTATGGCACCAGTTCACTACCGCCCCACTAGAGAGTTCACTGCAAAAACATTGCCGCCCAAAATTCGATCACCAAAAGTAAAAGCCAAAGAGTAAAAGTCACTGGTGTTGTTATTGTTTGTAAGTTCCCCTTTATTTTTCTGTTTCACTTATTTTCCTGACCATTCTTATTGTTTGCAGAGTCGAGCCTTATATAACGACGCCGATTGTAATGCGAGTCCTAAAGCACACTCTCCATGTCACCACCGAACTTGTAAGCGACCAGGCAACTTGTCTTATAAGTTATACACAGCCTCTGGGTGTGTATAAAGACGGCAGTTATAACGCGACTTATTATTGGAAAGAATCTATTCACAGTGTCGTGGCGGTTGAGTCAAAGCTGAAATAAACTCACTGCCACTTACTAGGAACTTGAAAAGGATTGCGTGCATGGAGAATTCAGTTCCAGCGAATTACTGCCGTACAGGCTGTGCTAGATCCCTCGGTTGGCATGTGTACTGAGAAATTGGTTTTAGGAATACGACCGAGTGTGGGCTTGAGTTGTCGGCTAGACAAAGGGATATGGGTCGTGGTCGTTGCGATGGTTGTTTCGCGGAAATGTGACGCGTCGAGCTGGTGGGTTACCAGTAAGGAGAATTGGTGTTGTTTCCATTGGTTTAGTTGGGACGGGTGTCCAAAATGGTTTCCAGGGAAACTAAATATTGCTTGGTTACAAGCGAGGGAATATAATTTGAATAGGGAATTAACCGGAGTGGATTTTGGGAAAAATGTTTGTGGTTTGATGTAGTTGCATTTCTTCAATTTCTTCATTCAAACGCTCTATTATATTCTATTTATTGGCCTGTAGGAACCCGAAAGTTTATTACCTCACCGACTCGACTTTACCATTGTTCCATGTCCTGTACGCTCTCCTTCCACATTCGACCATCCGATCCGACCTCCTCGAGGGCCAACCTAACATTGTCCTCCCATCTCCGTCGCGGCCGTTCTACCGGTCTCTTTCCCTTTGGTATACCCTCAAGAATTATATGCACGGTCCTATCGTTGCCCATTCGGGCCACGTGTCCGGTCCATCTTAATCTTCGCGACTTGATTACTCTCACTATTGTAGGTTTACGGTATAGGTCTTTCAATTCGTGGTTGTTTCCTCTGTTACGGCCACCACCACCTATCCCATAAAACTTACCCCTTTGGAGACAGTCTCCACCACTAACGGCGATACACGCCAAAAACATCCACTTAAAGGATGTGACATTACCTAAACCAAAAACATTAGCCCATACACCAAATGGTTCCACATAAATGGATAGCAAGCAAATCGAACTAAACGTTAAATTTGTGCCAATCAATTAAACCCCAAGTAAATTGAACTAAACGTTCAATTTGCTCACATACAAAACTTAGACATAATCATCGAACCAAATGTTCACCACAAAAACTCCCTAAGAGCCAAATGTGCAGGCCAGATGCCGAAACGAAATTCAAACGAAATCGCTGAGAATCATAGAAATGCGCGCCAGTAATTTTATGATCTCTTAGAAAAATGGTTACCTAAAACCATTAAAACAACCAGCGCCAGTTTCCGTTTTAACCAACCTAAGTTAAAACAAACAACAGGCAATAAAACAAAATGCACGTTCGCCTGGGCGCTATTGATCTTTCTTTCAATCGGTTTCCCACGGAAAATATCCTTGACCATTCGGTTAAAGAAAACAACAGGCGCAATTAAAGCACTATTAATTTTTCTTTACCGAAAAAAGGATTAGGCGGGAACAATGAGATATCCTTTTATCTGCCGGAGGAAACCAGATATCGATCCTAAAGAAAAAAAAAATGAGAAAACCACTAGCGATGGTTGGTACTACGGGTTGTGAGACTAGTCGAGAACGGACAGAAGAGTCTTGGGTGCGAGTTGGGAAGAGGCGAGTAACGTGCTGAGGTTGACGAATCGTGTGTCGGGTGATTTAAGATATCGACTTAGTTTCTAGTTGTGATATGTTCAGTTTTTTTGATTAAGAGTATGATTTCGTGTAAAAACAACTTGAGGAGCGTTCCGTACCGTACACCGTACTTAAACGGTGAGCGGTTGAAAGGATGTAAGAAATAAAATCATTACACCTCCATTGTCCTGCCTCCTCGCCATATGTGCCGCCAAAGATACCCCTTAGAACTTTATTCTCGAATACGCAGAATTTGTTTTCTTCCCGTTTTGTGAGAGCCCATGTTTCGCATCCGTATAGAACAATTGACATGATTATGGTTTTATAGACATGGAGCTTTATATTACGTGATAACAGTTTACTGACTGTATGCCAACTAGCGTTGCTGGAGTGTAGTCTTTTGTTAATTTTCTTCGATATTTCGTTACTGGGCGTCAGTATTGTTCCCAGATATTTAAATTCTTTGACATTTTCAAATATCTTGCCGCTGACGTTTATATGTGTTGCCTGAGTTCCACCTGCTCTCGCCGTAATCATGTAGTTTGTTTTGTCTTCATTTATTTCTAGGCCCACCTCTTCTGCTGCTTGCATGATGATTTCATTGTTTTTACTTACAGTTTCTAGATTATCGCCCAAAACAGCGATGTCATTCGCATATGCGAGCACTTGTGTGACCCCGTTCAGGGATGTTCCGGCTATGTTGTCGTCTTGTACCTTTCTGATGACATACTCGAGGACAAGGTTAAAGAGACATGGTGAGAGGCCATCGCCCTGTTTTAGTCCGACCCGGATTTCAAATGGTTCTGAGAAGTGGTTTTCTATTCTAACTCGCCCTTTGTTTTCGTTCATGCAGATTTGAATGAAGGCGGCATATTTTTTCGGGATTACCAGCTCAATTACAATATGGTAGGGTCTTTGCCTTGCGACTGAGTCGTAGGCTTTTTTGAAGTCAACGAACAGTCGATGAACAGTCTCTCCGTATTCCCACTACTTTTCCAGTAGATATTGTGAACATTTGGTCGCTTGTTGACCGGTTCCTACGGAATCCGCATGGGTAGTCTCACAATATTTCTTCTGCGTTGGGTGTGATTCTCGCCAGTATGGCATTTGTTAGTATTTTGTATGTGGTTGGGAGCAATGATATTCCTCTGTAGTTTTCGCAGTCAGATCTGTCACCTTTTTTGAAAATGGGGACGACTATTGAGGTTTTCCATTCTTCTGGAATGACTCCCTTATCCCATATTGTTTTAATCAGTTGGAGGATCTTTCGAGTGGTTGCCTCTCCTCCATGTTTCACAAGCTCTGCCGCTATTCAGTCGACTCCGGGAGCCTTGTTGTTTTTCAATCGATTTATTGCGTCTACAACTTCGTTGCAAGGGGGCTCTGGGATCCGAGGCTCGGCTGTATGTACGTCTGGTGCATTTATTTGTGGTTGATGGGTGCGTACATTGAGCAGGTTTTCAAAATACTGCTTCCATCTTGTCACGATATTGTTTGTTTCTGTCACCAGACAGCCGTTTGTGTCTCGGATTATGTTGGATCTCCCGCGGTAGCCATTTGTAATTGAATTTATGCCGGCATACATACCTCTGATGTTCATTGCTTTGGCATTTTCTAGGATTTTTTCGATCCGAGTCTTCTCCCGTTCGCGTTTTTTGCGTTTGAAAAGTTTCGTTGTCTCTCTCCGAATTGTCGCGTATCTTTCTGCGTTGACTTCATCATATCTTTCTAAGTGGATCACTCAGAGGCGTTAGCGTTCTTCGATCTTCGCCCTACACTCATCGTAAACCAAGGTTTGGACTTAACTGTTTTCTTAAGTCCTAATACCTTTTGGGCTGTTTGTTTGATTTTGTCTCTGATCGATGCCCATTTAGTGCCCAGATTATTGGTTTCCTCTTCCTCACTACTCCCATTCTCTCGGATGTTAAATCTATTCGTTAGTTCGTCTTGATATTCATTGATATCAGCTTATCAATGTCGAACTTTTTGCTCGTCTCCCGTGACTGCCCATGTGGGTTTGCTGCGACCCGACTCCTAATTTTGCCTATCACTAGAAGATGATCGGAGTCACAATCTGCTCCTCTATATGATCTTACGCCAAGGACGATAGAGTGGTGTCTTTTGTCTATGAGGCAGTGGTCTATTTGGTTACGCGTTACGCCGTCGGATGATATGTGGCTTTATGAATTTGCTTGCGCTTGAACATCGTGCTTTTCATTCCTTTTCTGTTAACGCTGCAGACGTGATATTTCGAACTCCATTATCATTTGAGACGGCGTGCAGGCTTTCGTTACCTATAGTTTTTATATTTGATGGGATCTCATCATTTTAACATCGAATGATGAGATCCCATCAAATACTTCCTCTAGGGTCTCGTAGAACATGTTCTTCGTTTCGTCGTCCGTAGATTCTGTTGGGGCGTGTACGTTTATAAATACATAATTCTACCATGGTCCCTGTATTTTTAGCACCGACATTCGGTCATTAATAAATTGCACATCTTTTACATGGGGCGTAATCTTCTTGCTTATGATGAATCCAGTCCCGAGGTTATGTGTATCGGTACCTCCGCACGTCAGTGCAAACCCGTTGGTTTCGATTACTTGATGTGGGAGTCGGACTTCCTGAAGCGCGACGATGTCCATTTAATATTGTTTCGCGTTTTCTACGACCGTCTGTATCGCGCCTGGTTATATAACGTTCGAACATTCCACGTCCCGACGCGTATATCCCGCTTTTTCTTTTTCCGTGTTATCTTGATGATTTGTTCCCTTATGGTAGTGTCGGCTCATCACTCCTACGCCTACCGGGTTTTTCGTCGGATTGTTTTTTGTATATTGATTATTCATTTTTGATTCCACGAGTCTTGGGGTTTCAAATAGTCCGCCACATCAGAGCCCCTCTTTGGTATGGTAAGGTCTGCTTACTGCTCGGATTCGACCCGGTGTCAGAGAGGCGCCGTTATAATATAGCCGGTATACCGCTGGCTGCAAACCATCCAATGTCCACGGTGACGCGTAACACCATGGAATAGGGGTGGTAGATCTTTGCGTGTTACTCCTCGCTAGCCTGTCTGGCATGGGTGTCACTACTGGAAACGTATGCTTTCGTCAGCATAGCCCGAGTGATTCATTGTAGTTTAAGCCCCCGCACCACGTCAAGGTTCCTACCAAGCGGGGACGTTCAAACGCTCCAATTGCGCTGTTTACGCCCGGTGCGTTTACCGGACACGAGTGACGACAAATGTTTTATCGAAACGAAAGAAATAAATACGAGTAATGACACATTTATGTGTTTATGTGGATTTAAATCGAACTTTTACAAATGATGACTATTTTTAATATAAGCAAGAATCGAAGGAAAAAATCGGTTTTACAACGAACCAAAAACTAATTTTGACAACGACAACGAATAACAAACTAATTATTTATTATGCATATTTGCATTGACAGAAAAACAAAGTTGTAACAAACCAAAAAAGTGCTGCCAAACATGCAGGTACTTATAAAAACTATAAAGAATTATTAGCTAACAATTAAGGAATTTTATAACAAACCTATTATAAAAATTTACTACTAAATTATAACAGTCAAGAATTAAAATATAAATGAAATTATTTAAGAAATTGAAATAACTAATTTAAGCATGCTGCGACATACGCTATATGTTGTAATATTACGGTAGTTCCTCTTTTCTCAAGCTAATAGGACAATATACCTTGCTCGTTCCGAAATACGGAGGAAAACAAATCTTGCCAGCTGATGTTGCTTCTTTGGTCACACGGTTTTTCCCTTCCGCTGTTCAATCAGCTGACTGTCAATTTTGTTCCGGAGTGAAATGGTAGATCCATGCTTCATCCATTATAACATATCAACGCAAAAAATCGTGTGTGTTGCGCAGAAACAATTGTAAACAATGCTCTGAATCGTGGCCGATTTGCTGTTCTTGATCGACTGTTAGCAAACACGGCACGCACTTTGAACACAGCTTTATTATATGCAAGGTATTAAACTCACTGTCTTCTTATATCTTCAACTCCTCTGGTATTTGGCAGAACTTCTACTTGGGATCAGCGAAAACGATTTTGTGGACATTTTTAATGCTTTTTGGAATAATAACAGTGATTGTATGGCCACGTTTAAACTCAGCACACCACCTCTCATTTTTTCCGACGGAGCAGAATCTGAATAACACTTAAAGAGCCATTGATTTGTTTGAAGTTTTTTTTCCATCAGGAATCAATGTTTCAACACACGGAATTCAGATTTTTCCATTGTTCTGAAAATAACAAAGGCAACGTCACAAAAACAGCTATGGCTCAACGACTAATCATCCAAATGTCAGAAAATATTGACACTTATCGGTTGAAGGTTAGTACTTTCTGAAATTCATATGGATTTGTTATTAGTCATGCCATCTAGTGGATCTTCCAATAGGGACTTGATAATTTTTTTTCGGTAGTAAATGTTTATAATTTTCAGACGTTGTTCGTTCGTGTACCTAACCACGATGAAAATGTTGAGTTTACTGAATAAATTGACAGTGACAGCGCGATGATTAGTGAAAGGGTGCGTTCACAAATTAAATTCAAAGTTGTCAAGTCCCAATTGGAAAACCCTATACTAGTATACGTCAGGCAGTGGACTTATTGAGTGATGTGTTACATCAACTTTGTTTTTCTTTTTAAATAAAATTTGTAGGTATTCACAAATGTAAATGATACTGTGTGTATTATTCTGCTAACATTTTTATAATTTATATTCACTCATATTTTATATAGACCCTTTCCTTCTGTTTTTCTTCCTTTTCCTTAATTTTTTGGGTTGCTCATTTTTCGTTTGATTCTTCTTCAATTGTCATTCTCTTTGTATTTTCTCTTCTTATTATATTCTCTTCTTATTATATTCTATTCTTATTATATTCTTATTTGTTTTTTAATATGCTTTAAGTTATTTTTATCTTCTTTAGTGTTCGTATTCATATTCTTCGATTTGCCCTTTTATTTTTATTAGTCTTTTAACTTAATTTCCTTTGCTTTTTTTAACCATTTCATTATTTTCGCGTTCTTCTTTTTTATTAACCAAATTTTATTTTATTATTTATTTAATTTATAAATGGATATTTCTCTTACATAAAGTTGTGTAGCGAAACACTCACGAAATAAAGAAAAAAAGTAATAATATAATACGCGGGCTGTATGATAAGCACTTGGCCGTGTTATCACGAATTCACAAATTACAAAAGCGTGTTCTAATAAAATGACAGAAACTAAACCACGCATCAACTTGACAATATTGTTGTAAAAAACCTTTAATTTACCACAAATTTCACTTTTTACTGTACTAGAAGCAACATCTTCCTTCTAGACCGAGTGCTGGTCATAAAGCCCTGGTATTAATACCATAAAATAATGAAGTAATATATTCAGATAGGTAGATTCTTATCGATACATTAATGTAGCTCATGATGTTCATGCTGAGTTACCGACTCACTACTGCAGGTCTCATCGGTAGTTTGCTGTTGAAGGCAGGCTACTAATTGCAAGCTGGCTTAGCAAGGCTTGCTCTCAACTAACTTCAGCAGCTCGCCTAGCGACTATTGCAGTAACCTACTGGCTTTTCATGTATCTGAGCTACAATTTGAATGTGGGAACATGTAGACCTGATGAACAGATTTTTGGGTCGTCACTGCGACGATTTTAATATTGCCATATATTTTAGGCACATACCCCGTACCAGACGACGCACTCTGCAGCAGGTACAAGACGGTTCGGCCAGCAAATCAATCGACAGACGGGGTAAGGTTGTCGGCTTGTTATTTTTCAATGGAGTGCCGAAACAGGTATTGGGCTTTGGCTCCAAGATGTTTTATAAACGAATACTTTAATGGCAAACCTGGAGGTTAAATGTAATTTTGATCACACAACAAGAGTAGTGGTTAGATCCGTTCGTGAATTCATAATATAATTCCAAGGCAACTTTGGAAGGAGAATTGAAGAGAGAATTTTAGTTCCATCAGAGATAGTCAAGTTTTATATCAAAGCTGTTACTTGTAATGTACATTTTCGGTTCTACGGTCTCTATATAGCCGAATGATCAATTAGATTTATTGTGCCTCATTACAATGTAAACTATTGCCTTTCAAACGTTTGCCATCAAGTGGACACGATTTTGGGAAGGAACAAATGTGATCTAAAAGAAGTCGACATTGATCTTCCGGCTTAACAACTTTTGATAGATATTTTTATTTCAAATTGATATCAGCCGAGCAATGAAGTAGCAAATGGTTGCAGACAGGAGTGGATTAATAGCTACCAGTTAATGAGGTAGCAGTTTGTTAACTCTAGTAAATGGCATATAATTAATTACGTCCAACATAAAGCTGAGCTCGAACTAGTTAAAGAAATAGCTACCTATCATAATTCAGTCAACATAGCAGATGGAAATAAATTATAATCGTGGACAATTCCTATAGCCCTGGCTCTATAGAATTAGTAGAAGTATGCAATTGCCTGTTTTATCTTCTGGGTCAATAACGACTATGACTTTTGTTGAGACCATCTTGTAAAACTTAAATTTTGCACATGTTTTATATTATTTGGAGCTTGGCTGTGTCCCAAGATATAATACATCTGTGGGGCTTTTCAGGGCCCGAAGAGCCATACATCGCTCGATCCCCACTATTCCAAGCGATGCGACTTACCTCGAAGTCGAACCTTCAGCAAGGTTACGTAACCTTGCTACGGCATTAACCGCCAGCCAGATTGCTGGAATTAATTCAGTTACCCCAAAGGATAACTGACATAAATATCTTTTAGGCAGCTTACCTTTCTTTGGGGGTTTTCTCCAAACCCTTTTTTTTCTCCACCACCATACCTGAAAACATTAAGTCCACGGCAAAGATTATCACCTAGCCGTGGCATCGAAAATTTCACCCTCGGGCATGCATTGCACCCAGTGCATCTCGTTCCCATTGCCTTATGCCATGGAAACAAAATCAACACGGAGTTCCTTGATTACTCGTTTTTTTTGTTTGTCCATGGCACCCCTAGCATGCGGCTACCAGGTCTCATCAGTTTGCCAACGCCGACAAGGTTTCGGCTGATGCAAAGCAAACATTCACTAATTACCAGCAATAGCTGGTTTCCTATTATCGGTCTCCACCGATCAGGGACCGCAAACAAGCAACGAATTGGATGCGGCCATCAAGTGTTTACTTTTAACATCTGGCAATGGCTGCACCCTATATTCGTTGGAATACCAAAACATAGCATTCGCACCACAGATTGTTTATGGTATACCAATTGCCTATTAACGGCCGCCAACCGTCGGCGGACCTGGGAAATTTCACGTCCATCAACCCAAATGTTGATTTATGGCCTCTCCTAGGGTGACCAGATCTTCGGTTTGTGTTGCTTTTACCCCAGATGGTTCGGTTGCCGGCAAGTATTACACAATCAATTGTGTACACAGCCGCAGGCCATGCATTGTTTGTATACGCAGGAGATGCAGTTGCGATGCTCGCATCCATCCTCGATCACCGGACGATCGTATGCGATGCATACACATACATGCGAAATGTATGCCATATTCCCCGGTCCAATCACGATTGACTGCCTCGAGTTGATCGTGCAGCTCCTCCCCTTTTACGGGTTTTCTTTGCGATGTCTTTCTGTCTGCGGCGAATGAAAGTGAGACAGATTTTAACATCCAGAGGGTGCGCACCTACTGTAAGGAATCAACGCGGATAGTCATGGAGTTCCTTTTTCTTTTTCACTAAGTCGAGTCTTTTCATGTGCGTCTCTTTGTCATACCGTGTCTCACCAGAGTTTGATTACAGTAGCGAGTTGGGTGCGTGAAAGAACCATAATTTGATATCACTTTCTAAAACAAGGTGTTTACCATTAACGTGTAATAAAACGAAGTGTATCACACTACCTGAAGTGTTATAAAACGAATATCGATTGATCCGTACTTTAATATAAATGTTATAGTAGAACTAAGTGCATTGTCCAACAAAAACGTTAAATAAAGAGAACATATTAAAAATCACAACGACATCAGTGAATTTTTATTTTACCCTCCTTTGGATTCCGGGATATTTGGTGGGTCGTGCTCGTCGGAATAACTTTTAGAGGACGGAAGCAGTGACATTTTTATCCGTGGTGTGTTGTGACTCCTCACAATCACTTCTATCAGCATACGGTTCATTAAATATTAAAATAGTGATAAAAGTAAAACTCAAAAGTAACATGTATCGTTTATTACAAAATTAGTGTGATATTTGATATTGTGATAAATTTTCAACAAATTTAGACAAAGCGGGCTTATAATTGCTGCATGCTACCCTCAATGCGTCATCAAGGTGAGAATCAGTAAGTCGATTCCTGTATACGTTTTTTGCATATTTCATTTTGGAATATGATGATTCACAAAGATATGTTGATGCAAACAATGTGAGGAGCAGGAAGGCACAATTTTTTACAGTCTTGTATTTTTCTGGAACTAATTTCCAAAAATGGATGTACTCCTTTCCTTCTCTTTTTTCTTCAAAAATAGCTTTCAGATTAGTATCGTTCTTAAATTCAATAAATTCGTCAAAAAGCTCTGCATAATTATATCCCAATGCAGCTAAATTTGTTATAGTGGCTGTTTCTATGTGCCAGGGATTTTCTATGAGTAACAAACAATTCTTGATACAACGTAAGTCCTGAAATCTGCTCTTAGATTCCTTAGCCAAGGCAGCTAAATAATTTAAAAATATCGTATAGTTTTCTTCAGAAACATGTATACCTTCTTGATTAGCTTTTATTATAGTTGGAAAGTTATGGAATACCTGGTTCTCTATTTCTTCGTGGTAGATGTTTAGTTTCTCTTCAAAAGCAAATACTTTATTCGCCATCTGCGTAATGATTTTATTTTCGCCTTGTAAGCCACGATTGAGTTCATTAAGTTTTTCTGCGATATCACACAGAAAAGCCAAAAGACACCACCATCCATCATTGTCAAGTTCGATGTAAATTTTATTATTTTGCTGTAAAAACAAAATAATTTCATGCCTCAAAGAATAAAACCGTTCCAGAACTTTTCCTCGGCTTAGCCACCTCACCGAGGTATGTAAAAGGACGTCACTATAGTTACTGTTCAATTCTTCCAAAAGACTTTTAAATTTCCTGTGGTTCAGTTCTTGTGCTCTAATATAATTAACTATACTTATTACAGTCTTCATTGCGGCGTCTATTTCGGCAATGGATATACGTGCTGCTAAGTTCTCTTGGTGAATGATACAGTGGAAAGATAAGAGATTTGTTAAATTATATTTCTTTTTCAATAAAGTAATAAATCCTTTTTCAGATCCGATCATTGAAGGACATCCATCTGTGCATACACAAACCAATTTTTTAATATCAATATCATTGTTTTCCAAAAATGTACTGATAGTATTGAGATAGTCCGTCCCTCTGGTTTGATTTTTCATAGGAAGAAATTTCAAAAAATCTTCATGAACTGAAAATTCATTTTGTCCGGTACAATATCTAACAAAAACGGAACATTGTGATGTTGCTGAAATATCGGTGCTAGAATCAAAAGCCAAACTAAAATATTTGCATTTCTTCATATCTTCTATGATGCGATTAAATATGTGTTTAGCAATATCTTCAATGCGTCTAGCAAAGGTAGAATCAGAGAGCTGCATACTTTTGATCTGAGATATTATTTGACTTTTATTGCAAAATTTATCAAATAATATGTTGGAAGCACTGAGGAAACATTCTTTCACAACCTCTGCGTCAGTAAATGGTTTCATATGTTTACCAAGTATGTAACAAATTTCATACGACGCTCTTGTCACCGCTACGTCATGTGACACCGCCATTGATATGATATTTTGTTGATGTTGTAAAGACTTCTTGAAGAATGTTAACTTTTCACGTCTTATTAAGGAGCCACGAGGAAAAGTTACATTAAATGTTTTGTGCTTTGTGGTATAATGACGAAGAATATTATATTTTTTTAAAATAACACTCTCACGACAGATCAAACATGTGGTCGAACCATGTTTATTTGCAACAACGAAATATTCTTCTTCCCAATTGTCTTGGAACACTCTCTTTTCGTCAGATATTTTTCGTTTACATTTCGAAGACACTCCCGCCATTATGGGTAATTAAATTATAACAATACAATATTATATAAGACAGCAAAAAATGCTATTGTATCCGTGTTCCGCGTAATGTTTACTTGAAATAAAGCCACAACACTGGAGCTGTCAAACATTTATGTGTTGCCACAAGAAAAATTATTTGCGCGCATACTTGTCTGTCAAATGTTTGTTTTTTGGGAATAAATCTAGCGTGTGCAATAGCAACACTCTATACCAGATCTGATATTGACACGACAACGGTGGGTGGTTTGGTATATTTATGCGACAAAGACAATCCTCTTCGGGTGTCACTATCTGCACGTCAAAGTCAAAATTAATCTCAAGATATACGAAATATAGAATGCCGGATTTTGTAAACCATGAATGTCTTTAGGGCCGCACAAAAAAGCTCGGCGGGCCGCAGGTTGAGTATGGCTGCCTTGGACGAAGACCTTAGGACACGCCTTCGACTACCCAACTGCCGCCGGCATAGTATTTGCAATGTCAACTAAGGCGTGTGAAGCAATTGAAGAATTATGATCCAAAATATGGACATAGCTTCCACAAGCAACAGCTAATAGAAAAAGCGGCTTGAATTTAGGTGAATGAGAGATAAATGGGATGGAGAGTGATGATAGAGATTGCAGGTCAGTGACCGAAATCAAGGCCAATCTGAGACTGTTTGGTATGACAAAGAGAGTTGCAGTAAAGTTTCATCGTCTGATTTTGGCAGTAATTTTTGCCGCGTTGTGGAAGGTTTTTTCAACCTTGTCAATAATTAATTGTTTAAAAAAAAATCTTGAGTTTCAGTGCAGCAGTATGGAAATATGGAATAAAATTCATTAACGTTTCAAATTCACCGAGTTTCTTTTCTTTGTCTTTTCTTTTGTTGCACGCGGTTAGGATTCCAGTCACGCCAGTTTTTTTTTTTTTGTACCTTTTTCAAGGTGTGGTATCGTAGCATACAGCTGTCTTCCCCACAACTCCCGACAATCTTCCTCCAACTTTGTAAAAAGTTTCCTCTATAAGGCTCAAACAGAGTTGAAAAAAAAACCAATCTCTTCCTTTAGTTGGAACAAACCTTGTCCCCGGTATTAAAAATCGTAAATTGTCCACTTCTTCCCTCCCTGTTTACCGCAATGACGTTCTTAAGTAAGCTAGTGATTATTGTTGTAATTCATTAGCCGACCAAAGCAGTTTGTATTCACCGCTCATTACTACCAAGGCAGGTCAATAAATCTTTAGAAAATGAGGACGATTTTCTCTTATTTTCTCATTTAGCGTACCTAATAACGACGCATAATACTGTCTAAATATTCAATGAAGATAATACCACACTAAATATTCAATGAAGATAATACCACACACATCGCAAAACACAGTAGTCATAACCTTTCCAGCTGATTTCATCGACATTGCCTTCTTTGGAGCCCGTTCGCCTTTAACAAACCACTGTTATGACTTTTCTTTCATCTCGGGAGTGTAGTGGTGTATCCATAATTCATCTACAGTTACTAATCTGCGCAAAAACTAATCTGGGTAGTGATGCATACGCTACAAAAGAGCAAATGCTTCACCCATCTCGCAGATATTTTTTTCATACCAAATTCATCATGCAAAATTGAAATATGAAACAAATTGAAAATTGACAGATACCTAGTTTGGAATGATGCTTACTCAAAACAAACCATTAGCGATCCTACGAGAGCCATCGTAGGCGTTTCTAAGGACTTATTGACCTAGCCTCATATATTTTCCTCATCTAAGCTCGATAATGTGTTAATCAAATAAATATATTCGAAAAATTAGTATATGTCGCTTGTTAAGATATTTTACCATCCAATGGAAATAACCTATACGCTGGCAGACCAGGATAAAATAAAACAGGTTTTAAAAAGAGCCACAACAGAATTTTACTCGTTCATGCCGAAACAAACAAAGAACATAACAGTTCTATTAAAGGGCGTCGAACCTGAAACGAGACCGGAGGATCGACTTGAAAAGCTTCAAAAGCTAAAGCATGAAGGTCACGAGTCCAGCACGATAAAACCATTCACCACAGCAAAGTAAGTAAGGGAAAAACGAAAGTTACCCTTTTTCTGGTCCCATTATCCCCGAGCAGCAGAATTGGTGGTCTAAGGAAAAGAGCACTCCTGAATCATCAAATTAATAACGAAACAGGCCACAACTCTGGTAGCCAGAAAAACTCCCACACAGGCTGAAACTACATCGCAAGCAGACGTGTTCACAATAATTCTCAATCTACAGAGACAGATGACACAGCTGCAAAGTTACATATACGAGATATACTCGTATAGTACGGTTCGCTTCCGTGCGTCTCGATCAACGAGGAAGAGAAGCGCACGATGGAGCCCCTCGACGTGATCGGTATTAATTCTCTTCTATTGTGTATCGACATAAGAACTGCCCAAAACCAACGCGGTCTCCAAGGAACTCTCTCAACCGCAGCCGGTGAAAAAACAGACTGATTATTTTAAGAAGCTTACTTCACTTTATATTGGTGTCTTTACACCACTCGCACTACATACTAATGACTTTATAATCTACTTTTCTTCTTCCTTGAAGTCTCGGACACATCTCCCCTTATCGCAGATCCTTTTGAGGTTTTTTGTTATCAATTAGCGTGTCTGACTAATGCAAACAAGAGATTATATTGTACTTTAAATGGAGTCAGAGTCCATGGGAAAAGGGTGAGAATATGAATAGGAATTTGGGTCTATTTGTGCATCTCATAAAACATCTGGTTACAATGCGTATGCATTGTGATCTTTAGATTGCGTGTCGGCGGATCAAATGGACATGGGTTTGTTTGGACACATGTTTGATTGTACATACAATGCATGTGAGAAATGTGCATTCTGATGTTCGGATTTTTGGAATTGAATTCAATGTTCGACAATTGAACGTTTGGTTAAATTTGCTTGAGATTGAATTCAATGTTGATTTGGGGATATGAATGGGATTTTTGTAGGTGGGTAGATATATATGTGGGAGGAAAATGGTAGGGCTTCTTGGGGCTCTACACTCGCACTTGGCCAGTCTAAATTAAAAGTCAATATAAACCTTCTAACTAAAACATCAATCAAAGCTCTTGATGTGATCACTTATAAGAACCGAGAGAAGAGCCACGCTTTTCAACCAGTGGCAAGAAACAAAGTTAAACTAGAGGCATAAAAACTATGATATTATACGAAGAGATCGATGTAAATCCGCACGAGGGGGAGGTGTCGCAATCTTTATTAGAAAAGGAATCCAACATAAAATTATATATAGTGGAGAAGTGCTCAGGTTCCGGGTGCTGGCGAATTGGTTACTGGGTTTATTTACTTATTATTTACTTATTTAGTCCGAGGATTTTCCCAGTTCAGTTCACGGAGGGCAAAATGGCAGAACACGAAGATGCACGCTTTCGATCCTGCGAATATGGGACGAGTAGTGGGGAGACCAGACCTGACTGACGTACTCTAGAAGGGGGCGGACAAAGGCTATGCAGAGTGAACAGGAAACGTGGGGATTAGAGAATTCCTTTGGCCAGCGTTTCCCAAATCCAAAGGCAGAGTTGGCCTTAAGGATAATGTCATCAACATGTGGGATGAAGTTAAGCTCCCTATCACATAAGATCCCAAGGTAACGTGTCGAAGGTACAGATGATATCTACTGGTTTAGTAGGAAATAGAAACGTGGCGGGAAGGGGGACGTTTTCGGGAGAAGGTAATAGAGTGTCATTTGACAACGTTGAGTTCGAGGCAGTTGTTAAGGCACCAAGTTGAGAAGCGGTCGAGAACCAATTGAAGAAGTGAGGAGTCGAGAGGAGAGAGTATCGTTTTGTAGGGTTTAGTGTCATCCACGTAGAGAGAGAGAGAGAGAGAGATGGATGAGTATTTGATAATGGAGTCAACGTCATTGATGGTAAGGATATATAGGAGGCGACTCAAATGACTGCACTGGAGGACCCCTGACGTGGGAAGAAAAGGATTGGAAAGGGAGGATCTGAATTTGACACGGTGGGGTCGATCTTTCAGATAAGAAGATAACCACTTAAGGGGGGAACCTCATGTAAAATGAAATTTTTTAGCCATTTTTTGTTTTTGCCTAAATTGATAGGAAATTTTCTCAAAAATACGAGAAAAAAAGTTAGAAAGTGATCCGAGAACTCCTTGTACTTTATTTTCAAAAGAAAGTAAACAGTTTAATTGGGCTTGATGCCACCAAAGAGGCTCGTACTCTTCGACAACAGGAAAAAACCGGCTCAATTAGAGCAGTTTGAAGAAGAGGAAGGTGTACTCTATGGCCCTGGAATCGCAGATTAGCAAAAAACTGCGGCAAGGTAGAACGAATTACGAATTTTTCTCACGATTTTTCTATTACTCAAACTTTAGCGCATTTTTCTCGAAATGCAAAATTTCGCACGCCGTGCAACGTAGCTCAAAAACTAATCATTCGATCTTTATGAAGTTTGGTATAGAAATTCTATAGATATTTAGCCTCAGTTCCGATTTTTCATTTTTTTATTTAAAACATTGTTATTAAAAATATAAAAGAAAATCTTTTTTTTTCAAATCTTCGCCATTTTTGCAAATTTTAATAAAAGGGGAACGTCGTGCTGAGCTTGTTGCATAAACTAAAGAACCCAAATTGTATTTTTTGTTTCAGATCATTTTTGTAGCCTGTATGCTACACGGCGCATTTTTAAGCCGCCATTGCACCGTTTTATTGTTAACAGTTTGTCAATGGTACGGTAGTTGCTTATATGTATGGGGGGTGACATACGAGGATTTACAAGTATTAGGGAAGGCCCCTGGTGTGAGAGATAGATTAAAGATCTTTAATAGCGAGAGAGAAAGAGAACAGGAACATTTTTTTTAAAGGATAGCCGGAATTCCATCAGGTCCAGGGCTGAACTCGTCTTTAAGTAAGTTTAATTTTTCATCAACTAGGTGTTGCTGAATAATTTGAGAGATGAAGGTGCCAAGGGAGAACTCAGGCAAGCCTTTGAAGTTAGACGCGTTAGGCTCGAAAGAGATGTCTGTGAAGTATTTTTTGAAGAACGAGGTGAATAGATTGGCAATAGGAAAGAGAGTTAGGATAGGCGTGCTAAATAATGGTTGAATGGCAAATGTCGGTAGAGTAATGCAATTTCAGAATCGAGATTATTCAACGTCGTTTCTTATGTTTCGTTCTCCGTAGATTAGGACGGGAAAACCCGCTGATCCTGCCCTCTTACAGCAACTGTCTCAAGCTAATTAACCTGAAAACCCTGGAAGGACGCAGAATCCTGCCAGATCTTTTGTTCGTTGACTTGTAGCGTTCTACGAACGCACAATTCCGCTCAGGTAAGGTTCCTACCTTCAAAGAGCTTACTTACCTGAGAACGTTGCACGCGCCCACAGACGCGTGTCCCAAAGTCCCACCATACGGCCTGCAACTCGCAGCCAACGTTGAGACTGACACCAAAAAGCAAGGAACTGAACGTCCCCAAAGCTTTTAAGGACAAGCTCAACAATTATAATTCATAATGCCTGAAACAAAGGTATAAACATCCATGAGTTCTATTCCTAAAAAACAATTCCCAAAATGCCATACATGCTGCCTGCGCCCAGGAACATCTCATCGAACCGGCAATTCCGAAATTCGATACAAAAGAATTGCCATCATCAAAGAATGAGCCGATCAACGGATGCACGTGCGGGTAATCTAATGCAAGGAGCACCCAAATCCGTTGAACAACAGAAGGCAGCCACGACCTATCGCAATCAAAAATATCTCAACGAGATATGCGATGATTTATGAGGAGTTAAGCCAACAAAGGCAATACTTCGGTCCCACGGCCACGCTAGAATTTCACACCATTATAAAGATCTAATGGATTTCGATTCCGGGTACCAAGTTCAAATAAGACCCACGGACTGTACGTCAAAACAATCGCCGAATATCTCTGGTCTGGACGCCTGATGTTCTGTGCAAACAGAAGGCCGTGGAAATGAAATTCTATCACCAATGATAATGATGTATGCAAGGAATGACTTTCTCCTTTCAGGAAAATAGGAAATTGCCCCTGGGATGAAATAGCATGCTGCTAACAGAGATTTCCGGAATTCTGTTAGCAGATCGAATAGAAAAATTTTTCCGTACAGATACAGATACCAGTTTGGAATCTGGATATCTGTGTGTGCAGACAGGCAGTCAGATTTTGATAGCCATATCGCGTGGTCTAGATCGAGCACCAGGGAGAACCCCAACGAAGAGGTCGACGGGAAGCTGCGAGGACGTGAGGATTAAGAATCCTTCCGAACTGCCACCGACGGCAACATTAAAAATTACGTTTTATTTATCAATGTTTATTTTCAATTCGCGAGTTGACTTTGTTTAATCGGACGCGTCACAGTAAAAGGAGCGAACGGTCGAGCGTGTGTATCGGCTTACGTGTGTGTCGTGCATGTGTTTCGCTGCGCTTTTAATTAAAATACTGTCGGGACATTTATTAGAGTTTTAAAGAATAAAAAAAGATTAAAGCCGTAAAGGATCTGTTCGTGTTTTTATTGTGCTGATTCGCTCCGTGTTCTGGTTGTTTTTATTTTCTCCAGTGCGAACAGTGTTCCGCGGAACATTGTACCAACCCACTATCTAAAGACAATAAACTCCGCCAAAGACTCACTACTCTGTCTCCGTTGATTGTGCCAATCTTCTCAACTCAACTTTTTTCAATGCAAACCCACACAACATACGTAATCCTGACCTGTTCTACATTGCCGCCATCATACCGCTTATGGCTTCAACGAACCCATCTCCCTAAAGCTACCTAGTATCAACTCCAACACATCCATGTTTGATTTCGATATTAGCACCCTAACTCTTAAAAACCGCCCCTGAATGCATTTCTCTAATTTCTTTTCATCTCCCCTCCTACCCCTCACCGTTGTAGTTAAATTATTAATCAAGTTAGCTCATGAGTTAGATTTAAGAATCTTTTTGTAAGCTTGACCTAAGCTAATAAAATTAAACTTAAACCTACCATACAATTCCGTGTGTTGCCCATTTTATCGAACCATACCTGATTGAGAACAAAATTTTTCAACTTAAAGACAAATTCACCGCCAGCCTAAACGGTGTTCACTACCATATTCTTTAGAAAATTGTCTTCTATTGTTTATTTGTCGCTTCGATTATCTTGAATCTAGCCAGTTCTCAAGGGAAAATCACTGTTGTCACTTCTATTCAAAGAAGTTGATCGATTGATCCATTACCAAATTGTCCCGTTGTAATAGCAAATCTTAGGGAGCGCGTATCTTTGTCTTTAAAAGGACGATCATTTCTTTTTTAGACCGCTCTCTAGTTGCTAGTTACGGTCGCCATCGTACTTACGGACTCTCCGGGAAGAGTGACGAACGATTGTTGAAGTCCAGGTTTATTTGAATTACAGACGATATAATTTTATTATAATTAAATATAGTATATGTCACTGGTGCCCTTAACTTGGGACGCTAATCCAAAAAAAAAACTTAATCTTTTTATATATATATTGATATTTTATTGGGGTCTCCAACAGACGACTATCCAAGGACTAATCCTCATATCTATTTAAAACCCAATCTATGTAAGAAACTGGGGAAAAGGATGGGAATTTAAATATATTTATAGAACATAAGCATCTGGCTAATATGCATGGAGAGATAAGGATTTGTAGGAATTTTGTGTATACGAACCAAATGGATATTTGGTCGTTTAACGCGTGTTTGTCTGGACAATACGATACCTATGAAGATATGCATTATGGTTTTTAGATTTTAGGAATCGTATGTGTTTGATAAACGAACAATTAGTTCGTTTATCGTGCTTTTGTTTTAGCCTTTGCATATTGGAAATTGCGTGTGTGGGAACCAAATGAACATTTGGTTCGTTAATAACGTGATAACTGGATACACAATGCATATGAAGATATGCGTTGTGAAGTTTGATTATTTGAAGGGATTCCTGGGGATATGGATATGTGTATTATATAGGTGGAAGGGAAAAGGTAGGGCTTCGTGGAGCACTACACCGTATACCAAGATTTTGTTTAGAAAATTCGATATGAAGAATTATGCTCTTACCAAAAATCCCTGATTTCACCCATCCACTTTAAAAATTAATAAAGATGGTAAGGAAACTGCGTCTGGTAGTTTGGCAGAACTACTAAGTGTTAGTTTGGGTCCCAATGCACAGCTGCCCAGTGAAATACCCCTCCATTAAGCTCTGTGGAGTGGTCCCGCGTCGACTCGGCAGTAAAAGTTCGTATTTCCTAGGAGAAGTCAATATATAGTGCAATTTTGTTATTTGAAAGTATCACAAAATACTTTTGTGATTGCACATTGTAAAAAGTTTGATCTTCAATTTCAAATAGTGACCTCAATGGTTGAGTTGGTAAGGGCTTAGTGTCATGCATTTGATTGTATAGGTATGTTCAATTGACGACATCCGCTATCGTGACAATACGGCAAAAATACTTAGAGCTATGTTGCACTCCAATTTCTAGCCCCCTGATGAAATACTACACTACTGATCTACAGGTTCCGGAAAAAGGTGGGGAGATAATTCTTCACCATCTTTCGGAATTTGGCTGAAAGATCCATTTCAGAAAAAAGAGCATCTTGGGGCGCCAACTAAGTGCTATAGATTCGTCTTTCCTAAGAGAAGTAGATACAAAAAAAAAAGTTTTTTAAATGTCAATTATCTTGAATATTCTACTTAAACACTCATTCATACTGAATTCTTAATAAAATCAATGGTGTTGGGATAGAGAGGCCTTCTATAGTGATCACCCGTACTTCTTAAACTATGTCATCTATCTTATGAACTGATTCAAACGCTCAATAATTCCCGTCTTAATTGAAATTCAGTTGCACACAGCAAGTCATTTATTGATATATTTAATTACACCTGATCAAAGCGATTGCCTTTGAACTAAGACCACTGTTTGAACGAGCTCAGTGGCCCGATTAGCAGTGGCAGCAATTCCTCACTAATCGAATACATTGGTGACAGGTTTACAATCTGTTTTTAAGGCATTGACAGGCAGACAATTGGAGTTCAGTAAGTCTTGCCAATTCAGTCATTGTGATTCTTTTACTTAAAAAATGTCGTTCAAATGACGTAACGATTGCCAGGGAAATGGTTCACATATCCCGAAAAGCTGTTGTACAAATTTGTGCAGCGGATATATCATACAATGCAGAAGCTTGAGGGTTTTCGGTATTAAATTAACACACATCCCAATCGCACTGCCAACCAGAAGTAGGAAGTACAAGCTCTTAATTAGTTTGGACTTCTGCTGACACTTTAGGTAAGTTGGTGGGTTTCTTCAGCATTATTTTATCGAAAACATTCTGTCCTGTAATTATCAGAAAACGAGGAATGCTGCATAGTAGGAAATAAAGCGTATGGACATGAGTCACGGAACCATGTAGACTAGAGACTGTCTGTGCTATCTGGTTGCTTAAAGCGAATTAGATAATGTTATAGCGTGGTGTGATCGTAATTACTTGATATGGTTATTCACGCCAAAGTTGGTTATAGTATTTAGCCCGATGTGACCTTGTCTATATTTGGGGGTCTTGATTAAAACATTGACTACTTGTGGCATTTAATGTTGTTGCAGTGACCTCTTAAGTTAAGACCTCTTAATGCCCCTGATTTTAGCATTGTTACCACAATATACTATAAGTATGATCGCGTGACTATAGTTCCCCGTTGAAGGTCTCAGCTGTGACTATTGTTAGCATTCTAGTTTATTGCAACGATCATTAAGCGAAATGAGTCCAGCAGCAAAAAAGGCCTGAAATGTATTTCTTCAATGCGGTTTTAATTATCATATAAACGATTGCACGAGAGTTTCAGCTCATAATAGCATTGCATATTATAATGGAACTACCTATAGTTCTGTATTCCAAACCATGCTACATTTCTATTTTGCCACCTGTGTTGCAATCAAAAGATCGATGGGGCTACCTCTTCAAAATTTATAAATCAGAGAATTTCTTAGAGTTAATTAGACGAACACACCTTCAAAATATTTTTGGTACTGCTTTTGTTAGCGTGTTTTGCTCTATCTCACCGATTTTGATTACTGTGGCTTCTTGGGAGAAACCTATCTGTATGAATAGGGCTTAGGACTTTTACTAATGATTTGCTAAACCATTTGAAGATAAGGAACCATATACTAGAGTTTACAACGTTTGTATGGATAGGTATAAATTCTTAACACTTTTACCAACCTTTAGACAACACGGTACCAAACTGTGCAATCTGTCTTTAATGTAAATTCCGAGCTTTTAAAGCTAGATTTTAGTTTGTCTTCTTTTTCCTTCTCTTAGGAACTAAAGAGCTCTGGTTTAGAAACCATTAAATTTTACCTATCTAATAAGACTACTACGTTAGTCTTCAATCTGTTCCACTGCCTTTCAGAGATAACAGTTCAATTGAAAAGTCCCCGGCCTGACACATAGAGAGCGGCACTAGAATTAAATCCGTATGATTTTTAGTTAGCCCCAACCTTCAAAAGTCGCGTGTATAAATTTGACAGATGTCGGATCATTAGTTTGTGAATTATAGTATTTTGATTAAAGCAACTTCTGTTATTGTGAAAAAAATGGATAAAAAGGAATTTCGCGTGTTGATAAAATATTGCTTTTTGAAGGGAAAAAATTCAGTTGAAGTAGAAACTTGCCTTGATGACGAGTTTCCAGACGCCGCCCCAGGAAAATCAACCATCAAGGATTGGTATGCTAAGTTTAGACGTGGTGAAATGAGCACCGAAGACGGTGAACGCAGTGGACGCCCAAAAGAGGTTGTTACCGACGAAAACATTAGAAAAATCCACAAAATGATTTTGAATGACCGTAAATTGAAATTGAATGAAATGGTAGGCACTCTAAAGATATCAACTGAACGTGTACATCATATCATTCACGAATATTTGGGTATGTGAAAGCTCTGTGCAAAGTGGGTGCCGTCCGAGCTCACTTTTGACCAAAAACAACGACGAGTTGATGATTCGGAGCAGTGTTTGGAGATGATCAAGCGTAATAAACCCCAGTTTTTGCGTCGATATGTGACAATGGATGAAACATGGCTCCACCATTTCACTCCGAAGACCAATCGACAGTCATCCGAGTGGACTGCACACGATGAACCCGCCCCAAAGCGTGGAAAAACGCAACAGTCGGCTGGCAAGGTTATGGCGTCTGTATTTTGGGATGCGCGCGGAATAATTTTCATTAACTATCTTGAAAAAGGAAGGATCATCAACAGCGACTATTACACAGCGTTATTGGACCGTTTTAAGGACGAAATCGCCGAACGACCGCATTTGAAGAAAAAGAAAGTGCTGCTTCACCAAGAAATTGCACCGTGTCACAAGTCAGTGAAAACGATAGCAAAAATCCATGAATTGGGCTTCGAATTGCTTCCGCATTCACCGTGTTCTCCAGATCTGGCCCCCAGCGACTATTACCTGTTCTCAGATCCCAAAAGAATGCTCGCTGGGAGGAAATTCTCGTCGAATGAAGAGGTGATCGCCGAAACTGATCGCCGAAATTTATACACGCGTCTTTTGTAGGTTAGGGATAACTAAAAATCATACGGATTTAATTCTAGTGCCGTCATCTATGTGCCAGGCCGGGGACTTTTCAATTGACATGTTAATAGCCTTGTCAATTTATGTTAACTTTGTGGTACTTTTTTTTTTTTTAATCTTCAAAAGATATAGGTGGTCCGAATACACTTACATTCCCGATCCAATTCGTGCCTGCCTATCCTATGGCTTGAATCCGCTTCCCATATTGCAACTCATTCCTGTTCGTTCCTCCATGTGCCGCCGATCGACATTTCTCCTTGGGGTAGGGTCGAAGTATTCCGCCTGTAAGGTTGCGGCAGTTTTTGTAATCTGGGGGGTTTCTGATGTTGTTGTCGAAACATACGCTGATGTGTTCCCAATTGTTACTTGAATTTGATATTAGCTCTCGCACCTTGGTTGCGTCTGCTGCAATATACTTGCTCGGTGGCCATCCTGCGTTTTTTTTTATCTACTATTCTATACGGTAAGAAAGTGCTCCGCGTTTTCTACACATGTCTTGTAGGACGGATAATGAGGTTCTTGGTTGTGCTTGAATCTCTGTAGCTGTTGTTGAAACCATCCGTGTCCTCGCCGTGTGGCCTATTTCTTCACATTTTAATATACGGTATAATTTTATAAATTCATCATCCTATGATAGCTGTATTCCATTTTTGTTGCTATAGCCTAAGATTCCGCTTCCGGATAGCCTTGACTTCGGCTTTGTGTGCACTGGATTCTCTTGTATTCAGGAGTTGTTTCATTTCGAGGTATAGACCATTAAATTCATACAAAATACACGAAAACAATTTAAATGGCCACAAATGTGACTTTATTTGAACAATAATTGTACCCATTAATGGTTGAATATGCTTTCGAACATATGGCTGCTGCGTGTATATGGTACAATCTGGAGTCTTTGGATTATCAGCGTAGACAAGTGACTTCAGATATCCGCAAAATAGTCCAGCGGTACTTAATCATCCGATCGCGGTGGCCTGTCACGGGTTTGTGGGGGTTCTCTAACCTTACGCAAGAACCACCCACAATTCGAACCACAACTCCCTTTGCAAACGTGCAAACCTTTCCTCCTTCAAGGACATTTAATGCATTTAGTGCATTACCTAAAATTCCCTACAAAGAATTTTTACCATTCATGCATCCAATGCATTATCAAATTCCCTGAAAAGAATTCTTTACAGGCAAAGCATCATGTTTCTGGAAAAAAAAACTCGGTTACCGTACCAAGTAAACGGCATAAATCATGAAAACCTTATCGGCATCCCTTTTTGCCAAGCAATTCGGTTGCACACGTGCACACCACATTTTCCTGGCAATACCCATGGCCTCGGTAACCTTTTTATCCAACCGACAAGCCATCGTCGCTTCTCGCGCTTAGCCGCCAAAAATCGAATTCTTTAACACACACAACATGCAAGCAAAAGAATTCGATTCTTCCCGCCGGCAATAGATACTATAAACAATTCCCATTGTGTAAATATTAAAATCCCTCTTAGCTCCTAGTGCTTCTATAATGAGATGCAGTGTATTTGCCCAGCTGCACTCTCATTCCCTCATGACGCCCTTGGTCCATTTTCCCTTTGTTATCTTCTCTTTTCTCGATTTCGTTTCCCATGAGCTTCGTTGCATGGGTACACAACGATCTATTAGCACTCTCGCTAAGATAAACCGGAGATATCTTCCCCCATTGGTCACTGGCCAAAAGAAAAAATTCAGTTCCTCTTCACCACACCACCAAACTCACCCCGAACTGAGGGTTGAATCAAAAGTCGGAATTCAACCCTCGCTGAGTCATAATTCAACCACTATCGTGCGCGCATCATATTTTCGCCACTGTAGAGTGCACACTCCCCTGAGTGTGTCTCACTGCGGATTCGCGAGTGTCCGCAGTTTTGCAACATAATTATGTAGTGTCGTGTGGTGTTTTAACAAGATCTAATACGTATGAATTCGATAAAGTGCATCTACAAGCAAGTTAACTTAAAACAGAATAAATAAGTACACCTAAAAATTTAATATATAAATCGTCCCGCGCGGACATTAATTATATAGATGGAAAAACAATAAAATTTCTAACCATAAACTGTGTTTTATTTTGTGCATTGCGGTATTTCTTGGATCATCCTGGTGAACAGTGTTAATTGTGATACGAAGCATTCATACTAGCGTGCACCAAATAGGACCTTAATAAACCCTTGAACAGTGCCGAGTGAACAAATAGTTTGAGGAATAGAAGTGAACGAGAGCCCGTGCCGGCTCACCATAGTTCTACCCCTACAGGTCCATACCTCGATATTAATCGTTCATTAGATATTTCTTTCAGTAAATCATCATCATCATTTCAGTATATTAATTGCATCGGTACCGTCTTGTTGGGACTACATATCTCTGATGTCAATACCATATAATTAAGTCATACAAAATCTGTAATCATATCATGATTTCACTCCGTTTAAAAAAAAAACGGTTCGATGGTTTCTTCGTCGCATAGAGCACATTAAACGGTAAGGTTTTGTACATGTAATGGATTCTCAACAATTGTTTTTGGATAATTTTACTCAAAATTTGCAAACAGCGAAACCTGATATCTTTGCCCTAGCTGAGACCCAGGTCGATTCCTCAACTGATCGACATATCTTCACTGCTCAGGATATGACTTGCATTCTAGATTCCGTTTTAAGGGTAGAGTCTGCGTCTTCACGCGGTCCGGTCTGGCTTGCCAAAGAATGTGGGTGTTGGTAACCAGTAACTTGGACATTATGTAGTTGAGGGTCGTGCTGGAGAATTCTGTTAAATTAGTTTGTTGTCTTTACCGCTCCGCGAATGACGATCGACCGGCGGCACTTTCGAACATCTTTAACCGTCCGGTTTCTGAAATGGTTGTTCTTATTAATGTACACAATTCCGGCTGGTTGGTACATTCATATAGAACCAACGAGGTTGGGGGCTGGCGAAAATGTTCGCTGTTATTCCCAATTTGACCCAACTCGTGGAGGAAGCTACGCAGGTGCCGGATACCCGAGGTGATTATGGGACATCCAAGCCGAACGTTCATACCATGGAAATTGCCGCGGTACTGGGAAACTCAGATCAATGCTTGGCATTGGTCGTGCAGCCACTTGCATTTCAAACGAAAAACCGTTCTAAGAAACTTCGACATGTATGGAGGCATGGAGCTGCTAACTGGGACTATTTGCGAGATTTCTTCCTTTCCGTGGTCGGTGGTGTGCTTTGGAGACCTCGCTGCGCGGAGTCGGTCACAGAGATTATTCTTCTCGGGATGGAGATTTATATTCCGGATTCCATCAAGGGAAGTTCATCCCTCGGCTTGATAAAAAATTCGAGCAGATTACAGCGGCAAAAAATAGAGCTTTTAAACCAAGGATGTCAAACTCAAAGGTAGACTTGGGCCAAACAAAGTTCAACTTTAGGTCTGCCGCAAAAAAATATCAATATTCATAGAAACTTCGGTTTTTCATCTGTCAAAAAGTCAGTAACGTAACTCTTCACATATTTTAGATAGTATTTATCGTTAAGGGCCGTATTTACCTAATTGTGGTATATTATTCTGCGTCGGGTGTTATTTTATTACATATTACTGTGTGCCGATATATTTGTTAGTGGTGGGCCGCGATTTTGACAGCCGTTTTTTAAACTATGGCGCACCAATCCCACAGATGTTAATGAAACTAATTTTGTTAAAATCGAAAACACGTGCGACCAGGCGATTTATATCGCGAAGAAGACTTTCAACGACAGAGTGACCAATAAACTCCTTGAGTGGCTAACTGGCTCACGTCCCTCCTGGCAGATGGCAAGGGCTGTCAGCAGTAACTTTGCTTCCTCCTCTTTTCCTCCATTAGTGACGGGCAGCGGGACACTAGTCACATATTCAAAAGATAGAGTTAATTTGTTCGCGAATTCAAATTTCAATGCCGGTCTCTTGGAGCCACCTATGATCGCGCCAGTATGATTTTCGATGCGGGGGGTGAGGTTCCGCCCGCCTACTATTCAACGCATTCTACATGGACTGCACGTGAAGAGGGCAACCAGCCCCGATGGAATACCAGCAATAGATCGTTAAGAACTGTGCTCCAGAACTATCACCGCTTCATGGCAGACTCTTTCGCTTATCTTATGCACGGCGGACCTTTCCTACCTGCTGGAAAATCGCTCGAGTTCAGGTAATCTCAAAGAGGGGAAAAAAGTGTCTCCTACAAAATTATCGGCCGGTAGTATTACTGTCTATGTTATCTAAGGTGATGGAAAAGGTCATCAATGCCGAGTTAATTAAATATTTAGAGTGCAACCGACTTCTGAATGATCATCATTAGGATTTCGGGGCAGGCGGTCCACGGGAGACCTTTTGACCCTTACAACCGAGATATGGACTTTTACGATTGAGGGGTATGGTGAGTCCAGGGCGGTCGCATTTGATATCTACAAGGGGTTTGACCGCGTCTGGCACGGGGCATTCTGAGCAAACTTCGTTCATACGGACTTTTCCAGCAACGTTGCGATTGAACGAAGAGCTTTATCGAAAATAGATCGATCCGGGTTGTTGTGAACGGCGAGGGTTAGGATCCGTATCCTGTTAATTCCAGGGTGCCTCAAGGCTCTATTTTTTCTCTAACCTTGTTTTCGCTTCACATAAATGATTTGTTGGAATTAACAGATAACCGAGTGTTCAGTTTTGCTGATGATAGTAACCTTGTTTCCTCTTTTTTGCGTGACCGGCCGATTAGTACATCAACGTCGCACCAGTTCAGATGTAGTCGTATCGACTCGCTGAATAGGGATCTGGATAAGGTTCTGTAGTGGGGAAAGGCCAATCTCTTCGATGTAAATGCAACGAAGACACAATATACAACATTCAAAAAGAAAAGCTGAATACCGGTTCCACAGCTGATGATGAATGGCCCTCGAATCTGGGCAAGGGTTTAAATTGCTCGGCATCACTGTCTATGGGAATGTATCGTGGCATAAATATGTGTCGAACATCGCCAGGCTCGCCTCGGAAAAACTGATTTATCTTATTAGAGCCAGGAAATATTTTACTCCGGCCCAACTTCTTCTCCTATATAAATCGCAAACTAAACCCGAGCTCGAATACTGCCCTCATTTTTGGAGTTCCGCTCCTAAACATACCCTCGACCTACTTGAGATCATACAGAGGCGAGCGATCCGCCCGATCGGGGCCACGACGTTGACGTCGGGACTACGGTCGCTATCACATCGAAGGCGCATAGCTGACCTCTGTCTGTTTTACAGAAATTATCACGGGTACTGTTCTTTGAAGATTCGGGGTATTGTTCCGCGCAATCCGGTTTATATGTGCTCCACTAGATAATCTGACGGATAGCATAAAAAAAAAACGTTTCCACTTGTGATGGATCGAGCGTTATTTTAAGTATCCGGCTCGAAGGACCAAAATGTTACTTACAGTTTTGTGTCGGTTGGGTGGACTGAATTTCCGAATTAAATAGAAACTAAAAAGTTAATTATGGAGTAGTTTAGTTGTTTTTATTTCTTATGATGACACGAACTTATAATATAGAATATACATTTTGTATTCCAATTTGTCTATATTCCTTCTTAACTGTAGAATCAGAATGTACTTATAATTTATATGTACTTACACTCCCCGTCGTTTTTTTTTTTTGTATGTGTTGTGTTGAGTTATAGCAATCTTTTGCATTGCATTAATCCCCTGTCTCGTTGTGTTTAAAACTGGAGCCTCACCTTTTCTGTTTTCTGTCTTCACCGCTTTTTATCGATCAATTCTCACAGCAACCAGAAGAGAATAAATATGAATAAATGTTCCACAAGCAAAACGAATGTATATAAATAATGGCTCCTCGATAGTATAGTGGTTAGTGTACCCGCCTGTCACGCGGGAGACCGGGGTTCGATTTCCCGTCGGAGAGCCTCTGGCGCAAGACTAATGACCTTGCCCGAAAAAAAACAAATCATTATGGAAAATTTCAATTAAACCCAAGCCCGAACTGGACAAAGCACGAACGCCAACAGACAAAAGTCCCCCCATCATCAACAACATAGCGTAGCACATAATTGTCACCTATTTCCAATGAGGTGTATAGTTCAATTACGGTATATTAAATACTCTTATCCAGATTCTTGATACGTCTACGTGAAAGATAAGACCCTTAGGGTTTCAAAAAGTTGTCCTTTTTAAATGAACTAAAAATAACTCTCACAATTCTCCTGCTTGTTTATTCATTAATTAAACCTTGTCACTTCTGCGCAAGCCCATTTATTCTTTACTTCTTCTCTATTGCCGTTTTTGAGCACTTATGCTGTCTTAGTGATGTTAAAATGTGTTATTGGCGTTTCGTGGCCTCATCTCAGATTAGGGTTAGAAGAGGTGGTAGTTATAAGAACAAACGCCCTCTTTTAACAAAACGTATTATATACCCTACCCTAAATGAAATTAATGTACATGCTATTTTCCGATGGCTAGTTTCTCACCTTCTATCGTAAATCGACCTCAAGGCAGTGCAGTAACTACCGGTGTCTTGCTACACAACCGTGTTGAAAAAAATCCACTCAGTCTCATTTTAATCTCCCCAAGCGCAATTTATCCCCGGAGACCATATAATAAGGCGCAGTTTATGGCTCAGACCCACAATTTTATCTTACAACCCGACAATTACTTACATCCATCTCTCACTGGGTGACTTGTGTCATGATTTCACCCACACGACGTCTTACACCGATTTTCCTGACTCTTGCATTCGATCCACTAAACTGTGTGTATTCAGAGCACTATATTATATTTACGCGGCTAAAAGTGTATCTTATTATAGGTTCGCCGTGAATCACGCGGGGTAAATGCCGGCGGGCGTTACATTTACCCGGCTACGACAGCTGCACGTAGACCACGACTTCTTCATCAAACCAAATCAATAAGATCGGATATCGTTCGGGCAGTCGAAAACAATGTTCGGTTTATCTCTTATTGATGTTTTCGATTTCTGCATAAGAAAAATGTCAACGCGTTGTAAATAGAATCACACTAAAGATGATTCGTACCTGAGGGGGATGTTTAAACTACAAGCGCAAACTCATCTAAATCATTAATCATCTTCACTTCCAGATGTGAATATCTGAAGAAGAAGAAGAAGAGGGCAAGGGATGCTGATGGTCTGCTGGCAAATGCTTCTACGCACTCTGCCGGTGAAGACTTTTGAAAACCAAGGAGAGAGGTCCGGTAAGAACCAACTGCATCTGCTGACGGCAAAACCTGTTGTCTAACTAGAATGCCCCCATGACATGCACCTGGTCTATGCAAATGAGTTATGTAAGGAATGGTGGGTACCAGTCAGCTCTATCCATTCGACGAAGAATAATTTATGACTTTCCATAGAAGTTATCGAGATTGCGTCTTACAAAACTACAATATTTGTACTGCGGGGACAGTGATCCGAACGGACTTAATGTCATGTTACTGACCGCACATACTTGTAAGGCGATAAGTCTGGACATATGGCATAGCGGTCGATTAATCTGTCCCTGAAGAACGGAGGGGACAACTGAACTATAAATATTGTATTTATAAATAGAGACCATGTGAGTCATTTTTGGAATGAAGGTATAGGATGAATGTCAATTTGCAAGAGTTTAACCTGCAAGATCACTATTTGCATAAACCTTTTAAACTGTGGAGTATGCGTATGAAATAAGCATAGTCTCAGTGGTTCATGGGTTTGCCAAAAAAGCAAAAGGCAATTACTCTTTGAATGTAGTTAATCTATTCGATAATTCGAGGTAGCGATATATGTGTTATTTTGAGCAATATCCTTGCAAATTAATCCGAATATTACAAAGCTGTTGAAAGTAGTAGAATTTCAAGAGATTTGCATGAAGATTGTAATAACGAGGACGCGCTCGATGGAGTAGAACATTCCACGCGGCTGCAGTTCGACTGAAGAAGGATCCTCTATTTTATTTGTCTTTGGCCATTACTTTTTAAAACGACTCGGTGCTTTACATTCTGATTGAGGTTTTACGGGGGAAATATTGGGAGAGGTGAATGCATTTACCATGTATAGTTGGGCAACGACTGTCATAGTACTTTTAAAGAAGATATAAGGCTAACGTATAGTGCGGCATTTTTAATAATTGTGTTGCAAGAGTTAAGACTGTGTAACACTACACGTTCTTATTTGGTTTGGTATTCATGGGACACGAAAAAAGTAAATAAATGTATATATATATATATATTATGCCTTGATAGGCAGCACACCAAGTAATATAATTTGCACCAACTAAGTCCGCAGGCCAAATACGGTTCTTCGGTGGAGCCTCTGGCTTTTCCGTTGGACAAGGGGCGGAAGCTGGAGTCAAGGAAATGTTACCGCGTGAAGTCCCCTTTTTTTTTTTAAACACAATTAATTTAACCTTAAGCTTACTTTAATAATTATGATTACTATAAACCTGTTTTATACGTCTTTACTTATACAACTGTAATTATTTTAATCTTAACTTAACTTTATTAATTATGATTAAAGAACACCTCCTTCAACAGGTCCATGGCCACTCTAGCAATGTAACAAGTGGCGCCTTATTGTTGAAAAAAAGTCCTAAGGTTTCAACGTTCAATTTTTTTTAGAGCTAAAATCAAAAATTCCTGAAACATGTGACAATAAATTCCAGCATTCACTGTCATGGCAACTCCATTTCAGTTTTCATATAATAAATATGGTAAATTTCTGCAGCCCACATAACGACCTTAATACTACGACTCTCTTGGTGTTTATATAGAGGATTATTGTGAGACCAAAATTGGGAATTTTGGTTGTGAAAATGGAAATTGACGTTATCGCTGAACATTACATGTATATTGGAGAATTTGTCGAAACGTTACAGCTTTGTGGCGTTTACAACAAATACACAAACCGTAGCGAAGAACAAAACGAAATAAAATTGTAATATCAAGAGATCGAATCATCAGAGCCGTATTCTTTTTCTCTTTCGAGGTCACTTGCGCAAGCAGGTTTAAGATACCTGAAAAGACAAGAAGAAATCCGCCGACACCCAGATGTATGAGAATAGAACGCCTTTCCTGTAAGCCCTAACACGGTTGCTACCAAATGACTCCGGCTCGATGTGCCTTGGTATCTGTTTTGATATTTCTTACCCTCGCGAGCTGTCTGTTGCCACCGGTGGTGGGAACACGTCTTTCGTAAACCTAAACAATGGATAATATGCCTCGAGCACCCCTGACCACTGGTGGGGGGGGGGGGGGGGGGGGGGGGTGGTGCTCTTAGGGTACCTGTAAACCATAAGACCCGTTTAAACACCCCTTACCACTGGTGGGGGCAGCGTTCGGGGTACCTGTAAATGAGTAAGATAGTAACCGAACGGAAAACACGGAACAACTCCCCTCTAAACACAACCAGTATTTCTATTTTAGCATAAATCGTTTATTTTCTTTACAATATTGGAAGGCCTACGCGTCCCTTGAGCTCTAAAATTAAAACTCAACGGTTTACACATTTTTTCTTTATTTATACTACTTTGCACATGGCCATCGATCCCATGTACTATTGTCTAATTAGCAGCCGCCGCACAAGGTTCTATTGTGTCGCATTTTTCCCAGGGATCGAGCAGTTAGTACTCGGGTAATTAGCGCTTCTCTGGGAAATCGACATACTCTCCACTACCCTATAAGATCGGATAGCCCCTTACGCAAAAGTCATCATTGGTCAATATCAGTGTGGCTTCATCACAGGCAAATCAGCGATTGAACAGATATTCACCCTTAGGCAGGCGATGTATTCCGACAAGGGGACGGCCTAGCCTGCCTCCTCTTCAACCTGGCGCTGGAGAAAACAATTCATTACAACTAGAGGGACTATTGTCACCAAGTCCAGCCAAATATTTGCCTACGCAGATGACATCGACATCATCGGTAGATCCGATTCGGCTGTACAGGATTCCTTCACCCAGATCGAGCAGGCGGCACAAAAACTGAAACTGAACATTAATGAGGGGAAAACTAAATACATGGTGGCAACTTATGATGGAAATATGTTACCTCCCATTCTGTCTCGCTTAATACGCGTGAAGCGCATGCCAAGGTTTATAAACTCTCTTTGGAAATGCATGATTTAAAGCCGTGCCTGTATCATGACTACTAGCTTCAGGTATTAATTCCAAAGGTATATTGTTATCATAGTGGATTAACACTTGAGGACAAACAAAAATCTTCTTCACTTTCCTTAACGGCCCCTTCTAAGTAGCGCATATAAAGAACTTAATAATTCTGACATCAAAGGAATACATTTTCTGCAGTCATTTATACTCCCCAAAACGAGTGAAGATCTTGCACCGATTTGGGTGAAGGTAGTTTTGAAATTGCCTTTACTCTTTCTGTGGAGAGGCATACTCCTTCCTTATCATTTATAAACCCTAAAAATGTGACATTGTCTTTAAGAAATTCACATTTGGACTCCTTTACTGTAAGGCCACTGTCCTGCAGATTTTTAAGTACTAATTGCAATTTATAGAGAAGCTCTTCTCGGGTTCTGCTTGATACTAGAATATTGTCTTGAAAAATAGAATTGCTTTCCACTTCCACCAACACCTGTTCGATATTTTTTTGGAAGTTTGTTGGACACGTGCTAATACCAAAAGCTAATCAAGTGTACTTAAACAGACCCATGTGAGTACAAATAGAATTTTTTTTTTTTTTTTTTTTTTTGGTTCGGTAGGAAGGTGGAAATTTTCAAAAGATACCTCTGGACCGATCCAGAGGCATGCCGCCTTTTTAATCGACTAAAACCACCTCCCGCCAGGCTCATATTCCCGTTGATCCCCGCGAACTTTCTTTTAGATATTCCATCGCGGGGCGGGGCGGAGTTTATTTGTTACTTCGCTCGTCACGTCGCAAATGCTGCATCATTTTACAGAGAATACAATTTGTTACGGACCATTCCTGTTTTGAACTCAGCATGTATTCTATTACTCCCGCCGCAGAAACTGTCTGTTTCATACGTCTCTCCAAAATCGTTCGTGCGGTCCCGAATCTGACGCACTCTGTTAGTGCATGTTGTATATATGTATGTATATATATGTATATATGCATGTATATATATATATATATATATATATATATATATATATATATATATATATATATATATATTGTCATACCTTGCTAGGCAGCACACCAAGTAATATAATTTGCGCCAACTAAGTCCGCAGGCCAAATACGGTTCGTCGGTGGAGCCTCTGGCTTTTCCGTTGGACAAGGGGCGGAGGCTGGAGTCAAGGAAATGTTACCGCGTGAAGTCCCCTTTTTTTTAAACACAATTAATTTAACCCTAAGCTTACTTTAGTAATTATGATTACTATAAACCTGTTTTATACGTCTTTACTTATACATCTGTAATTATTTTAATCTTAACTTAACTTTATTAATTATGATTATTATAAATTTTCTATACAACTTTACTTATACATCTGTAGATTATTTCAATCTTCACTTAACTTTATTGATTATGATTATTATAAATTTTCTATACTCGTACAACTTTACGTATACATCTGTAGATCATTTTAACCTTTAAATTCCAATAACTTTAACTTTTAACAATTCTAACTTTTAATTTTCTATTATTTCCACTTTTAACTTTTAATAACTTGTAACAACTTTTAATTTGTAGTTACTTTTACTTTTAATAACTTTTAATAACTCTTAATTTAGTAGTTACTTTTAACTATTAACTTTGAATAACTTTTAATTTTGTAGTTACTTTTAACTATTAACTTTTAATAACTTTTAATTTTGTAGTTACTTTCAACTATTGATTCGGGATTACTAACTTTTAGTCCATTGTCCATTGATTTAACTTTTAACTTTTAACTTTTAGTTTGTAATTACTTTTAACTATTGATTCGGGATTACTAACTTTTAGTCCATTGTCCATTGATTTAACTTTTAACTTTTAGTTTGTAATTACTTTTAACTATTGATTCGGGATTATTAACTTTTAGTGTATTGTCAATTGATTCAACTTTTAACTTTTAGTTTGTAATTACTTTTACTTTTAATAACTTTTAACAACTTTCAATTTGTAGTTACTTTTAACTATTAACTTTTAATAACTTTTAATTTTGTAATCACTTTTGCACAAACTTTATTCTGACCGTAGGACGAGACCACATTTCTTTTAGAAAGACCCTTGACGAACTAACTGACTCTCATTCACTTATCATTCTTCTTGCCTCGCCGGCTGCCGTGATCGCGTTGCTTTTTTGTCGATCATGCAGAAACGTTTGTAAGGGGCTCCCATGGGGTTCGTATTTCTGTCTAGATCGTTTCTTTTGGATCATATCATATTATGGGACTTGCAGTATTTTGTGAATTAGACAAAATTGTTTCTTTTGGTGGTTTCTATGGGGTTTGTATCTCAGGGTAGGTTATTTGCAGATTTAAGCAAGTATTTCTTATTGATGGATATAGGGTTAGGGTTTGTGATAGGTTTTTTTCCTATGGATTCGCAGCATCCATTATTATTATTATTATTTATTGGCCTGTAGGAACCCGGAAGTTCATGACCTCACCGACTCGGCTTCGCTATCGTTCCCTGTCCTGGGCACTCTCCTTCCGGGCTTGTCCATTCGATCCGATCTCCTCAAGGTCAAACCTAACATTGTCCTCCCATCTCCGTCGCGGCCGTCCTACCGGTCTCTTTCCCGTTGGTCTACCGTGAAGAATTCTGTGCACGGTCCTATCATTCCCCATTCGCGTCACGTGTTCGGCCCATCTTAATCTTCGCGACTTGATTACTCTCACAATTGTAGGTTTGCGATATAGCTCTTCCAATTCGTGTTTATGGAGTTTCCTCCATTGTCCTGCCTCCTCATGGTATTAACCTTTAAAGACGCCCCTCAAAACTTTATTCTCGAATATGCGGAATTTGTTTTCTTCCTGTTTTGTGAGAGCCCATGTTTCGCATCCGTATAGAACAATCGGCGCGATTATGGTTCTATAGACACGGAGCTTTATGTTATGTGATAGCAGTCTGGATTTCAGCTACAACTTCGTTGAGAGACGCCTCTGGGATCTGAGGCTCGGCTGTATGTACGCTTGGTGCATTTATCTATGGTTGATGGGTGCGTACATCGAGCAGGTTTTCAAAGTACTGCTTCCATCTTGTCACGACATTGTTTGTTTCTGTAACCAGACAGCCGTTTGCGTCTCGATTTATTTTGGCTCTTGCTCGGTAGCCATTTCTAATTGAATTTATGCCGACATACATACCTCTGATGTTCATTGCTCTGGCATTTTCTAGGATTTTTTCGATCCGAGTCTTCTCCCATTCGCGTTTTTTGGGTTTGAAGAGCCTCATTGTCTCTCTCCGAATTGTCGCGTATCTTTCTGCGTTGACTTCATCATATCTTTCTAAGTGGATCACTCTGAGGCGTTTACGTTCTTCGATCTTCGCCCTACACTCATCGTCAAACCAAGGTTTGAACTTAATTGTTTTCTTAAATCCTAATACCTTCTGGGCTGTTAGTTTGATTGTGTCTCTGATCGATGTCCATTTAGTGTCCACACTATTAGCTTCGTCTTCCTCACTGCTCACATTCTCTAGACTGCTAAATCTATTCGTTTCGCAGCATCCATAAGGATATATATATATATATATATATATATATATATATATATATATATATATATATATATATATATATATATATATATATATATATATTCTTATGTATATATAGTATATATATATATGCACATATATTATATATATGTGCATATATATATATTATAATATACTACAGCCGGGATCCGGTATTGGCCTATTTTGGCAAGTCTCTCCACCGATATCCGGTCCTTATCCGAGACTTGTTAAATTGTCCATAATAATTTGTTTTTCCGGGAAAGGTTATTAGCCTTGCGTTTTATCACTTTCCAATAAATAAAGTCGCGTTAAGTCTTGTAAATTACAATGGTAGCAAATTTACACCACAGGGACAATAAAATCGATAATTGAATTTAAAAATAAGTTTCATTCCACCGATCTCTATGTAATACATTGTCATTGTGCACGTTTGTTGGGTCGTGATTTCATGAAGAATTCACAGTCAAAAAAATTTACATGATAAATGATATTAGCAGTTTGATAAGAAAAAGTTTGCAAAAGTATTTCAAAATCGATTGAAAGCCTTTAATAAAGGTAAAATGTAATTATATTTAGTGGAAAATGCTACTCCATCATATTGTTGTCCTCAATCTCCGCTCTTCAGCCTTCACTACTAGACTTGTTATGTTAGGCATTCTAGAAACTGTGCAGTTCTGAGACTGGGGTACGTCGATCGTCCAGTAATTAAGCTGAATGACTCGGTGCGGCTGTGTGTACACGATCACACTTAAGCCCTTTATCAAAATCGAAAAATTTGTTCTTCCCAGAGTAGAAGATTTATTACAGAAGTTGCCGGGTAGTAAAATGTTTGCATAAATAGATCTGGAGTTGGCTTATCAGGAAATGGAACTAAATGAACAAAGTCAAGAGTTTACTACTATTTGTACTCACACGGGTCTGTTTAAATACACTTGATTACCTTTTGGTATTAGCACGGGTCCAACAAACTTCCAAAAAAATATCGAACAGGTGTTGGTGGAAGTGGAGAGCAATTCTATTTTTCAAGACAATATTCTAGTATCAAGCAGAACCCGAGAAGAGCTTCTCTATAAATTGCAATTAGTACTTAAAAATCTGCAGGACAGTGGCCTTACAGTAAAGGAGTCCAAATGTGAATTTCTTAAAGACAATGTCACATTTTTAGGGTTTATAAATGATAAGGAGGGAGTTTGCCCCTCCACAGAAAGATTAAAGGCAATTTCAAAAACTACCTTCACCCAAATCGGTGCAAGATCTTCACTCGTTTTGGGGAGTATAAATGACTACAGAGAATGTATTCCTTTGATGTCAGAATTAATAAGTTCTTTATATGCGCTACTTATAAGGGGCCGTTTAGGAAAGTCAAGAAGATTTTTGTTTGTCCTCAAGTGTTAATCCACTATGATAGTAATATACCTTTGGAATTAATACCTGAGGCGAGTAACCAGGCTTTAAATCATGCATTTCCAAAGAGAGTTTATAAACCTCGGCATGGGCTTCACGCGTATTAAGCAAGGCAGAATGGGAGGTAACATATTTCCATCATAAGTTGCCACCATGTATTTAGTTTTCCCCTCATTCATGTTCAGTTTCAGTTTTTGTGCCGCCTGCTCGATCTGGGTGAAGGAATCCTGTACAGCCGAATCGGATCTACCGATGATGTCGATGTGATCTGTGTAGGCAACTATCTGGCTGGACTTGGTGATAATAGTCCCTTAAATTGTAACGCCAGAGTCATGAATTGCTTTCTCCAACGCCAGGTTGAAGGGGAGGCAGGCTAGGCCGTCCCCTTGTCGGAATACATCGCCTGCCTAAGGGTGAATATCTGTTCAATCGCTGATTTTCCTGTGATGAAGCCACACTGATATTGACCAATGATGACTTTTGCGTAAGGGGCTATCCGATCTTGTAGGGTAGTGGAGAGTATGTCGATTTCCCAGAGAAGCGCTAATTACCCGAGTACTAACTGCTCGATCCCTGGGAAAAATGCGACACAATAGGACCTTGTGCGGCGGCGGCTAATTAGACAATAGTACATGGGATCGATGGCCATGTGCAAAGTAGTATAAATAAAGAAAAAATGTGTAAACCGTTGAGTTCTAATTTTAGAGCTCAAGGGACGCGTAGGCCTTCCAATATTGTAAAGAAAATAAACTATTTATGCTAAAATATAAATACTGGTTGTGTTTAGAGGGGAGTTGTTCCGTGTTTTTCGTTCGGTTACTATCTTACTCATTTACAGGTGCCCCGAATGCTGCCCCCACCAGTGGTAAGGGGTGTTTAAACGGGTCTTATGGTTTACAGGTACCCTTGTGTGTAACCATGGATAATATGCCTCGAGCACCCCCCCCCCCCCCCCCCCCCCCACCAGCGGTCAGGGGTGCTCGAGGCATATTATCCATGGTTTAGGTTTACGAAAGACGTGTTCCCACCACCGGTGGCAACAGACAGCTCGCGAGGGTAAGAAATATCAAAACAAATACCAAGGCACATCGAGCCGGAGTCATTTGGTAGCAACCGTGTTAGGGCTTACAGGAAAGGCGTTCTATTCTCATACATCTGGGTGTCGGTGGATTTCTTCTTGTCTTTTCAGGTATCTTAAACCAGCTTGCGCAAGTGACCTCGAAAGAGAAAAAGAATACGGCTCTGATGATTCGATCTTTTGATATTACAATTTTATTTGGTTTTGTTCTTCACTACGGTTTGTGTATTTGTTGTAAACGCCACAAAGCTGTAACGTTTCGACAAATTCTCCAACATACATGTAATGTTCAGCGATAGCGTCAATTTCCACCTTAACAACCAAAATTCCCAATTTTGGTCTCACAATAATCCTCTATATAAACACCAAGAGAGCCGTAGTATTAAGGTCGTTATGTGGGCTTCGGAAATTTACCATGTTTATTATATGAAAAGTGAAATGGAGTTGCCATGACAGTGAATGCTGGAATTTATTGTCACATGTTTCAGGAATTTTTGATTTTACTCTAAAAAACTTGAATGTTGAAATCTTACGACTTTTTTCCAACAATAAGGCACCACTTGTTACATTGCTAGAGTGGCCATAGACCTGTTGAAGGAGGTGTTCTATAGCAAGCTTTTATCATGAGGAGGCGACGTTGAAAATCCCTCATAGAGCTTGGATCCTACCCCAAGTAATTATTTTCCGTGGAGGTTTTTGCAAACGTTTGATGATACCTTCAACATTAGACCTGCTACAATAAAAACTTGAATTGGAAATCAACATCGTTTCAAAGACAACTTAGGAACGCGTTTGTTTTTTTTTTTTGGGCTGGGAATTTGCGTATCCAACTTGAATATTGACTATTGTAAAGAAGCCAATGGAAGTGGCTTTTTTGTGGTTTCTAAAAAAATAAATAAAACTATTCTGTTTCGCGATGAAGGGGGTAACTACTGTAAGGTAATGAAAATATCAATCGAAAATCCAAAACGGGTTCCATAATATTACCAAAAAATTCAAGAAATATTTTTTTTTCAAATGAGTTCATGACAATATGGTGGTGCCTTGTTTTGTGTTGAAGGGGTCGATGATCGCTAACTTAACTCCCGATATTTTTGACTTTGAACAAAAAACAATTTTTTTCGATTCTATGTAACAGCAACAAGCGACGTACGTAGGAGAGTTTTTATATAATGGTTTTGGATAGTTGGATAGTTTGAACTTTCATACACAAGGATTATGCAATGTTAAAATATAGCCCACAGTCAGAAAAACCATTTTTAATATAAATGCTAAACATGCCGATTGTTCGAGATATGTTCCCGGGCAGTTCAAAGTAAGTGGTTTCGAAAAAAAGCGTTTCAAGTTTGAAATACTGTAAAGTCGTATAATACTTTTATTTACCTTTAATGTGCAATACCTGCATTTCAATAATTAGATATTTTTGTGCGCATAATCTTTTGGTATATGATTATTAGAATACTAAGGCAGCTTTTAGGCAAAACACGAAGAAACACCCCTTACCACTGGTGGGGGCAGCGTCCGGGGTACCTGTAAATGACTACAGTGCTTTGCCGCCTTAATTTTTTTATTGTATGTTAAAACTAAGGGTTACGGCTGCAACTAGGAGTGACAAGCATATATTTTTGTATAACACTTAACACTTAACTTGTGTTACGACCCTAGAACTAACAACAATTTAGTTCTAGTACGTTTTGTTGTGACACAAGAAAAATAAAACAAGTCTAGAGAACGCACTAAAGTACTGATGTTAATTGGAGACCATCACTGACTTACAAACTACCCTAGTAATTGAAACCGGAATGAATTAAATTAGATGTTTACTACTATTTATTGGCCTATAGGAAGCGGAAGTTCATGACCTCACTGACTTGGCTGCGCCATCGCTTCCTGTCCTGTGCACTCTCTACCACGCTTGACCATCTAATCTGATCTCCTCAAGGTCAAATCTTACATTGGTCTCCCACTTTCGTCGCGGCCGTCCTACCGGTCACTATTCCGTTGGTCTTCCGTCAAGAATTCTACGTACGGTCCTATCGTTGCCCATTATCGCCACATGTCCGGCCCATCTTACTCTTCGCGGCCCGATTACTCTCGCTATTAAGCATAAATTAGAAGTTTAGTTTCATTAAACATAACTACAGGGAATAAAAGATATGTTATTATTAATACGTTCAAGTGACAATGAATAAACTTTAAATAATCGTGTTAGCTAAATGGTGCCTACAGATTATATTAAGTTTATAGTTCTTAAGAAGGAACTTAAGAGGTACCTCTGGTATTGAGCGCTTATGGGGCTTATCTCATCCAGTACTGCTGCAAGTATGCCCTCCATGTGCTAAGTAGTAGGTAGTTGCCAATGTATTGCAACAGGTAACCAAAATAAAAAAAAAAAGGATACATATGACTTAAATCTAAGAGTGTATCTTCGCTTGCTATTGGAGTTTAGTTCATTCATTATTGTGTTTTGCGCAACCTTTTTCTTACGATAGTAGAAAATTAACTTAATTATTGTAATATGTTGATGGCATCGTATTGCCATGCTTAGAAAAAATAATATGTACGAGGGTTGCCTTTTATATTTCGGGATTAGAGAACAAAAACAAATATTGATCATTGAAAATCACTTTATTGTTTTTTAAAATATTCCCCATGGAGATCTATACACTTTTGCATGCGTTTGAACCAATTGTCGAAGCCCTTTTGCCACTCTGATTGAGGTATCTCCAACACATGCATTCTGAATGCAGCGACCGCTTCTTCAGGTGTCGAAAAACGTTGACCTCTCAGTTTGTTTTTTACGTACGGGAATAAAAAGAAGTCATTCGGTGCCAAGTCAGGACTATACGGCGGATGACCCATCAAATCGATGTTTTGGGTGCTCAAAAATGCAGTTGTCGCAGCCGATGTGTGAGAGCTCGCATTGTCGTGGTGAAGAGTGATCCGTCTTCGACGGATGGTTTTTCTGATTTCTTGGAAGACAACTGGCAAACAAATGGTTGTGTACGACTCAGAATTGACTGTTCTGCGTTATTCTAGTGGTACGGTTGCGACATGTCCAGTTTTTCCGAAAAAACAGGCGACCATTTGCTTGGAAGTGCTTCGTGCGCGAACAACTTTTGTTGGATTTGGCTCATCTTGAAACACCCAGACAGTCGACTGCTGTTTACTTTCGGGCTCATACGCGTAAATCCACGATTCATCACCTGTCACGATTTCATAGACATGTTTCGAAGCACCGCGACCGTATTTGTTGAGCATTTCTTTCGACCAATTGACACGAGCCTTTTTTTGGGCGATTGACAAATTGTGTGGGATCCAACGCGAACAAATTTTTTTGACAGTCAAATGTTTATGCAATATTGAATGTATGCTGGTCCCACTAACGCTTAAGGTTGTCTCAATCTCACGATAGGTCACATGACGATCTTCCAATATCAGTTCGCGCACAGCATCAATGGTTTTCGGAACAACAACTGATTTTGGACGACCTTCACGAAATTCATCTTGGAGTGAACTACGACCACGATTGAATTCACCATACCATCGATAAACACTGGTCCTTGATGGAGCTTCATCGCCAAAAATTGAATTAAGTTCATCCATGCACTGTTGCTGAGTTAATCCACGCCGAAAGTTGTAAAAAATAATCGCACGAAAATGTTGACGATTTAATTCCATTTTTGGGGCGAGATGAATCTTTTAAGTTACTGTAAACAACACAAATAGCGCTCGTGTGTCAAAACGTTCTGAGTGCGTATAACCTCAAAAATGTCCAACTTTACGACAGAGCTGTCAATTGCCGGATTGCAACACTAGGGTTGCCAAATCCCGAAATATAAGAGGCAACCCTCGTATAAAGTTTTCAAGCACTTGATGTATAATCTTAAGTCATGGATCTTATTAACAGTAACTCGACTCCTACTGAAACACATTAACAGTTTGCGAATTACCTATTATTTCTTAAAGACCTTGGATCCTGCTCTGTATCTGTGAATTTATCCGAAACTTATTTCCGACGACATTTAAACTGACGGTTGAGTGTTTACCACTTTCGTTTTATATTTAAATCAGTTTACGATTTGTGTCTAACGAGTATTACGCGTTAATTGAAAAACTATAAGTAGAAAATAGATTTTTGTCTGGGCTATTCATTAATTTGACTTCATTCAAATCAATTTATGTAAGTGTCATAAGAGATAATTTGTCTAGCATAACAAACGTGACACTGTGTAGGCTAATGCGTGGGAATAACCAATCCCACCGGAATCAAACTGCTTTCACGCATCGTATTACTAATAGTCTAGGCATATGATATTATCTCGCTTCCTTGCAGATGGTGTGCAACACGTGGAGGACGTCTCCTGATTTTTTCTTCGCAATTCCGAAATCCAATTGCCTTTGCGGCTTAATCTCTCCGGAATCACAGCAACAATATCTGGAGTGTTAAAATACGATGCACTTTGCTTTACTTAACATTCACATGGTTGTATATTTGTACGTATAATACGTTTAATTAAATGTGTGTACGAAGTAAATGCCCTTTAACAATAAAAGTCAGAATTGTTTAGTTGATGAATGCAAAACTCAGTTCAGACTTTAGAGGTTGAAATTATTATATGTTCTGTGGAGAATAGTGTATGTTCTTAGTTCTTCTCTAGCACTTTGTACCGTTTACCTTTCGACATGCGACATTTTTTATAGTTGCGCGAGTAAAAAAAGTGAGTTGTATTAACGCAGACCCTTGACTTAACAACATAGAGGGTCGGGCAAAGGTAAAGTTACTAAAAATAAATAAAAATTGACTTTGTTTTCACGAAGATTTTTTTCAAAGTGTAAATTATAATAATTCTATTTAATAAAAATTCTCTATCAAGCAATAAGTTAAATGTATGTTCCTTGGGGTTTTTCCTTTTATCGTTTCTTCTTAATGCATTATCCTTGGTTTGGTCCCTCAATATAAAAAATCTACATCATTATTGTTATATATTATAGAGAAGGCGAAACAATATAAAATGGATATCGTCGCGCTTCACATCACATAAGCGAAACCAACGGGTTCACACTGGGGTGGGGAAGTACCGATACGTATAACATCGGAACTGGCTTCATCATAAGCAATAAGATTACGCCCTTTGTAAAAAATGCGAGATTTACTAATGACCGTATATCGGTGCTAAAAATACGGGGCCCCCGGTACAATTGTGTACTTATAAACGTACACGGCCCGACAGAATCTATCGACGAAGAAACGAAGAGCACTTTCTACGAGACCCTAGACGAAGTATTTGATGGGATCTTTCGGGGGTTCTCTAACCTTACGCAAAGAACCACCCACCCCAACTCCTTTTGCAATCTGTAAACGTTTCCTTCACCAAGGACACTTAATGCACCTAATGCATTGTGGCGGTTCCGCCAGATCCCACGGCTCGCCTTCTTGAAAAAACCCCCATAACCACAACCCAGTCTGCATAAGCTTTCGCTAATGCAATTCGCATTAGCATCTTAAATGCTTCACGCATCAAATAGATCCAATTATTATAACCCAAAAGTACCTGCAAAAGAATTCTTACCTTTTCAAGCATTCCTTCGCCTACAAATCCCCTGTAAGAGTTCTTACTTTCCTTATCATAAATTATCCTGAAAAGAAAAACCCTCGGTTCACATATCATGTAACCATTCCAGCCAGGGATAATTATCATTGCGTCGCCTATTCCCAGCTTCATTCATGTATACGATAAGTTTATTTTTGTATACATTTAGCTGGTGACGTTTTTCTCCCAGCAATAAAATTCTCTGACTCGCACAATGTGCAAACCAAAGCAAATACGCATCCCGCGTCTCTTGGCATTAATTAAATCCTACTGCATAAACAATGCAAATAGGAATTTAATACGTACGCCTACTAGCGATGCCATAAACACCATTTCCCAGTAACCTAGCTAAAACGTTTTCTCTTTGTTTAGCTGCGACGCACATGCATCCGACGATTTCGGTTTTGTTTGCTTTACCGAAATCGTATCCAATGAATGCTCTTTATTCCCTTTACTTGTTCTAGGTTCGTTTTTCATCCATGAAAGGACCATGCACACATACCACCATGATGAGGATTAGCGAGTGATCTCTGCATGAGATAATTATCGTAGAGTCTTTACCATCCTTCGACCTGAGCAGGTCGTGGCTTCTATCGCTGTCCTGGTGCGCACAGGGAAGCGATAATCGATTATAATCGTTCGAGTCGTTGTCTCCGCGAGTCAGTATTAAGTGTTCTTAATTAAATATACAATATTTTATTACATTATAGATTTTACCTGGTAATCATTAAAACAGTCGTTAAACACAAGCTATTCATTTAATTGTGATCCCGTGAACCAGCTTGTAATCCAAAGTTAACGTTTAATCTGGAGTGAATAAAATAAACAATAAAAATCAGTGTGTTTTCTTTAACTTGCTCCTCGTGGACGTCGTGTTGTGAGATCCTGTTTAGTGTTTTCTCTTGTTGCGACGGCGGGCCAATTATCAATTTATATGATGGAGGCGGAAGTCAACCGAGTGTCCGTGTTAGGCACATTACTTCCTCCCCACAGCATCACCCAAAATTTCCTGTAAAGAAGTCATTAACATTCATGCATCCAATGCATATTCAAAATCCTCCGAAAGAATTCTTTACATTTGCATTTGCCTGCATCATAAATTCGAAAACCTTAACGGCGCCCCTATTTGCAAAGCGATTCTGCTGCACACGTGCACAGCACATTTTCCTGGCTTATCCATGGCATCGTCAGCATTTTGTCCAACCGACAAAAGCAATGCACGCATCTAGCGTCTAGCCGCCATGAATCGAATTCCTCAGCATACAAACATGTAAACAAAGAATTTGACCCTTGCGTCCAGTAAGATACGGTGCACATCACCAATGTGTAACGAAATTCCTTTTAGCACCATTTCCCTAATTGCAATGCAGACTATTTATGCAGATGCACCCATGCCATTTATGATGTCCTTTGTTCATTTTCCTTTTCCAGTTTCGTGTCCCATGACCTTCGTTGCATGGGCACACAATGCATCATTAGCACACTAGCTAAGATCGACCCGAAGAGATCCTCTCCAATTCACCACCAAAAAGAGAAACTTCACGTTTCTCTCGAGGAAAAAAAAACTCACCCTTAGCTAAGAGAGGATTCACCAGAGTCTCCCGAGGTTAATCGCTGAGTACCTCACACAGTCGGAATTCAACCCTCGAGGAGTATTTTGCCAACCAACGCAGCGTGCGCACGAGAGTGAGGTCGTGAGTTTTCAATGTAGACGAGTGATAATCGTGGAGACGCGATGTGTATTCAATTCAAACATGAGTGAATTATAATATTTAACATCGCTTGCGCGCCCATCTTTCAAACACTGAAATACGTGCCTTCTTATAACAAATATATAAAGACCAAATTGTAAAATCTTGTGAAATGTTTGTGAAAATATCCAGGTGCACATCCTAGAAATATTTCTCCTAAAGACGCTATGATACAACAGGAAAATTCATTGCAATTTGTAAGGGCGACAAAAAAAATCGAACAATGTATCGACTACATCCTTATAATCTATTTATGAATGCTACTAATACTATGGTTCTGAATATTTTAACGTGTGCGTCTTTAATGGTGTTTCTACAATTAATCTATATGTGTATTCTTAAAAAATGATAAGTATATATAAAGTTTAATAGAACAATAAATGCGTGTTTTAATTTAGTGAAGTTTACGATTGGGTTAGACGTGAAATAGTCGAATTTTAGTGAACCCCTCCCGTGCTGGCACATAACTAAGATAAGTCCTACAATCTCATCATTCGATGTTAAAATCCCCCTCGGAGACCTCAATGCGAGAATTGGAAAAGAAGATATCTTCCAACCAACTATAGGTAAGGAAAGCCTACATGCCGTTTCAAATGATAATGAAATTCGAATTAGCACATTCGCAGCGTCAAAAGAGCTGGTAGTAAAAAGTACGATGTTCAAGCCCAAGGAAAGTCATAATGTCACATGGATATCACCCGACGGCGTAACCCGAAAGCACATAGACCACTTCCGCGTAAACAAAAGACACCATTCGAAGATTCTTGACGTAAGACCATACAGAGGAGCAGATTGCGACTCCGATCATTTTCTAGTGATGGACAAATTTTGGTGTCAGCTCGCAGCCCACACCGCCAGTCACGGTAGATGAGCAAAACGTTTATACATTGATAAATTAAAAGATCTGCGCAAGGGGGCTGAATATCAAGACGAATTAACGAATAGATTTAGAATCGATCAGGGACGTAATCAAACAAACAGTCCAAAATGTATTAGGATTTAAGAAAACAATTAAGTCCAAACCTTGGTTTGACGACAAGTGCAGGGCGAAGATCGAACAACGTTGATACCTCAAAGTGATCCACTTACAAAGATATGTTGAAGTCATCGCAGAAAGATACGCACCGATTCGGAAAGAGACAACAAGACTTTTCAAAAGCAAAAAACGCAAAGGGGAGAAGACTCGGAACGAAAAAATCCTAGAAAATGCCAGAGCAAAGAACATCAGAGGTATGTATGTCACCATAAATTCAATTAGAAATGGCTACCGAGGGAGAGTCAAAATAATCTGAGACACACATGGGTCACAGAAACAAGCCGTACTTTGAAAACCTGCTCAATGTGCGCACAAATAAACGCAGCAGACGTACACCCAGCCGAGCCCTCTTTCGGCGTAAATATAGACGGAATAATTCGATTGAAAAACAATATGGCTCCCGAAGTAGATTGCATATCGACAGAGCTTTTGAAGCATGGAGAAAAGGCAACCACTCGAAAGATCCACCAACTTATCAAAACAATATGGTATAGTGAAGAATGTGTGATTCGAACTGACGCTATGACAGTTAGAATCACTAAAAATTGAACTAATGCTCAACCCATCAGGCCAATGCGCGTGTACGAATTCGAATTCTAAATTCAAGTACACTCAACTGATGTGGAATTGCAATGTTATTGCTTGGTATACGGCTGATGCATTTTCTTATTCAATTTTCTTTCGGTGTGCTTCACTATTTGCTTGTATATTGTGTGTGTGTCTGTTAGAAACGCCACACTACTCCCTCCTCAGTAACTTTGTTATGATCAACTTCATGTGCGAACGACGTAGCGACGAACGAGCGAACGAGAGGACGTTGGAGCATGGGAGTGCGTCGGTGCTCTATGCGGAAGTCGGCATCGTGGTAGTACTGTTAACTATAGGAGATTGCGTGTTGTGTGTATAGAGAACACGCCGGGTTGCTGCGTTAAGCAAGGATAGTGAAGAAGGTGAGTTGAACACACGATGAAACGGGTGAGAGGTGAAGCATTGGAGCATCAGGCCACTACCGCGTGTACGAATTCGATTTCTAAACTCAAGTACATTTAACTGATGTGGGATTGTTATGTTATTGCTATGGTATACGGCTCTGATGCTTTGCTTATTCCAATTTCTTTTCTGTGTTCTTCACTATTTGCTTGTGTATGGTATTGTGTATGTATCTGTTAGAAACGCTACAAGACTACTAGTGCGAATTCCGTAGGAACCGGTCAACGTGCGACCAAATGTTTACAGTAAAGCAATTGCTGGAAAACAAGTGGGAGTACGGAGAGACGGTTCACCAACTGTTCGTTGACTTCAAAAAAGGCTACGACTCAGTCGCAAGGCAAACACTTTACCATATTATAGTTGAGCTAGGAGTTCCGACAAAATATGCCGCTCACATTCAAATCTGGATTGGCGAAAATAAAGGGTGAGTTAGAGTAGAAAACCAGCTGTCAGCACCCTTTGAAATCCGGGACGGACTAAAACAGGGGGATGGCCACTCACCATGTCTTTTTAACGCTGTGCTCGAGTATGTCATCAGAAAGGTACAAGGCGACAACATTGCCGGATCATCCCTGAACGGGGTCACACAAGTGGTCGAATATGCGGATGACATTGCGGTTGTGGGCGATAATATAGAAACTGTAAGTAAAAGCAGTGAAATCATCATGCAAGCGGCGGAAGAAAGACAAAGCAAAATGTATGATTACGGCGAGAGCAGGTGGACCTCAGGCAACACACACAAACGTCAGAAGCAAGGCACCTGAAAAACTTAAAGAATTTAAATATCTGGGAACAATACTGACGGCCAGTAACGAAATGTCGAAGGAAATTAACAAAAGACTGCATTCCGGAAACCCTAGTTGACACTCAGTTACTAAACCGCTGAAATCCAAACTGCTATCACGTATTATGCGAAACATAGACTCTCACAAAACGGGAAGAAAATAAATTCCGCGTGTTCGGTAATAAAGTTTTAAGGGGTATCTTTGACGGTAAATATGACGAAGAGACAGGACAATGTAGTAAACTCCGCAACCACGAATTAGAAGAATCAGAAGAGCTATACCGCAAACCTACAATAGTGAGAGTAATCAGGTCTCGAAGTTAGGCCAGACATGCAAAAATTGGCAACGACAGGACAGTGCGTGGAAATCTGGACGGTAGACCAACGGGAACGAGACCGATAGGACGGCTGCAACGGAGATCATCATCATCATCGGCACTACAACCGGGAACCGGTCTTGGCCTTATTTAGCAAGTCCTGAGGCTTGTTAAATTTTCCATAATGATTTGTTTCTTCCGGGCAAGGCTGTGGCGACTCTAACAGATACACACACAATTCACAAGCAAAATACTGAAGAGCACCGAACGAAAAATCGAACAAGAAAATACATCAGAGCCTTATACCATAGCGATAACAAAAATAATTCACATCAGTGGAGTATAGTTGAGTTTAAAAATCAAATTCTAAATACGGCCAGTAGCCTGATGGGTAACGCTTAGGTAAAAATGTTTGGTGATTAAAACTGTCATAGCGTCAGTTCGAATCGCACGTTCTTCTTAACTATTATTTCAAACGCTATAGGGCCATTTGTCTTGCGCCAGAGGCTCCCCGGCGGGGAATCGAACCCCGGTATCCCGCGTGACAGGCGGGTATACTAACCACTATACTATCGTGGAGCGACGGAGATGGGAGGACAATATTCGGTTTGACTTTGAGGAGATCGGATCGGATTGTCAAGCGTGGAAGGAGAGTGGACAGGGCGGGGAACAATGGCGCACCCGAATTGGTGTGTTCATGAACTTCCGGGTTCATATATGCCAATAAATAGTAATAGTAACAATAATATTAATAGTGTACACATATTTTTTCCGCTAACACGTAACTCATGAGCATTTATCGTTTCCTCTTTACCATTTTCGTTTACGCACAACACTGTTACGTGGCGCCATCATAAGAACAGTTAGTTTTTGTTAATATTCGCTCTCTGTCGTCGACAAACGGAACAAGCGGTCAAAGTTTCCCATAGTTGTACATACAAAACAAAAAGTATTCCGCGTAAAGTCAACATGGTAAAAAGTAGTTTAACAAAACACGATAGTTGTTGATTTTCAATCAAACGGCTTTTAATCGGTGGTAAGAAAGCGGAATCATATGACGCAGCTGAGCTGGAATCATATTTTCACTTCCTATCTGGGCATTGAACTGGTTTTTCCCAAGCACAAGAGACAGTCGAGCTTTCTTGCGGTGACGGAGCGCTAAAAGACAACGAAGCAGAGAGGGTACAAGGTGAACAGTGGTACCGCGAAACATTCGCCCATTTTAATCGTGCCGCAAACAAGTTGAAAACCCAAAGCAAATCCAAATTACAAAACATGCCACAGTCAACATGCCCAGACATCAGACTTCCCCGGATGGTGATCCCAAAGAATGGACACCTTTCCGTGACGCCTTTGTGTCATGATGGACCGCATATGTGGCGAGAATGGACAATGATAGGACCGTGCGGAGAAATATTGACGGTAGACCAACGGAAAAGAGACCGACAGGACGGCCTCGACGAAGATGAGAGGACAATGTTAGGTTTGACCTTGAGGAAACCGGATTGGATGATCAAGCGTGGAAGGAGAGTGCACAGGACAGGTAGGGATGGCGCAGCCCAGACGGTAAGTTCATGAACTTCCAGTTCCTATAGGCCAATAAATAGTAGTATGGTAGTAGTACCAAGCAATAATTCTCTCTGTCTGTAAGATAAAACTCAAAGCATAGTGATATTAAACGCTGTGGCGAAGAAGTATTGTGGCTGATTCCTTTCTTCCACTATCATAATCCACCAATTGTGATTATTCCGCCGGACACAAAAAGAAAAGCACAAACAGAACTCCACAACGCAACGTCCACGAATTGTTCGAAAGAGGAAGTTGTCCACCTTAGATGAGCGGAGAAAGTGGTGCAGCGCCTGATCACCGAACATCACCGAAGGAAGGTCGCTCATGAGGGAAATAAAATTTAAACACTTTTTTTATTGTTTATTAATTAACTGTTTAGTTTATTGATGAATAAAAGGATTCGCGATTATCTTAATTTAATGTTCTTATTATTTATGTGGTCCGTGGCACTGCAAAACTACTATTTTAAAATTATTAATGATTGTTAGTTCATTGCAATTACAACACACTAATTGCTTCAACAAATCGCGTAAAAATCTAGAACACTGGTTTATCGATTCACACCGTACCGGCGCCGGTACGGTGGATGGCGGAGCGACCATCCGCCTTGATGGTTATATTACGACTCAACGATATCCTCTCCAATAAGGATATCGTTTTTACCTACCACCAGAGACACGTAAAGTCTCTCTTGGTGGTATAGGAAACCAGATCTTGTGATAAAGGTCATGGTGGTATGTGTGGGATCGTTCAGATCGATGCTAATCACACGTGCTCGACAGCAGTGGAACAACGAAATAGGCAGGCGGCAAAGACAAAAGGGAGAAATGACCAAATGCGCCGTTGGTAATGCGGGTCATTGTTTACGCGATGCCTCGTCGCTATTATCGACGTTGGGAGAAAAAAGGTGCTAAAAGCAAATTGGATGTTTATGGCATCTCTGGCTGCAGTAGAAACCGGGTTCATGTTTGCATTAGGAAATGCTGGAGAATTTGGTTTCAGCGTCTATTGCGCTAATTATATGCAGCTGCTTGGGTTGTTTATTGGTAAGAAAAAAAAAAAGGTTGCCAGGCAATGTGTATGAAAAGGTACATGTCGCGGCTGGGAAAATAGACGGCGCAATATTTATGGTCCCTGTCATGACGGTTACATTGAATGCAATCCGAATCATTTTGTTTACAGGAATTTGTCTGGTACCGAATTGGTTTAGAATACCAGATAAGCAAAGAAAGAAATCTTACGGAAAATTGTATGCGAAGGGATGCATGAAAAGGTAAGTTTTCTTTATAGGGATTTTAAGATTATAGATGGTGATCTATATAATGCGTGAAGCATTTACAGGTACTAATACTGTTGCATTAGCGAACTTAAGGAAGTTGGGTAGTAATTATGGGGGTTTTTTAGGTAAGTGGACCGTAGGGTTTAGCGGGCCCGCTACAGTACCCCCCCCAGTGACGTAGTCACGAAAAATAGGTAGGGCTGTAGGGGTGCTCGAATGGATGGTGCTATGCTGGATGGAGGGCTGGACACTTGGCGAACAAGGTGGTTGGGTAGTAATTATGGGGGTTTTTTAGGTAAGTGGACCGTAGGGTTTGGCGATCTCTGGCACGCGGTGCTGTGCGTGTGAGATCGTAACCATCACCCTGTTTATCGATGTATTTAGCAAAGGATAAACGAAACCTGAAACGAGGACAAAGGATCAAAGAGATCGAATAGATCATTGTTTACGCTATGCATTGTGGCTATCATAGACGGCAATTCATCGGAGAAATGGTGCTGAAAACAAATAAGGGCATCATTACAGTCGTGGATGAGTGGTGTGGATGCGTTAATAGATGCGTCGCCATTAGGAAATGGTGCTAATGGGTTTTAATGTTTATGGCCTCTCAGACTGCAGTAGGAACCGAGTTCTTGTTTGTACTAGGAAATGCTAGAGGATTCGGTTCCGATGATAATGCTTGGGATGCGGTAATTGTTTGTCGATTGGACAAACGAATCGCGGGTCGGTTTAAACAAGCTGTCCGACAAAGCATTTTACGATGACAAGGGTGCCGAATGGTTTGGCATGCCGTATGATGTGAAAAATTGTTTACAGGAAATTTGAATAAGGAATTTTCAGATAATGCGTTGGATGCATTAAATGTCCTTGAGAAAGGAAATGTTTCAGGTATGCTCGTGATTGGGATGCAAATATGGGTTGCGAATATGGGGGGTTCTTCAGGTGAGCTTTAAGAACCCCCACAACGCAATTTGATAAAATTATGAGACATTCACATTATAACATTACTTACTTTTACCCCACCCTGTATTATCATATGTGAATAGATGGTTAATTGATATGAGAGTTTTACCTAGAGGGCTTTAGCCACTGCTGATTGAGTGTAATGGTTCGTTTAAATTTACATTACTTCCCCTTTGTGCTTTTTCAAAGTCAGAATGCTTTATTCAGGACTAAAACTATACACAGTGGCATAAATAAATTCCATAACTTGAACCATATCTGAGTAGCTTGTGGCGCTCCGTGTTCATACCGGGTTTTGAAAGTTGTGACATCCGTCTTTTTACTAATACCAACATTGCTTTAATCGGTTGATAAACAGAAAGAGAAATTAAATTCTGGGTTGGAACAGAGCCAATATTGTGGCAGAAGCTAATAAGCAATATCATTTCGTATGTATGTGTTCCACGATATGGAAAGAGCGGTGGGACTAAGTTATATTCAGGTAGATTAAAATCGGAAATATCTGGATTAGTAACTACGTGGGTTTCACTAAGTGCAAGCATAGTTGGTCTCTGGTTAGAAACATGGGCAGACACTGAAGAGAAATTGCATCTCAAGCCGGGAATGTTACACAAATCAACGAAATTCCCGCTCCATCGAAATGGCCCTGTGGGGGTTGAAGTAGGATGCCAACGTATGGCACAGGATTCACTGTAATCCCCCAACGATGATCCGAAGAAAGAAATGAAAAAAACACGTTTTTATTTATTTAAATTTATTTCTATCCGCATTTATTGGTGAAAACACGAGCAAATTGTGGTGAATGGCACAATATCAATTGAACTTAATTATACAGCTAAAAATTGGGTCTTAATTGTATTTGCCAACATGAATCACAGCCTCACTGGATTAATCAGAATACCTATGATTTACTATTTCACTTCTGTCAAGCAGGGAATGCAGTACGCGACGGGAACGCCAGACTGTTCAGCTGGTCGGTCGCACGCAAATCGCGAATATAGGTGAACCGTCCAAACAGGCTTCGGGAACTAAAGAACTTTACCTGTACATCAACTCTATCGGACGACTCCTTGGGCTTTTTGTTCCGTGAACTAAACGAACTATATCATCCGCAGATACAACCAGGTTCAGATACAAATAGCGACTGACTCTATTTAGGGTGGAAATCGTAATTTCTGCTTTTTACACATTGATCTGCCAATGGTAATCATGCTCTCTTGTGTGTTCCCCAACTCACCACACTCATCCAGGTCGAAACGTACTTGTGTATTCGTTCGACGTCGATGGGCGTAGCCAGAATGGAGAAATCAAAAGTGAAAGCACAATAACCCAGGGTTGATCTGGCTAGGTGTGTGTGCGTCAATGCCGTGTATACGGCTGGTCTACTGACCTAGTGACAATCTCTTAGGTCAACGCAATATAGCAAGACAGAAATACGAGAGAGAGGGCAAACATAGCTAAGGTTATTCAGCAGCAAAAAGAGATCATTGATCCCAAGCGAATGGGTGATCTGGGAAAAGTCAATAGGACGCCGCATCGGCTGGGGATATAATACCATTCTGTGGAATGTTCAATAAATACCCAAGCCTATGGACTATGACGCAACCGCGTCGCTTGGTTTGACTTGGTTGTTGCTAACCAATACGAATGGAATTTCCGGTGGAAATCCCATGGTTAGCGCAATAGTGTTGCCGTATGTCGTTGATTGCAGCTAAACTGAATTACGCATTATCTGCATAGAATAATGAGTTTAGCTATGCGTCCCTTTGACATGTTTTACAGGTAAATACCTATCAAGGAAATGAGTAGGTATTGTGGTTGGAATTGTGGGCTGTTTCTCCTATAGGATAGAGAAACCCCTACAGCCCTACACAGAAAACCAATACCGCCTCGGGAAAGGATGCAAATCGGGACTAGCAATAGATAAGCGAAAGCAACCACTACATGTGTTATGCCCTTGTAGTAGGTGCCCCACTAGATCCGCGCCAAAATCCAGGTCACATCTCTTCCATGATGAACATTATGCCACTCAGACACCAAAAAAAGATTATAAATCAATCGACAGTATCGATGCCTGAGGGACGCAAACAGAGGTGCGAAACAAAGGAAAACAGACACAAGGGACGGAAAGGGTAGAGGGTTTTCCCGCACTGCACATCACTCGTGTGTATATTCTCGCACGTTTCACAGCACTAAGACGCGTGTGTAGAGATCCGTTTATTTGCATAGGATCGCACAGAAAACTTTGCATTGCACTCGGACGCGTGTGTGAAGATCCGTTTGTTTGTTTAGGATCCCACAGTAAGAGTTGGCGCCCGAACCGATAGTGCAATTGGGTATCTTATCTGTATTTAAGATTCCCAAAACGGCTTGCACAATTGATCCGATGGCACGAATCACGAGGCAGAAGAGCACATGTTGTCTGGTTGGCGGTTTTAAATCGACTGTCAGTTGGAGAGGGTTGAGTTTAAAACTTGTAACTTGATGGCGCCGAATAGCCAATGTTACTGTTTATGATTCCTCGTGTGAATCGTATGTAAGCGTCGCTTCTTGGCAGTCGTTTACATGCTTATTCTGCTGAATTTACATACCAATAGTCTATTTCTATATGAGGAAGGTGTTGATCACTGCAAAGATGTAATTTTTTTTTCTATTGCGTCTTTCGCAGAGATAGCTACATGTTTTCCTGATAAGGTAGGGTGATTCTTGGAAACTGCCCAACGCTCTTAAAATGCGATTTCAAGTCATGTGGTGGCTATCGCAATGCGGCATACTACTGATAGCGTTTTAGCAGTTGTTCTGTTCTTCGTCTTCTGTAGCAGTATTTGTCTTTGAATATTCTTTGCATGAACATTTAAAAGGATTGTACTGATTATAAATTATAAATAATTGTATTCAAGCACTTTATCTCAAGTTGTTGTTTCTTCTATCACCGCCGGAACATTTTTGTTCGGAAGCAGAGCTGCTGAAAATCTTTTCCTTACTAAAGTGGTTTCGAATCTAGCATTAGGAATCCCATGACTTCTGGGGTCTTGTTGGAGTTAAAGGTCTTCTTCTCTTTACTTATCTGTTTCAATTGTGATGCGATAACATTCCGTTGGAAGCTCGAACTATTTTCCAAGTAATTGATTTCTGAAAAAGCTATATTAATGATTTATTTATTAATAAAAAAAGGAAACGGAACAAGGCATGTTATAAACAATTCCTTAGGTAATGCAGACGAACAGTAGAGTTTAGAACTTTTTCTTTTGAAAATGTTTGCGATTACAGACCGACTGCCTGTTGATTACACCACCTCTTATGTAATGAACACAGACCTTAAAACAAAATTCACGAAATCCTTTAAATCAGAAATATAAAAAAACTCTTGTATCCGATTTTGGTCGTCGACAATTTGTGTTACCCTTTATGAAAAACATTCAGACCTTCATGTATTTACAAGCTTACCACTTCAAGGCTGCAGTGTCTCTTCGTACAAAGGCAATTAATAACCACAACATTAGAGTGAATAACGCAATGCTCCAGTCCGTCTAGAGCATAGCTGCATTTAATTTCATTCCTAGAACAACCAAGTTATCTCGGTGTAGTAGCGTTCTAATAAAACTGTAATCCGTCTAATTAGTATCAGTATCTCGAGAGGCCTGGGAAATCGATTGCTGACTCAATTTTCATGCCAACCCAGTTGACAGCGCCATAATTCAATGATGATCATTTGACATCGAAAACGAAAGCAAAAACAAAAGCAACTACTCCCATATTTGAATCGTATCTTTATCAAGCAACAATATTGCACACCTTGCGTATTCAATCCACGAATGCGTCTGACGGTAGAGATTGGTATGCCCACTTGTCTTTTTGCGAAACGCTTTAGCGCACGCATATGGGTTTCTAGACTACAATACTCGGTGCGGAGTGTATAAACATCAATCGGATCTAGATACACAGGTAAGTGGTATGCCAGTGCTAGGGGCGATCAAAAATTGTCTTTCGTACAAACGCAAGGTTATTTTAAGCCGAAATGAAAATTCAGTTTTGTAATTGATTGTATGGCAGATTTTGAGCAGGCGTTGAGGTATTTACAGGACTCTTAACGTGTCTGGTTGTGACTGTGAATGATACGCAAAAATCGTTGCAACATTGGGAAATTGATTGCATTCACGTTGGTCATATAAGATTGGTACCTCCACTTTATGCTATAGCGGTAGTGACAACTTTCATTCCGACGGGGGTCATGGGGTGTTCATGCAAGTGATCTGATTATCTGGATAAATGGTTAAGACCATTCACTTTATAAATTTCATTCACGGGCAAATTAATGAACTAGTCAGTCTGTGAAGTACATGCTGTTGTTGCTGTATGCCAATGGAACTGATCAAAGGGATTGCGTTTCTTGTGCCTGAAACTAGGTCATTGTATTGACATCTGGCGCAATTGGCAGTGTAAGGTTGAGAAGTTATAATTAATGTTACTTCTATACTTCTGGGACGTCTGCGGTACAATGAGGAAAATTTAGCGTTAGTAAATGTGTTGGTGTTACACAGGGGTCAATATTGACTGGTATTCTATTTCTAGCTACGTCAACGATCTCTTCTTCATCGTCAAAAGTCCAATCCATTATCTTTTATGCCAATACGTTAAGTTACTCTTTGTTGATAAAAGCAGCAATGTGGAGTATTAAGAAAAAAGTTATTTTGAGATACCTTAAAAGTCAAAGTATAGAGGCGGCGGAGAGAAAAGCCACCGTAAGGGAACGAGGTGAGAATGTGCATTGATCTGCAATACGTACAAATGAAATTGATGAGGAAAAACATATTAGGCAGAGCATTCCACATTCGTGTGGTTCGGGTGAAGAATACTCCCATGTGCTTGACCCTTGGTCTTAGAAAGCATTGCGCAAAGATGTTGAATTGAGTAAAGTTTGTGATAATGTCTCAAGGAAATGATAGGCGGGATAAGTTGCGCCTGTGTTTCAATGGTAGTATTGAAAGACCTGCGCGTGGTTTCAATTATTTAAGCACGTGTAGCTCTGTCTTAAATGCAGAACATCAGATATAGTAATTAAATTACACTTTGGGATGAATAAACACTTTGTAAATTGAAGCTACGTTGGATATGGTGAGGTGATTCTTGAATCTCTTTAGAAACCTCATGCAATTGACACTGTTAGCAACTTTAAACGTGTTGCCCCAACTAAGAGTCAAACTAATTCTAATGCCAATAATTGATAGTTCGTTGGAAATTGTCATTCGTCGACTGACATAAGTCTATATTAGAATTCTTCTTTGGGGGCAAGATGCAGCACCGTTCATTGTATTTTACTCGTTGAGATAATCCTAATTGGTACAAATTATTGAGTGCAATGAGATCAACTCGTTATTTGAATGAGTGTGAGAAATTCAAGATGCCGTGTAAATTCGAATGTGAGTAATCGACAAGAGAGCATTTATAAATATTAGGAATAGGTTGGTGAACGAACAGAACCTTGGGGAACAAAAACACTAATTCATGTGATGCAGATTTGATGCACACACAAAACTGGACTTAGTCGCGCTGTAGGAGATCCGCTCCAATCTAAATATTCGAAAGCAACGGATTCATACCAATTTGGGGAGGCACGCGCACATATAATCTTGGTACCGGGATTATCATAAACAATACGATTATGACCCATGTGAAAGATACCGAATATCGATTGCGGGGCTCACGGTACAATGAACTTATCAATGAACTAGCACCAACAGAAATTGCCGACGAAGAAATGAAGGACGGGTTTTTTATTTTTAACGTCTGATAGTAATCTATATGTAAGAGGCATTCCGCTGAAATGTGTCCTTTTTTTGCTATATATACACTTTTGTTACGTGCGGCTTCCGCCACCCCCATCATTTAATTGTTTTTAATATAATTTGGTTTTATTATAATTTGATGGTAAGGTGGCGGGAAAAACGCACGATCCACATGTTGAGTGTGCGAACGTACTCCCTGTTCGAGTGTGGATCGTGTGCAAGTTCGAATTCTGTTTTGGGAGTGGATGTTGAGGGAGAGCGAGAGAGAGGTCTTTTGTGTACCTGGGAAACCAGTACCACAATATGAAGTTGAATACCGTTGAGTTGACTCTTAAGCAGTTGATTCTGAAGTGCGAAGGGAAAAGGAAAGAAAGTGATCCCGTTGAAGAAATAACATTTTTTGAAAGGAATAGAGTTCGTGTGAACAGCAATAAGAAGGAGGAAAACTAGAAGGCCCCGTTGTAAAGGAAAAAAGAAAGAACAACTTTAGTAACTGCCTAGATAAAACGATACGGGAGTGCTTTTTTGTATGATAAATGTCCAAAAAAATGTAAGAATACGTGTTAGTAACTGAATGTGACAGTTAACTTTTTCGTCGTCGCCAACTCGTAGTAATGTGTGAAATATTCGAAAAATATTGTTTGTTGCATGCGGAAATGAAGAGAAAATAAATTGAGGGAAATCTATGTTGGAGGCGTTTTTTGTGTTTTTCTGTTTCGGACTGGAGCTTCCACAGGCAAGCTGGTGGATCAAGGCAATATACCCAGGTAACCGGTGAATTTCCTAACATTTGGTTTCCCAGGAATTATAACGGCCGGTCAATAACGGTGGGCGGCCGCGTAAAAAGTACGAAAAGGTTGCCATAGCGGATTAAAGGCGGACCGAGGCATCACTGTGTGCAGTGAAAAGGGGATGGAATTTGAGATTTCCGGAGTTTTTCTGAAAGAAAGTTATTACGATGTGGAGGTCGTCTTCAACTTTTGCTGCAACCCGCATTCTCTTTCGACCAAGACTGCATCTGGTATTAAACATTCTGAGGCATTCTTCGACAGTAGCCCTGACAATCTGCAACCCAAACATATTTCTCCATTCTCTATACAACTATACATTCAATCAAAACTAAAACCATTCCAAATAACATAACAGAGTCATTACAATTGGCGCAGATCACCTTTAGGACCTTACGAGTTGCAGCCATATCGCAGGCATAAAAATCACAGTGGCAGTAACCGTGGCAAAGGACAACGTTACAATTTGGTCACATTCCTATCGAGTACTTCAGAGCGAACTGACGTTCGCTCATAGTTTAGCTGAAACTCGTGTTTGTGTTTGTGGGTGAAGTGCACGTGTAAAAATACTTTTAGTAATACTTTTAGTAATAAAACAGTGAAAACAGTGAAAACTAATAGTAACGCATGCTGGGCGACGGCCCCAGTGATGACAACAATTCATGATAGAGCGTAAAAGAAGAGCCACCGACGATTTACTGAGCGCAACAAAGAAACCAACAACCATGGAGACACAAGGTATGGACTATCAAAAAAAGTATCTGGAAGCCGTGGATTATATCAATACACTTCGACTTCAGAGTAAACAACTCCACGAGGAAATTCGCTCTCTTAAAACAACCAATAAAATCAGAGATGACGTTTGCATGGAAGAGACGCCTGCTCAACACCCCGGACTAGTCCCATCATCTCCAAACCAACAATTGTTGTCCCCCGAAACACCATCGCCCCAACAAAAGAAGACAGCCGGGAATCAAATCCCTAACACGCACGCCAAAAATACACGACTGTAGCGTTACCGCCAAATCCTACGGTCTACTTACCTGAAAAACCCCCATAACTACTACCCAACACCCTTTAGTTTGCTAATGCAACAGTATTAGTACCTAAAAATGCTGCACGCATTTAAGAGATCAAATCTATGATCTTAAAGTCCCTGTAAAGAAAACTTACCTTCATGCAATCTCTTCGCATACCATTGCTCCTTAAGATTTCTTTATTAACTTACCAGGAATTTCCAATCAATTTCGGCATCTACGTCGCCAGCCAAATTCCCTCAGATGAATTCCTGTAAACAAAATAATTCGGATTGCATTCAATGTAACCGTCATGACAGGGACCATAAATATCGCGCCGTGTATTTTCCCAGCCGCGTCATATACCTTTTCATATACATTGCCTGGCAACCTTTTTTGTTTGTCTTATCAATAAACAACCCAAGCACTGCATATAATTAGCGCAATAGACGCCGAAACCAAATTCTCCAGCATTTCCTAATGCAAATATGAACCCGGTTTCTACTGCAGCCAGAGATGCCATAAAAATCCAATTTGCTTTTAGCACCTTTTTCTCCTAACGTCGAAAATAGCGACGAGGCATCGTGTAAACAATGACCCGCATTACCAACGGCGCATTTGGTCATTTTTCCCTATTGTCTTTGCCGCCTGCCTGTTTCGTCGTTCCACTGCACGTGTGAATAGCATCTATCTGAACGGTCCCACACATACCACCATGACCTTTATTACGAGATCTGGTTTTGTTGTTCCCACAAGAGAGACTCTACGTTACACTTGTGGGGGATAAAACATATCCTTGGCAAGAATATATTCACATCCTTAAGAGAAAAGTTTTTCTCTCTCTTCCTTTTTTTTCCTTAGCAAAATCATCTCTGCATGAGATGACGATCGCTGAGTCCTTTTACATCCGCGGACCAGAGTGGTCACGCTTCACTCCCGCTCTCCGCCGGCTGCGGAGAAGCGTAAATATACACCCACGCGATAAATTCAGAGTCGTGATCGAGTTGCTTCCAGTAATAAAACTCTTAATCTCTCATCTGTGAAAAATGTTGTGAATTAAAGAAAACGTGAGGCGAACAATCGATTAATTTAATACAAATCCATTGTCAATGCTAAGTGCTCAATAGAAACTGAATCGCATCCAATTGTGAAATGTGTGTGAAAAGAGCTTCTCTGCTCTATGCCATTCGCGTGATTTATAATCAATAAAAATAACTTTTTTACCACGAACAATTATACTTGTGTTTTGTTTTCCAATTCGTTCGTCTTCTCTTAGTGGTCGATCACTTTCGTCAGCGTAATATCGGTGGTGTTTCTGTTGAACCCGCATCCGTGTTGATGCAAAATAGAAACTCCCCACATTGGTGACACGCGAAGAACTCGCGAACCTACGCCCTGGAGTCAAATTCCATCCTTCGACCCGAGCGGGTCGCGGCTCCATCGCTACCCTGGTGCGCACAGGGAAGCGATAATGGAGAATAATCGTTTGTGTCGTGTTTTACAATACATTAAAACAATAGCGGTGATCACCAGCCACAAAATGTGTGTTTTATTTTCACGTGTGCTTCGTAAAAATTAAATAAAAATTAACAACACCAAATCAGTGCGTTTTATTCCGGAGACTACCATCGGTGCGTTTTCCTTCATTCTTTGGTGACAATTTTCTGTGAACATTTTGCTGCGGTGTTCGGTGCGAGGACTTAATCCTTGGAGCTCGTGGTTAAAATCTTTTGCAAAAGCAACAAAGTGCTTGTACTGTCGTCCGTATACATTCACCCTTCACGGGAAACAAACTTCCCTAGTTGCGACATCACTGAGATAATCCAACAGTCTCTACCTGCACCTTTCATAATAGGAGGAGACTGGAATGCTCGGCATAATTCATTTAACGGCACTAAGTGCAATAAATAGGGTTGCCAATTTCTAGCACTCCTTCAACTCCATCCATATATCTATGCGGACTGTCCATTACAGCCAACACGCATCTCCAATACTATTAAATCAACATTCGATTTTTTCCTAAAATCCGTAGACGTCTACTCACCTAACCTCCCTACAGTATCCTTCGAATTTCCTTCCGATTATGGGTCTGTGCACACCACTGTCCAAATCCCAGCCCTCGAACCATGTTACTCATTCAATCCGATCCCGAATTTCTCCAGGACAAACTGGAAAAGAGTCAATAGGGACATTGCTGCCAGTTTTACAGACTATACTTTGCCAGAGACTTCAAATCTACTCCCTGCTGAAGTTGATCAAGCAGCCTTAAGAATAGAGCAAATACAAAAAAATCCCCTCTTCAGCCACACACCTACATCCATCCCTCATAATCATCTAGGAAAACCTTTACCCAACATCCTTACAAAACTGTTACGCGTAAAAAAACAACTTAGACGAAAACTACATAGCAGTTACTCCCCGTTTATTAAAATTCAAATCCAACTCTTGACTACCCTGATAAATGGACAACTAAAACAATTTGCCGACCAGACTTACACGTCTATACTTAAAAATATTAAACCCAATCGTGATTTATTCAAAAATATCAACAGACTAACGGGTCAAAAATAAAAACCCCGAATCGATTATATTATCAACCCTACTAACAATCACCCAGTCCAACCAGATATTGACATAGCAAACTGTGTAGCCAATCACTTTTATAAAATCCATCAACAAAACGACTCCCTCTCAGTCTCCAATTTTCAAGATCTGTAAACGACTACATCTCACGCACAATGACTCCATCCTTCACCCCTTTCATCGCGGAATTCAACGAAACAAACAAAGCGTCTCATCCTCTGGATAATGCGACCTTCCTAACAGCAGGCGAGTTATCTGAATTTATAACATCACGCAATAACAAGAAGTCGACAGGCTTAGATGGAATTCCAAACCTTCTTTACAAAAGACTTCTCCCGTCAAATCTAGTCCCTATTCTCGTTCTTCTCAACCACATATTTAACGGATCACAATTCCCAGATAACTGTAAAACCACGGTTATAGTCCCTATCAGTAAGTCCAGTCCTTCCAACAACCCCAGAAACTATCGTCTGATATCGTTATTAAACACATTAAACAAGATAGTGGAATGCAAGATATATCGAAATCTCCTTTCATTTGCTAATGACAACACTATTATCCCAAATTCCCAGTTTGGCTTTCCCTCAGAAGACTCCACCTATCATGCTCTGTTAAAACTAACGCATGATGTCACAACTAATTTTCAAAACCAAAGCCCGACGGTCTGTATCTCTCTCGACATATCTAAAACATTCGACTGTGTTTGGATCTCAGGACTGCTTTATAAGCTGCACTACATACTTGGATTAAACTCCCATACCACCAAACTTCTTACTTCCTACCTCTCTGGTAGAAAATTCATGGTCAAAATAAATTCTTCTATCTCCCAATCGTATAATATAACCGCAGGGGTTCCGTAGGGCTCAATTCTTGGACCACTATTATACATCCTTTATACTTCAGACATACCGCAGCCTCAATTACCCAATACCGTAATGTTGAATTACGCTGATGACACCAGCAGCAAGTTTGTAAAAGAGGCAAGAAACCGCATTAATAACTTCCTCCCAAATCTATCAACATACTTCAATAAATGGAAAATTCGCCAAAATCCTGATAAAACCCAACTTATAGTGCTTAAGGGTAAAAATGAGCACTGCACAAACAACACAAGACGCACCCACAACAAAATTAGACTCAAACTAAATAACACCCAGATAAAACCTTCTAAAACTTTAAAATATCTGGGAATAACCTTTTCCAATGATCTTTCATTCTCCACCCACATTAAGAATACTTTACGTAAAACCACAATACAACTGAATCTCTGTAGAAGAGTGACGTGGAAACCCAACGGTCTCTCTCACAAAGTCAAACTGCTCATCTATAAATAAATAATCAGACCTACACTGACATATGCGTGTCCACTATGGTATCATATATTACAAGCCCAAATGGAGAAGCTACGCACTTTCGAAAGGAAATGCTTCAGGCTGGTCACTGGCCTCCACCGACAACCCAACTCTTACAAGTATTACAATAACAGCTTGCTATACAATGCCCCCAATATTGACCGTCTCGATAGACGCTTCCTAAAGCTGTCTATAAAATTTATTGAAAATCTCCCAAATAATCCCAACCGCATAATAACTTCACTAGATAACAGGGCTCACTATCTGAATTGTCTCCACATCAGAAGTCTCTTCACCTCTGGAAAATTGGTTAATGACTCCAACGAGGTAGTGTACCATAACAACGAGCTGGCACCCAATCACTTCAAATACTGTAACATACAACCATTCTCCATCATTCTGCGTTTTAACGAACAACCGGAAAGTGTTACCGCACCTGAGGCCACTAACTGACCATATCCCACGCCAACCTATTTCCTTAACCATCAATCCCTATATTCCCCAATTCACATTACATATTTAACTTATTATAAAATAAATTAGGTTAAGCTAGAATAAGTTAGAGTTAAGTTAAGTATTAGATTAGATTAAATTAAAAAAATAAAAATCCTGGTTTTCTGAGCTTTTCCAGGAAAACTGTTAATAATAAAACTATAGGTTTTACTCGAATAGTTATTCACACATTCAGTTATGTTTCAAACATGCGTAATGTATGCATGTAAACTGTTGTATCACTAGAATTATAAGTTAGCTGTAGTACTTAATGTAAACATTGATTATTGGTCAAATAAATACAGTATGTTAAAAAAAAAAAAAAAAAACGATTTGGTTACTTATCATATGCTGCAACTGGTTCAACGAAAACATTACACTTACCTCACCATAAATCATATAATTACAGTTACAATATCGTATTGTAAAACATTACAAGCCTACTTTACCTTACAATAGCAACTACAAAAAATACTACACTCGACGCAGACGGGTTTTTCCCGTAAGACGCTTGCCGTTTCGTGAAGGAAAAATCAATAAGCCAGCCGAGAAACTCAAGTCACGATCGGGGGTGTGTGCAAGAGCGAGTTCAGGTGACCTAAGTTGGAATCCCATCCTCGTTGCCGGGAAAGGAACCGTCGCCGAACTAGTCTCCTGAAACGACAGGTAATTCATTATATTTTTACCAAATATTCTGTGGCAAAAAAATACACCACAGTGGCGCAGCCGGTGCCCGCTAGTTGGATCCGCACCGCTTCGTTACCTTAAACCTTGGAGGACGCTTGTCTCGGGGGTGCGAGACCATTGGTGGGTGGAGTCCTGAGGCTCCATACGTCCTAACGCTGGATCGACTTTTTGCAGCGGTCGACGAGTAGCAGTTTCCAGAGACCCAGAATAACATATATTTTTTGTTGTTGTTGTTTTTTTTTTTTTGATTGATCACTGTCGATCATTGTTGTTAGATTTATTTCATTATTCATACATGCGAACTCATTATTTATTTTATTATTATTGTAATTTATTATTCGCATTTATATTTTGTTTTCCTTTGTTGTTGTTATTTTGATTGACTTTTTTTTTGCGCTCAATTTAATTATTTATTTATCAGCAGATTGCTTTGTTCATTTTGTAAAACAGACATTGTTGAAGGGGATTCTGCTTTTCTTCCTTTTTCAGCTGCGCGGTAGATTTTGTTTTTTTTTTGCTGTGTTGCAAATTTGACCAAAAAGTGGTTATTGTTTTTATACGCGACAAGAGGCGCGTTTGAATTTTTTTTTTACCTCTTCTCTTTTTCTTTCCTTACCCCTTCCTCTTTCTCTCCATTCTCGGGCGGTGTAGTGGTCGCTTGTGTTGCGCCGTCTTTCGTTCGTTCGTAGTGAGGGAACGTGTTTATTGTTGTGTTTCGCATCCTTGCTATTGGTTGGTTCTGTCGCGTTCGGGTTGGTTCCCTCGTTGGAGGTTTTGTATTTATTGCTGTATTTCTTGTTAGATCTCCGGGCTGGACCGTTGTTTTTCCCGGTTTCACTGTTGGCCATTGGGCTTGTCGGGGTTCCGGGTTTGGTTCTAGTATCGGGAAGTTTGAAGTTTAATTAGACGGCCTGCTAATGCAAACGAGGCAGCGCCAAAGAGAGGACCGAGGCTCTTCCCGAGCCGCCGGTTGACGAGGTGGTTCCGGAGGCATTCCACGATTCGCGAGACGAATTTGTGGACGAACGATCGCCAACGCGCCCCCCCCCCCCCCTCAGTTAGCAAACAAGCTGTTGGAAGCATGGAGGACACGCTGATGCCCTCATACTTTAAACTGAGCCCGCAGCCATGTCCTGACCATGTTGGGCACAGACAGGGTTTTCGACATTGTGTCGAAGGCGGTCCCCATGTTTTCGAGACAGGAAGGTCCGGATACAGCCGAGAAACTCTCTTTGTTTCTCAGGGGCTGCAGGAGGGCCTTGGATGGTCTGGCGATGGAGGAGGAGCATACCTCCCTCCAGTGGCTACCCTCTAGGTTGAGCGGCGAAGCTTATCGCATGTTCGAGGAGCGGCCACCCACGACCTTCTTCGAAGCGGAGCAGCGTCTCAGAGCGGCCTTTGAACCCCGAGTGTCGTATGAGGAGTTGTGCGCACAACTATCCAAAATGCGACAGCTTCCCTCCGAGGATGCCAAGAGTTTCGTTTCCCGAGTGAAGCGGGCCGTGGTATGGTGCGAGGAGGCCGCTGAGCGCTATTATGGTCGGCAGGTTAGGTCCGTCTTCGCCAGCCAGATTGAGGGAATGGCCAAGCCGGTGTTGGTAAGGGGTTTAAGGGCGGAAGGACTAAGGCACTTCCTCCTCACGTTGGGTGAGGTCCCATTTCGCAACCTGGTGGACCACCTGGCCGGATTCGAGCGAGCTAAGAGGGAAATGGTGAGACAGGAAGACCTGTTTGTAGATGCGTGGCCCGGAATCGTTGACTATAGGACCGGGCAACTCCTCGACTTTTATGCATGGCCCTTCTTCCACTTTTAGGGATTGCCCCGCGGCACCGGCGCTAGTTTTATCGAATCTTAATCCCCGGGCGCTATCATTCGCGTTGCCTGCCGAAGAGCCATACAGTCGTCGTCGAGAGGAGGATAGTTTTATTCGGGAGCGGTCGTACGGGCCTCTTAGTTATCGAACAGATGCTGGTGCCTATGCTCCGGCCTCCTCTGGCGAGGGAGCGTGGTCAAACATCGTGCCTTCCTCGAGCCGGAGTCTAGAGTCGCAGAGCTTGGCTCAGGGGGCGTATGTGCCTCAGGATCGATGGGGTCGGGCCAATCCGTTCCGGGATCCGGTTGGTCGATCGGCGCACCCCCTGGAATCCCAGACAACATGCAATTTTTGCAAGCTGAGAGGTCACGTGTACGACGAATGTCTGCAAAGGCGAAACACTCTTTTCTGTCGCGAATGCTGGCGGTATGCCCACGATATGGTGGGCTGCCCGGATCGTCGGGCACGGACGCGCGAACCCCAGGCTCTGTACAGGGGCAGAGGACAGCAGGGCGGATTCGCGCGGCATGGACCGCCCCATCAGCGGCCGCAGTTTCAGAGGAAAGCCCTGCCGCAGCCGCAGCCCCCGCCGGCGACGTCGGGCCCCAGAGTATTCAGCGTCCGGTGCTGCTGCGAGTTTTGTGGCCGTCAAGGCCATAACTTGCGCGTGTGCGAATATAGACAAAGGTGGGAACAACAACAGGGTTCCCAGGTTTCTCCCCACAAGCGGCACGCCGGAGCAGCACCTGTTGCGAGCCAAGAGCAGGACCCCCAGTTGGAGACTCGGGGGAGCGAAGGAAATAGGCACGGAAAGCGCCAGAGACAGCGCCGGCAGTAGTCGCGCGGTGGCTTTGGACTCCCGGGAGGTGAGTGAAGATAATAAGGGAGGGTCGTCCGTGTCGAGCGCTGGCGGAAAACGACCCGACTCCATGGAATCGAAGTCCTCGAAAGCGGATGCGAGGCATGACGCCGCATCAGGCAGCGCGGGGAACCGGGAATGGCGACCCCGGCACATTGGGCCCAAAGTGGACAGAAAGAATAGCTCCAGTTCCGCTAGTTCGGAGTCCAGCGGGACTCCCGAGCGGGACAATCCTGAACGGAGGAGCGGATTATTGTGGGAGTTTTGCGGTCGCTACACTCACAAGGCGGCAGAGTGTCGACATAAGGCAAAATGGGAGAGTTCGGGAAACTCCCAAAGGTCGGGTCGGCAAGATCCAACCCGACCGCACTAGAAACGCAACCCAGCTCCAGCCGTTCTCAGTTTTCGCCGACTCAGGCCCCGATTGTCACTCTTCCTTTGGACATTGGTCGTAGGAACTCTACGCGCCTAATCGTGGACACCGGCGCCGAGATCAGCCTGTTGAAGCTGAAGGCTTCAGATATGACATGGATGTGCATAAATCTCAAACGCTCCAAGCGCTGTTTGTCAAATGCAAGTCGAGGGGATGCTGTACTGGGAGTTTCAAGTTGCAGCTGCAGTTTCCAAATAGTGGACTCCTTGCCGGGTTTGGAGGAAGACGGATTGTTGAGGTGGTTGTTTGGTTTTTCCCCGAACGACCGTAAATCCCGTGCCATTCTCCATTCAATTTGCCAACTATGGGACGGGAAGGGTTGAACATGTGGCAGCCGAACGGGGAGATGTGCCAAAGGGACCTGTTAAGGTCGATACTGCGGCAGGTACTCGCCCGGGGACCCTACCCATACAGGGGAGGGTTGCAAAAAGATGCCCAACCACGTGCTACCCACGTGGTCATCCGGATAAACCCCAAACAGCGGACGTTGATAATACATAGTAGTAAACAACATTTTTTATAAAAAAAAATTAAGGGAAGGTTAGCCCTTCCTGTACCTTGGAGCCCCTGATCCCACCTGGCCAGGCTCTGGTTTCCCCCCGGAATCTTGTCCGTGTAAAGGACCTTCGTCGAGGGATACCAAATTCAGAGTCTGACGAAAAAGTCTTTAAGGCCAGGCCTAATGCTGCAGGCGCATTCCCAGCGCAGACTGCAAAGGCAAACCCCAGTGCTGGGGGTTGGATCACTAATATGAAGTTGCGAAAGCGCACTATAATGTCGGGTGATGGTAGGTTTTGCCGCCGGAACGGGGCAACCCCCGATCTGCCAACCCATGGACCGGGGCAAGTAAAGGAGTCCAAAATCGGAAAATCAAAGAAAATATATAGGAGCGGGACGATTTCGCCGGCCGGGCGGCACTGGAGTGGTTTGTTGAGAGTGGATCACTTCGCCTTGGCGAGGGGGTCCCAACCGGATCGTGTGGGCGGTCGAACTTTCGGTCGGACCATCGGTTTCGGTGTCGGGCCCTCCGCGATAAAGTGAAATCTGTGTTGTCCTTGCTTTGTGGAGTGCTTGTCTGTTATTCCCCCTCTTTAGTTAATACATAAATACTATTTATTTATTTTCCTACTAACACTAATATATAGGTAGTATAAAACTTACCAACTTTAACACCTAATTGTTAATTTATTTATTTATTTATTTATTTATTTTGTTGGTGTTGTTAATTGTTTGTTTGTTTGTTTGCTCTCCGCCGTCCACTCTCCGGCGTGACATTCCTCTCCTAACAATGCCACGCAGTCTTGTGGGGGGCGGGGGTATATTACGTGCGGCTTCCGCCACCCCCCTCATTTAATTGTTTTTAATATAATTTGGTTTTAGTATAATTTGATGGTAAGGTGGTGGGTGACAGTTAACTTTTTCGTCGTCGCCAACTCGTAATAATAAGTGTGAAATATTCGAAAAACATTCTTTTGTTGCATGCAAATGGAGAGAAAATAAATTGAGGGAGATCTATGTTGGAGGCGTTTTTTGTGTTTTTCTGTTTCGGACTGGAGCTTCCACAGGCAAGCTGGTGGATCAAGGCAATATACCCAGGTAACCGGTGAATTTCCTAACATTTGGTTTCCCAGGAATTATAACGGCCGGTCAATAACGGTGGGCGGCCGCGTAAAAAGTACGAAAAGGTTGCCATAGCGGATTAAAGGCGGACCGAGGCATCACTGTGTGCAGTGAAAAGGGGATGGAATTTGAGATTTCCGGAGTTTTTCTGAAAGAAAGTTATTACGATGTGGAGGTCGTCTTCAACTTTTGCTGCAACCCGCATTCTCTTTCGACCAAGACTGCATCTGGTATTAAACATTCTGAGGCATTCTTCGACAGTAGCCCTGACAATCTGCAACCCAAACATATTTCGGCATTCTCTATACAACTATATATATTCTCTATACAACTATATATATTCAATCAAAACTAAAACCATTCCAAATAACATAACCGAGTCATTACAATTGGCGCAGATCACCTGTAGGACCTTACGAGTTACAGCCATATCGCAGGCATAAAAATCACAGTTGGCAGTAACCGTGCCGAATGACAACGTTACAATTTGGTTACTTATCATATGCTGCAACTGGTTCAACGAAAACATTACACTTACCTCACCATAAATCATATAATTACAGTTACAATATCGTATTGTAAAACATTACAAGCCTACTTTACCTTACAATAGCAACTACAAAAAATACTACACTCGACGCAGACGGGTTTTTCCCGTAAGACGCTTGCCGTTTCGTGAAGGAAAAATCATCAAGCCAGCCGAGAAACTCAAGTCACGATCGGGGGTGTGTGCAAGAGCGAGTTCAAGTGACCTAAGTTGGGATCCCATCCTCGTTGCCGGGAAAGGAACCGTCTCCGAACTAGTCTCCTGAAACGACAGGTATTTCATTATATTTTTAACAAATATTCTGAGGCAAGAAAATACACCACACTTTCCTTATTTTCTAAATTTCCTTTTTTTTTTTTTTTTTTTTTTGGGATGTCTGGCAAAATTACAAAATGAAACAAAGCATACAAATATAAACAATAAATAAATAATAATAAAAAAATAATTAGGAATGGGGGATTGGGTAGGAAAGCGCTACCCCTGAGACGCATATCATGGATGTAAGGCTGTGGGGAACGAAATCGTAGTGCCGGCGTACGACACGGGGTTCTACTCCGTCCCACGAACTGTCGGCTGATAAAACAACACCGAGGGAAGAAAAACTGTTCGAAACACTTTCCACCCAGGAAACAAAACTTCGCAACAAATCGTCCACCAGAAGTAAGTAAAATGAAACGCGGTTTGATTGTTTGTGTAAAGGTTCTTTTATTTAATTAAACTGTTTGCAACTGGTTCACAATTATTTTACTCGACAACGGATTCTAATTACACTGACGATTAAAAGGATGCACAAACAAAATGTGGCTCCTCGATAGTATAGTAGTTAGTATCCCCCCCTGTCACGCGGGAGACCGGGGTTCGTCTCCCCGTCGTGGAGCCTGTGGCGCAAGACTAATGACCTTGCATGGAAAAACAAATTATCATGGAAAATTTAACAAGCCTTAGGACTTTCTAAATAAGGCCAAGAACGGTTCCCGGTTGTAGTGCCGATGATGATGATGATGATGACGAACAAAATGTAGGACATTGTACTCTACCGGTATGGCTTTTAACGGCAGGCACCAGAAAAATTACATTTTGATTGATAACGCGCTCGACTTGAACTCGACTTTTCGCTTCACACCGTACCTGCGCTGGTACGGTGGATGGCAGATGACCCGTCCGCTTGATGGTTGTAATGTGACTCAATCGAGGATTGGAATCTGGCTCTTGATTCGTCTTCGATTCGGTGCTGGTGGATATCCTCTCCGCTAAGGATATGTTTTTACTTACCACAAGAGAGACGTGAAGTCTCTCTCTGTGGAGTAGAAAACCAGATCTCGTAATAAAGATCATGGCGATACACATGTGTGTCTGTACAGTGGGTCTTTTATGGATTAAGGCCATGGGAACGAATCTAAAACAAAGGAAAAGCGACCTAATGCATCGGTCTGTGATTAGGGTCAGCTAAATAAATAAGCTGGAACTCATTAAATGGGAATTGCATTTGGGATACCACAAACGATGTGGATTGTTTATGGTATCGCCAGAAAACCTTTGAAGGACCGCGTTCTTGGACTGTTTACGTTGGTTAAAGTGGTCGCCAGCTAATGTGTATGTAGGTAGTTTTTATTGTACACATGTTGAGGCTGGGATAAGCCAACTCAAGGGTAAGATTCCTTGATTATGCGGTTATATTATATGTGAACCGATGAATTTTCTTTCAGGGAATTTATGATAGGGCTCCTCGATAGTATAGTAGTTAGTATACTCGGCTGTCACTTGGGAGGCAGGGGTTCGATTCCCCGTCGGGAGCCTCTGGCGTAAGACTAATGACCTTGCCCGGAAAAAACAAATCATTATGGAAAATTTAACAAGCCTCAGGACTTGCTAAATAAGGCCAAGGCCGGTTCCCGGTTGTAGTACCGATGATGATGATGATAAATTTATGATAAGTCAGGAAGGAATTCTTATAGGGAATTTGTATGCGAAGAGATGCATAGAAGGTAAGAAATCTCTTCTATAGGCTTTTAGATTATAAATTGCTCTATTTAATGCGTAAAGCATTTAAGGTGCTAATGTGATTGTATTAGCAAATTTAAGGACGTTGGGTAGCAGTTATGGGGGTTTTTCAGGTAAGTGGGCCTTGGGGTTTGGCGGAACCGCCACAAGATCCCTTCTTCGTCATACACCCACCACCAGTTGGGAAGAGTTCGGTATCTTTTAGATTTATCTCTTTCACTAATCACCATACTGAAATGTTGGCGACCTGGAACATTAAAGATATCGTTATAATGGAAAATTGAGTTATTTCTAGCACCACGTGGTAAATAATAGGGACTCCATGTTTGTCTTGGATAAGACCTTTTCTATCCAAGAAGAGGAACGCTTCTGGGGGTATAAACCCATTTTGGGGGGTACTCTCCAGACTCATATCATTTAAATAGAATGTTCCCATTATAAGAATATTTTAACTGCATATTATCCTTACAGTCTGTCCACGCATAATTTTGTGAAGTTATCTATGCTTTTTAGTCCTGATTTGTCGTACAGCACTTTATTGGGGTAGAATTTCTTATGTTGCGATTGTGGTGTTCTGTACATTCCAAGGCATGAACGCAAACATTGCCTCTCGAACACCCGAAACTTCTCCATGTAGAATGGGGATATGTTATACCATACCGGGCAGCCATACACCAATATTGGGCGGATGAATGCCGAGTATGTTATTATTTTGACTTTAAAGTCTAGAAGACTACTACGAAATAGACGTCTTGTCATAGCATATGCGTTTTTAGCTGCGGTAGGAGCAACTGCTATATGCTTATCAAAGTAAAAATACTGATCAGGCCAGATACCAAGGTATTTAACTACAGCTTTTACTTTTATTATTACTTCTTCCACTTTCGATTTTTTTCCAATTCTGTTTTGTATTCCTCGACGACCTGGACAAGGCATTCTTCTGAAAAGGATAGTTTTAGTCTTCTGGAAATTGATCTTTAATTTCCAGTCGTCGCAAAAACGTTTGATTTTATTGAAGTCATCTTGCAGAAGTCTGTTGATAACATCAATCTTTTCTCCAGATCTATGGATATGTTGGAATTAACTGCTTCTTGCTGTAAGCCTGTAGCGTTTCTGCCAAACCCTACGGTCTACTTACCTGAAAAACCCCCATAACTACTACCCAACTCCCTTAAGTTTGCTAATGCAACGGTATTAGTACCTGTAAATGCTTCACGCATTATATAGATCACCATCTGTAATCATAAAATCCCTATAAAGAAAACTCACCTTCATGCATCCCTTCGCATACAATTTTCCGTAAGATTTCTTTGTTTGCTTATTTGGTATTCTGAACCAATTCGGTACCAGACAAATTCCAGTAAACGAAATAATTCGGATTGCATTCAATGTAACCGTCATGACAGGGACCATAAATATCGCGCCGTCTACTTTCCCAGCCGCGTCATATACCTTTTCATACACATTGCCTGGCAACCATTTTTGTTTGTCTTACCAACAAACAACCCAAGCAGCTGCATATAATTAGCGCAATAGACGCTGAAACCAAATTCTCCAGCATTTCCTAATGCAAATATGAACCCGGTTTCTACTGCAGCCAGGGATGCCATAAAAATCCAATTTGCTTTTAGCACCTTTTTCTCCTAACGTCGAAAATAGCGACGAGGCATCGTGTAAACAATGACCCACATTACCAGCGGCGCATTTGGTCATTTTTCCCTATTGTCCTTACCGCCTGCCTGTTTTCGAACACATGCAACAACATTGAATCTGTTCGATCGCGCACATATACCACTGCGCCACTAGTTACACCCTTAAGAGAAAAGTTTTTCTCTCTCTTCCTTTTTCTTCCTTAGCGAAATCATCTCTGCATGAGATGATCGCTGAGTCAAATTCCATCCTTCGACCGGACCAGGTCGTGTCTCCTATCGCTTCCCTGGTGCGCACAGGGAAGCGATAATCGATTATAATCGTTCGAGTCGTTGTCTCCAGTCGTGAGTCGAGAGTCGCGTTGGGTAAGCACGAAATGTATTCGTGTTTTCCCCTGGCGAATAACATTTAAACTTAAAGTTACATCAAATCGTTTTGTTTTAAATTGTGTATTTGTGTCACCGCCATCAAACAGTATACAATAAATTAAAATGAAATAACCATTTAAATCTGTGGCAGTGTGTTTTAATTTCTGTATGGGTTCCCCTGGTGATCGTTCGTTTACAGGCCGCGGCGGAACTTTTTTTTTTGTGTGAGAACGAAGTGGAACCCAGCACCCATGTCGGTGCCCCGACTTCGCTCCTACAAGCCGTTTTTGATATGAAAGGTCTTGTTGGATGTTACATCTCCACATTTCACCACAAATTGTTTACCCATTATCATATCCCTTCTAGAATTTGCAGTGGAAAAGGGTTTCACACCTATATGTTTTAAGCTATCATTTTTACTTCTTCAAGCAGTTTTTCGGGAGCAAAGAAAGGATCAACACATTTGAGGAGCAAGGAAACAGGAGTCTCCCATTTCGGGCTGCACTTGTAGTACTCGCTTTTCACTTTACCCAATGCAGATTTAAATTTACAATAACCTTCTAAATCATCGCACATTATACTCATTTTTACATTATTAGTTCGCTTCGTTTTAAATATTATACAAGTCAACTCACCCAATTTTATGAGATCTTTTGTCTCCATATACCCGATGACAATAGGCGGTACTTTGTCCTTTCTGCTGATTGGCTGCTGTTGATGCGGTTCCTCGTGTTGGTGTGTTTTTTGCTGTTAATGCGGTATTTGCTGTTGGTTCTTTTACTTATCCTGTTTTATTGACCTTCGATGGTAGTTGTTGTCCTTTCTGCCTTTGTTCTAGCCGCTGGTGTTATTATTTTTTTCTGTTGCTGCTCTTCAGTCTCTGCCAGCATCTTTCATAATAGGAGGAGACTGGAACGCACGACATACTGCATTTAATGACATCAAATGCAACAAATACGGCTGTCAACTCCTTGATCTCCTCCGACTTCATCCATATGTCTACGCAGACTGCCCGTTGCAACCTACTCGAATTTGCAGCTCAACCAAGTCAACAATCGATTTCTTCCTAAAGTCTACAGATAGCTATTCATCTAATCCTCCCACAGTGTCCTTCACATTCCCTTCGGATCATGGCTCTGTCCACACCTCGGTTCAAATCCCCTCGCTTGAACCACTCTACACTCTGAATCCTATTCCAAATTTCACCAAAACAAACTGGAAAAAAGTCAATAAGGATATTGCTGCTAGCTTTTCAAAATTTTCTTTACCGGAATCTTCTAACCTGCCCCCTACACAAATTGACCAAGCAGCGGCCCAAATAGAGCAAATACTGGGAAATGCTCTCTTCAGCCATACTCCCACTATCGTTCCTCATAATCACTTAGGAAAACCCCTACCCAACCTACTCACAAAATTATTACGTATAAAAAAACAACTCCGACGAAAATTGCACACTAGCTACTCACCTTTTATTAAACAACAGATCCAGCTATTGACCTCCCTGATAAATGGACAACTAAAAGTTTTCACTAATCAGACCTACACATCCACCTTAAACAGTATCAAACCAAATCGCGATCTATTTAAAAACATAAACAGACTAACGGGTCGCAAACTCAAGCCTCGAACAGATTATCTTATTCACCCAACTAATAATAACATCGTCCAGTCGGACACTGATATAGCAAACTGTCTCGCTGAACATTTCTGCAAAGTCCATAAGCAAAACGATACCCTCCCAGTAACAAATTTCCACGATACAGTGAACGATTACATTCCACGCTCACTGGAGCCATCCCTCACACCATTTATTACTGAATTCACCGAAAGCAATAAAGCATCACACCCCGTAGGAATCGACACATTCCTAAGCCTTGAAGAACTATCCGAAGTCATTACTTCACGTAACAATAAAAAATCGACTGGCCTAGATGGAATCCCTAACCTCCTATTCAAAAGACTCCACCCAGGCAACTTGCTCCCGATCCTCGTTCTTCTCAACCACATAATAAACGCTTCACATTTCCCTAAAAGTTGGAAAACAGCGGTGCTCGTCCCTATTAGCAAATCTGGGCCCTCCAAGCACCCGGATAACTTCCGTCCGATATCGCAGCTAAACTCGCTTAGCAAGATTCTTGAATGTAAAATCTACAAAAATCTTCTCTCATTTGCCAGGGATAACTCCCTCTTTCCGAACTCTCAATTTGGCTTCCGCTCACAACACTCCACTTGTCATGCTCTCTTAAAACTGACACATGATGTGACGACCCACCTCCAAAACCAATCCCCAACGGTATGTGTCTCCCTAGACATAGCTAAAGCATTCGACTGTGTCTGGATCGCAGGACTGTTATACAAACTTCATTCAATGTATGGATTAAACATCCACTCCACAAAACTTCTCGCTTCTTACCTCTCTGATAGAAAGTTCATGGTGAAAATAAACTCAACTCTCTCGACACCTTATAGCATAACCGCAGGAGTTCCTCAAGGGTCCATCCTCGGCCCACTACTATACCTTCTTTATACATCAGACGCACCGCAGCCACTGTTACCCAATACAACAATGCTCAACTATGCCGACGACACTTTAATTTATTCAAGCAACAAGCTTGTCAAGGAGGCAAGAAACTGTATTAACAGATATCTCCCAATCCTGTCAGCCTACTTTACCAAGTGGAGAATTCAACTAAATCCAACCAAAACTCAGCTCATAGTTTTTAAAGGCAGAAACGCGAGTTGTACAAACAACACTATTCGCTGCCATAATAAAATCAGAATTAAAATAAATAACAATATAATTAAACCCTCCAAAACCTTAAAGTATCTAGGTATAACCTTTACCAACAATCTGTCATTCTCCGCCCACATTAAAAATACGATTCGTAAAGCCACAACCCAACTGAACCTCTGCAGAAAAGTCATGTACAAACCGAATGGTCTCTCTCCCAAAGTCAAATCACTTATCTACAAACAAATAATCAGACCCACTCTCACATATGCATGCCCGATATGGTACCATATCACACCCGCCCAAATGGAGAAGCTACGCATTTTCGAAAGGAAATGCTTCAGACTTATCACTGGCCTCAACCGACATCCTAACTCCCACAAATATTACAACAGTAGTTCGCTCTACTATGCCGCTAATATTGAACGTATAGATCGACGCTTCCTCGAGCTGTCCATCAAATTTATCGAAAATCTTCCCAATAATCCCAATCCGATAATAAATGCGCTCACATCGACTCCGTCAGACAACCGAACTGCCTACCCGAACTGTCTCCACACCAGAACCCTCTTCACCTCTGGCAGGTTGGTCAACAACTCCAATGAGATCGTATACCACAATACTGAACTCTCACCTCACCAGTTTAAATATTGTAATATACAACCCTTCTCTAATATCTTGCGTTTCAACGACCAATCGGAAAGTGTTCCCCCAACCCATATCCCCGACTCATAGTACCCACCCTAACCCAAATTCCACCCATCAACCACTATACCTCCCGCCCCACCCTATTCTAACTTATTGTAATAATAATAGATTTAATAATTAGATAAGCTAGGCTAAGCTAAGTTAAGTTAAGTTAAGCAAATTAGTTATAGGTTAAGTAAATAATTATATCCTGGTTTTCTGACCTTTTCCAGGAAGCCCCACCTACTCCTATCTTGTCCACCCATGAAATATATAACTTTATAATAATGTTTGAAAAATGTACTAGCAAGTATGTGTAAACGATTAAAGCTAAGATAATTATAAGTTATCTGTATTACTTATTGTAACAAATCATTTATGGTCAATAAATACAGAAATGTAAAAAAAAAAAAAAAAAAGTTGCTGCTCTTTCTGACATAACTTCCTTTTTAATTCAAGAACTTCCTCCGTTTGCTTTTCCAGTTCTTGTTTTTTTAAGTCAATTGCGGTAATGAGCTTATCGAGAACCTCGGCCTGATTGCTAGTGTTTGGAATTGATTTCCAGCTCTTGAATACTGACTATCTTTGCTATTACTATTGGCTCATAGTGTCTATGTCATTGATTTTGTGAGATTTGTGACGTTTAGCTTGTGGATTCGGTTGTGGAATCTGGCTTCTCCGTAGCACCTTTTTGAAATTAGTCTGTTCCTCGGTCATATTATGGATCACTTGTTTTCGATTTGTATATTGTTATATAGGCGTGCATGTAGATTTTCTTGATATCCACAGTACTGCGTAAAACTTACGCTGTTGTAATCCAGCGCCGTGCTTCCTCGTTAGAGGGAAGAGCGTGGACCTTTTATTTTTAATCTATTAATATTAATTAAAACTCAGGATTCTTCTTTTACTCTTCTTTGCGTATTTAATAATTTTAATGCTCTTTCTTTATTCACTATTCTAATAACTTCTTCTCTATTAATCTATTCCTTTTCTCTCTGTATCTTTTTCTCTGAACTGTATATTCTTTTCTGAACTTCTAACTTCTCTGAACTGAACTGTCTGAACTCAACTCTTTTCTCAACTGTATTTCTCAACTTCTTCTCAACTCTAATAACTTCTCTGAACTGTATCTTTTTCTCAACTAACTTTACAATGAATTTTTCTCTCTTCTTATATAACTTAGTGTTCTAATCTACTGTAAATTATAACTTAAACAAAATCAATTTTATCAAAGTATTACTTAATCTACTGTGACTTTTAATTTTGAACAAACTTTGAATGAAAATCAAAGAGCCATGTTTCGAATGGAAAAAGGGGCATGTTATGAAAAAAGGGGCATGTATGAAGTCTACTGAAACTGATTTGATATAGAATATAGTGGATGTTTAATTAGGATATATATTAAATGAGAATGTTAGATATGTTAAGAGAATGTTTTAAGGATGTGGTAGATAATTAATGAGATTTAGTGTTAAAGTTAATAATTATAAGGACACTAGTATTCTGGAATACTACAACGCACACAGGTTTAAGTTCACACTTAAACGTGCTACTCTTTTGTCCTCACTGACTCGCGAACTCAATTGATCGCGTTGGTCGCGGTGGACATACGCCAGCACAATCTTCAGATGGAATGGGAGGACATCCTAAAGAACCATGAAGAGATAAAACGCCTGGCCAGTCCAGAGATGACCAGCGGCCACCGCTACTTCGTGGACGGATTCATCGGTCAGGCCGAGGAGATATTTTTGGACGAGGCCACAAAGTTTGTTGAGGTAAGGCACGCCCTCACATCCGACCGTTCGACCGCATCCAAGACTGCGACGGACACCGTTAGTCAACCAAAAAGTCGGTTGTCGCCATTGGTGTCACAAGCACCTTGGTGGCCGGGAACTCCGTCAGCACCTGGCATGGGTAGACCATCTGGCCATCCATCCGGATTACCATCACGACTGATGCCCCCGGAACACACAACCCATACAACCAACAAAGGGGTGACGACAAACACCGAAAAGCCAGCCAAGGCAGGTGCTGTCGAAAGCAAGACAGCCAAAGGCGGAACGGTCGAGAAGAAACCCGATCCAAGACCTACAACTAACGCCGCCAAGGACATCACGAAGGTTCCAGGGGAAGTGAAAGAAACGAAAACTGCAGCAGCACCCACTGCTGATACTACACTACAAAGGAAGGCTGAGTTCAGCACGAAGGCACCAGCACCAGACCAGAAAGATAAATCCGATGCAGCCCAAGAAGGAAAGAAGCCTGCTGCAGAGAAACCCGCCGAGCAAGGCAATGGTTAGATCAACCTACCGAGACTGCTCGAGGCCCAGTCCGCGCTCGACCCAGTCTCCGCAATTAAAGCAAACCGTGCCGACCAAAGCAATGGTGACCACAACGCCGATCAAGGCAATAGACAACTACCGAGACTGCTCGAGCACGGACCCAGTCTCCCAGATTACGGTAAACAACGCCGACCAACTCAACATTAGCGAGATGCCAGGAATCAACACCAAACAAACGATTAAGGAACCGCACACACTCCCAGTGAGTATGCACCAGCAGGCCGCCGACCAGAGTGCCGCCTGCACAAGGCGAGAATCCGGCCCATGTCCCGATGCTCGGACCAACGCCGAAGCCCCACCAGAAACCGATGCAGCGTACGTGGTGTGGGGGACAAAATCCCATGGCCGTTCCTCGTGGGTTGCGAAATTACAACTACAGAAACAGTAACCAGCAATGTCCGTCACAGAGTCCGGTTAATAGCCAGTCTTATCAACAACTACAGCAGCAGCAGCAGCAGCAGCAGCAGCAACATTCACCAGGAAATGGCCGAGGAGCAGGCCAAACGCAATTGTCAGTCACGAAGCTATCGGTCATGTCGATCGACCCGGCCAATTGTAATTCTCTGCACAACTCGGATGGAAGGCTGCCATCAATCGGTGGTCTCCTAGCAACTGCCAGTAGTGGCATCCTAACTGAGACACCGGATGGCCAAACTCCGGCCAATGACCGAAATCATCAACTACGGCCGCTACCACATGTAGCCTCCCCAATAGGGACAGGAGAGTGCAATGCCCCGCTAGGCGGGCGGCGCCCCCCCGCATCCAGGGATCTCCCGGAGCAGGTCTTAGGAAGTCCGACCATGGGATATATCCCTCGCCCGATCACCTGCGTGAAGTTAGAGAGATCTTCTCCGACGACATTCCTCTGTCGGCAGAGATCATACATACAGTAAACTTAAATCATTTTCAGAAAGTGTTTTATTTTCGTTTTATTCAATGAAGACGTACAACTACATATATACAATATAAAATAACTCTGGTACTCATTTTTCCCAAATCATGTTTTGGTCTGATGTTTTTTGTTTTTATTCTTACTATATTTTTGTTTTCTCTTATCAGTGCTGTATTTTTAATACTACATTATCAATTTTTCGAGTTGAAGCGTTACGTCAGTATGTGCCATACTACAACTTCCGTTGAATGATTATTTATATTTTGTTGAACTCAGTGACATGTTATGGACAATTTGATAACGCTACCGTTGATTCGGATTTGATTAATCGCCAAATCGTACATACAGTAGATGATTCTATTACTTATAATAAATTATAAGGAAATTAACAAGAGACAGTCAGTAAACTGCAGAAATCCAGACTGCTATCACGTAACATAAAGCTCCGTGTCTATTGAACCATAATCATGCCGATTGTCCTATATGGATGCGAAACATGGGCTCTCACAAAACGGGAAGAAAACAAATTCCGCGTATTCGAGAATAAAGTTTTGAGGGGCATCTTTGGAGGTAAATATGACGAGGAGGCAGGACAATGGAGGAGACTCCATAACCACGAATTGGAAGAGCTATATCGCAAACCTACAATAGTGAGAGTAATCAAGTCGCGAAGATTAAGATGGCCCGGACACGTGACGCGAATGGGCAACGATAGGACCGTGCATAGAATTCTTGACGGTAGACCAACGGAAAAGAGACCGGTAGGACGGCCGCGACGGAGATGGGAGGACAATGTTAGGTTTGACCTTGAGGAGATCGGATCGAATGGTCAAGCGTGGAAGGAGAGTGCCTAGGACAGGGAACGATGCCGAAGCCGAGTCGGTGAGGTCATGAACTTCCGGGTTCCTACAGGCCAATAAATAATAATAATAAATTATAATAAATTATAAGGCACAAAATTGATCACATATTTGCTTAGAAAAAGAGTTCCTTAACATATAATTCAATTTTATTTTTTAATATGGAATATATAAATCTTAAGTCTAAACCCTTAATAAATATTAATCTAATTAATGTTGTGCTGCATTACTTATTTACTTCTCATTGAATCAAGACCGATTGCTATGCTTGCTCAAAACCCAAGGGTACAGCTTGGCCGGAGTTTGGTGTTTTTCGAACGAATAGACGATGGGTTGGTTTAATATGAAATTTTATCCTGTTCATTCGTCAAGACGTTCTCTACTAAACTGAATTCCATTATTTAGGAATTGAAGGAAGAACGCAGCGCTCCGGAAATACGTACCGAGAAGGGAAGGAAGTGCCAATGTTGCACTCGTTTGTTGTGGATATTTAATGGCATCTTATATGTGTTCATATAAAAAGGGAATCAATTAACTTGGATTCCCCCATTGAATGAATATGATATCCTTCAATTGATTTACTTTAGCTCGGCTCATAACTGCCGTGCATTGTTAAACATCTCTTGGGATTTCCAGGGTGGGGGTATCAGTGTTAGTCCAGGTGTTCTCTAACTACTTGTATAGAGGGATGGTGGGAAAGAAATCGTACAAGGCCGGTAGGTCTTGGGTGCGGTAGTAAACGCAGATCACGTCTTTGGCGTCTGATAATCTGCGCTTTGGTCGGTGTGTATGTTTGTGTTTGTGCCGTCTTGTACTGTGCGTTCGTGTGTGTGGTTTGTTAACAGTAGACCCTATGGGATGGGTCCAGGAATCCTCTATTATAGAGGGGAATGTTGTTGGGAAGGGTGCTTTCTTCAGTTTTGTACTGAAGAAGAAATTGTGGGGGTTTGATCCGAAGAGATCGAGAGAGAGAAGGGTCAAGAACGTAAGAGTCCCGTACAAGTGGGTTCTCGCTGTTCTGAATGCTTTCGGGGTACTTGTATACTAATGGAAGGAAGTACTCTTCGATCTGCTGGTGTTTGGTCGATGTACTCGCTTATATACCCCCGCAGCTGTCCTCGCATTCACTCATTTCTTATGCTGTTCTTTTATTTCACTCGTTTTCTCCTGAATGATGTTCTTTTCCTGAGCTCGTTTTTTGAGTGCCTTTTTCCTCTCGAGTGGTTTTCCGCAATCGGTGTGCAGCTGTGCGTTGTGCTTCCCCGGAACTTGTTTGCTGGTGCTTAGCTTGTCTTTCCTGGGAAATCGCATCGCCAACAACAGGTAATAAAATATTTAGCTTTGAGGATATTAGTACATTTATTTCTTCATTTTAGAGTGATCGACCGATAATAAATCACCATTCGAGACGTAGCTAGTCTGATTCTCTAAACCGGGATCTGGATAAAATTCTACAATGGCAAAACGCCAATCTCGTCGACTTTATTGCGGCGAAGACGCCATATACAACGTTCACAAAATAAAATGTATCATCGGTTCCACAGATAAAGATGAGTTGTCAGGCCATTGTAAGCTAAGGAAAGCATACGTTTGATCGGCAACACGGTCTGTGGGAATGTGTTGTGACATGAACACCTGTCGAATATAGCCAGGTCCGCCTCCAGAATATTGAACAATTTTTTAGAGCCAAAAAGATCTTTTACACCAGTCTCAGTTTTTCTTTTCTACAAATCTCAAGTGAGACCCGTTCTCGAATATGGGTCCCATGTTTGGAGCACTACACCTAAACATACCCTCGACCTACTTGACAGCATACACCGACAGGCGATCCGCCTGATAGCGGACGCAGCGCTGGTACCGGTACTACCGTCGGAGATTTATGGTATTATTCCATGAAATTCGGCCGATTTGATCTGCACAACACAAGCCGATGGATCCCATCAATCTGTGGTTCGCCCTCCCGACGGCAGGTACAATTTTGTATTAGAAGTCGTTCCGTTACAAGACAGGAAATTTATGGAACTCACCGCCAGGACGAATGTTTCCCAAATATTCAAGAAGAACCCCAACCATTACTTAATGGCACATCGGGGCGGTAAATGGGACTTTACGTTCGCCTCTCCTGAGAGAAGTATATTATATTTTAAATAAAAAGAAAACAAAAATGATTGAACACTTGTGTAAAGACAAATTAATATATGATGCTGCTAAGTCACAACAAAGACAACCAGCATGGGCTACCAGACTAATATATTCGTGCAACCCAAAAATTACTTAGGAGCGGATTGGAATTGGTTTTGACACTTGTAACGTGTGGAATGCGTCTATAAACGAAAGGAGTTAAGGAATATGTTTCGCAAAAACTTTTAAGACTCGTTCTGCATTCTAGGCCATTAATTAAATAGTAACCCTTGGGGCAGCCCTCACGATACGAAAATACTACTCAACATGAGTAATAAAATGCAAAAGAGTAACAGTGAGATGATCAAAATCGTTGATGATATTTCCTAGTAGTGTAGGCACGCAAGGTCGCAAGAGGAGTGGAACATCTGTGAAAAGACATCGAAGGGGTGCTTACGGCAGGAGAAGTCATAAAAAACAATAAGATTGCATGGAAACTGAATGCTGTGGTGAACACGGCTTTAGCCAAAAAAACCAGAGGCCATGTACCACCTGCCTCCAACCAGGAATTTTTCCCCAAAGATAGAAAAGCTGCTGTTCGTGCTGATGCCTAAGAGAGTCAAGGGACCAGAAACCCAGTCGTCTTAATAGGATAATAATTTAGTTAAATAATAGAAATTTAGTTAAAGCAAAAATATATGATTTGATCCCGAAAAAAACAAATGCGGACTTCAAATCAACAAGCTTGCAACTCGATAGACGGCGCACAATGGCTGAGAGGAACCAACGAGGTTTATGAATCACAATATATTTTATAGTGTTCCTTTGAAACTTATAGGCCACATTAGCGAGGCACGGTTCTTATTAGTTTCATTATTTTTTTCTGGTTGTTCGAGGAGAAAAGAAAATTAAAACGATAACAAATTTCGAAAAATGTCCATAATTGTTTACAAAAATAAAATACTATTAAATTCTATTCACAATTTTAAGATATTTGACTTAAATAATAATTAATAGGTTTTATTAAATATTTAAATAGTTTTAAACACTATGAAAAAATAATAAAAAGTCCTGCACAACATTTTAAGACATTTGTATTAAATAATACATAATAGATTTGTAGGAGCGAAGGCGTAGCACCGACATGGGCGCTGGGTTCCACTTCGTTTTCACAAAAAAAAAAAAAAAAACAAGTTCCGCCGCGGCAAACTGTGCGCAAGAAAACAACAACACAATGTAACAAACAAACACTCAGGATTAAGTTTAGTTGAACTGGCTTTATTGATATTTCACTTTGAATTTTTTTACAGGTTCCATAAATAATTGTGGTTATAATTAATCGTTAAACACTGAATTGTACTGTTATTTGATTAAAGGCTACAAAACACTGCGAGGAGTTCAATCCAGCCACGGACAACGATACTATGTACACGGTACGGTGGAGATGGAGGTGACCCGACTGCCTTGAAGGTTGGAATAAGACTTTTTTATAACCCACCGTACCGTGCCGGCGACACGACCGCCACGGAGATTGAATTACGACTCAACGATCGTCATCTCATGCAGAGATGATTTCGCTAAAAAAAAAAGGAAGAGAGAGAAAAACTTTTCTCTTAAGGGTGTGACCACTAAGAAAATGCGATCTTTTCGGTGCAGGGGTATATGTGCGCGATCGAACAGATTCAATGTTGTTGCACGTGTTCGAAAGCAGGCAAGGACAATAGGGAAAAATGACCAAATGCGCCGTTGGTAATGCGGGTCATTGTTTACACGATGCCTCGTCGCTATTTTCGACGTTAGGAGAAAAAGGTGCTAAAAGCAAATTGGATGTTTATGGCATCTCTGGCTGCAGTAGAAACCGGGTTAATATTTGGATTAGGAAATGCTGGAGAATTTGGTTTCGGCGTCTATTGCGCTAATTATATGCAGCTGCTTGGATTGTTTATTGATAAGACAAACAAAAAAGGTTGCCAGGCAATGTGTATGAAAAGGTATATGACGCGGCTGGGAAAATAGACGGCGCGATATTTATGGTTCCTGTCATGAAGGTTACAAATGTATGTAAATCTAATTATTTGTTTACCGGAATTCCTATAAGGAAATTTGACTGGCGACGTAGATGCCGAAATTGATTGGAAATTCCTGGTAAGTTAATAAAGAAATCTTAAGGAGCAATGGTATACGAAGAGAATGCATGAAGGTAAGTTTTCTTTACAGGGACTTAAAGATCATAGATTTAATCTCTTAAATGCGTGCAGCATTTTTAGGTACAAATAATCTTGCATTAGCAAACTAAAGGGAGTAGGGTAGTAGTTATGCTGGTTTTTCAGGTAAGTAGACCGTAGGGTTTGGCGGAACCGCTACAGATTTGTTACGGATTCGCACTGGCCACAACCAGCGAATTCGCAATTGAATGGTACCCGTGGCACCAACCTAATAAATGTCATCAATCAGCTGACATAAACAAATCAATTATTCTGGTTATCGAACAACAACAATTTTGTTCCTTCTTCTTCGTTAATCTTTCGTGAGAGATTGTTGTAAGCAAAAACTAATCCTGGTATTTCTTAGTGATCAATTAGAATAAAGATAATTTAAAGTGTAATCAATCATCAACATAACTCGTATTATTATTATCATTCATTATTTGGAGGATTCGTTTATTGAGGTTCCGTCGGCAGTCCATCCATTGGAGGTATTCGTTTCCCTTTTACCTTTAAATTTAATTGGTTTCAGAACTACAACAATCAACATTATTCCACGCCGGGAGATATCTCTGTTCCTGACGCCAGCAACCCAGCCCACAACAAGATCCATTGTTAGTGGAAGGTGCGTTCAATGCTTGTTGAACACACAAGATTAGATAATTTTAAACACGCAAAAATTATGGTTTTTACTTAAAAAAAAATTGAAATTATTGTAGTGAGTTATAACAAATAATTTGATAACGCACCTTAAACCCTCATAATTGAAAATATCCTACGTTCTAATTTACACAACTTGGTCTACATCATTTAAAACTACGTGGTCAGCTTTTTTTACGACCAAGAATAATCAGTTGCTTCAGTGATTAACAGCCCTGAGAATAATACATCTAATTCATTGTTTGCTAAATATGAACATAAAAATAAACAACTCAGCTCAGGCCAAATGCTTAGTGTAAATGCGTTGATGAGCTTAACAGCCCAGAGGAATGACAAACATTAGCCATGTTAGTTGACAATTTAATAAGGAGCGTCACGAGAATGATAGGTTAGGCTCTGATACCTTCCTTTAACTCCCACATGACATACAATCAACAAATTGGAAACCTTCCTCTATGGTGGAATATCGTTTAGATTCTCCAGCCTTCGCAATATGGACTTCCACTTCGAGTTCGTTTGGACGTCTTACCAATAGACGTGGCATTCTTTGGTATAGGTAGTATTCCTACCTATCTTCTAGAAAACCTGAACGATTGCACAGACAAATCGTCTTCATGGTGCTCAAGTACTTACCGTAGATTGAGTAATGGACTTTATAACAGTCTTTATGATATTTTTGTTTCTATTTTCTGACAACAATTACTTGGCAATATCTTACGGAAATAATTTATATTTCGACACCTCAACGGGTAGCCACTGAATGTCTTTGGCACTCTTATTGGCTCAGAGCAGATACGAATGTTGGCTGTGTGCACTGCGACCAACTACTTAATGAATTGCGCTTTAGTGCAGCCACCTTGACCTACAGTATTTTGTTGGCTCGATGCAGGCTTGGCTGATCTCTATAGAGCGTTGTCTGTCGCAAAAATAATTTTAATTTGAGCTTTTCAATTATTACCATGCGAAAGTCAGTCAACTGGTTAGTAGGTAAAATAGATTTTAAAAAGTGTTAGGTTATTGAATGGAAATGGACTTAAAGGTGCAACATTTATTAGACTTGCCGTATGGGGCCGTGAGAAATTTGAGAAAAACTTTTCATAGCTGTGTAATTGTGAGCATGTTGTATGGAGGGAAGGAATGTAATAAATACGGACTTGACCATGAGATTGCTTTTATGGGTAATGATAATGAGTACTACATATTGGAAATGGAAGACGAGGAGAGAATCTGACGTTCTAATAAGCTAAATTGCTCTACTATAAAGTAAATCGTAATTACGTTGATTACAAAACGAAGAACTTTTAATTGAAAAGACTGACCTTAAAAATGGCAATCCGATCATAAGGAGAAATCGTAGATGGAAGCACTCATAGAATATTTCTTTTTTATAACATAGATTTGTTAGGCCACTTATGATATTAAAAGATACAGCGTCTGTTGCAAAAAAGGCGGAAACAGTGATAGAAATATCAGAAAGAAGCATCAAAATCATATGTGTAGATAAATTGCGAAGGTGGATTGTAAAATTTATTTTCCCGAAGAAATGTAACAACAAAAAATAAACCCTAACTGAACACCACTAAGCAAATGCGATGGTGAAAAGCATGTTTTCCAACCTCTACCTCTTGCACGGTGCTTTGACATTGAAGGGTATCTTAAAATCCCTTTTTGTGTGTAAAATTGTTTAAAAAAAGACAATAATAATAATAGTAATAATAATAATAATATAAAAAAATAAAAAAAATAAAAAGAATAATAATAATAATAATATTATTAAAAAACTTAAAAAATTAAAAAAATAAAAATAATAATAACAATATTAAAAAAAAAATAAAAAAAAAATAGTAATAATAATAATAATAATAATATAAAAAAAATTAAAAAAATAAAAATAATAATAATAATAATAATAATAAGATAAAAAAAAATAATAATAATAATAAAAAAATAGTAATAATAATAATAATAATAATAATAATAATAATAATAATAATAATTATTATTATTATAATAACAATAATAATAATAACAATAATAATAATAATAATAATAATAATAATAATAATAATAATAATAATAATAATAATAATAATAATAATAATAATAATAATAATAATAATAATAATAATAATAATAATAATAATAATAATAATAATAATAATAATAATAATAATAATAATAATAATAATAATAATAATAATAATAATAATAATAATAATAATAATAATAACAATAACAACAATTATAATAATAATAATAATAATTGTTGTAGCAGGATATGAAATGAACGGGCGGCTCCTCGTACGAAAGATATTATTTATTAAGGGGGAATCATTATTAAGATTTGGCGCAAGACTAAGGTCATTAGCCCGGAAAAAACAAATCATTATGGAAAATTTAACAAGCCTCAGGACTTGCCAAATAAGGCCAAGACCGGTTCCCGGTTGTAGTGCCGATGATGATGATTATTAAGATTGGCTCCTCGATAGAATAGTGGTTAGTATACCCGCCTGTCACGCGGGAGACTGGGGTTCGATGCCCCGTCGGGAGCCTCCGGCGCAAGACTAAATGAGCTTGCCCGGAAAAAAAAAATCATTATGGAAAATTTAACAAGCCTCATGACTTGCTAAATAAGGCCAAAACCGGCTGCCGATTGTAGTGCCGATGATGATGATGATTATTAAGATTAGTATAAAAACAATTCAAGTGTTATGTTATGTTGAAGCAAAAGGCGCGTTCGGTCTGGTACAACTGTCAGAAGTAGAGCGAGCGCAGTAAGGCGTGAATTCATTTGCCTTTTACTTGTAACGCCCGGTCCGGCGCTGCAATCGCATAGAGCACGCAGCTTAAGACGGATCCACAACACCCCCTCTCGATTGTAGTGCTAGGTCGATCCTCCGAAGACCCCCGAATTGTTGAATTGACTGAGACAACTGACAATATGCGAAATTTCCGGTCTTGTGGCAATCGCCCGGTAATTCAGAGCTCCGACAAGCTCGCGATAGGGCCGATATCCTCCTGGTGACCCTTCTTCTTCAACGTCCTTTTCGAGCCTCGAACCCGATTCAACGGGGGTACTGACGGTGTTACAGTCCTTCACCCGAAATCGAGAGAGTAGTTTCCGAACGTAATTTGGTTGAGAAATGGTAATCTGATTTATGCTCCTGGCGATTTCGATCCCCAAACAATAGCGAGTTGTTCCCAGATCTCTCGCCTCGAATTCCTGCGATAAACCTTTTCGGACGAAGTCAAGATCCTTCTGGTCTCGATAGAATATCAAAATGTCGTCAACGTAGACCAGAATTATCAATGGTTCTCCCCCTCGTTTGAGGCGATAAACGCACGGATCTGTGCTCGTCGGTGTCATATTTAATTCTTCGAGTTTTCCATTCAGTTTCTTATGCCATTGCCGGCCGGCTTGTTTAAGGCCGTACAAAGCCCCTTTCAAACGACATACCTTTTCGCCACCCTGAAGCTGTTTCAGCATTTCCTTGGTCGGATTTGCCTTGTGTCGCGACGGTTTTCTTCAAACATGTTGCGAGTAAATCGGGTAATTCCATGTATATTTCCTCTTCGATCGTACCGTTTAGGTATGCGGTCGTGATGTCCATCTGATGCACCTTAAGATCATACTTGACCGCCACTGCAAGTAGCATACGCATGCATCCCAGCCGAGCGACCGGAGCGTAGGTATCGTGAAAATCGATCCCGGGACGCTGCGCGAACCCCCTCTCCAGGAGTCGTGCTTTTCTTCTCTCGACCTTGCCACCCGAGTCGTACTTGTTCCTGAGAACCATTCGACATCCGACCACGTTGCGATTCTTGGGTCGATTCACGATCAGCCATGTAGCGTTCTTGATTAAGCATTTGACTTCTTCGACGATGGCGTCCAACCATTTTTCTTTGTCCGGTGCGTGCAATGCTTGCCGATACGGGACCTCCGAGTGAAGACTGGCTAAATTTGCCTCCAGGCCCTCTGAGATGCACGACTCCTCGTCATCGAGAGTTCGGTCGATCTCATCCCCTCTCGATCCGCGAGGATCTTCGTCTTCTTGCGTGATTCGATACAATTTTCGCGGGCGACCGGGTGGTCCGGTGAGAATCTTTCTAGGTCTACCCGGAGCTCTTCTGATCGTTTCGGTGATCTCGTCCCTTTCTCCCGTCGGGACGTCGTGTTCCTGCGATTCATTTCTCGATTCCTCGTCGTGGTCCCCACCTAGGTGAGGTTCAAAGAAATTCGGCAGTGATACTCACTCTGGATTGTGATTCGAATCTCGATTCAGATTTGACGAAGACGATGACGATTCGCTATGTATTTCCGTTTTTGTATCGGTATCAGTAAATTTGATGTCTCGTGTCTTGGTTACCCTTCGTTTGTTTGATACCCATACTCGATAGCCTTGAGTCCATTCGTCGTATCCGAAGAAAATGAATTTCATACCTCGCGGATCCAGCTTTCCTTTTCCGGGACTTTTATCCAACATATATGCTGTCTCTCCGAAAGTTCGCATGTTCTTCACGTTCGGGCGTTTTCCGTGCCATAATTCGTAAGGAGTTTTACCTCCTAGCGTCTTCGTAAGGCATCGATTTCTTTCGAAGTTTGCCGTGGCGATCGCTTCTGCCCAAAACGAGGTTGAGTGCTTCGATTGTGTCCAACGCGCCATTTCAAAGAGCGTGCGGTTTTTTCTTTCCGCTACTCCATTTAACTGGGGAGTGTATGGCGTCGTGAGCTTTCGCGCAATTCCCTCTCCCTTCAAGAATCTGTCGAATTCTTCGTTGCAGAACTCTCGTCCGTTGTCGGATTGCATACATTTAATTTTTCGTCCTGGTTGATTTTCGACGAGAGCCTTGAATTCCGTGAAAAACTTCAAGACGTCGCCTTTCTTTTGCAAAAACCTTACTTCTGTCCAACGAGAGTAGTCGTCGGTTAGCGTGAGGAAGTACCTAGCTTTGCCCTTGATTCGTCTCTTATCGGTCCGCATACGTCGGCATGGACGATATCCAATAATTTTCCGCTTCGGTGCCATTTCTTTCCGAAAGGTGGCGCGGTAATCTTCGCTTCCGAACAAATCTCGCACGTATTTGTGGTTCCGTCGTCTTCTATGTCAAGTCCGGACACTATCCCCCCTTTGCTTATCTCCAAGAGATCGCGCCAGTTAAGGTGGCCGAATTTCTCGTGCCAAACGGTTATTAAAGGATTACGCGTTCCCGTCGACAGGACGCAGATCGATTCTTTTCCGGATTCGCGGAGAAAATAGAGATCTCCTTTCCGATCTGCTACTGCGATCGTAGATCCGTGGTTGCTTTTGATTGTACCTCCTTCGCGCGTGAACGACACGATGTTTCCGGCGTCCGTGATGTTCGCGACCGAGACGAGATTGTTACGCAGGTCGGGTACGTGCAGTGCGTTTTCCAGACATATGAGCCGAGTCGTGTCTCCGTCAGATGCCGCGATTTTTACGGTTCCTTTCGCCTTTAAGTCGGTGGAGCTATGATTTCCAGATTAATCTTTAAATTTCCAGCACTTGCGATTTGTTCGACTGCGTCCTTGTCGTTGCATAGGTGTGATGGGCATCCACTATCGAGACACCACGTGTCGTTTTTCTGAACGTTCCCTGCAAAGCAAGAACCCGCGTCTGTGTGGGAGGTTAGAAAGGAAATGTCTTCGCCGATGGCGGCTTTTTCTTTATTTTCGGGATGTTTCGCGTTTCGTTCGGCCCTCTCCGGACAATTTATGGCCTTGTGACCGATTTGGCGACATCTATGGCATTTGTATTTGAATGGTCCCCCGGTACGTAGATCATCCGATTTATCGATGGACTTGTTCGACGCTTTGTTCGTAGTCTTTTTCCAATTTGGCGTTCCTTTTCTCGCGAACATTGCTTGGTCTTCGGCTTGGCTGCGTTGTCTTCTCGTCGCGCTTTCGTCTAGGATTTTAATTTTCAGATGTTCCGGCGAAGGTAACTCGTCTCTCGACTCAATGGCGCATCTGAAATTCTCGTAGCCCTCCGACAGACTGTGTAAAAGCATGATCGATTGTAATTCAATGCTGACTTGTACGGATAATTCGGAAATTTTGTCGAGCATATCGGAGAATTCGTCGACGTGTCGTTGTACATCTCCGCCTTCGTTGAATCGATGATTCATTAGCCGTTTCCACAATGATGCCTTTTTCGCTGGTCCTTTCTATTTGAAAATTGCTTACAATTTCAACCAAATTCCTCGGGCTGTTTCGCAGTGTCTAATTTGCCTGAGTTCGGCGTCGCCAACAGCGAGATACAAATCGGCTTTCGCCTCTTCGTCCTCGTCTTTCCACGCTTGCAAATTTTCGGCTGCTTCCGGTTTCGGTTTTTCACCGCTTGCGTGAGCCCACGTTTTGTTTTTGTCATGAGTGCCCGCATTCTTAGTCTCCCGGTATCATAATTTTCTCTGGTTCGTAGCATGACCGTCCATTTTGTTTCCAGTGAGGTTATATTTCCGCGTGTATTTTCCACGTTGTCTTCTCGTCTTTTCGATTTCCAATTTCGAATGTTCAGGCGATGTTTAAACCTGGGCCCATAACCTGTTGTAGCAGAAAATGAACTGAACGGGCGACTCCTCGTACGAAAAATATTATTTATTAAAAGGGAATTAATAATGATTAGTATAAAAACGATTCAAGTGTTGTGTCATGTTGAAGCAAAAGGCGCGCTCGGTCTGATACAACTGTCAGAAGAACGTTTTTAAATGAGCATCTTAGGAAGATCGCATTTTGCTTTGATCAGCTAGAGGTAGAAGAAGCTACTGCCACCCTCTATAAGGAAATCGACACTGTCATTTCTTTATATGTCCCTTATTCTCGACATAGGATATCGGCTTCATCGCCACCGTGGTACAACCGCAAATTCCTCACTCTTCAGATCAAGAGGAATAATTTGTGGAACATTTTCCTAAAAACATGTTCCTCCCTAGAGTACTCCAACTATCTCGGTGCCGTTACAAACTTATGGCGTATTGCTACGATAGTGAAGAACGTGTCATTCGAACTGGCGCTGTGACGGTTAGAATCATTAAAAATTGAACCAATGCTCAACACACCAGGCCACTGCCGCGTGTACGAATTCGATTTCTAAACTCAAGTACACTCAACTGATGTGGAATTGTTATGTTATCGCTATGGTATACGGCTCTGATGCTTTGCTTATTCGAATTTCCTTTCGGTGTTCTCCACTATTTGCTTGCATATTGTTTGTGTATCTCTTAGAAACGCCACAAACTCACCGATCTTTACAACTCCTCTACTTCAAATCTCTCTCAAAAGCACAAAATAACCTGATCAATGACCACAGCTATTTTTTTCCCTTTACTAACTACAAACTGATATCCGACGCATATCCCAACTCGCTTTCCCATGACACGATTACTTCAATCGACCCCCAAACTATTGTCCATCTATTCGCTTCTTTCTCAATAAAAACTTTCAAACACAACTGTTTTGAGTCTACCTTGTCTTGCTTTAAACACCTGCCCGAATTCTCCATTGGTCCTTTCATCTCTGAACTTATTCAGCATCACCTAGGCGAAGAAAAATTGAACTTATTTAATTTACTATTTTGACCGCTAACAGCGCCTCAGCATAACCCGACCTGCAATAGCATACATTCGCAAACATGCAAAGAACACTCTTCCCAACATGCAACAGCATTCGTTCCCAAACTTACCAAGAATCCATTACCCAAACCGTAATAAAATGTATTTTCAAACTTACAACGGAATATTAATCATCTCCCTCAACTACATCAAACCGCATACATGTTTCCAAAAACCACTTCGGTTAATTCCCTACTTAAATTATATTACTCGCTTGCGACAAAGCAGCTCTAATTTCCTCCGAAAATCATTCCGACTCACTTCCTGCTTAAACTATTTTCTCGCTTGTAACCAAGCAACACTTCGTTCCCCCGAAAATTATTCTGGCTCAAATCCTGCTTAAACTATTTTCTCGCTTGTAACCAAGCAACACGTAGTTTCCAAAGCGAACCTGCGACTGTACAATCAAGTCTACCGTGTCTCTCTGTCTCTGTCGAGTGGGGTCTAAGCGAAAACCATTTAGTGGTGTGTCGGAATCTTGCCCCCCCTAAACGAAAATCATTTAGTCGTGCCCCTTAAGGTCCCGCGGGCCGGCAATCATTTATTAAGTATAAAAATAGCGTACAACATGAACAATAAACAATGTCGTCAAACGCAGGCAATCGAACCGTTTCTTTTAATAAAACCTAGTGAGCAATTAAACAATTCGTGAATAACTGTACCAGTGTGTTTTATTTCCTACGGCTTCGCTTCCTCGCTGTCCCGCGGTGCCCCGGGTGTTTGCCACCTTTATTTTCTTCGTTGTGAACAGGTACGGTGGCTGAGCGATGAGGACCGGAGCGAACCCCGTGCCGTAGGGCGGCACCCCACCCCTCCGACCCCACAGGTCCATCTTCCTTTAGCGGAAGAATCCCACCTTCGTTGCCATTCTCTAAGGCTTGAGAGCTCTAATTGTGACCGCATTCACCAGCGATTCTCTTGTGAAACCTCGTGCAATGCAACGTTTTCTTTAGCTGTAATGTCAAGTGGTTTCCTCCCTACCAAAACATTTATGGCATCTTCAGATACCGTTCGGAATATGCACCATACTCTTATGTGCTAAGAACACCCCCCTCATGTACGACTTATACTGTACGGCTCCTGGCATTATATGGGCTGCATACATTATAATGGAGGTGTTGACACTGGTTATCAGTTTTCTTATGTGAGGCCGGGGTCCTCCAACATTGGGTAGCAGTCTCGCTAGAATTTTGCATACTCTTGCCGTTTTTTCACTCGTTTTCCTCAGGTGATGCTTGAAGGTCAGCATTTTGCCGAGTATAACACGAAGATATTTCATATAGCGACTGGATCTGATTGTGCGTCCTTCTATTTCCAAATCTGCGGGTGCTTATTAAAACTGCCTCCGTCTTATGTCCAGCTAGTTTCAGTCCGGGTATATCTAGCCAGCATTTACTGCTCTGGATTGCTTGGGAGCAAATATTCTCCAGGTCATCTAAATATTTAGCTACGGCCACTATCGCCAATTATCTGCATACCCAATGATTTTAACCTGTTCTGGAACTTTGATCCTGAGCACACCATCATACACGATATCTCATAACGGCAGACCTAATACAGATCCCCGAGGTACGCCCACTGTTATTTTATTTTCCTGTGGTCCCTCATCTGTATCATAGAGCAGTATTCTGTCCGAGAGATAGTGTGCTAGTATACGCACCAAGTAGGATGGAACTTGTCTATCGCCCTGTTGTGTTTCTTGTAGGGGTTTTTATTTTCAGGAAGCGTGTCTCCTGGTCCTTAAAAGGACAAGGCGATCTTTTAAAATTTGACCGCTCGTGAAAACTTGTCCTACAAAAGGGGTCGTTGCCGTGCTTCCTCTGAATTCAAAGGGAAGAGCAACGTCCTTTGATTCGGCCTTCGTCCTGATGTCTTCACTTGGTCTTCCGTGGGGGCCAGGTGATATTTAGATATCCGTGCAAATTAAAAGTCATCTAGTTTCCTTTTCGAATATGATTTTATTATATTATTCAGGATTTTCCTGGGGTACTTCCTCCTGGGACTGTGAATTTAGACTGCGGCCCGGAGATCACTTGACTATTCCTTTATAAAGGAAAAGGAATCGAAAATTGTATCTCAAAGATACACATTTTCGTGCAACAATCTCGATCTTTTGGATATTTCGAGCGAGATGTTGTATTTACATAAGATAAGAAATCAGTTTCTTGAATTCTTACGAAACTATTACGCAGATGTGTGAATGTATCTGCTTTTGAGTTTTTGTTTGTTTAACTCAATGGAATTTTTGGGATAGAGATAACGATCTCTGAATTTTGGATTTGGGTGATGCTGTGGAGCAAATGTAGAACAATAAACGAATATTAGATTCGTTTATTGTAACTTTTAATTTTAATTTGGATTTTTGGGTTAATAATGCCGTGGGGGCAAATGTTAGGCAATAACGAATGTTTGATTCGTTTATTGCAAATTTTGGTTCATGTTTGGGTTTTTGTGGGTTTTGATAGGATTTTGGGTTTTAGGGTAATATTGCTGGGATTTTGGATTAGGAATGGGGGACAAATGTGGTAGGGCTTTTTGAAGCACTACAGCCCAACAGCCCTAGAATCCGATTCCAGTTCACCAAGTTAAATGCATTTTTAACGTCTAGTGTCATAACGGCGCAACATTTTTTTAGTATCTCCCAGCTAACGCATTGCGACGATGTCGCACGCCACAGATAGTACTTTACCGGTTGATCTACCTTTCCGGAACGCATACTGCGATTCAGAGACGCTCGATGACCGCTCAGTGAATTGTTTCAGGCGAGTGGGAATTGGTCGCTCAAGCAGTTTCACTGTTGTGTCGAGCATGCACAACGGGCGGTAGGATAAGGGCGCTTCTGGATTCGTGACTCCTTTTGGAAGAAGCATAAGTCGCTGTTTTTTCCATCGTTGGGGAAAGTGTGCTGTTTGGAGGCAAACACGAAGAGACTGCTGAAGACTTCCGGGTTTTTTGTTAAAGCACTCTATGGTGTATTTATTGTCTTGGTAGGTTGCCGTCCCGACACAGGTTCACCAAGACGTCCCAAACTCTACCTCGTCCGTCTGCTGCTTGTTCAAGGAAAACAATTAAAGGTTTTGAGTTTGCAATGTAATTTATATTAAACATAAAATTTCGACTCGTAATTATTCTTATGGTTAAACAGCACAAAATAAAATTTATTTTATTATACACGAAACTTACTTTCAGTTTTGAGTTTTAAGTTTTGAATATTAAGTTTTGAGTTTTAAGTTTTGAATTTTAAGTTTTGAGTCTGCCATATAATTTATATTAAACCTTGAATTATAATTCGGGATCGTGGTTATTTTATCTCAAACAATTGGAACCGTACACGATTCACCGGGTAAGAAAACTATAGTACTGGGTTAGCACCAGTTTTGTCGTTAGATTGCAGTAAGTATATTTTTCTTTTCACTAACGCGGTAATAACATTCGCTGTGTACGATTGGCACTGTATAAAGAACCACAGCCCGGGGGTAGCACCAGTTTTTTCGTTTTGATTAAAGTGCGTATATTTTTATTTTCACTAACGCGGTAGCAACATTCGCGGTGTACGAATGGCACTGTAAAAAAATAACAACCTCAAAAGGAACCAAATTGCTCTCGTGGTCGCTAGCTAACTGATTGCTTTATCAATTAACGTGAGGGCACGACTTACCCTCACGGAATCCAAGACGCGATTGAGTATCGCCACCGAAGCGACAGAATACCAAAATTCGATCCATCGCCTCGATGACCATATTTGGTAATTTACCTTTTCGAAGGGTTGAAACGCACACACACGATGATCCCCTTTGGTTGCTCATCGCGTGTGTCGCCCAGCATGCGAACCACGAACATGAAATTAAATAAAAACAAACAACCTTCGCAGCTGGGGCAAGTCATCCTGAAAAGGGTTAAAATGTTTACACGATCAGCAACTGTGTAAAGCATTATTGCTGATCGTGTACATCACATTTCCATAATAGGATATTTTTATCCGACCAGCACTGTGTGGAACATTCATGCTGATCGGGCGCGCGTTGCTGGCGTCCTCTTAATGAATCGCCATGCACGTGTATGGGAAAAATTCTTTCTCTTGTGTGCTTGGACAAAGCTAAGGATTTACGTCGGCTACGTAATGTTGTACCGAGTTGTATTTTAGGGGCATTTCTTTGGTACTTTTGGGCAGTGTTGATTGCTGTATATGCAACTGGCTTTGCCTTTGGAGTACATGGTGCGATTCGCACAACTATGCCCTTGTAGGAAATGTCTGTTGTTGCTGATGTATTTTTCGTATCAGCAGACATTGTGCTCCACAGATTTTTGGTGGTTATTGGTATAACCAATGCAGGTAAGTACTTGCTTTATTGAAACAGGACGCTTATGAAAAGGGGTTACCTGGTGGTAGATGATCAGGTAAGTAGTGGCGTTCGCAAGAACCGCCACAACTCTTCACTACAGCGTTATGAATACCAATCACTCCCGCGATCTTGTTTTTTTTAACAACCCTTGCAACCAAGACCACTTCTTCGGTGGTCACGGGAGGTATTTCTCGTTCTGTGATGTTCATTTCCTCTTGCGCTCTCAACACCTCATCACACTGCGGGAAGAGGACAGCAACGATTCCGGCCATGCCACTTTATTTTTTTTTGCATTTGACTACTGTTGTTGTGTATGACTAACCTGTAGGCGCTGCCCCATGGATTGTTATTTAATTCATCTCTTAGGGGGCAAAATCCGTCATATTTACTCTTGCGGATAACATTCCTCAACTCCTTTCGCTCGTTGACGTATTCGGCATGTACCTGTGGGTAGGTGTTACGGTTTCTTGATCCTTGTTCCAGCGTCGTGACCTGTTACATTCCGATCGCACGTGGGCGATATCTGTGTTCCACAAATACACTGGTTTCATAGCCCGTGGTTGTTGTCTTTGTCAGGGAATAGAAGCATCACATGCGGTAATTAGCCACTTCGTGACTTTTCCAGCCTGTCTATTCGCATTGGCCTCTGCGTCTAACTGTTCGATTTTGTGTCCCAGTATAAGCAGTGGTGCAAGACTAATGACCTTGCCCAGAAAAAACAAATCATTATGGAAAATTTAACAAGCCTCAGGACTTGCCAAATAAGGCCAATACCGGTCCCGGTTGTAGTGCCGATGATGCTGATGATAAGCAGTTTCGCATAGAGGTCCTTCTCTTTCCACCCATTTTTCTGGGCCTTCTTCGCCCATTTTCCAGTGATGAATCCCCTGTGTGGTAATACTGTGGCGGTTCTACGAACCGCACAAACCACTATTGGTCGAGATGTCGTCGTTCCACCAAGGAACATACTCACCTATAGCCAAGCCACACGTGCCCACAGACACGTGTTCCTATAGTCCTCCTTTCCATCTGAAAAAAGGGAAACATTCATACTGGTGTCAGCAACCCCACGTACCCACAGAGACGTGGGCCACAAGTCCCGAACAATTTTCCTACGCCTGCACGGCGAGCGAAGGGCATGACCCAGCACAGAAATTGTGTGTCGATCCATCAACTGGATATACACAAACGCTTGGCACAGCTGCGCCAGATGTCGACAAACATCACATCTGCGGCGATAAGCGAATTGCCGGAAAACCAATCCGTCGACAAAACCTTTGTCCCTGCCGCAATGCACTTCGCCTAAACAAAGGCCATTGCAGAGCAACAGCAATAAACGAAAATGCTGGTCATATAGGGCTAAGTAAACAATGATAATTACCATTATCCCATGATCGCCTAAAGTAAATCACACATTCGATTGTGTGCATAACGGATGCATCAAAAGTGTGAAAATGCTGATGATCACAGAATGATCTACAGCCAGCTCACGGCAACCTCCGCGTCTGTATGTATGAGCACGATCTTCTCTGGTGGAGAGATTCTCGATTGAGAGAAAGTCACCACCCAGGGAAAGCGAAAGGAAAATAGAAAACTATGGGGTGACTATGATCATTCCCAGAGAAAGTAACCACAGTCTAGATAGAGAACCCCGACGAGGAGGTATTCGCACAGGCATTAAACCGAAAAAGAAACCGCCCGACCCGAAGTCTCGTAACTTTTAAATACGCGAGTTAAGGCAATTGACCGAACTGCCACCGAAGGCAAACATATATTCGACGTTCAACGCTCCGCATTTCAACGTGCGCTGACCCGTGATCCTCGCGAAGGGCATCGGAATTGTGTTTTTCGAGTATTACCTTGTTCTCCCAAATAATTAGATCAACTGCGGACAGTAAAGCCAGAAACTGACAAGTTATCCTCGTCGTGGCATTTTTTTGGTATTCAAACGGGTGACTTTTTTATATGTGATCAATTTCGTGCAAACAATAAGTGATAGACTACATACGATCGACAGACGTAAGAATAATTGCAAAATTGACTCGTTACAAGGTGTGGTGAAATTTTGTCGTTTAAATATATTCGTTGTATCGAAAACAATTGTGAACCAAAAGTCAAAAAAAAAAATCGAACAATAAAAATAAAAAAAGAGTGTTTCCAAAAAGGAAAGAATTTGTGTTTTATTGTGCTGCATTCGCTCCGTGTTCCAGGTTGTTCTTTTGTTTGTGGACAGTGTTCGGCGGAACACTTCAGATACATCGACGAAAAGACCAAAAATCTGCCAAAATACTTCGTACATCACGGCTTGGTGGTCACTATGGGTGTAGGCATGCAAAATTCGCCACTCCACTATGGCTGTGACTTTGTGTATGTCTGTTAAGATTGCGATGCTGTGATTCTTCTTGCCGGTCCACTTCCTCATTTCTTGTGGAGCCACGTAAAATGTTTGACGTCCTGTCTCTCACTACTCGCTCTTCACGATTGCTCTTTGCCATTCTAAGCTGCTCGTCTCCCATACCAAGTGCCTCCCATATTTGTTCACAATCCACAAAGAACCCGGTAGGCGTAGGTCTGATGAGCCGACACTACCATAAGGGAACAAATCATCAAGAAAACACCGACTCGACAAAAAGAAGACGTAGGGGAAAACGGAAAAAAGCGGGATATACGCGTCGGCGCGTGGAATGTTCGAACGTTATATAAACTACGCGCGATACAGACGTAGCCACAGACACGATTCTTTTTCGACGGTCGTAGAACACGCGAAACAATATAAATTGGATATCGTCGCGCTTCGGGAAGTCCGACTCCCACATCAAGTAATCGAAACCAACGGATTTACACTACTGTGTGGAGGTACCGATACATATAACCTCGGAACTGGCTTTATCATAAGCAAGAAGATTACGCTCCATGTAAAAGATGTGCAATTTATAAATGACCGAATGTCTGTGCTAAAAATACAGGGCCCATGACACAATTATGTATTTATAAACGTGCACGCCCCAACAGAATCTACGGACGAATAAACGAAGGACACATTCTACGAGACCCTAGAGGAAGTATTTGATGGGATCTCATCATTCGATGTTAAAATCCTCCTCGGCGAACTCAATGCGAAAATTGGAAAGGAAGATAACTTCCAACCAACAATAGGTAAAGAAAGCCTACATGACGTTTCAAATGATAATGGTATTCAAATTATCACGTTCGCAGCGTCAAAAGATCTGGTAGTGAAGAGCACGATGTTCAAGCACAAGCGAATCCATAAAGCCACATAGATGTCACCCGACAGCGTAACGCGTAACCAAATAGACCACTTCCTCATAGATAAAAGACACCACTCGAATATCCTTGACGTAAGATCATATAGAGGAGCAGATTGCGACTCCGATCAACTTCTAGTGATGGGCAAAATTAGAAGTCAGCTCGCAGCAAACCCACATGGACCGTCACGGGAAACGAGCAAAAAGATCGAGATTGATAAACTAAAAGAGCTACGTAAAAGGGCGGAATATCAAGACGAACTAACGAATAGATTTAGCATCCTAGAGAATGGCAGTAGTGAGGAAAAGGAAGCCAATAGTGTGGACACTGAATGGGGATCGATCAGAGACTCAATCAAACAAACAGCCCAAGAGGTATTAGGATTTAAGAAAACAACTAAGTCCAAACCTTGGTTTGACGATGAGTGCAGGGCTAAGATCGAAGAACGTAAACGCCTCAGAATGATCCACTTAGAAGCATATGATGAAGTCAACGCAGTAAAATACGCGACAATTCGGAAAGAAACAACTAGACTTTTCAAACGCAAAAAACGCGAATGGGAGAAGACTCGGATCGAAAAAATCATAGAAAATTCTAGAGCAAACAACATCAGAGGTATGTATGCCGACATAAATTCAATTAGAAATGGCTACCGAGGGAGAGCCAAAATAATCCGAGACACAAACGGCTGTCTGGTGACAGAAACAAAAAATATCGTGACAAGATGGATGCAGTACTTTGAAAACCTACTCAATGTGCGCACCCATCAACCGCAAATAAACGCACCAGACGTACATACAGCCGAGCCTCAGATCCCAGAGCCCTCTTTCGACGAAGTTGTAGACGCGATAAATCGACTGAAAAACAACAAGGCGCCCGGAATCGATTACATACCGGCAGCGCTTGTGAAGCCTGGAGGAGGGGCAACCACTCGAAAGATCCACCAACTGGTTAAAATAATACGGGACAAGGAAGTCATTCCGGAAGAATGGAAAACTTCAATAGTCATCCCCATTTTCAAAACAGGCGACAGATCTGCTGCGAAAATTACAGAGGAATATCATTGCTCCCAATCACATACAAAATATTAACAAATATCATACTGGCAAGAATCACACCGTACGCAGAAGAAATATTGGGAGACTACCAACGCGGATTCCGTCGGAACCGGTCAACAAGCGACCAGATGTTCACAATAAGGCAACTGCTGGAAAAGAAGTGGGAATACGGAGAGATGGTTCACCAACTGCTCGTTGACTTCAAAAAAGCCTACGACTCAGTCGCAAGGCAAAGGCTCTACCATATTGTGGTTTAGCTGGGGATCCCGAAAAAATATGCCGCCCTCATTAAAATCTGCATGAACGAAAACAAAGGGCGAGTTAGAATAAAAAACCACCTCTCAGAGCCATTTGAAATTCGGGACGGACTAAAACAAGGGGATGGCCTCTCACCATGCCTTTTTAACCTTGTCCTCGAGTATGTTATCAGAGAGGTACAAGACGACAACACGGCCGGAACATCCCTAAATGGGGTCACACAAGTGATCGCGTATGCGGATGACATCACCGTTCTGGGCGATAATCTCGAAACTATAAGTAAAAACTGCTGAAATCCAGATTGCTATCACGTAACATAAAGCTCCGTGTCTATAGAACCATAATCATGCCGATTGTTCAATATGGATGCGAAACATGGGCTCTCACAAAACGGGAAGAAAACAAATTCCGCGTATTCGAGAATAAAGTTTTGAGGAGTATCTTTGGAGGATATGACGAGGAGGCAGGACAATGGAAGAAACTTGTGGCGGTTCCGCCAGATCCCACGGTACGCTTTCCTTAAAAACCCCCATAACACCCATCTTCCCATATAATTTGGCCAATGCAATCGCATTAGGCACCTGAAAATGCTACACGTATTAATTGGAGCAAAGCTATAGTCGTAAAGCTTCTGCAAGAGAATTCTTACCTTTTCAAGCATTCCTTCGCTTACAAATCCCCTGTAAGAGTTCTTACTTTCCTTATCATAAATTATCCTGAAAAGAAAAACCCCGGTTCACATATCATGTAACCATGCCAGCCAGAGATAATTATCATGGCGTCGCCTATTCCTACCTTCATTCATGTATACGATAAATTTCTATATGTATACATTGGCTGGCGATGTTTTTCTCCCAGCAATAAAATTCCCTGACTCGCACAATGTGCAACCCAAAGCAAATACGCATTCCGCGTCCCTTGGCATCAATCGAAATCCAAGCATAAACAATGCAAATAGGTATTCAATACGTACCCTTACTAGCGATGCCATAAACACCATTTCCCAGTAACCTGGCTAAAACTAATTAGCACATTTCCACATCGCATCGTGGTTTCTTTGTTTAGCTGCTACGCACATGCATCCGACGATTTCGGTTTTATTTGCTTTACCGAAATCGTATCCTAGGAATGCACTTTATGTCTTTCTTTGTTCTAGGCACATATACCACCATGATCACGATGAGCGAGTGAGCTCTGAACGAGCAAAATATCGTTGAGTCTTATTACAATCATCAAAGGAGGCGGCCGGGTCTTCTTCCGTTTGCCGTACCGTGCACACGGTACGGTGCGTTTACACACGCGATGTTTTACGTGTCGAACCCTTAATTCACCAAACAAATCCCCAGTGAAACGGTGCCACCAATGAAACCTATTAATAAACCAATTAAACAGTGTACAAAATGTGTAACGTTACATATCGATAAAAACAACTAATGTAGACCCAAAAATAAATAACAACTTAAATGAAGTTATAAACAATTGACACAAATAGAAATAAAATAAAGCAGTGCGTTTCATTTTCTTGTACTCTTGGATTCTTGGAAGATCATTTACAGCGCACAATCAGTGAGTGACAGAGAATAACGTGCGTTCTAATCTTTTAGCAAACGGATGTCTTCTGGTGTTCGGTACGGATCGTCGTTTCTTGTTGGTGTATTCTTTCGCCAAATCGGTTAGTGATGGGGAGTGAAGTGAACCGTGTGCCCGTGTCCGGCATAATACATCTCACCCCCCACAAACTTCATAACCACGAATTGGAAGAGCTATATCACAAACCTACAATCGTGAGAGTAATCAAGTCGCGAAGATTAAGATGGGCCGGACACGTGGCGCGAACGGGCAACGATAGGACCGCGTTTCGAATTCTTGACGGTAGACCAACGGGAAAGAGACCGACCGGACGCCGGCGACGGAGATGGGAGGACAATGTTAGGTTTGAGCTTGAGGAGATCGGATCGAATGGTCAAGGTTGGAAGGAGAATGCACGGGACAGGGAACGATGGCGGGAGGCCAATAAATAATAATAATAATAATAATATTTGTCCAGTTCGTTATAGTGGGTGGGGGGGGGGGGGGGGGGGGGGGGTGAGAGAAGAGAGAGGTAACAACAACAGAGCCATATCAACCTTCTAGAACTTCCCGGAAAATTCGATAGCGTCGGTTTTCGTTTTTCTGTTAGCCAGTTGGCTGCGTCCGCTTCATTATATTAACTCAGCAAATACTATATTGAGGTTATTGATGTGTAACCAAAGGTAAGTTTAAACATGTATGTTCTTTAGAATCTTCAAGGCACCCGGAATTCGAGTGGACGGCTGGACATTTGTTGAGTTTCTCGAAAATATTATTGTTTTCTCATCGTTTTAGCGGAACGTGGAAATATCCGCCACAGTCCCACAAAATTTTCTAGATCTTAGGGTTTTTCTTTTGATGATTTATAATATGATCTTCCTCCAATATAGTAATATTGATAGCTACAAGTGTACTTTGGTGCTGACATTTTTATTGTACAACGATTCCAAAAGACACACATGCGCACGCAACTGTAGGGAAGAATATAGCACCACGGAAGGGTCGAAAAGTATTTCATCAAAGCCATATGCCAGAGGATAAGCAAAGTGATCTACATTTTAAATAGCGAGTTGAAATATCGATGTGTACATTTGACCGTGATCTGATGCGTCTGCAGTTTGCTTTTAACCTTCATTGTTAGAGTTCGGATCATATTGTTCAGCACTTCGGAAATTCTACAATTACATTTCGAACTTTTTTACTGGGGTCACGGAGGTAGTGGCGTCTATCATGTCTGCTGTTGTTGTTATTAGGGTGATGATCATTGGTCTAGTTGCTGTTGTTGCTATTGAGGCTTTGAGTACGTACCTTGTACCGTTAAGTCATGTAACTGATGCTCAATACTCAGAGCTATCCATGGGGTTAAATTCCCTAGCGTTTAATCAATGATCACCGAATTACTGGCGATGACTTTATTTGATTTCGATTTTAAGACACGCTTGAATGGGAAAACGTAATGCGGGCAATGAAAAACGAGTAACAAAATCACACCAACCTATATAGATTGAACGTAATACGTATATGGGATACGGTAAGACTACCTGCAAGTTAGCGGAAGGAAATTTGTTTGGAAAGAGATCTATAACACTTCCCCAATGGGTACGAGTATGTTGGTCTAGATTGGACAAACCGAAGGAGGTGAACGGAAGGAGACCCATAACCATGTGGTAATCATGATCTCTCATATTGTTCCCAGCTATCCCCTGGCGCTTTAAGTTTTACACCTGTTTTCCGTTTGTAATATTACAAATACTTTCTTAACTACTCTTGAGTTATGTTTCGGAGACCGCCTTTGTTTTATTTCCTGTCAAGCATTCTTCTAGGTTTTTCGCATTTTTCGAATCCTGCCAAGTCGTTACAAGGCAATTAAAGGCTAATTAACTTTTAATAGCTATGGTCCAATCTACTGACATCGCCATTAACGCAAGAGTAAAACATAAAACGACACGCGGCACTTGAGTTTGCGTTTGGAAACAAACAGTCGTCCAACAGGTGGACACGCAATTGAAACCAAGTAATTTTTACTGAAGTTTTGCTCGGTCTAACTGGCTTTGGCAAACGGGTGCTGTGCGGGAAACTGAAGTCATATTACCACGCCATTATATCAGGTCATAAGCTCCATCCATTGATGCTGGTTGTATTGAAGAAGTACACATACTGTATCAGAGTCGGCCATCACTTGTCCTTGAGAAGACCACTTTAGTGATCTACTTTATTACCGGACGTGGGTCCAGATGGTGTGGCAGTTGATTAGAGAGACACGAAAGGTTCAGATAACATCTCATGAGTAATTAAGCAGGCAAATAATCACATTACTTCTTGGATCAATTTTACAATCTTCTTGAGAACAATTATGCCTGATTGATGGCTTCACAGAGATGTTTGGGCAATAAAAAGATGTGGGCGATATTGCTTTACTGCCAGTGACTGACTCCAAACGGATAATTTATAGATCAACTTTCTGATTTGAATTTCAGATGTAATGTGAAGGCGTCAAAAAAGGGGCATTTTGGATAATGTAGAGTTCACCTTAGGGATGGTGGTACATTATTTAGTGTAAAATAAAATTGTCCTTGAAAACAGAAATGTACGATAATAAAATAGCCCAACCCATTGCAAAGTTAGCATATTGAAATTCGTAGATAGTTCATTAAAGATTTACGGTATGTGAGTGTTCTGTGAGAGTGTTCATTGTTATCTTCTAAACACTTTGATTCTTTTCGGATTAATTGGGGGATGGTGGCGTTGGTTCACAGAATAGGTGGAATCTTGTCAAATTTACACTGGATCAATAATTCTATGTAAATAAACACAAACTGTCCCAACGTTTTATTATTGTTTTGCTTTTCAAAATAAAACATCTTTAACCAAATAGTAGATAAAATTGATGAATCAAAATCCGCATTTCAGTAAGGTAGCATACGCATAGGCATTTATATCATAAAATGCATCTGGTCGAAATGTGTTTTAATATTTTGCAGGCGGCTGGAATTGTGGATGGTGTTTATGGCTCCGGATTGTAACGTGTAATTTCGGTTTCGTTGATTCCGTTCTGGTATTATTGATGTGTAAAAAGGCACCTTGCACAAGTCGATAGAATTATTGAAATTTGTTTGCAGCCATATCATCGTCCAGTAGTTAAAAATGGACCATAAAACAATTTTAGACAATCTATATACGGGGTCAGGTCAATAAGTCTTTAGAAAATGCAGAAGATTTTCTTTTATTTTCTCATTTGGCTGATCTAATAATGACGCATAATACTGCCCAGCTATCGTCTGTCCGTTTTCGAAATAGTCAATGAAGATGATACCACGTGCATCCCAAAACACAGTAGTCATAGTCTTTCCAGGTGATTTCACCGTCTCTGCCTTCTTTGGAGCCCGTTCGCCTCTAACAATCCACTATTTTGACTGTTCTTTCGTCTCGAGAGTGTGGTGGTGTATCCATGTTCCATCTCCAGTTACAAATCTGCGCAGAAACTCACCTGGGTTGCGATGCATGCCCTCCAAAAGAGCCTTAAAAGAGACCACGCGGTTGCGTTTGTTCTCAGCTGAGAGTAAATGCGGCACCCATTTCGCAGATATTTTTTTCATATCCAATTTTTCATGCAAAATTGAAACATGAAACAAATTGAAAATTGACAGGTACCTAGTGAGGAATGATGCTTATGGAATGATGTGTGACTAGCGGCTTGGCAACTTGCTCCATCTTGTTGGAACCACATGTTACTGGTCTCAAGTCCATCTAATTATGGTCAGAAATAGTCTTCGAAAAATAGCAAAACCCATTGATCGTACCATGACGATCATAGGTGAAAAAATATAATACTGTGGGGGATGAAGTCGTGGCACCGATATGGGCGCAGAGTTCCACTCCGTCCCCACAACTTCCACTAAATGTTCCACAGCCTTCTCCCGAAAATTGTTCAGCAAAAACACAAGCACAGAGAGAAAAGATAAATGAAAAGGCACTGGAGGATTTTTGACGTTAACTTCTCTTTATTCGAACTAATTTTATTTCACTTAAACTACGTTTCCAATAGCACTTAATTTTGGTTTGATTGCCAAAGCCGAATTTCGGGAATCGATTTCAATTAACAACGAATGAGGACTTTTGAGAATAACGTCTCAAGACAATTTGCGACTCGATTGTGTAAATCTACGCTCCTCTGCGTAGGGCGGGAGCTCGGCTACCAGCGTGGTCCGCTGATGGAAATGGACTCAACGTTATTCAATCGTTTGGGGTGAAGATCGTTGGTAGTACACATGTATGTGTGTACATGGGTTCTTTCATGGGGCACACCATGAGAACGAATCTAAACCAAGAAAGGGAAAATGTGCATTCATTAGATGCGAGTTCGGTAAAGCAAACAAACCGAATCTGATTGGATGCTAATTGGGTTTGTGTTTGCTTATACTGCTGCTGATGAGAAGCAGATCCCGAAATATGAAAAGACAAAGGGAACTTTTCGGTCTTCGTCCGAGATGTGCACTGCTGCTAGGTAAATAGGCGGCAATGCAATGTGGAAATGCGCTAATGGGTTTTAGCTAGATTACCGTGAATTGGTGTTTATTGCATCGCTGCCAAGGGTAAGTATACCATACCTATTTGCATTTGCTTATGCCGTAGGATTTAATTGGTGCCAAGAGACGTAATATGCGTATATTTGTTTTGGTTTCTTGGGAGTAGGTCGCCAGCCAATGTGTATGTATGGTGATTTATGATACACTTTGTGAGGTCGGGAAATAGGCGACGCAATGTGTATGGCCCCTGTTACGATGGTTACATTATATGTAAACCAAATCCTCTTGTTTTCAGGAATTCGTCTAGGGGGAAATGCACTTGGTGAGATTGGGATTCCTGAAAAGCTAGGAAAGGATTCTTACGAGAATTGTATGCGAAGAAATGCATGAAAAGTAAGAATTCTTTTACAGATATTTTTAGGTTATATAAGTTGGATCTATTTGATGCGTGAACCATTTAAGATGCTAATGCGATTGCATTAGCGAAATTATGAGATTGGGTCCAAGTTATGGGGGTTTTTTAGGTAAGCGAACCGTGGGGTTTGACCACCACAACACAATCACACCTTTGGCATGAAATCCGCACCACTCGGTCAGTTTTTTGGAGTTTCTTGAAGCACTTATAGGTTTTTCCTATCCAATAGACAATGTTTTGCTTATTAATAATCTTCCTTAATAACTATATGTGTTGCATTCAATTGGAAATATATTGACGCTTCAAATGATCAAGTGGCTCCAGTTCTTGGGATAGCTTGAGCTTGTGGCTAAGATCTTTACGCAAAATTCGCCACAATTTGGTTTCAGAGCTTTCCAATTCCTATGAACGGCGTGGGATCGACTGATTTCTCTCATTGTGAACTGAAACACTTATGGCAACGACATTTTTGGTATTTCGACTGGTGCGTTGTCTCACTGGTACATGAACATCCAGTAGAGTATATTTTGACTCAAATTTATCCATTGCACCACATACAGACTGTCTGGTGAGACGATTATTACGACCGAAGTAAGGAGAAAGCATTAGAGTTGTGACCGCCGACTCAGAAGTTCGATAGTAATTTTTAATGTTTTTTTAAACCTTACTCGTTCATAAATTTCACCACGATAAAAACATAAGCTTTGACTATCGATTTAACACTGACAGATGGTGGTACAAGTTTAAGGGTACGTATAATACAAAATTGTTATTTCCCTTTGGACGTTAACTTGTATTTCGTGTTGTGTTTCTACCGGTCAACAAGCTGTTGGTAACCGGATTGAGGGAGAGAACGCCGGATTTAGCAGCACACTAAGTAAATATTTTCTTTTCCGTTTTTGTTTTGTTCGTGCTCTGGAGGTGAGAGCATGTTGCATTCTTTCCCGAAGCGCTATTGGTTTTCTGTGTTGGGCCATTTCAACGGAACGGGAATTTCGCGTGGATCTTTGCAACACTCGCGACCTGAGATGCAACTTCTTCTCTGCGTCTGCCCACGTTTCTAACCAAAAACCAACGGTCTTTGCACTCAGCGAATCCCAGGTAATAACTTATACAGATAAATCGGATTTTAATCTACTTGGATATAACTTAGGGCCTCTGTTCTTTCCAGATCGTGGTGTAGCCAAATACATACGAATTGATATTCCTTATCAGCTTCTGTCACAATATTGGCTCTGTTCCAACCCAGAATTTAATTTCTCTTGGCTAAAACTTCACGTTCGTAAGCATATCATACATTGCTGCTTTCTTTACTGAAGCCCAAACTTGGATAGAAACGCATCGTTTAACGAATTTTATGGGCTGTTTGATTCAATCGATAGGATCTTAACCATATATCCGCATAATGAAATCGTTATTGCGGGCGATTTAAATGTGCATAGCTCTTAGTGTCTTCAATTTACACTGCGGACACACAACACCTGAAGCTTAGTACGCCCAGCTTTTTGCTGATTCTAATAGTTTAACGAAACTTGTCAATGAGCCAATACGGGTATCAGATATAGATGGTCATTCCACCAACATACTGAACCTACTTCTCACCTCCCACGTGAACAAATACACAATTGAAGTTTCTTCAATCTTAGGCACTTCAGACCACTGTGTTGTGTCAACTAAGTTTTACCTAACCAAGACCAGCATTAACGAGACAACTCCCAAAAGAACCTTATGATTCTACGAGAAATCCAACGGGGAATGTGTGAACGATTTTTTCGGGAGGTTAAATTGGTCGTTATTTTTCCTCAATAACGATGTTGACTCTATAGCAGACACATTGACAGACACGATTCTACTTGCCATGCGAACCTTTACTTCACACTGGGTCAAAAGTATCAAACCTAAAAGAAATATATGGTCCGATTCCGGATGCAGAGAAGCTTCCGGCTGTATAAATAAAACAGTACTGAGGAAAACCGGAAAAGATCCAAGATTCAACGCGCAAAGTTCTTGCATGGCCAGAGAATGAAACTAACTGCTACGCTCTCCGGCAGGTAGTAGAAACTTCTGAGCATTCGTGAAATATATCCGAAACTCGGTCTCCTGATCCATTCCTTCGCTTATGGGTGATGACAGACCAGCTACCAGTGCAATAGAGTAGGCGGATCTACTTGCTGCACGTTTTGAAGTCAACTCAATGAGACCTGATACCATAACAGTTCCGCCTCAACTTGGCTGCTATATAAGCAGTTCACCATGAGCCAAATTCACATCCGAACACGTACTGCTGCCCACGCACTCAAGGAGCTAAACAAAAACAAATTCATTGATCCGGATGCCAATCCCAGAATCCTCTTGAAGAGATGTTCCTTTTAACTCGCTAGATTATATTTTTTCTTAAGTAATGGAATCATTTATAAACCAACAGCTCTCGAAATCTGGAATCAAATGACCTCCTCAATGACCATAATATGGTTTTCATAGCAACTGGTCCAGAAAAGATTTGATGGCGTACCGTAAAGTGGAGCCATTCCATCTACTACTTCGGCGAAGGCAAGGTAGTCGCATTGGATATTTCAAAAGTCTTCTTTGGCATCCAGCCCTTTTGTCAAAATTACTTTCCTATAGAGCGGGCCATTCCCTGATCCGATGGATGAGTGTCGATCTTTCTGGTCGTTCAGTTCAAGTGATTCTTGACTTTGTCTCCCATCAAATTAATACAGGTGCTCCTCAGGAATCGGTACTCTCACCCACTCTCTTCCTTATCTTTATAAATGATCTCTTGGTAATTACCCTAAACCCAATTAACTCGTTTGCTGATGATAGCACGTTGAGTTCCTCATACTCAAATGAACATTCCCGAGCAAACTCTTTGAATGTAATTACCAATCAGCACGTTGTGCTTGATACATTTACAATGGCGATTATCTAACAGAGAAGAATTCAATACTTTAAAAAGTTAGTGCTGCCTCTTGTCGTCGAAGGCGAACCCCAAAGTAAATGTACTCTCGATGAACGACACTTTGTTATATAACTACCCCCCCTCATTTAACTGCTTCTCATTCTTTTTACATAATAAAACCGATTTCCTAGATACCAAATACCACCCGTCGTGGAGCTTCTGGCGCAATACTAATGACCTTGCCCGAAAAAAAAACAAATCATTATGGAAAATTTAACAAGCCTTAGGACTTGCTAAATAAGGCCAAGACCGGTTCCCGGTTGTAGTGCCGATTATGATGATGATGAAATACCACTTTACCTATCTGAAATCCATCATGTTGTTTAACAACAGCAAAACATGTGTAGATGACAATGTTTCTATACAGCGAAATAGTTTAGTCCACCCTCAAATTTCTTTTACACGTTCCAATGCAAAAGTGTATCCCAAGCCAATATTCTCCTTTAAGAAATAAAGTACGGGCTATCCCCTTGGTAATAGTTTATATCCGATGAAAAGTGTACATGATTATACTTTTCAAGTCTCTCCATTTTTCTTTCTCGGAATGCTCTTGTCGGTCTGCATTCCGAGAATTACCCAAGCTTCAAACGAGCTACACGGTCACCCTTCTGGTTTCGCTTTTCGTTGCAAGCGAAACTAAATCAACCCCTAAACCGAGCTACTCTCCTTTACAATTTTCCCATTCCCTCTGGATTCATTGAGTGCTGAGTAAATTCTCAAGAGTTTATTCGCATTTAGTGGGCGGGGAAATTGTAAATTGAGGATGAGTATGCGATAGCGAATGGACGATCTGTTCTTCGTCTCGTGTGTGTAGATTGCAATAGGGTTGTCAACGTAAATGAAAAAATAAAACTAATGTTGAAACCAAACATTAAATCACAAGTGAAAACCGAAATTTGTAAATGATCCAAGCCTGAGCCAAGTTCAGTAAACCTAAAGACGTTCTCGCATAAGATCATTTATGTACAACTCAAAAATAGTACGAGATTTTTGCGTAAAATAAGGGCTTCATTTTTTTTTATATATATAGAAAAGCACACTTATTGGCAACGAATTATACTACATCGATGAAAAGGCTAGACTCATAGACATTTTTCAACCTAGGAATCGTTGTGATCGGTTTTTATAAACCATCGTCATAGAACTCTTCCGTCGGCTTACACAAGGAAGTCGCCACTGATTCCACAATTCGAATGCCGCCACCGAGGAGATATTTCCTTAGTGTCGGGTGTCGTGTAGTATAAGCAAGTTTCTTTGCCAGTGACAATTGAGTACAACAATTTCTCGCCTTGTTCTTCGTAAGGCTCAAAGAATTCGAAGGCCGCTTATCGTTCATGCTCGTCGGTGAGCATTCTGGGATCCTACCTCTATAGGTAATGTAAATGTTCTATCAAAATGTTAACACTTGTAGTTTTATTATCATCTGATAGCTTGCGAAACGTCATACGGTGATCTTCAGGCAATTTTCTACAAAACTTTACTCACGAAACTCGACTGGAATGTTGTTTGGCATGGGCGTCCTTGGTTTTTCTGACACATTTTCGTATGTTTTTGGCACTTATATTGTGCCCATAGTCTTCACATAACTGACGATGAATGTCAATGCCTTTGACACTTAAAAAAAGTATCACTCCATTTAATTCTGACTTGGGACGGAAAGAGAATGGGAGTTGCATCCCGAACGGCTGCCAATCCCAGCCTGAGTGTCGCAACTGAACTTGATTGGTGGAGGTTTGAAGGAGTGTGTCGACGGATCACTCCAAAATGAGCTCCAGCGCCTTGAAGACCTCAACTTACAGACGCAGGCAGATGCAGAAGATCATACAGCATGTTTATTCCCAGTGTTTTCTTTTTTTAGTTGCTTCTTAATTTTTGAATTGTAGTTTTGAATTTTAATTTTAGTAAGTAGCGAATGTCTACACTTTTTATTCAAATTTAGCGCACAATAGCTTTTGAGTGAATAAATTCCTCCGAAGTACTTATTTTCTTCTCAAAATAATCTGTAAATAATTTTTCTAAACCACCATGTTTACAATATAATGCAATTTAGTTAGTAAAAGCCTCCACCCATCATTTAGGGTTTGCTTTTGCGCTAAAAACTCCTTCAATAACCCAATACGTATCAGTGCAAGACATTGTTTATCTCAAAAAGAACTTTTTCACTTCAGCCCAGTTTTCCAGTCGATCGAAATTTGATTATTTTTTTATTATTAACATACATCAAGCACCTTAAATTAATACGGCGAACTTGCACACCATTAATAAGCGAATGTCTTTCCCAACTTGACGAATTTAAGAAAATGAAAAAACAATTTCATCTGTTCTCTGATAAGAAGATATACTTCTTAGGACCACTGAAACTGTTCCCGAGAGAATTCATTGCGTTTTATGGGTTAATCCAATCCATAATCAAAATTTAGGTTTTTCATACTGTCGAAAATTCGTCTCCTAATACGAGAATTTGAATTCGGGATTGCCTTAGGAATAGAATTGTAAAATATGTAGCTGATAGCACATACATTTTGTTGTGTTACTAAAACTCATACTTCTCACACCAAGCCACAACGATATCCGTCACTGATTGTTTTTAATTTGAAATACCTTTCCCACACTGCCTGGACAAATTACATGCAATACCCTATGGTTTGAACAATTTGCTGGCGATCCAAAACCATTCGACTCATATCACTCTTCTCACAAGTCCTTTCGCCCAAAGCTCTACTGTCGGTTAGAACTGTCTATTGAATAAGGCGTTGGTTGGCTACCCATTCACCCGGTTTACTTATAGTGATATCTTGATCTTCACGAGCAAGAAATTAATGCGATCAAGAAACAAACGCAAAACAAATTATCCGAATGGCAGTCCATTCATGGTACTACAGACATCAATCTTGAGAAACGACTTACCGCTATCGCCGCCGTCGCATGTATTCCCATCGTTAGCCATGATTTTCTTGATGCAGCACAAATAAGCAAAAATGGCTTGGAAGCTTTCCTCCCTTCCGGTCGTCGCATGACTGAGTGAGCTTGAAAAGGAGACACCATCAAAGTGGAGCAACTTTTCAAGGGGCCCAGCCGGCAATTTAGTCGGGGGGATTGACTTTATGTCATTTCAACGTGGAGCACTGTTTCTTTGGAGCTTTCAACCATCTTATGTACTCCTTTATTCTTATGGCTGTGTTAAAGCCAGTGGAGTGAGGGTTACTTTGATTTAGCCCTTCTCTTGCGCCGCTAGCACCTTTTCCATTGCGTATATCGAATCAACCGCGAACAATTCACGAACATTGAAGTTGTATAAATACTCGCACGGTTTACCAAATTGGTATCATTCCAACTCTAACTTTAGATCTCTGCTAGTTACAATCACCCGAGAACTTCAGTCACTATGTTCAAATTGGTAAGTAGATCGAGAGTTTTAGACAGGGCACGTTTGGCAAGTTACCTTTTTCAGTTCGTCGTTTTGTCAGCCGTCTTTGCTGCAGCTTCAGCTGGATACCTGGGTGGTGGATACGGATACGGTGGATTGGGACATGGAATAAGCTATGGTGGATTGGGACATGGAATAAGCTATGGTGGATTGGGAAGTGGAATAAGCTATGCTGCCCCGGCGATTGCAGCTGCACCTGCTTATTCCTATAGCGCCCCAGCAGTTTCAGTTGCCGCTGCACCTGCTTATTCCTACAGTGCTGCTCCTGTCGTTAAAGCTATTGCCGCCCCAGCTGCAACATCCTACGCCAATACATACCGAGTTTCAGTATCTTCTCCAGTAGTGAAGGCTGTAGCTGCAGCTCCAGCTATTTCCTATGCTGCTCCAGTGGTAAAAACGGTTGCTGCTGCTCCAGCCATTTCATATGCGGCTGCTCCAGCCATTTCATATGCAGCTCATGCACCAGCAATCTCTTATGCTGCACCAGCCATTTCATATGCAGCTCCAGCTTATGGATACGGTCTAGGCCACGGATACGGACTTGGTCATGGTTATGGACTGGGAGGTCTCGCCCTATCACATCATTAAACTGGAAGGCGCGTTACGGATACGAAAATACTCAAAACCAACTAACGAAATGAAATGAAACAAACAGCGAAAACCCCAAATTATAAATAAACATCTTCCAAGTCGGTGAACAATGCAATGAGGGTTGTGGTAGAAGACAATGCGAACATCATCGTCAGTGTCCAACTGTAAGGATCGTATTTGTAAATAATATTTAATGACTTCTTTTTTAATTTAATATCTTATTGTCCTGTGCGATTACATACATCATCCAAAATGAATCATCTCTGCTGACGTTGTTGAAACTAGAGTGTGAAGTGAGAGAAGCAAAATAAAAAAAAAATGTTTGAAAACAAACCAACTCTTTGGGTTTGACTTATACCAATGGATATATATATATATACATATATATATATAGTATATATGATCGGCTTGCTGGATCTATCCTGCTATATTGTTTATTGCACTTTCCTGAGATATACAGGCATTGGGAGTCGATATGTTGACTTTTGGTTCATCAAGATTCACTTCAAATGGTAGTTTCAAATATTCCATCTACATTAAATATTACATTTATATTTTATCAACAATAGAAAACGATTTAAGGCGCACGGGTATTTAAGGCGGACGTATTTTATCCCAACTGAATATTTTACCATTCTTAAACGCGCTCATTTCTGAATATCACACTTTAGTTCTCACTTGTATTATTATACTGCTTACATTCGTAAGTCACTCCCTTCTTACTTTTTTCCCAATTTCCTTCTTCAATAGTCCGCCAAACTCGGTTAGGTAACACTTTTTGTGGAGTTTCAACCCCATGAAAAATCTGTGCTAATTTTAAAAAAAATCTCAGAACGAACGCACGAACTTATTGTTTGAAAAGTTACTTTAAGGTTACCTCCACCTGTAGATTTTCAGTAATTAAATTTCCGGTTACACCAACACAGAACGGAAGTGTTTCATATCTGCGACTAAGTCCTGAGACCGTATTGATGGTAGTACTTCAGAATTTAATAACACCTACCGTCTCTCAACTTAAATAACAATCGTTGATCTAAGACGTTTCGACACACAAAAAGGATACATTTTTTATCTAGTTGAATGTCCCCCTAACATAAAGGACGGGTTTGATTTTTATTTATAATCAAAAAACGAAACATAACAAAACACTAGAGAAGAAAAAAAAAATAACGAGATAAAACAAGCTCAAAACAAAACAACAGAAGAACAAAACCCTATTGATATTAATTTAGAAGTTGCTGTAATTACGAGTACCACTCACCGAATCCGGACAGGAAACTACAGCTTACTTGATTAACAGGAGCGATCTAACATCCAATCTAAACAGTAACAGCTGCGATAACCGCCCTCCTGTAAGGCTGACAATTTTGACCTCGAACTTAAACGGCTGCCTTCTACTCTAGTCACACATGAGAGAAAATACGTCCCACAAACCAAAAGGAGAACGGTAACAACTGCAATTCTTCATCTGATCTGAAGAATATATTTTAAAATCCTTGAAAACAAGAACCCTCTAGGGATCGAGGTCGCCACACTAGATAATGATTAAGTAAAATTCGTGTAACAGAAGAAAAATTTAAGTGAATAGTGTCTAAAATTGATGTCATGGGTGACTATTCCACGTTAATTAGCATTTTTTACAAGAACAATTGCTGCAGGCGGAACTTATCAGCCCCGTTTAAATTGCAGTTCAGGGTCAACTATATACAACATAAACGCCAAAAATGTTCAGCAGGAATTTTATTGCGTTTTGCCACTATAGTGAGGAGAATCGAAACAACGCTACGACGGTTATGATCATAGTAAACGACGGAACTAAAACCTCAGAACATCAGAGCACTGCCACATCCATTCTGTCAAAAAAGTACCAGGAATTGATAATTTAAAAAGTCCGCTTAAAGTTAGCACAACTGTCCTCTATCCTGGCGTGAAGTTTAAGCGCGATCTATGGCTCTGTTTGTTTACAGTGCTCTTTTTCCGGAATTGATTTGGGTTTTCGGTTCAAATTCTCTTTTATGTATTCTATCAACTTAAAACGGCTGCTTCGATGTGGTAATTTGCGTTTTGAAAAGGGAAAGAAGTCAGCCGGAGCTATATCAATTGAGTATACTGATACTTTTTTGACAGAATATAACTTGTTATTCTCAACTACTTTTAACTCAAGTAGAAATCCTATGTTAATTGCCATGGTATGTTTCTGGCAAACTATTTCTTTGATTTTGTTTTGGTGTTGTTCTTTACCGAGGTTTGTGTATTGGGTTCGATTGTTGAAAATGCCAACGTTTCCTCAATAGCTTATTTAAACAACAATCCAGCATCAGTGTATTAAGTTACTACGAAAATACCATGCTTGTCTTTGACAACAGTCAACAATAATCAGTGCACATTATCAGCAATTTTATATAACACATACATTTTTCCTTTGATAATCATATCCAGGTTTTTTCCCGGAAAAGAGTACATGTGCAAAACTCCGCCTTTCTGCTTCATTTGAAGAAATTGTGACTGAATTAAACCGACTGCTTGTGGAAGGCCAAGGCAACATACCGGAAACAGCATGCAGAGATTGGTGTTGCCAGTTTTAAGATAAATATTTTGATAATAAGCGTGAAAATTGACCCAGGAACATTAAGGGGTGTTTTGGCTAAGGGCCATATTCGCAACAAATGCTTGTCGAGTACTCATACAAAAAATAAAGTCGTCCCTTCATCGGTCAACCATGAATATTAGTCCGTAAGATCAAATCCCATTTAATGAAAGACAGTGTTGTGTGTTTGGTAGAGTCGTCTATTATGAGCTGTTGAAAGTTACGGAAACAGTATTTTTATTGCTTTTAAGGACACTTAAGTTCATCTCACTAACTAGGCTAGGCCGCAGTTCTCTACAATTTCCCTCCCTGTTTTGCCCTTGGATCCGATTTGCCCAAGGTCACGTCTTAGATTGTCCTCCCATCTTCGTCGCGGTCTTCCCATTGCTCACTTTCTTTCATTACACATTCTCGTTATTTACCCGGCCTACCTTCGATACCCAATGATCTTGATTATGCTTGGTTTCATATATAGCTCTTCCAATTCACTATTGCAGATTTCCTCCAATGTCCAATGATGTCGTCATATTTGGCGACAGAGATACCCGTTAAAAGTTGATTCCCAAATACGCGTAATGTGTTCGCATCTTGTAAGCGCTCACCTCTCCTTTTCCTCCCTTTCGGTAGTTGCATGACTAAGCGAGGTTGAAAAGGAGACATCACCAAAGTGAAACAACTTCTAAAGGGGCCTAGGCGGCAATTATGGGTGGGGGGGGGGCTTTACTTTATGTCATTTCAACGTGAAGCGCTGTTTCTTTGGAGCTTTCAACCATCTTATGTACTCCTTTATTTTTATGTCAATGACTGTGTTAAAGGCAGTGGGGTGGGGGTAAATTAGATGTAGCCCTTCTCTTGCGCCGCTAGCACCTTTTCCATTGCGCGTAACGAACCAACCGCGAACAATTCACAGACTTCGAAGTTGTATAAATACTCGCACGGTTCACCGAATCGGAATCATTCAAACTGTAACTTTAGATCTCTGCTAGTTACAATCACCCGAGAACATCAGTCACTATGTTCAAATTGGTGAGTAGATGGAGAGTTTTAGACAGGACGCGTTTGACAAGTTACTTTTTCCAGTTCGTCGTTTTGTCAGCCGTCTTTGCTGCAGCTTCAGCTGGATTCCTGGGTGGTGGATACGGATATGGTGGATTGGGACATGGAATAAGTTATGGTGGATTGGGACATGGAATAAGCTATGGTGGATTGGGAAGTGGAATAAGCTATGCTGCCCCGGCGTATGCAGCTGCACCTGCTTATTCCTATAGCGCCCCAGCAGTTTCAGTTGCCGCTGCACCTGCCATTTCCTACAGTGCCCCAGCAGTTTCTGTTGCCGCTGCACCTGCTGTTTCCTACAGTGCCCCAGCAGTTTCTGTTGCCGCTGCACCTGCTATTTCCTACAGTGCCCCAGCAGTTTCAGTTGCAGCTGCTCCTGTCGTTAAAGCTATTGCCGCCCCAGCCGCAACATCTTACGCCAATACATACCGAGTTTCAGTATCTGCTCCAGTAGTGAAGGCTGTAGCTGCAGCTCCAGCTATTTCCTATGCTGCTCCAGTGGTAAAAACAGTTGCTGCTGCTCCGGCCATTTCATATGCAGCTGCTGCTCCAGCCATTTCATATGCAGCTGCTGCTCCAGCCATTTCATATGCAGCTGCTGCTCCAACCATTTCATATGCAGCTCCTGCACCGGCAATCTCTTATGCTGCACCATCCATTTCATATTCAGCTCCAGCTTATGGATACGGTCTAGGCCACGGATACGGACTTGGTCATGGTTATGGACTGGGAGGTCTCACCCTATCACATCATTAAACGGGAAGACGCGTTACGGATACGAAAATACTCAAAACCAACTAACTACCAAATGAACTGAAACAAACAGTGGAAACCCCAAAAAATAAATAAACATCTTCCAAGTCGGTGAACAGTGCAATGAGGGTTGTGGTAGAAGACAATGTGAACATCACCGTCAGTGTCCAAGTGTAAGGATCGTATTTGTAAATAATATTTAATGACTTCTTTTTTAATTTAATATCTTATTGTCCTGTGCGATTACATACATCATGCAAAATGAATCATCTCTGCTGACGTTGTTGAAACTAGAGTGTGAAGTGAGAGAAGCAAAATAAAAAAAATGTTTGAAAACAAACCAACTCTTTGGGTTTGACTTATACCAATGGATATATATATATATATATATATATATATATGTATATATATATATATATATATATATATATATATATATATATATATATATGTAGTACATATGTTTGGCTTACTGGAACTATCCTGCCATAGTGTTTATTGAACTTTCCTGAGATACACAGGCATTGGGAGTCGATGATATGTTGACTTTTGGTTCATCAAGATTCACTTCAAATGGTAGTTTCAAATATTCCATCCACATTGAATATTACATTTATATTTTATCAACAATAGAAAACGATTTAAGGCGCACGGGTATTTAAGGCGGACGTATTTTATCCCAACTGAATATTTTTACAATACTTAAACGCGCTCATTTCTGCATATCACACTTTAGTTCTCGCTTGTATTATTATACAAGACTTACATTCGTAAGTCACTCCCTTCTTACTTTTTTCCCAATTTCCTTCTTCAATAGTCCGCCAAACCCGTTTGTTTTGACATTTTTATGGAGTTTCAACCCCATGAAAAATCGGTGATAGTTTTAAAAAATCTCAGAACGAAGGCACGAACTTATTGTTCGAAAAGTTATTTTAAGGTTATCTCCACTTGTAGATTTTCACTAAATAAATGTCCGGTTACACCAACACAGAACGGAAGTGTTTCATGTGTGCGACTAAATCCTGAGACAGTATTGACGGTAGGTCTTCAGAATTTAATAACACCCGCCGTCTCTCAACTTAAATAACAATCGTTGATCTAAGACGTTTCGAGAAACAAAAAGGATACCTAATATAAAGGACGGTTTTCTTTTATTTATAATAAAAAAACGAAACATAACAAAACACTAGGGAAGAAAAAAGAAAAAATTAACGAAATAAAACAAGCACAAAACAAAACAATAGAAAAACAAAACCCTATTGATATTAATTTAGAAGTTGCTGTAATTACGAGTACCACTCACCGAACCCGGACAGGAAACTACAGTTTACTTGATTCACAGGAGCGATCTAACATCCAATCTAAGCCGTAACAGCTGCGATAACCGCCCTCCTGTAAGGCTGACAATTTTGACCTCGAACTTAAACGGCTGCCTTCTACTCTAGTCACACATGAGAGAAAATACGTCCCACAAACCAAAAGGAGAACGGTAACAACTGCAATTCTTCATCTGATCTGAAGAATAAATTTTAAAATCCTTGAAAACAAGAACCCTCTAGAGATCGCGGTCACCGCACTAGATAATGATTAAGTAAAATTCATGTATTATTATTTATTTTATTATTTAATGGCCTGTAGGAACCCGGAAGTTCATGACGTCACCGACTCGACTCCGCCATCGTTCCCTGTCCTGGGCACTCTCCTTCCACGCTTGCCCATTCGATCCGACCTCCTCAAGGTCAAACCTAACGTCCTCCCATCTCCGTCGCGGCCATCCTACCGGTATCTTTCCGTTGGCTTACCGTCAAGAATTCTATGCACGGTCCTATCGTTGCCTATTCGCGCCACATGTCCGGCCCATCTTAATATTTGCCACTTAATTACTCTCTGAAGTAAAATTCATGTAACGGAGGAAAAATGTAAGCGAATAGTGTCTCCAAATTGATGTCATGGGTAACTATTCCACGTTAATTAGCATTTTTTACAAGAACAATTGCTGCTGGCGGAACGAATCAGCCCCGTTTAAATTGCAGTTCAGGGTCAACTATATACAACATAAACGCCAAAAAATGTTCTGCAGGAATTTTATAGCGTTTTGCGACTATAGTGAGGAGAATCGAAACAACGCTACGACGGTTATAATCAAAGTAAAAGACGGAACTAAAACCTCAGAACATCAGAGCACTGACACATCCATTCCGTCAAAAAAGCACCCGGAATTGATAATTTAAAAAGTCCGCTTAAAGGCAGTGTCCTAAGTTAGCACAACCGTCCTCTATCCTGGCGTGAAGTTTAAGCGCGATCTATGACTCTGTTTGTTTACAGTGCGCTTTTTCCGGAATTGGTTTGGGTTCTCGGCTCAAATTCTCTTTTATGTATTCTATCAACTTAAAAGGGCTGCTTCGATGTGGTAATTTGCGTTTTGAAAAGGGAAAGAAGTCAGCCGGAGCTATATCAATTGAGTATAGTGATACTTTTTTGACAGAATATAACTTGTTATTCTCAACTACTTTTAACTCAAGTAGAAATCCTATGTTAATTGCCATGGTATGTTTTTGACAAAATATTTCTTTGATTTTGTTTTGGTGTTGTTCTTTACCGAGGTTTGTGTATTGGGTTCAATTGTTGAAAATGCCAAAGTTTTCGCAATAGCTTATTTAAACAACAATCAAGCATACCCGGATACTACGAAAATACCATGCTTGTCTTTGACAACAGTCAACAATAATCAGTGCACATTACCAGAAATTTTATATAACACATACATTTTTCCTTTGGTAATCATATCCAGGTTTTTTCCCGGAAAACAGTACATGTGCAAAACTCCGCCTTTCTGCTTCATTTGAAGAAATTGTGAATGAATTAAACCGACTGCTTGTGGAAGGCCAAGGCAACATACCGGAAACAGCATGCAGAGATTGGTGTTGCCAGTTTTAAGATAAATATTTTGATAATAAGCGTGAAAATTGACCCAGGAACATTAAGGGGTGTTTTGGCTAAGGGCCATATTCGCAACAAATGCTTGTCGAGTACTCATACAAAAAATAAAGTCGTCCCTTCATCGGCCAACCATGAACATCAGTCCGTAAGATCAAATCCCATTCAATGAAAGACAGTGTTGTGTGTTTGGTAGAGTCGTCTATTATGAGCTGTTGAAAGTTACGGAAACAGTATTTTTATTGTTTTTAAGGGCACTTAAGTTCATCTCACTAACTAGGCTAGGCCGCAGTTCTCTACAATTTCCCTCCCTGTTTTGCCCTTGGATCCGATTTGCCCAAGGTCACGTCTTAGATTGTCCTCCCATCTTCGTCGCGGTCTTCCCATTGCTCACTTTCTTTCATTACACATTCTCGTTATTTACCCGGCCTACCTTCGATACCCAATGATCTTGATTATGCTTGGTTTCATATATAGCTCTTCCAATTCACTATTGCAGATTTCCTCCAATGTCCAATGATGTCGTCATATTTGGCGACAGAGATACCCGTTAAAAGTTGATTCCCAAATACGGGTAATGTGTTCGCATCTTGTAAGCGCTCACCTCTCCTTTTCCTCCCTTTCTGTAGCCGCATGACTAAGTGAGCTTGAAAAGGAGACATCACCAAAGTGAAACAACTTCTAAAGGGGCCTAGCCGGCAATTATGGCCGGTCTGGGGGGGGGGGGGGGGGGGGGGGTTAACTTTATGTCATTTCAACGTGAAGCGCTGTTTCTTTGGAGCTTTCAACCATCTTATGTACTCCTTTATTTTTATGTCAATGACTGTGTTAAAGGCAGTGGGGTGGGGGTAAATTAGATGTAGCCCTTCTCTTGCGCCGCTAGCACCTTTTCCATTGCGCGTAACGAACCAACCGCGTACAATTCACAGACTTCGAAGTTGTATAAATACTCGCACGGTTCACCGAATTGGAATCATTCAAACTCTAACTTTAGACCTCTGCTAGTTACAATCACCCGAGAACATCAATCACTATGTTCAAATTGGTGAGTAGATCGAGAGTTTTAGGCAGGACGCGTTTGACAAGTTACTTTTTCCAGTTCGTCGTTTTGTCAGCTGTCTTTGCTGCAGCTTCAGCTGGATTCCTGGGTGGTGGATACGGATATGGTGGATTGGGACATGGAATAAGTTATGGTGGATTGGGACATGGAATAAGCTATGGTGGATTGGGAAGCGGAATAAGCTATGCTGCCCCGGCGTATGCAGCTGCACCTGCTTATTCCTATAGCGCCCCAGCAGTTTCAGTTGCCGCTGCACCTGCCATTTCCTACAGTGCTCCAGCAGTTTCTGTTGCCGCTGCACCTGCTGTTTCCTACAGTGCCCCAGCAGTTTCAGTTGCCGCTGCACCTGCTATTTCCTACAGTGCCCCAGCAGTTTCAGTTGCAGCTGCTCCTGTCGTTAAAGCTATTGCCGCCCCAGCCGCAACATCTTACGCCAATACATACCGAGTTTCAGTATCTGCTCCAGTAGTGAAGGCTGTAGCTGCAGCTCCAGCTATTTCCTATGCTGCTCCAGTGGTAAAAACAGTTGCTGCTGCTCCAGCCATTTCATATGCAGCTGCTGCTCCAGCCATTTCTTATGCAGCTGCTGCTCCAGCCATTTCATATGCAGCTGCTGCTCCAACCATTTCATATGCAGCTCCTGCACCAGCAATCTCTTATGCTGCACCATCCATTTCATATTCAGCTCCAGCTTATGGATACGGTCTAGGCCACGGATACGGACTTGGTCATGGTTATGGACTGGGAGGTCTCACCCTATCACATCATTAAACTGGAAGACGCGTTACGGATACGAAAATACTCAAAACCAACTAACTACCAAATGAACTGAAACAAACAGTGAATACCCCAAAAAATAAATAAACATCTTCCAAGTCGGTGAACAGTGCAATGAGGGTTGTGGTAGAAGACAATGTGAACATCACCGTCAGTGTCCAAGTGTAAGGATCGTATTTGTAAATAATATTTAATGACTTCTTTTTTAATTTAATATCTTATTGTCCTGTGCGATTACATACATCATGCAAAATGAATCATCTCTGCTGACGTTGTTGAAACTAGAGTGTGAAGTGAGAGAAGCAAAATAAAAAAAAATGTTTGAAAACAAACCAACTCTTTGGGTTTGACTTATACCAATGGATATATATATGAATGGATATATATATATATATATATATATATATATATATATATATATGTGTATATGTTCGACTTACTGGATCTACCCTGCTGTAGTGTTTATTGAACTTTCCTGAGATATGCAGGCATTGGGAGTAAACGACATAGTTGACTTTTGGTTCATCAAGATGCACCTCAAAAGATAGTTTCAAATATTCCATCTACATTGAATATTACATTTATATATAATCAACAATTGATAACAATTTAGGGCGCACGGGTATTTGAGGCGGACGTATTTACGATACTTAAACGCACTCATTCCTGAATATCACACTTTAGTTTTCAGTTGTATTATTCTACTGCTTACTCCCTTTTTACTTTTTTCCCAATTTCCTTGTTCAATAGTCCACCAAACTCGTTTGTTGTGACATTTTTTGTGGAGTTTCAACCCCATAAAAAATCGGTGTTAATTGTAAAAAAAAATCTCAGAAATGTGTTAAGGTTAGTTCATCAATCCTTATTTTAAGGCTACCCCGACCTATAGATTTTTATTAATTAAATTGCATATCTGTGATTAAATCCTGAGACAGTATTGACGACAGTGCTTCAGAATTTAATAACACTCAGCATCCCGCAGCTTAAATAACAATCGTTGATCTAACACGTTTCGAGAAACAAAAAGGATATGTGGCGATTCCGCCAGATCCCACGGCTCGCCTTCCTGAAAAACCCCCATAACCATAACCCGGGTCTGCACCAGCTTTCGCTAATGCAATTCGCATTAGCATCTTAGATGCTTCACGCATCAAACAGACCCAATTATTATAACCCTAAAATCCCTATAAAGAAAACTTACCTTCATGCATCCCTTCGCATACAATTTTTCATAAGATTTCTTTGTTTGCTTATTTGGTATTCTGAACCAATTCGGTACCAGACAAATACCATAAATATCGCGCCGTCTATTTTCACAGCCGCGCCATATACCTTTTCATATACATTGCCTGGCAACCCTTTTTTTGTTTGTCTTACCAACAAACAACCCAAGCAGCTGCATATAATTAGCGCAATAGACGCTGAAACCAAATTCTCCAGCATTTCCTAATGCAAATATGAACCCGGTTTCTATTGCAGCCAGAGATGCCATAAACATTCTATTTGCTTTTAGCACCTTTTTCTCCTAACGTCGAAAATAGCGACGAGGCATCGTGTAAACAATGACCCGCATTACCAACGGGCATTTGCTCATTTTCCCTATTGTCTTTGCCGCCTGCCTGTTTCGTCGTTCCACTGCACGTGTGAAACGCATCTATCTGAACGATCCCACACATACCACCATGACCTTTATTACGAGATCTGGTTTTCTTGTTCCCATAAGAGAGACTCTACGTTACACTTGTGGGAGATAAAACATATCCTTGGCAAGGATATATTCACACCCATAAGAGAAGAGTTTTTCTCTCTCTTCATTTTTTTCCTTAGCGAAATCATCTCTGCATGAGATGACGATCGCTGAGTCTTATTCCATCCTCCGACCACGCTGGTCGCACGGGTCACTCCCGCTCTCCGCGCCACCAGCGGAGAAGCGTAAACAGTAACACGCGAATATATACCCGGAGTCGTGTGTGTTTTATTTTTCAACTCTAGGAAGTTTTAGTTTATTTTTCCACGTAAATTTTTCCGTGAATCTATGAAATAACGTAAATTTATTGATCCCAAATTGTTTATTATCGAAAACATATAGTGCGGCAAAAATCGGTATACAATAGTCTCTTTGATAAAACTATATCCTTAAGTTCATACGAAAGTGTTCAATAGTTTTTTTGGCGAAAACAAATAAATCATACAAAAATGTAAAAGACAAACAATAAATAATTTATAAATTTTAAATAAAAACAAACTTTGTGCAACAAATCCATAGCCGTGTGTTTTGCTTTCGTTGATGTTTCCACTGCTTCCTCGTAATTGTTTAGTGCTCGTCGGTGGAACAATACATGATGGAGGAGGAAGTGAACCGTGTACCCATGCAGGTACTATACTTCCTCCCCACAGATACATTTGGTAGTTAGACAAATGTCCTTCAAAATGAAAGTCCCGAGGCTTGTTAAATTTTCCATAATGATTTGTTTTTTCCGGGCTAGGTCATTAGTCTTTCGCCAGAGGCTTCCCGACGGGGAATCGAACCCCGGTTTCCGGCGTGACAGGCGGGTATATTAACCACTATACCATCGATGAGCCGATATCTATATATATAATAAAAAAAATGAAACATAACAAAACACTAGGGAAGAAAAAAAAAAATACGAATAAACAAACACAAAACAAAACATTAACAAACAAAATTTTATTTTGGTGGTTGCTGTAATTACCACCTACCGAATTCCAGCAAGAAACTTTGGTTTACCTGACTAGCAGGTGTGACCTAACATCCAACCCAAACCGTAACAGCTGCGATAACCGCCCTCCTGTAAGGCTGACAATTTTGACCTCGAACTTAAACGACTCCCTTCTACTCTAGTCACATACGAGAGAAAATGAGTCACACAAACCAAAAGGAGAACGGTAACAACTGAAATTCTTCATCTGATCTGAAGAATATATTTTAAAATCCTTGAAAACAAGAACCCTCTAGAGATCGAGGTCACCGCACTAGATAATGATTAAGTAAAATTCATGTATTATTATATATTTTATTATTTAATGGCCTGTAGGAACCCGGAAGTTCATGACGTCACCGACTCGACTCCGCCATCGTTCCCTGTCCTGGGCACTCTCCTTCCACGCTTGACCATTCGATCCGACCTCCTCAAGGTCAAACCTAACGTCCTCCCATCTCCGTCGCGGCCGTCCTACCGGTATCTTCCCGTTGGCTTACCTTCAAGAATTCCATGCACGGTCCTATCGTTGCCTATTCGCGCCACACGTCCGGCCCATCTTAATATTCGCCACTTGATTACTCTCTGAAGTAAAATTCATGTAACGGAAGAAAAATGTAAGTGAATAGTGTCTCCAAATTGATGTCATGGGTAACTATTCCACGTTAATTAGCATTTTTTACAAGAACAATTGCTGCAGGCGGAACGAATCAGCCCCGTTTAAATTGCAGTTCAGGGTCAACTATATACAACATAAACGCCAAAAAATGTTCTGCAGGAATTTTATAGCGTTTTGCGACTATAGTGAGGAGAATCGAAACAACGCTACGACGGTTATAATCAAAGTAAAAGACGGAACTAAAACCTCAGAACATCAGAGCACTGACACATCCATTCCGTCAAAAAAGCACCCGGAATTGATAATTTAAAAAGTCCGCTTAAAGGCAGTGTCCTAAGTTAGCACAACCGTCCTCTATCCTGGCGTGAAGTTTAAGCGCGATCTATGACTCTGTTTGTTTACAGTGCGCTTTTTCCGGAATTGGTTTGGGTTCTCGGCTCAAATTCTCTTTTATGTATTCTATCAACTTAAAAGGGCTGCTTCGATGTGGTAATTTGCGTTTTGAAAAGGGAAAGAAGTCAGCCGGAGCTATATCAATTGAGTATACTGATACTTTTTTGACAGAATATAACTTGTTATTCTCAACTACTTTTAACTCAAGTAGAAATCCTATGTTAATTGCCATGCTATGTTTTTGACAAAATATTTCTTTGATTTTGTTTTGGTGTTGTTCCTTACCGCGGTTTGTGTATTGGATTCAATTGTTGAAAATGCCAAAGTTTTCTCAATAGCTTATTTAAACAACAATCAAGCATACCCGGATACTACGAAAATACCATGCTTGTCTTTGACAACAGTCAACAATAATCAGTGCACATTACCAGAAATTTTATATAACACATACATTTTTCCTTTGGTAATCATATCCAATTTTTTGCCCGGAAAACAGTACATGTGCAAAACTCCGCCTTTCTGCTTCATTTGAAGAAATTGTGAATGAATTAAACCGACTGCTTGTGGAAGGCCAAGGCAACATACCGGAAACAGCATGCAGAGATTGGTGTTGCCAGTTTTAAGATAAATATTTTGATATTAAGCGTGAAAATTGACCCAGGAACATTAAGTCTGTTTTGGCTAAGGGCCATAATCGCAACAAATGTTTGTCGAGCACTCATACAAAAAATAAAGTCGTCCCGTCATTGGCCAACCATGAACATCGTCCGTAAGATCAAATCCCACTCAATGAAAGACAGTGTTGTGATTTTTGGTAGAGTCGTCTATTATGAGCTGTTGAAAGTTACGGAAACAGTATTTTTATTGCTTTTAAGGACACTAAAGTTCATCTCACTAACTAGGCTACGCCGCAGTTCTCTACAATTTCCCTCCTTGTTTTGCCCTTGGATCCGATTTGCCCAAGGTCACGTCTTAGATTGTCCTCCCATCTTCGTCGCGGTCTTCCCATTGCTCACTTTCTTTCATTACACATTCTCGTTATTTACCCGGGTTTTTTGGTTTACCTGACTAGCAGGTGTGACCTAACATCCAACCCAAACCGTAACAGCTGCGATAACCGCCCTCCTGTAAGGCTGACAATTTTGACCTCGAACTTAAACGACTCCCTTCTACTCTAGTCACATACGAGAGAAAATGAGTCACACAAACCAAAAGGAGAACGGTAACAACTGAAATTCTTCATCTGATCTGAAGAATATATTTTAAAATCCTTGAAAACAAGAACCCTCTAGAGATCGAGGTCACCGCACTAGATAATGATTAAGTAAAATTCATGTATTATTATATATTTTATTATTTAATGGCCTGTAGGAACCCGGAAGTTCATGACGTCACCGACTCGACTCCGCCATCGTTCCCTGTCCTGGGCACTCTCCTTCCACGCTTGACCATTCGATCCGACCTCCTCAAGGTCAAACCTAACGTCCTCCCATCTCCGTCGCGGCCGTCCTACCGGTATCTTCCCGTTGGCTTACCTTCAAGAATTCCATGCACGGTCCTATCGTTGCCTATTCGCGCCACACGTCCGGCCCATCTTAATATTCGCCACTTGATTACTCTCTGAAGTAAAATTCATGTAACGGAAGAAAAATGTAAGTGAATAGTGTCTCCAAATTGATGTCATGGGTAACTATTCCACGTTAATTAGCATTTTTTACAAGAACAATTGCTGCAGGCGGAACGAATCAGCCCCGTTTAAATTGCAGTTCAGGGTCAACTATATACAACATAAACGCCAAAAAATGTTCTGCAGGAATTTTATAGCGTTTTGCGACTATAGTGAGGAGAATCGAAACAACGCTACGACGGTTATAATCAAAGTAAAAGACGGAACTAAAACCTCAGAACATCAGAGCACTGACACATCCATTCCGTCAAAAAAGCACCCGGAATTGATAATTTAAAAAGTCCGCTTAAAGGCAGTGTCCTAAGTTAGCACAACCGTCCTCTATCCTGGCGTGAAGTTTAAGCGCGATCTATGACTCTGTTTGTTTACAGTGCGCTTTTTCCGGAATTGGTTTGGGTTCTCGGCTCAAATTCTCTTTTATGTATTCTATCAACTTAAAAGGGCTGCTTCGATGTGGTAATTTGCGTTTTGAAAAGGGAAAGAAGTCAGCCGGAGCTATATCAATTGAGTATACTGATACTTTTTTGACAGAATATAACTTGTTATTCTCAACTACTTTTAACTCAAGTAGAAATCCTATGTTAATTGCCATGCTATGTTTTTGACAAAATATTTCTTTGATTTTGTTTTGGTGTTGTTCCTTACCGCGGTTTGTGTATTGGATTCAATTGTTGAAAATGCCAAAGTTTTCTCAATAGCTTATTTAAACAACAATCAAGCATACCCGGATACTACGAAAATACCATGCTTGTCTTTGACAACAGTCAACAATAATCAGTGCACATTACCAGAAATTTTATATAACACATACATTTTTCCTTTGGTAATCATATCCAATTTTTTGCCCGGAAAACAGTACATGTGCAAAACTCCGCCTTTCTGCTTCATTTGAAGAAATTGTGAATGAATTAAACCGACTGCTTGTGGAAGGCCAAGGCAACATACCGGAAACAGCATGCAGAGATTGGTGTTGCCAGTTTTAAGATAAATATTTTGATATTAAGCGTGAAAATTGACCCAGGAACATTAAGTCTGTTTTGGCTAAGGGCCATAATCGCAACAAATGTTTGTCGAGCACTCATACAAAAAATAAAGTCGTCCCGTCATTGGCCAACCATGAACATCGTCCGTAAGATCAAATCCCACTCAATGAAAGACAGTGTTGTGATTTTTGGTAGAGTCGTCTATTATGAGCTGTTGAAAGTTACGGAAACAGTATTTTTATTGCTTTTAAGGACACTAAAGTTCATCTCACTAACTAGGCTACGCCGCAGTTCTCTACAATTTCCCTCCTTGTTTTGCCCTTGGATCCGATTTGCCCAAGGTCACGTCTTAGATTGTCCTCCCATCTTCGTCGCGGTCTTCCCATTGCTCACTTTCTTTCATTACACATTCTCGTTATTTACCCGGGTTTTTTGGTTTACCTGACTAGCAGGTGTGACCTAACATCCAACCCAAACCGTAACAGCTGCGATAACCGCCCTCCTGTAAGGCTGACAATTTTGACCTCGAACTTAAACGACTCCCTTCTACTCTAGTCACATACGAGAGAAAATGAGTCACACAAATCAAAAGGAGAACGGTAACAACTGAAATTCCTCATCAGATATGAAGAATATATTTTAGAATCCGTGAACACAAGATCCCTGTAGAGATCGAGATCAAGACGCTACATAATGATTAAGTAAAATGCATGTCATCATCATCACCATCATCATCGACACTACAACCGGTATCCGGTCTTGGCCTTATTTAGCAAGTCCTGAGGCTTGTTAAATTTTCCATAATAATTTATTTTTACGGGCAAGGTTTAGTTTAGTTTAGTTTAGTGAGGGCAGAACCCTCATTTATTTTGCTTAATGCAAGCTCAAAATTAAACTTAAAATTAATTAATATAAATAGAAACATAAAGACTATCTTAAATCTAGGGTGAGAAGGAGAATAAAAAAGAAAAAAAGAAAAAACAGGAGGTGAAAAAGACCGTCGAAAGGGGGGGTAGGAGGCTAGGGAAGGGCAAGTGTATGTGGGGGAGGCAAATACGGCTTTTGTGAGACAATGACAATGAGGGGCACGTCTAGGTACTGGTATGGGGACTGTGGGGAGAGGTTTAAGCTGGGGTGGGGTGGGGTGAGGACGGGTTTCTTCTGAGACGTCGTTTGAGGGCAGGAGTGGAGAGGTTGAAATCAAAGGAGGTGGGGGAAAGGTTGGCATGTCGTAGCATACGCGAGATGGGCTCGTTAACGCCGTAAGAAGTGTGATGAGCGGGCACGTAAAACAGACGAGGGTTCCGCACATTACGGGGGTTTGTATAAAATGATAAAGTGGAGAGCAAGTTTGGGCAATTGATTGAGCCTGACAGATGGCGATGTATAAAGATGATGTCAGCACGGATTCTGCGCTCCTCAAGTGTGTTAAGATTGATTAGAAGGAGCCGGCCTATGTAAGGTGGTAAAATGAGTGGGTTTTCCCAGTTCAATACACGGAGGGCAAAGCGCAAGAAACGACGTTGAACGCTCTCGATCCTACGAATGTGAGACTGTCGATACGGGGACCAGACCTGACTAGCATATTCGAGTAGTGGCTGGACGAAAGTTGTGTAGAGTGATCGGGTGACGTAGGCGTTTAGGAATTCCTTCGGCCAGCGTTTTACAAAGCCAAAAGCGGCGTTGGCCTTTAGGATTGTGTCATCGATATGTGCGGTATATCTAAGTTCCTTGTCGCATAGGACGCCCAGGTCGCGAATCGATTCAACCGATCTTATCGGTTGGTCTAGCAAGAGATAGGAACGAGGCTGTGTGGGGGAGCGTTTCGGAGAGAAGGTGATTGTGTGACATTTGGCGATATTCAGTTCTAGGCAGTTATTTTGGCACCATATCGAAAAGCTGTCAAGATCCGATTGGAGAAGTGAGGAGTCAAGGGGAGAGCGGATTGTCTTGCAAATTTTGGTATCATCCGCGTAAAGCGAGATGTGGGAGTGATTGATGCACGAGCCTATGTCGTTTATGGTTAGGACAAATAGTAGTTTTTAGTTTAGTTTAGTGAGAGCAGAACCCTCGTTTATTACACTTAGTACAAGCGTTTGAGAAAAAAAAAAAGAAAAAGAAATTAAAAGTAAAAAAAAAAAAAAAAAACTTACGAACTAACTTCAGAAATAGGATTACAAAAAAGGGGGCCGAGATGACTGCCCTGGGGGACACTTGAGGTTGGAGAGAAAGGATCGGAGAAGGTGGATCTAAATCGCACACTACAGGTTCGAGAGTTAAGATAGGATGAGATCCACTTAATCAACAGGGGTTCAAAACCAAGGGAAGATAATGTAAAGAGAATGTGGTTATGGGGAATTTTGTCGAAGGCCTTGCTAAAGTCGGTAGTGACTACATCAATCTCATCGCCGTTTACTAGGGCAAGGAGTGTGTGGGATGTAAATTCGACAAGGTTGGTAGTAGTGGACCTGCCGGAGAGGAAGCCGTGCTGGTTCGGAGAGATGATAGGAGTGCAGCGAAAACATAACGCTTCGTATAGAAGGCCTTCGAACAGTTTAGGAATGTGCGAAAACTTAGCAATGGGAAATTGGCTTTTCGGAAATTGAAAGAGTGTTGGTAGGGGAGGGGAGTGGGTGTGCTGTGGGCTGAGTAGTCAAGGTATAAGGATAAGAGAAGTGGGGGGCGGTGGTTGTCAATGGTAGAGAGGAAGTGGGGACTAGGGATAACAGAGGAATTTCAGGGGTCTGTCGTGAACACAAGGTCGAGTTGTCTGCCCAGATGATTTCGGATATTGCTGACTTGGTAAAGGCTAGAGTCGGTGAGGTTGTCTATTAAGAGACACTCCTTGGTAGTAGAGGGGCTAGAGATATAGTGGGAGTCATCGTCAGAAAGCGACCATTGGAGATGGGGGAGCTTGCAATCGCCCAGGACTACAATGTCGCCTTGGGAAGAACTCAGTTCCGTTAAGCAGTCGATTGCAGCGATAGAAAGTTCGTATGCCCCAGTAGCTTGCGAAGGTGGAATGTAGAAGCAAATGATGTACAAGGACTTTAAGAAGTGTTCAACTTTTATAACGACATAGTCGAGGTAGGAAGAAGAAGAGAAGCTGATAAGAGAAGATGTTACTCCGTTTTGGACGGCAAGCAGGACGCCTCGGCAGGGGTTGTCAGGCAAGGAATGATGGACATCGTCGTCACGAAAAACTGTGAGGGAGGGGGGAACAGCTTTAGGCTATTGATACTGGGGGTGAGGTTGATTTCGGTCAGGGCGTATATATCATAGGGAAAGGAGTGGGTATTGTGTAAAATCGACTGGGTTTTGGAGCGAAGTCCTCTGACATTCTGATAGTATAAGGTTAGGGGACAAGTATTGGGAGACCCCATAGAGAGTGGGGTGGGCAGCCGATTAGGGCCGAAAAAAATTTTTTTTAGTGGGTTCGTTGCCTGGTGGACCAGCTGCCATTTTCGAGCAAATCTATTTTCGGAGAGCCGAGAGGTCTCTTGTAACTTTAAGAACTTATCAGCCCCGTTTTAATTGCAGTTCCAGTCAACCATATACAACATAAACGGCAACAAAATGTTCCGCAACAACTTTATAGCGTGTTGGGACTATAGTGGGGAGAATCGAAACAACGCTACGACGGTTATGATCATACTAAAAGACGGAACCAAAACCTCAGAACATCAGAGCACTGGCACATGAAAGAAATCCATTCTGTCAAAAATGTACCATGAATTGATAATTTCAAAAGTCCATTTAAAGGTATTGTCAACATTTTTTGTGTGACTAAGTTGGCGATCCCGCCCTTCACAAAAGTTGCTAACAGTGTAATTATAGTGGAAAAGGTGCCCTCCGAAGACAACGAAGCAGAATTCACGACGCCTCTCTACAACTTTCCTGGTGACCACGTTTGAAAACTACACACTATATCTCGACGACAACGGGTAGAACAAGGTTTAAAAACCAACCTGCATAGCAGACAAAAATACGTGAGTGGAACATTTTCATTCTACAATGAAACCTCGAGTAAAACCTCCTACCATCATAAGAAAAAGAAGATAAAATAAATGAAAATAAAATCCCTACGAAGAACACTAATCACAAACAACGCATGGACAAGACCAACCACAACAAGCGATAGTGACGTTCAAGAGCAAGTTAACGTTGAAGAGCAAGTTACTCTAACGGAAATCCAGGCATAGATAACACATCTTGTCAACAATCAAAAGCTTTTAGACGACGAAAATCGTAGGCTAAACGAACTGTTACAAGGGTGAAGCAAAGATAAACGGTAATTCCTTTTTATACATTTATTGAATAATATTACACACTAACTACACTATCACCATTTTCCAGCCATTTGGAAGCTTTAATATCCCTCGTTCGTAGAAAGATTTACGGCGAGTTGTTAGCCATTACTGTGGGATTTTTTTTCCTCCAAGCGATTCCTTCCAAGGGGTGTACAAAAAATAGTCATAGGAAGACAAGTCTGGGCTATAAGGAGGGTTTTCGGGGGTTTCCCAGCTAATTTCTTCCAATGTATCCTTTGTCAAGGAGGGGTGAAGCCTGTCGTTGTCATGAAGAAGGATGAGATCTCGAATGGACATACTTCGTCTTTTGTTTCGATATGCGGGTTTTTCCATAGCTGATACCCACTTCGGATGAGATTTCTCCAACAGTTAAGCGGGGGTCACTTTCAATAAGCCGGCATTTGTATTCGAAATATCGAACGGCACGGATGTTGTCATCTGTACGACTTGTCCTTGGGCGTCGATCATGACTTTCGTTTTCGATACGTTCTCGCCCGCTTTTAAATTCTCTGACCCACACATACACACGATTTCGAGACTCTGTATCACCACCAATGTGATGTGCCTTCAATCGAGAAAAAATGTCGGATGGCTTAACGCCTATATATATTTAAAACTTTATTATAATCCGTGGCGCAACAGACGTATGTATCTCACGCTCGCTTATGGCTGTACTGACTACAAAGTCGAGCACGACCACTAGCCAAGCCGATTCTCTTCATACACCAAAGAACAGCCACGCACAAGATTATCTAGTTAGCAACTAAGGGCTAAATAAAAAAGTAAAATTACAGTTTATATGTGATAGATTCGCCGTTGTACAAAAAATTAAAATCCAGGGATCCGTATTATAACTCGTCGTGGTGCACCACCGTGCTTCCGGTTCCCCGAGAAGAATGGGCTACCGTTGTTGTCCTTTATTGATGTGTCGAACTCGTGTGTATTTGTCTTTCCGCGCACTATCGAAGGTGTTGCTGCACGATTCCACTGGTTCATAGGCAACGCAATTGTCCTTACACGCGCAAGACAATAAATATTGTTTTCTATAAGTCACTTTCATTAAACTAGAGAGAAGGTTTAGGATTCTAGGTTTTAGGTTTTGCACATCCCATAGATGTAAAGATATGCATTATGCTTTTTGAATTTTAAGGAATTGAATTCAATGTACGAGAATTTAAGGTTTAGTTCGATTTGTTGGCATTGAATTCAATGCTGATTTGGGGATATGGAAGGAATTTTTTGATGGGATTTGTGTAGGTGAGTAATGTGTATATGGGAGGAAAATGGTAAGGCTACTTGGAGCACTACATCCGCAGTAAGCCCCATAACCTCAACAGAATTAAAACCAGTTACATCTATAATGCATTCAGCTGGCCAAATTTAATTGGAAGTGTTTAAATCATTGCCAATCTTCAATGGCAAGCAAGACTCGTATAGACAATGGCGAAATATGGCGTGGAACATGATATAAAAACTTTCAGGAATCAAGCCGATATTACACATGCCTTACTATTGTGAAATCCAAAATTCTAGGAGCCGCAGCAAACTTATTGGTAACACACAATACCTTATTCAACTTGTATCCAATCATAAACAGACCCGATTCATATACGCTGGCCAACTACCCTTGTATGTACTCCAAGATAATTTACGAAGCTTAACACAAAATAACTTACCGTTATCCGATTATTTCGGCGAAGCTAATAAATTCCTATGCTCAGCAAAATAAAAATGGAGACCTCTCCCTATGGTCTCAGCAAGACCTGCTTCGAAAAGGGGACGAAAAATAAAAGGAAATTTTTTGCTTTTGCGCACTAGGCAGCCGATGTGAATGTGCTCTCTCTTGTGCGCTCTTCATTTCCCCACGCGCCTCGGGGTGGATAAACGCTGACGCTGGCACGCCGATGTGCGCAGTGTGGATGAAAAACTCAAAGCGAGGAGCGCAATAACTTGAGGTTGATCTGGCTTAGTGTGCGTGTGGTAATGTGGCCTCCGAGGTGTTCCACACTGGGGTAGTGTGATGTGATGATTATCCCGCGGGCGTGTGGCTATGGAAAGGAAGAAATGCGGAGGAGCGGAAAATATGTTTTACTCTATTCACCTGAGAAAAGAGACGTTTGATCCCTAGCGGATGGAGGAACTGGGTAAAGGCAAAGTGATGCAAGGGAAATATTATCACGTCATTCGATCGAATGTTTTGATAATTTCCCCAGCGGTTCTGCCATGGTCCGACAACTTCGTCCGACTGGATTTGGTTGTCGCTAACCAACACGGACTAGGCAGACTATTTGAAACCCCAAGATTGATGGGAACAAAAGTGAATGACAAATATATACAAAACAAACTCATGAAAAACCCGATAGGCATAGGTGTGATGAGCCGGCACTACGATAAGGGAACAAATTATCAAAAAACACCGACTCGGCACAAAAAGACATAGGGAAAAATGGAAAAGGTGGGATATACACGTCGGCGTGTGGAATGTCCGAACGTTGTATAAATCAGGCGCGATACAGACGATCGTAGAGAACGCCAAACAATATAAAACGGACATCGTCGCGCTTCAGGAAGTCTAACTCGCACATCTCATAACCGAAACCAACGGGCTCACATTTGCGTGGGGCGTCACCAACACTCATAATCTCGAAACCGGCTTCATCATAAGGAATAAGATTACGGCCTATGTAAAATATGTGAGGTTTATTAATGACCGAATATCGGTGCTAAAAATTCGATATTAAAATCCTCTTCGGGGATCTCAACGCGAAAATTCGAAAGGTAGCTGTCTTCCAGTCAACTATATGTAAAGAAAACGTTATGTTAGCTCAAATGTCTCAATGATAATGGAGTTCCAATTATCACGTTCGCAACGTCAAAAGATATATTAGTGAAAAGCACGATGTTCAAGAATAAAAGAATTCATAAAGTCACATGGATCTCACCCAACGGCGTAACGCGTAACCAAATAGACCACTTCCTCATAGACAAAAGACACCACTCGAACGTCCTTGACGTAATATCATATAGAGGAGCAGATTGCGGTTCCGGTCATCTTCTAGTAATGGGCAAAATTAGGAGTCGGCTCCCGGCAAACCGCCATACGAGCTGACGAAGAAGTTTGGCATCTACATTCAACGATACACAGTGACCGAGCGCGCACGTGCGATTAGTCGATGAAAAAGTTGAAAAAGTATAAGGACTATTTATAAATAAATATATTCCATAAAAACAGTGAAAACAAGGTTAATATATATAAATATAATAGTTTTTGCTTGACAGCCATTCGTGAATTCTAACGAAAATGGAAAAAAGTTAACTTCGTGTGTTGATTAAGCAAAATCCATAAATTGTAACATATTAAATTAAAAAAAAAAGTTAACAGTTATTGCACTTTTAAAACGAACAATAAAGTAATTAAAAGTATTAAGTTAATTAAATTAATTGTTGTGAAGTACGGCACTAAGTGAATCGACCAAAATAAAAAATCAAAAACAATAAAAAAACAACTTAAAATCAAACAAACAAAACAAAACATAATAAACAGTGCAGTGAAGCGCGGAAAATACCTAATAAAATTTGCAACTAACAAAATAAAATATATCACCTTGGTCCTAAGTGTGAAAACAAGAACTAATAATATATTGCTAGTTAAGCAATTAGTTTCGAGGTCAGCATTTAGCGCGAGTGGAAGGTTATTGGCTCTTAGTCGACGATAGGTGAGTTCGAGTCATCTTACGGGAGAAATCAAGCTGCGTCGTGATTGGTAAAGCAGCCTTTGTTTGTTTTTTTTTTTGAAAATAAAATGGAAAGAACCGGCATCAACACGGAGGAAGATAAAAACGCGACAACACTCAAACGAAAAGGTACACCGAAAAACTCCATTGTGACGCGAAGTAAAACCAAGAAATTAACAATGGAGAAAAGTGATCAGCAAATGGCGGAGGAAAGTGAGCTCCCCTCACCCTCCAACTTTAATATGTATGGGGCAAACAATTCATTCGCTTCTCCTGCATCCCCAGAGTCTGAGGATGAAGAGGAGGAAATAAGTGAATTGGAGGCGAAACTTGCGATGGCAAGAGCCTGATTAGAAGAGAGACGCCGAAAGAAAAAAATAGCAGCTTTCGAACAGGAAAAAAACATCCAACAACAACAAATGCCGAAGCCATCAACTTCAACATCAACAGCGACTACCAACACAAAATCGATCAACGAAACAGCAAGCAACACAGCAGCAGCAAAGCAAAAATAACAGCGGAAAAATAAAGATGCCACCAATCAACGCCATAGATGTTGACTGTAAGAAATTGGTAAGTCTTTGTAAGCTAGCTATAGGAAACAATTTTGTAGTTAAAAGACTGGCAGGTAACAGGCATGCCATTCAAACCTATGCGGTGGCAGATCACGATAAAATTAAAGAGGTTTTAAAAAGAGCCACCGTGGAATTTTACTCGTTCACGCCGAAACAAATGAAGAGTGTAACGGTTCTATTAAAGGGTGTCGACCCTGAAATGGAACCGGAGGCTCTGCTCGAAATGCTTCAAAAGCTGAGGCACGAAGATCTTGAGTTTACCGCAGTAAACCCGGTCACCACAACTAAGGCAGGAGGGGAAACCCGCAAGCTACCCTTCTTTTTGGCACAATTAACAACGAGCAGAATCGGTGGTCTAAGAAAAATTACAGTCTGGGATTATCAAATTGTCACATGGGACAAATTAAAAAAAGGCAGAGACATTCTGCGATGGTCCTCTGCCAAAGGTTTGGTCACGCAGGGGCGAAGTGTGAAAAGCAGCATCGTTGCGTAAAATGCAGAAAGGACCATTGGGCAGAAGAATGCCCTCTGGGAAAAGAAAGGGTAGAATACAAAGCCCTTCTAAAGTGCAAAGTGTGTCGGAATGAGGGACATCCCGCTAGTTATTGATGATGACCTAAATTCCGAGAAATAATAGCAAGAAGTGTGACTCGGCAAAAAAGCACAGAACCAACTCGTACAACAATAATGCCCGTAACATCGCAGCGGCCGTACGCACAAGTTGCGTCGGATGGGAGAACACTAAATCACGCTACAATACTGGTAGCCACAAATACTCCCACATAGACTGAAACAACACCGCAAGCAGACGTGTTCGCAATCCTGCTCAATCTGCAGATGATTTAGCTGCAAAGTCAAATAAACGAGATCTACTTGCACTTGCCCAATCAAAATAAAAAGTCAATATAAACCCTCTAACCAAAACATCAATCAAAGCTCTTGTCGTGAATATAAATTCACTAATAAGAACTGAGAGAAGAGCCAATCTTTTCAACCTGATGTACTTTTGGCGGGGGAAACAAAGTTAAGCCAGAGACACAAGATATGGCATAAAAACTACGATATTATACGAAGAGACCGACCTAACTCCTCTCAAGGGGGAGGTGTCGCAATCTTTATTAGAAAAGGAATATATCATCATGAAGGATTATATAGTGGAGAAGTGCGCAGGTTCCGAGTTCTGGAAGCCTATATCGTAAGCATACCTCTTCAGCGAGGAAGGTGTTTGTATGCGATTGCGGTCTATGCACCTGAGGAGCACCAACATAACCTATTTATAGCAGAGCTCGAGAGACTCTTTCGATGCTTACAATTGCACCTGGACTAAAACTACTTTATCCTAGGGGGAGATATGAACGCCAAGCATAGAAATTGGGGAATTATATATCTAATGCCAGAGGAAATCAGGTGGCTGGGTGGTTAGATCATATTGAATATAGAACGGATCTGCTAGCTACGGAATATCCATCGTTCCCTAGAGGTAGATCGTTCTTAGATATCTTGCTAATTGACTGACGACTGAGACTACTTAACACCAACAGACGAAAGAGAAACTGTTTACGGACAATTAAATACGACAGTGAGCACTGTGCATTCACGGCAGAAATGGAGCTTCCGAGCGATCTCGCAGATCTGGAGGAATTCGTGATCCCGCAACCCTACAACTACAGGGCAATGCGATGCCCGTGGTTCACCAGAGAACTTCGTTCGAATGACTTTAATCTGCCAGTAAGCAGAAACCTGACAAATGACGAAATCGACAAATACATCCAACAAATGGACGAAACCGTAAAACGAACAATGACAAAACAATTCCCAAAACAACAGTTACAGATCACATAAACATGTACAGAAACACAACAATAAACGCACTCCACAAGAAAAAGAGCAGACTGCTATCGAAACTAAAACAATTATACACACAGTTTACAGACAGACAAGATCAGGAGATAATATCACTGAAATCCCGATTAAAAAACCTCCAACATCTATTTCATCATCATCGTCGGCACTACAACCGGGAACCGGTCTTGGCCTTATTTAACAAGTCCTGAGGCTTGTTAAATTTTTCCATAATGATTTTTTTTTTCCGGGCAACGTCATTAGTCTTGTGCCAGAGGCTCCCCGACGGGGAATCGAACCCCGGTCTCCCGCGTGACAGGCGGGTATACTAACCAGTAGACTATTGAGGAGCTAACATCTATTTAAAGCTAACTAAAGATTAGCAACAAATTTGTATTGGAACAACAGAATTCGAGCTAAAAAAAACTAATAACCCGAATATGTTTCCACAATAAAATAAAATATTCAGGATAAATGATCAAAACGGGATTCAGTGTCTCCAACTTCCACGTACTGATATAAACAAGCAGCTGCTAACCAACATTCGCATAGATACAGAGGACGTGTCGTCAATAGTGAGCTCTTCGTGATAGAAGATCCTTTGGAAAAGGTGAACGCTGTGGGAGCTGTCTTTCAGGAAATGTACAAGGTGAATGAAAGCATTCGCCGAAATCACGACTTGGAGGACACAGTTCTACTGAATCACCTGCACCTCCAAAATGAAATTTCACATTGGCAATCGGAGAATACGGGTTTTACCGAATTCAGTGACGATAATCTGTCAATTGACATTAATGCCAATGGTGAGGTTAATAGCCTTTTAATTACGAGGGAAGGAATCCAGAGTATCTTCGACTCATTAAGAAGCAAAAAGTCAGTGGGAATAGATGGAGTACCTAACAGCGTACTCGAGAACCAGCCCCCAATGGAAATAGATATACACACGGTCCTGTTTAACAACGCGTTGAATAATGAATATTATCCCGCGCGTTAGAAAACGGCTATCATTCAGCCCATCGCCAAAAAGGGCTAAGACTGTACAAACCCAATGAACATACGTTCGATAAGTTTACTCCCAAACATCAGTAAAGCATTTGAAAAGACTATTAACAAAGCTCTGGTAAAATGGGTAGACGACAACAACATTATACCAAATAACCAGTTTGGCTTTAACGCGGGTCATGAAAACACACATGCCGCTGCTAAACTGGTCTCCGACATACAATGGAATAAATGTAGGAACCAATGCACAGGGGCCTGTCTGATCGACTTGGAAAAAGACTTTGATACCGTCTGGATCGAAGGGTTATATTACAAACTGGTCAGACATAGCATACATAAGCTTTACTTTATGTACTTTACAATATGTTAAAGGACAGGAGGTTCGTGGTCAAAAGGGGTAATGTAACCTCTAATAAAACGTATAATATCAAGAATGGCTTGCAACAGGGAGCGGTACTTTCTCCGATTCTTTTTAACATTTACATTAGCGACTTACTAGATGCACTCCCGAAGGCTATTGCATACGCAGACGATCTCATAATTTACAGAACAGCTCCGAAAGTTGAGATCATAAATAGTTTAATACAGCGAGATTTCAACAACGTGCAGCGCAATTGCGACAACTGGAAACTTAAGATCAACTTCCAGAAATGTGAAGCCATCCTATTTAGAACTCCATTATATAAAGCCACGAACAACACAAGGAAAACTGGCGAAAGCTAGTTATCGTGGGACCGCATGGAGATAAACTGGAAACCAAGAGTTTAGTTAAATACCTGGGCATCTGGATAGATCAATATCTGTATTTCAACAGACATGTAGAGGCTGCTTTAGTCAAAGCTAGGAAAACTTTTGGTATGACAAGGAGGCTATTTCACAGTAGCCAACTTGACAGTAGGGTAAAAGTCATATGCTACATGACGCTAATCAGGCCAATGCTCATATATGGTTGTCCAGTATGGTTTAACATAGGTCCAAATTTGATGGAAAAGATTCGGATGTTCGAAAGGAAATGTCTTAGAAGTTGTCTCAGATTATATCGGACACCGGAATCGGACTATAAAAAGTACTACTCAAATGAAACTTTATATAATGAAGCGTACATAAATAGGGTGGATCATTTTATGATTAAATTAGTCAGAGGACATATTGCGAGAGCAATAAGCTCGTCCAATGACCTAATTTTCGGGGCTTATTATCCAAACACTCTGTACTATGAGAGCGTGCGTCGCAACGGTTTTATTCCACCAAAGGCATTAGTTGATTTGGACATGAAAGGGCTTATACAAGATAGATCCAGAATTCCGCTGATCTATCATGTAAATAGATCATCCATAGAATGGCGATTGTGCTACGACCGGGAGTAACGCGCGCCGAAGAGGACCTGTAGGAATTTCACTTGATTATATGCCGGCCTTGGCAAAGTTCATCAAGTGTCCTAACATAATAGTTCGGTCGAATTCCGAAGAATCTAGTTCACTCGCACGCCGTTAGACAGTAGAAAGGGAAAAACAAAATGCACTAGTGAGGTTTGTATTTTATCTGCTCCTTTATTAACACTTGAATATTTTATTACACTTTCACAATGGTGTGGCTGATCTTGCACTAATTAACATGTAGTTGTCTCACTGGTTACCACTTATAGGAGGACCTCCGTACATGAATAAATGTGGCACTTAATTCTAGCGATCTCAAAATGTTAATAAACACAAACGACGATCGTCTCCCTTTACCCTGTCTTCTCGTGACCATCGCAACACTTCGCCGAAAACCACCGTATTAGCAAATTCTGCACTCTATAAGTTAGTCACTACTTATAAAAGGATTGTTCGTCCGCGCAGACTCTGTATTAAAAAATTCACGGGTTATAAGAGTAATTTCTATTGGCGCGGAAAACTAACTGCGACTCTATGCTTACAACACTCGTGGTGTGCCTCGACAACTTATCAAACTCGACTTTGGGGCGCACTCCAGGAGACTCGACTCCTTTACCACTATTTTATCGACTGTACTACTTTTGCGCGCGGATCACCTTGTTGGCTCATGATGCGAGCTCATGGGTGGTCGAACCGTGGGAATAAAAATTCATTAAAAAGCATCTTTGGGATTAGGATGCATTTGGGATAATTACACAATGATGGTTGTGTTTACAACCATGCTAATTGTGTATTGCAATCCTAGGGAGTCATGGGTCGAATTCCAGTGTGAGTATTTACACTGGCATTGAATTCGGCTCTTGGCAGCTAGGCGCGAATTGCGCCGGTGCTTTGAAGATTGCATAAAAGCCGCCGTGAGTACTGGTGCAACATGAAAATCTGTTGCGCACGTGTGGGACAGTAAATGCAGGCAGACAGGAGTTCTGCTGATTGTTTTCATAATCCACTTCGGTTATCTAGTATGGCAACCGAAATGTTTTCCTTTTAGAACAATGCTGAGATGCATTGATGTATGCGGTACTGGCGTACCGAATTTCTTCTAGGGAAAATTGATATACCGCGTTAATTGCGTGAATGTCCTTGATGGGCAGATGCTTGATGTTGGATGCTTGATGGATGCGATTTGCGTAATCGAAAGGTAATGCAATCGGTGGGAGAATGCTTGGGGAAGTTATTGCGCTTGCATGGTAAAAATGATGAAATTAGTGGAGCTTTAGGAAGGAAGATTTGGAGGTAGTTTGAAAAAGGTAGCAGTGGTGTTAGTAGCAACGCCACAGTGCGTGCAGCTATGCAACTCAGGGTGGATAAACACTCTTTTGGTGTCATGTCGGGCTACGGGTTTTGCCCTGATCTTCCGCATCAGGTCGCGGAGGTAGCCTACGCTTTGTAGTTGGTTGTGGAGCTTCATTGTCCACAAATAGTTCGCCTGGCAACACTAGGTGGGTGCCGTAGGTCAGTTCTGCAGCGGATGCGCCCAGATCCTCCTTGATACTTGTTCTCAATCCTAGGAGGACAGTGGGGAGGGCGTCGAACCATTGCGTGTCGTTATGACACATTAGAGAGGCTTTTAGCGACCTGTGCCAACGCTCTATCATCCCGTTGGATGAAGGGTGGTATGCGGTCGTACGACTTCTTTGACAGCCCAATAAGTCAGTAAGCTGCTTGAAGATCGTGGCCTCGAACTGTAGACCTCGGTCTGATGTTAACGTTGCTGGTACGCCAAAACGTGTAACCCAAGTCGAGTAAAACGCTCTGGCGACACTCTCGGCGGTGACTACCCGTAGTGGCGTTGCTTCTGGCCACCGAGTAAAACGGTCGATCATGGTGAGGATGTAGGAGAATCCTCTCGAGGGTGTTAAGGGGCCCACAATATCTATGTGGACGTGTGTAAATCGAGCCTCGGGGAGTTTCAATTGCGCTGGCTCCAACACGTTGTGTCGGCTAATTTAGCAGCGCTGGCATTTAAGGCAGGCACGAGCCCAACTCGTGAGGTCTTTATTCATACGAGGCCATACGAACTTACGTCGAATGGCTGCAGCGGTTGCACGTCCGCTGGGGTGAGACGGACCGTGAAAGGTGTCGAATACACTCCTTCACAGCTCTCCGGGAATATAGGGCCTGACTGTTCCCGTGGAGATATCACACCATATCTCGTCTGCGGATTGGTCGAGTGGGAACTTGCGCAGCTAAAGTGCTGTCTCTGCTTTGAGAAGAGACTCGAGCTGGTTGTCATTCTGCTGTGCTTGAGCTAGGTTGGCGTCGGCGATGGCGGCGCGTAGCTGAATGGTATCGATACGGGATAAGGCGTCCGCGATAACATTCTGTTCCCCTGAGATGTGTTTGATCTCAGTGGTGTATTGACCTATCAGGTCGAGTTGCCGTTCCTGGCGTGGGGATGCCTTCCCGGACCTCTTCCGGAATGCGTAGATCAGTGGCTTATGATCCGTTCTGATTACTAGGGGGCGACCTTCTACCATGTGTCGGAAATACTTTACGGCGCTGTACATAGCGAGTAACTCCCGGTCGTACTTGCTATATTTCCGCTCGGCCGTATTAAGTTTCCTTGAGAAAAAACCGAGCGGTTCCCAGCTTCCGTTGCATTCTTGCTCCAATACTGCTCCCATGGCCGTATCTGACGCGTCGCATTGGATGGCCAATGGTGCGCCCTCTGCGGGGTAGCGGAGTAGGGTAGCATTTGCCAGCTGTGCCTTGGACTGACGGAATGCGTTGTCTGCAGCTTCCGTTCAGGCGATTGGGCGTTTGTCGTTCTCCTTTGCCCCCTTTAAGTACTCATTTAAAGGGGCCTGAATGTGCGCGGCGTTTCGTAGTGTGGGTCGGTAAAAGTTTAGCATACCCAGGAAACGGCGTAGCTCGCGAACGTTGGAGGGGCGGGGAAATTGGGTTAGTGCTTCCACTCTCTCTGGAAGCGGGCGGATACTTGGCCGTTGATATGGTAACCCAGGTAGGTAACTTGCTCTTTGGCGAATTGGCATTTTTCTGGGTTTATTACGAGGCCAAATTGTCTCAGGCGTTCAAGGACCTGTCTGAGGTTTTGGTGATGCTCCACAAGGCTCCGAGATGCTATTAGTATATCGTCAATATACGCGTAACAGCAGTCCAGGCCGCGTCGTGCCGAATCGATATACCTCTGGAATGTCTGAGCTGCATTCCTGAGGCCAAACGTCATCACCTTGAATTCGAGGAGGCCGAAGGGGGTAATGACGGCGGTTTTGGGTACGTCTTCAGGTGCCACCGGAATCTGGTGGTATGGCCTGGTGAGGTCCAGGGTTGAGAAAACTGTACAACCGCGCAACTTGTACGAATAGTCGTAAATATGGGCTATTGGGTACCTGTCGGGAATTGTTACCGCGTTCAGCTGTCTATAATCACCGCATGGTCGCCATTCACCGTTGCGTTTTTTGACGAGGTGAAGTGGACTTGCCCATGGGCTGACCGAGGGTTGACAGATGCCTCGCTCGAGCATATATTCGAATTCGGCGCGGGCTGCTCGTAATTTTTCCGGGGCCAGGCGACGTGGGCGCTGGCTCACCGGTGGGCCGCGTGTTTCTATGTGGTGAAACACGCCAGATCTGTGTTGTTGCTGGTTGGAGAGGGGAATTGTTGAATTGCGAAATTCTTCCAACAGCGCGGGGATTGGGTCTGTAGAGTCCTCGGGTGGGTCGTTCGCCGCTATAGCTGCTTGCGGGGAGAGACGGGTTGAGACGTTGTGACTAACTAACAGTGTCTACCAGCAGGTTGTGTCTTCCTAATAGGTCAGATCCTATTAGGGGCTCGCTGACATCGGCTATCACGAAGTGCCGGGAGATAGGGCGTGGGAAACCCAGATCCAGTTTGAAATTTTTCCGTCCGTAAGTGGCTATGGGGGAGTTGTTCGCAGCGAACAACTGTAAGATCTAGGGATGACAGAAATGTCGGCGCCGGTGTCGACGGTGAAATTAATATTCGATCTAGAGTCCCTGATTGTTAAGCGACTTATAATAGGGGTGCCGGCCGTTCGCGCTCGAACGAGGTTCTGCGAGGGGGCTGGCCGCGTCCAGCTGCAAGGTTGCCTACAATTTCTGGCGTTTGCACCGAAACGTGTGTGGTATACGCACCGGGCCTGTGTCAGAGCGCCACTAGGCGTGTTTTGCCTGTTGTCTGGTGCGTTTTCGTTTGTGATTGGTGCTCCTCTGGGCGTGTTAAACCGCCGTTGGGGGTTCCTCGCTTGTGGCCGTTGGTTATTAGGACCGTTTTGGATTGCTCGCGTGACATTTCGAATTTGGGCGCGCAGTTGGTTCAGGTCTCGCTCGAATTTCGAGAGCGAGCCTTGTTTGCTGGGTACGCGGCTGAAACTCCTCACGGGAGGAAACCGTAGCTTGTGTTACCTCTCTTGGTGTGGCTTGTGTAAAAACGTTACTAGGGAAGTCCGGGGTGCTGTTAGTGATAAGGATTGATGCCGTGTAGGCAAAACGGCGTGTCGGTTAATGGCCTGGTACGCTGGGGGTTCAGACTGTGGGTCTGAGCTTTCCATAATTGTGTCGGCGAGTTTCGCCAAATGACCCAAACTCTGGTTGGGTTGTACTATTAATGCCGCGCGGGCATATTGCGGGAGGCACCTCAGGAAATGAGGCAGCTAAAAGTGCATATGCAATGACAAGAAGTCTGTTTCGAAATAGTGTTGTACTTCTGGTTTCGGGGAGTGTGTGTCTTAATCCTTAAAAGGACTAAGAGATCTCTTCTAAAAGTTCCCGAAAACCTGTCGCACAACAGGGTTCGTTTGCCGTGCTTCCTTTGAGTCCAAAGGGAAGAGCAACGTCCTTAGTTATGGGTCGAATGTCCTCTTCTTTGGGTCTTCCAGGCCAGGTGAAATGAAAAACCGGGTTTTTTAGTTTTCAGATTTTATTTCTCCCACTGGGGTATCTCCTCCAGGGACAAGATACGAATTTAAACTGCGGCCCGGAGATCACGAAACCATTCCTTTATAAAGGAAAAGGAATCGAAAATTGTATCTCAAAGATACACATTTTCGTGCAACAATCTCGATCTTTTGGATATTTCGAGCGAGATGTTGTGTTTACACAAGATAAGAAATCAATTTCTTGAATTCTTACGAAACCATTACGCAGATGTGTGAATGTATCTGCTTTTGAGTTTTTGTTTGTTCAACTCAATGGAATTTTTAGGATAGAGATAACAATCTCTGAATTTTGGATTTGGGTGATGCTGTGGAGCAAATATAGAACAATAAACGAATATTGGATTCGTTTATTGTGAATTTTAATTTTAATTTTGATTCTGGATTTAATTATGCCGTGGGGGCAAATGTTATGCGATAAACGAATGTTTGATTCGTTTATTGCGAATTTTGGATAATGTTTGGGTTTTTTCAGGTTTTGATAGGATTTTGGATTAGGAATGGGAGAAAAAGATGGTAGGGCTTTTTGGAGCACTACATCCTCCCCTCCTTGAAAAAAAGAAAATTGATCTTTATGAGATTAATTTTCTGGAAAATGGTGTGATTGGGAATAAGGACGATGGTATCGTGATTCCGTTACATGTGCCTGATATTTTCTAACATAGTAGCTTTATGTATACAATATTTATTATAAGTGTGTAATTTTTGTTCTTTGTTTTTTTTTCTTAATATTTATGTATTCATATTTATGGTCGTGTATCCAAGTTTCCACAATGGTTATTTATATAATAAAAATATTTTCTTTTGAAATTTTGTACAAATATAATTTTGTTTTTAAGTTTTGAATTTTCTTAGTATAGGTGTGTTTAACAGTAATTGTTGGTTATCCAAAATAAAGTTTTCTTTTATAAATTATTTTATTTTGGGTTAAGGGTATATTCATTTAGTTTGGTTTTGGTTATACGTACAATAGACATTTGGTTTTAAAATTTCATATAATTTGTTTTTTTTTTTCATGTTGGTTAAACATTGTATTAGAAGGAAACATTTGATTCTAAAAATTTTCGTTTTGATTTAAAGTAAATATTTTCTTATTTTCTGCGTGTAAGGTTAATTGTAGAATGCTTTATAATTACATAAGTATTTGAATTCATTATATTAAATTTAACTTTGGGTGATTTTTTTGTTTTTATTTTTATAAAGTACTATTTGTAAAAAGATACATAGATAAGTAAGGTTTTTATGGTTTATTCTTACAATTTGTATATTACATAGAATTTTCATTGTTTATATACTCGTATAAATTTTCATTATTTACATATATTATTTTTGTTCTTTTTTTTTCATTGTCCTTATTAGTCGGGCGTTTATTTATTTATATAATTTTTCCATGTATTTGGACGTACAATTTTATTCTATAACTTTTCCTTTTTTTTTTTGTTATATAAAAATTTTCTTACTTTCTTAGTATTTTCTTAGTTGAAAACTGTTTTGAATTTATATAAATATTAGAAGTTCTTATTTTAATACTGTTTTGTAAGTTTTGTTTTTGTATTTTCGTTTTTTCATATATATATAATGTGTTTTTTCTTATAACCTAAGAGTATTTATTATTATTACAAAATTTTGTTGTTGTTGTTTATTTATTTAAGTTAGTGGTGGTTATTTAAAACATGATATAAACTTATTTTATTAAGTGCGTTAAGTTAAGTGCGTTGTTTTTATCTATATATTTATTTTTTTTGTGTTTTGTTTGTTTTTTTTTTCTTTTTTTTTTTTGGTATTAAAAGTGTTGTATACTATTTACAAAATTATTTTATTCGTATACAATTATTTGAATAGAAAATTTTTTTTTTCGCAAATTTTAAATACATTATCGTGGTATTTTGGTACAGTGTTAGTTTATAATTTTTTTTTTTTTTTTTGTTTACTATACGTGTATGCATTTATTTATTTCTCTTTTTTCTTTTTTAAGGTTATCTATACATATATACATTTTTTTTCAACTTTTATTTTTCTTTGGAGTTTCTTATTCGTGATTGCCTAGTCCACAAATAGTTTTATATTATTGTTGTGGACTATTCGAGTTCCTTTTCCTATTTTGAGGATTGAATTTTCTTCGGATAGGATCTTTACAATTTCATAGGGGCCTTTCCACAGGGAGGTTAGTTTGTTAGGTCTTGAGTGATTCTTTAATAGAACCTTGTCGCCAACATTAAATTTCTTTCTGCCTACTTTTTGGTCGTAGTATGCCTTAGATTTTTGTTTTTTCTCTATCAGTATTCCCTTGGCTGTACGATAACCATGTTGTAATCGCATTTTTAATTCGTTTGCGTAATGGTCGTAGTTATAAGTGCTTTCGGGGTTTTGTCTGAGAGAACTGGGTATTTCGGCTGGGAAACCATATAGTAATTCATGCGGCGTGTAGCCTGTATTACTGTGGGGTGTAGTATTGTACACAAACATTGCGTAAGGTATCCAGGTGTCCCAAGTGAGAGGATCCTGGTTTACATAGTGGCGGAGGTATTCCACCAGAGTTCTATGGCTCCGTTCTAGTGCTCCATTCGTTTGTGGATGGTAGGGTGCTGTATTGAGTTTTCTCATTTTAAGTAAGGAACAAATGTCCTTAAAAAGTGCGCTGAGAAAATTAGCACCTCGGTCAGTTAATAGAGAAGATGGTATGCCGTGCTGGCAGACGATATTTTCAACGAAAATTCTGGCCACGTCCTTGGTTTCGGCGCTGGCCAGTGCGTAAGCTCCTGAAAATTTAGTCAAATCGTCTTGAAACGTTAGTAGGTATTTATTTCCATTATAGCTGACTGGTAATGGTCCTACTATATCTAAAGCAATTCTTTCGAAAGGTTTTGAGCTTGTTGTGGTTATCTTCATAGGAATTCTAGGATTCCTTCCACTTTTGTTTATCTGGCAGGAGGCACATTTTCTAATATACGCTGCAACGTCAGCGGTCATTGTGCGCCAGTAATATTTTTGTTTCAATCTTTTGATTGTTCGGGTGGCTCCTTGGTGTCCTCCGAAAGGTGAGTTATGGTATTCCGCGAGTAACTTTTGTATTTCGTTAGGATCTGTTAGAAGCTTCTTTTTATTGGAGAAAACGTACAGTGTCACGTTGAGGTGAGTAAAAGTTTCTTTTAGCAAGTTATTGAGTGCTACTTTTGATTCGTTTTCTATGAAGGGGACTAAAATTCCAATGGAATTGAAATTCCGGTCTTCGCAAATCTTCTTCAGATCAATAAGGGAACTCTTAGCGGTTTCCTGGTCGCTTAGGTTTCTGAAAGGCAATGGCAATGTGATGGCGCATAACCCATCTTGCTCATGAAACGTAATTTTACCTACGTCTGGCTTGGTGAAGTTTGGAATTCTTCCTGCCAGGTTTTCTTCCTCAGCAGAGTCTATCAATGGGAGGATTATGATACGTAGTCCAAGTTTTTTCTTGGTATAGATGGACCCTGTTTGTTCTTGCCATACAAGATTGGTAGTATCTTTGTATGATTGTGCAGCCACATCTTCTTCGAGTTTGGCTTTACTTCGTGTGGTGACGAGAATATTATTTTTGATGGAATCGACCGGGGTAGTCATTGTTATACGGCTGAGAGTATCAGCATTTGCATTTTGCTTTCCTTTTCTATGGACGATTGTGTACTCATACTCTTCGAGTAGAATTCTCCATCGCATAAGTCTGGATGTAGGATCCTTTCGTCCTATAAGCCACTGTAGAGAACTATGGTCAGTGACTATAGTAAATTTTCGTCCGTAAACGTATGGTCGGAACTGGGCTAGTGCAAAAACGATTGCCAATAATTCCTTTTCGGATGTTGTATATCGAGTTTCTGCGTCGTTTAAAGTTCGGCTAGCGAAAGCAATAGGTTTATCTTGTCCTATTGTACCTTGAGATAGCACTGCTCCTAACGCAACATTGCTAGCATCCGTGGTTATTATAAACTCCCGGTTAAAGTCTGGATAAGCCAGTATTGGTGGGGTAATAACCTTTCTTTTTAAAGCTGTGAATGCCTCATCACAAAAGGCATCCCAATGAAATGGAACGTTCTTCCTGAGCAATCTGCTTAAAGGTTTTGCCAGTTCAGCGAAATTTGGGATAAATTTTCTATAGTAGCCTACAAAACCGAGAAAAGATTTTACGTCTTTTTGTTTCTTGGGCGTTGGAAACGTTTTTACCGCTTTAGTTTTTTCTGGATCTGGTTTTATACCTTCCTTTGAAATAACATGCCCCAAGTAGGTGAGCTCTTTCCTTATGAAGTGACACTTTTCTGGTTGTATTTTCAGATTGTGCCTTTGTAATCGCTCGAAAACTCTGGTAAGTCGTGAATTGTGATCGTTCAGATCGTATCCGTAAATTACAATATCATCTACATAGACGAAACATTCTATTCCTTGGAGACCCATGAGTACATTATTCATAAGCCTTTGGAATGTGGCGGGTGCGTTTTTAAGTCCGAAGGGCATTCGATTGTATTCGTAATGTCCGAAGGGTGTGCTAAACGCTGTTTTTGCCTTGTCTCTATTGTCCATGCGTATTTGGTGGAAACCATTTGCTAGATCTAAAGTGCTAAAATATTTAGCTTTTCCTAGCTGGTCCAAGATATCAGTAATATTGGGCAATGGATATGCATCTCCGACTGTTATTTTATTTAAGGCTCTAAAGTCGACAACCACTCTCCACCGTTTTGTCCCATCAGGTCCGGCCTTCTTGGGTACTAGTAAGAGAGGGGAATTCCAAGGACTGAAACTTTGTTGTACTACGCCATCTTGAAGCATTTCATTCACTTGTTTGTGGATTTCTTGCTTCGAGCTATCTGGTAGGCGATACGGTTTTATATAAAGTGGGGGCTTTCCTTCTTCAGTGATGATCTGATGCTCTATGGCGTCAGTGTGTGTGAGATGGTCGCCCTCTAAGTAAAAGAGATCGTTAAATCTGCGGCAGATGTCTAGGATAGATATCTTTTCTTCCTGGTTACAATGACGCAACTCTAGGAGTGATTCTAGCCGTTCAAGCCTATTTTTTAGAAAGTTCTTAGTTTCATCCGCCTGTAACACATTGTAGTCATCCAGATCTTCCCATTCGACTTCTATGTCGTTGGTGCTTACTTCTTGATCGGTGTCTAATGTGTTCATTAATAATACCTTTATTTTGTTGTCCTGTGGTGTTGTCAAACTATTACCCAGATATATCCCTGGCATGATCTCGGATTTTTTTATAATCAGTTCTTGACTGAGTTGTCCTTTAAATGGAATCTCCATTATTTGTTGAGATCGTGAATGCAATTTTATGAAATCGATTTTGGCATTTCGTTTTATATTTACTGGGGATATTGGAGTTTCAGGTTCATGTTTTCCTGAACTCAGTTTTTCAGCAGTTTCCTTAACTTTTTCGTTACCACAAACTTTATTTAAATGGGGAGAGGAAGATTCAAGGGTGGTTGGTTTCGTTGTGTTTGTCACAGCATCAGATCCGGCCCGTAGACAAACGGATTCGGATGTTGACTCACGAACGGTGTTATCCAATTTTTCATGAATGCCTGTATTTTCCGTGGAAGACACCTCGTAAGGCGTGGCATTCTGAATATTTTCCTTGACCTCATTTTTGTTCCCTAAAGGCTGCTCGAGTTCTACCATGGTTCTCTTCTTCACAGCGAATTTAAGGAATCCCTTTTCAAAGTTAATGTGGCACTGGTGCTTCGCAAGGAAATCGCTTCCCAGTATGCCATCGTGTTGAAATTCTACATTGCTTCCCACTACAAAAAGGTTATGCTTAAAGGGTATGGAGTGCCTATCAGTTCTGAATTCTAACTCCCCCAATACCTTTCCGCATGTGCTGACCGTTTTCCCTGCAATGGTGGATATAGTCACTGAGTCTGAATTGTTTACAGATTGTTCAATACAAGGATTATCTAATTTGATCAGGCTGATGTCGGCGCCTGTATCGATGAGGAAAGTCGAGTATTGTTTATCCGATGGATTAAATTTTACACGTATTACTGGCTCCTTAAATTCAGGGCAGAAAAATACGCGCATTTCAAAATTTACATCGGGGTGGGGTGTATATCGGCGATTGTCTGCACTCGAGAAGGATTGCCGTTGCTCGCTGCCCGAGTGAGTTCGTTTCCCTGTTGTGAATTGGATACCCTGTTAATATTTTGATTTTGTCGGGTATTTCGATTTTCAAAGCGGGGTGAGTTTGTTATTGTCCTATTTTGAGATTGATTGGGCTGAGTTCTGAAAGGATTTCGACTCGTTGAAGGTTGGTCCTGGTTTCGCATATGAGCTAACCTGGTTCTGCACTCTGCCTGAGTGTGATTATACTTCCGACAGTATGTGCATTGGAGACGTTCAACCTCTGTCTTAATGCGTTGGGGGACGAAATTTGGAAAATTAGTGTTGCGATAACAAGTCGCAGAAGTATGTCCCCTCTTGTTGCATGTTTGGCAAACAATTAGTTGGTTTCTCCTAAAATTGTTAGTGGAAGTTTGCATTGAGTTATCGCTGTTCAATCTTTGAGATTGTTCCAAAGCGTAGCTAATGGCCGCTTTGAGATTTGAAGCCCTATGTGCTTTTACTAAGATTTTGAGACTGGAATTTCGTATCCCATCCTCAAACGTATTCAACGCGAGTCTCTGATTTTCAGCCAGAAGATAAGTTCTGACTGCAGGATCAGATGAATTAGCGTATGTGGCGCTGTCCAATTCATGCAGGTGGTGTGTGAGTCTATTTGAAAATTCCTTCACACCCTCCTTGTAATCCTGTTTTGTTGCCACCAAATTATTTTGAGCAGCAGACCTAGAGATTAGAGCTTTAAATTCTCCCTCCAATTCAGATACCAAATCTTCCCATGTAGAAATAATTTTATGTTTGATGCAGTCTCGCGCCGGTCCCTGCAATCTGGTTTTGACCACCCTTAGAATGAAGGACTTCTGATTGTCATCTTGTGCTTGTGAGAACAAAATGTCTCCACAAGAGACGAAACCCTCTAATTCGTCAGGATTACCGTTAAATATCGGCACGAGTCCCAGTATGTCACTTAATCCGAATCCGTAGTTCATTCTAGAACTTTGTTCGCGTATTTCCGTTCGTAACGTTTCCGAAGTTTCGTCCTCGCGATTTTGTATGAGCTCGGGCTCAGGTCTCTGCGAACGCGTACCCGGTTTATTTTTGTCGCTCACTACATATTTGTGAAACAGACCTTCCCAAATGATGGTGAAAAGGGGTAGAGAACCAAGAGATGAGATCTTCATTATTGTTGGGTAAGATGGCCAAGAGAAAAGACAAGACCAACGACAAGAGAAGTGTCTTCAAACTCAGTTAGTTTTGATTCTATTAGAAAGCCTTTGTTCTACTTAAGGTGAGAGAATCCACCCTTCCGCCCTACGGAAAAAGTGTCTAAACCTAAAATGGATTTTCGAAGAGCCACAGATGAGTCAAAGGAAAAGATTCAACCCAAAGAAAATTTTCCAAACAAGACGCTAAGGACAAGGACCAAGAATTTTGATTTGTTCGTTATTGTTTTAGCTTGTCACGTAAGAAAAATCTTCCCAAAAGAAAATGTATGTATATATGTTTATGTGTATAATTAATTAAAATATATATCAAAAAATAAATAATAAAACCAAATTTGTAGTTAATTTTTGTGTGGGGTCTTTTATATTGTCCCTTTTGAAGAATAAAATGTTGATATTTTGGGAAAAAGTTTTTGGAAAAAATGTGTATATGTATATATTCGTGAAGAAAGTTTTGAAAATTGTCAAAAATATGTGTTTTTTTAAAAATGCGTTTAAGAAAGATACGTTTATTAAGAAAAATGTATTTAAAATGTTTGCCTCTACTAGCCGAAAAGTAAGTGCGTACTTGTATATTGTATATGCTTGTGTGAGAGAAAAATTTCTTTTATTAATTATATTTATCACTTTGGGCTTTTTTATGCGTATACTCTTCTTGGAAAAATGAGAACAACTTTGCTTATTATTCTTAGAAAAACAAGTTAAATTTAAATGCACTTGCACAAATTATTAATAAGATTTATCCCAGTGTAAAAGAACAATTAAAATAAATATTCAATTTATTCTTGGCGTCCCCTTTTAGTTAACAATTCAAACATTTAAAAATTTACTTATTTGGGAGCCAATTTCCAAGACAAAATGACAAAAATGACAAAACTGAATTTAATTTTAGTTCACTTTTTGTTTCAACTAAGTTACCTTTATATCACTTTTCACTTAACAAATAAATAAAAATTTAATACCTGTGTTTTCTAGCTGCAGGTTTGTTGGGTGTCCTGTCGTCACTGGATCTAGCTGCTTGGTCCTGGTGTTGCCGCTGCATCAGGAATCCCGGTCTATCCTTGGCTGCTCGTTGTTATTTTTCACACTGTTACCTCTCCTCGGTGTATGCCCCAGAGGAACGCTTTTACCACTTTAGAATATTTAAAATTTACTATTTTGTAACTATTGCCGGTGTTTAGCCCCGGGCACGCTGTTTTTATCGGAATTAATTTTCCTGTTGGTAGCGGGATCTATAGATATCCCACTCGTGTATTCTCCCTCTGGTAGGGGATGTTTGGACCAGTCTAATCCACTGCCTAGTTCGTATTTTATTGGTAGGGGATGTTGGGATCCCAAACCGCTGCCACCATAATTTTTTGTTGTACTTCTGGTTTCGGGGAGTGTGTGTCTTAATCCTTAAAAGGACTAAGAGATCTCTTCTAAAAGTTCCCGAAAACCTGTCGCACAACAGGGTTCGTTTGCCGTGCTTCCTTTGAGTCCAAAGGGAAGAGCAACGTCCTTAGTTATGGGTCGAATGTCCTCTTCTTTGGGTCTTCCAGGCCAGGTGAAATGAAAAACCGGGTTTTTTAGTTTTCAGATTTTATTTCTCCCACTGGGGTATCTCCTCCAGGGACAAGATACGAATTTAAACTGCGGCCCGGAGATCACGAAACCATTCCTTTATAAAGGAAAAGGAATCGAAAATTGTATCTCAAAGATACACATTTTCGTGCAACAATCTCGATCTTTTGGATATTTCGAGCGAGATGTTGTGTTTACACAAGATAAGAAATCAATTTCTTGAATTCTTACGAAACCATTACGCAGATGTGTGAATGTATCTGCTTTTGAGTTTTTGTTTGTTCAACTCAATGGAATTTTTAGGATAGAGATAACAATCTCTGAATTTTGGATTTGGGTGATGCTGTGGAGCAAATATAGAACAATAAACGAATATTGGATTCGTTTATTGTGAATTTTAATTTTAATTTTGATTCTGGATTTAATTATGCCGTGGGGGCAAATGTTATGCGATAAACGAATGTTTGATTCGTTTATTGCGAATTTTGGATAATGTTTGGGTTTTTTCAGGTTTTGATAGGATTTTGGATTAGGAATGGGAGAAAAAGATGGTAGGGCTTTTTGGAGCACTACAATAGTCTCCTGGATCACAAAGTTAAAATAATTTCGTACTCAGCTTTTATCCGTCCAATATTAGTGTATGGTTGCCCGGTATAGTTTAACGTTTCCCCATCCTACATGGAAATGTTCGAGAGGCAGTGTTTTCGTTCCTGCCTCGGATTACATAGAACACCTGAGTCTCAATACAGGAAATTCTATCCCAATAAGACACTGTACGACAAATCAGGACTGAATAGGATAGACGATTTCATTAACAAAATTATTCGCGGTCACACGGCAAGCGCAATGTGCAGCGAAAATAATCTTATCCCGGGAGCATACTGTGGGTTTGGTGGACGATAGTCATGTGCCAACATGGGCACTGCTCCGCAAAGATTCCCAACGTAAGACAATGTCACTGGCGAAGCATACATAAGAAATAACACGACACTGTCCAACTTAAACGTTTTTTTCCTTATTGGGTGAACTAAATCTTCATTCACAAACTATTATAACTTATTGTCGGTTGTACATAGGGTTACTTAGTTATGTCTTATTTACATTAATATAAAAAAAGCGTATTCACTTGGGCTTTGTTTAAACTAATATAGAAAAAATGTATTAATTTATGTTTTATTTAAATTAACATAGAAAAAAATGTATTCACTTGTGTCTTATTTACATTAATACCACAAGGTGTATTCACTTAGGTTTTATTTAAATTAACATAAAGAAGGTGTTTTCACTTGTCTCTTATTTACATTAATACCGCAAAGTTTGTTGTGGTAGTATGTTAGTTGTTGCGCCAACACGGGTACGGGTCCACTAAACATTCCACTGAATTTCGCCTGAAGGGTGTCTCGAAAATCACTTCCCAGTTAGCAAAACACGTCATTTATTTTTCTCAGTTTTATTATATATAACATGGCTTATAAAGTAGACACAGTGTTCATTCGATTAAAATCAGGTAAGCACCGTGTTTCAAGTTTGCTTATACCCAGTTCAATTAAACGTTAAAATAGTTTACACAGACAACACGGTATTGATTTGATTAAATTAAAGTAACCACTGTGTTTCAAATTTGCTTGTGTACAGTTCCAATAAACATTAAGATAGTTTACACAGACAACACGGTATTGATTTGATTAAATTAAAGTAACCACTGTGTTTCAAATTTACTTGTGTACAGTTCCAATAAACATTAAGATAGTTTACACAGACAACACGATATTGATTTGATTAAATTAAAGTAACCACTGCGTTTCAAATTTGCTTGTGTACAGTTCCAATAAACATTAACATAGTTTACACGGACAACACGGTATTGAATTGATTAAATTAATTCTTATTAAATGCTCGACATTCCAACGTATCCTCCAGACAACACGGCATTGAATTGATTAAGGTATGAGCGCACACCACGGGTAATGAAATCTGACTCACTCCATAGGAAGTCATCAAAAGGCAAGGAACCCCGAAAGAAACTGGAAAGGAGGCGGAGTTACACGATTAACTTGAAGTAGTTAATCGTGATTGGACCGGACGGAATAGGCATACATTACGCATGTGTGCGTATGCCATGCATACGATCGTTCGGCGACCGTGGATGGAGGGCAACATCGCTAGTGCATTTTCCAAGAATGTAAATACTAGCATCTGGGGTGTGAAAGACCCAAACCGATGATTTGGTCATCCTAATGGGAGGCCATAAATCATCATTTCGGTTGCCGATGATTAAACATTGCAACGAACATAGGGTGCAGCCATTGCCAGATGTTGAAAGTAAACATTTTCTGGCTGCATCTTGATCGCTGCTTGATTGCGGTCTCTGAACGTGGGGACCGATAATTGGAAGCCAGCGATTGCTGGTAATCGGGGACATGTTTGGTTTGCGTCAGCAGAAACCTTGTCGGCGATAGCAAATCAATGGGACCAAAAGGCCGCATGCGAGAAGTGCCATGGGCAAACAAATAAACGAGTCAACAAGGAACTCTTTGTTGATGTTGTTTCCATAGCATAAGGCTATGGAAACAAGCTGCCCTGGCAGAACGTATGCCTAAAGATAGGATTTCAGATGCCATGGCAATGTGACGATTTTGCCGTGGACTTATGCTTTTTTTTAGGAAATGATGTACGCCTCGGGGGTGAATTTTCGATGCCACGGTAAGGTGATAAGCTTTGCCGTGGGCTTAATGTTTCTTAGGGAATGATGTACGTCTCGGGGGTGAATTTTCGATGCCACGGTAAGGTGATAAGCTTTGCCGTGGGCTTAATGTTTTTAGGAAATTATGTCTGGCCGAGGGTGAGTTTTCGATGCCACGGCAAGGTGATAAGCTTTGCCGTGGATTTAATGTTTTCAGGGGTGGTGCTGGAGAAAAAGGGGTTTGGAAGGAAAACCCCTACAGAATAGGTAAGCTGCCTAACAGAAATTCAAAACAGTTATCCGATTGGTAACCGTATTAATTCCAGCGATTTGGCTGGGGGCAAATGCCGTAGCAAGGTTACGCAACCTTGCTGAAGTTCGACCGAGAGGTAAGTCGTTCGCCTGGAATAGTGGGGATCGAGCGATGCATGGCTCTTCGGGCCCTGAAAAGCCCCACATCACTCCCTCCCCAGTGACGTAGTCACGAAATAGGTAAGGCAGGTTAGGGGGTGGTTAGTTGGTTATAGGCGCGCGCCTGAGCGCGAGTACAGGGAGGTTGTGCTGGTGGCGTAGGAGCGGTGTCAGTAGAAGGAAGTAATTCTGGAGCGGAAGCTTCCAGAAAACAGGGCTTAAGCCTTTCGACGCTGACCGTGGATCGCTTGCCTCTAATGTCGATCTCGAAGACGCGGTCACTGATGCGGCGGAAGACTTTGAATGGGCCATCATAAGGGGGGTCGAGGGGTTTTTTGACCTTATCCACCCTGACAAAGACGTGCGTGCAGCTGTGCAGTTCAGGGTGGACGAAAAGTTTTTTGGAGCCGTGCCTGGTTACAGGGGTTGCCCTAACCTTACGTAGCAGGTCACGGAGATGTCCCAATTCACGAAGTTGGTCACGCGGTGTTTCGCCATTCAGGAAAAGTTCTCCTGGAAGAAGGAGGTTGGTACCATAGGTAAGCTCTGCTGCCGAAGCACCTAGGTCCTCCTTAATACTTGTCCTCAGGCCGAGGAGGACGGTTGGAAGGGCGTCAAACCATTGTGTGTCATTATGACACATGAGTGGGGCTTTAAGGGATCTATGCCAGCGCTCTATCATCCCATTTGAATGAGGATGGTAGGCGGTGGTACGACTTCTTTGGCAGCCGAGAAGATCTGTTAGCTGCCTAAAGATTGTCGCCTCAAATTGTGGACCTCGGTCCGAAGTAATGGTGGTTGGTACACCGAAGCGTGTGACCCAAGTTGAATAAAAGGCCTTGGCGACTGATTCGGCAGTAACTGCCCGGAGAGGTGTCGCTTCTGGCCATCGCGTGCAGCGATCCATCATAGCGAGGATATAAGAAAATCCTCTTGATGGAGTAAGCGGTCCCACTATGTCTATGTGGACATGGGCGAAGCGTGCCGTGGGAAGCTTGAATTGCGCTGGCTCCAGTACATTATGCCGCGCTACCTTGCAGCGCTGGCACTGGAGACAAGCACGGGCCCAACCGGTGAGGTCTTTGCTCATCCGGGGCCAAATAAATTTGCGACGGACAGCAGCGGCTGTTGCTCGGCCGCTGGGGTGGGCAGGGTTGTGGTAAACCTGGAACACGCCCTTACGAAGTTTCTCGGGAATGTAAGGTCTAGCGGTTCCAGTGGAGACATCACACCAGATTTCGCCCAAAGGGTCGCGAAGGGTAATTTTCTTGAGCTCTAGTGCCGTATCGGCAGTTAGGAGGGACTTGAGCTGTTCGTCCTCCTCTTGAGCCAGGGCAAGATCAGCGTTATTCAAGGCGGAACGCAAGTGAATCGTATCGATTCGAGAAAGGGCGTCCGCCGTGACATTCTGTTTACCGGAGATATGCCTTATCTCCGTAGAATATTGCCCAATGAGGTCTAATTGACGCTCTTGTCGGGGGGAGGCATTTCCCGACTTCTTCCGGAACGCATAGACCAATGGCTTGTGGTCTGTTAAAATTGAGAGCGAACGTCCTTCTATCATATGACGGAAGTACTTAACAGCGCTGTAGATCGCGAGCAATTCACGGTCGTAGGCGCTGTAACGTCGCTCAGTGGGACTCAGCTTCCTTGAAAAGAAACCAAGTGGTTCCGGGCGGCCTTCAATGTCCTGTTCAAGGACGGCTCCGATTGCGGTATCCGATGCGTCGCATTGGATAGAAAGTGCCGCTCCCTCGAGAGGGTATCGGAGTAAGGTGGCATTTGCCAATTGTTCTTTGGACAGTTGGAATGCTCGATCTGAGACTTCTGTCCAATTAATGGGGCGCTTATCATTGCGCTTAGCTCCTTTCAAAAATTCATTTAAGGGAGCTTGAATCTGGGCAGCATTCTTCAGGGTAGGACGGTAGAAGTTCAGCATGCCCAAAAATCGACGAAGCTCCCTCACGTTAGTAGGCCGAGGATACTTCATGAGGGCCTCCACACGGTCTGGTAGTGGGCGAATGCCCTGGTTGTCAACGACATAACCCAGATAGGTGATTTGCTCCTTGGCGTATTGACACTTATCTGGGTTGATGACAAGACCGAATTCACGGAGGCGCTCTAGGACCTGACGTAAGTGGCGCTTATGTTCGGCGTGGTCTTTGGAGGCGATGAGAATATCATCAAGATAAGCATGGCAGCAATTAAGACCACGTAAAGCCGTGTCGATATAGCGTTGGAATGTCTGTGCGGCATTCCTGAGGCCGAAAGTCATCACTTTGAACTCGAAGAGTCCGAAAGGTGTAATGACTGCGGTCTTGGGGATGTCTTCAGGTGCCACCGGAATTTGGTGGTATGCCCTGGTGAGATCCAGGGTGGTGAAGACATTGCACTCTCGTAACTTGTACGAAAAATCGTAGAGGTGTGCAATTGGGTATCTGTCCGGGACAGTTGCTGCGTTCAACAGCCTGTAATCGCCACATGGGCGCCACTCACCAGAACGTTTCTTCACTAAGTGGAGTGGGCTTGCCCAGGGACTGTCCGACGGTTGGCAGATACCTAGTTCGATCATATGCTCGAACTCCGCGCGCGCCGCACGTAATTTTTCCGGAGCCAGTCGACGTGGACGCTGGCTCACCGGGGGACCACGTGTTTCTATATGATGAAACACCGTGGCTTTATGGCGGCGTTGGTTAGGTAGAGGAATTGTTGTACTCACAAATTCCTGTACCATAACCTGGAATGGGTCTATGCACTCTGTGGCCCCTGAAGTTGCCGCTGGAGATGGCGTCATGGGCAAGGGGGGTGCGGTTGGAGCCACAAGTCTGTTATGGGTCGAATCGACCAACAGATTATGTGCACCTAATAGGTCGGAACCTATCAGGGGTTCATTTACGTCCGCAATGACGAAACGCCAAGTGATCGGACGACAAAGACCCAATTGGAGTGTCAGCTTTTTACGTCCGTACGTAAGTATCGGCGTATTATTTGCAGCTGACAATTTAAGTGCGGCTGGCACGCGGTTGCGCGGAGCAAACGATCGCGGGAGGACTGAAATATCGGCGCCGGTATCGACAGTAAAAGCGATATTCAGTTTTGAATCCCGGATGGTTAGGCGACTTATCGTATGGGTGCCGGCCGATTGCGCGAGGGTGTCGGTCGACAAAATTAGTTTAAAGAGCGCCTTTGGTTGGTGGAAGGTTGTGTCCAACCACAAGGCGCTTTGCAGTTAAATGCGCGATCACCATATCGTTGGTGATTGGCGCACCAAGGTAGAGTAACGGCATTATCGGGGATATTCTGCGTATTGCTATTGCCATTACGGGGAGGTCGAGCCGGAGCTCGCTGGGAGTTGGCCCGGTGAGGGCCATTTTGAGAGGAATTGGCCCTCTGTGGGGCGTTTTGAGGCATATAGGCCCTCTGAGGGGCAGTTTGGTAGGAATTCTGCCGATTGAGAGGACGGCTCGGCATGGCTCGATTCTGGGCGCTTCGAGGATTGTTCCTCACCTCCGCGCGCAATTGCGTTATCTCGCGGAGGAGTGAGGTTTGGAGCGCCCGAAGGTCAGCAGGGGTTAATTGTGTGGGCGAATTTCTTTGGTTAAGGTTGGGGCCTGCCTCTGGATTCCCCTGAGGGAAATTGGTTGAGGCGGGCCTTCTATGAGGTAATTGGGTTTGAGGAGGATGGGGAGTTGGGACCAATTGATGGGCTGAGAAAGGCAGACGAGGGTGCCGTGCAGGCCGGGCAGCGTGTTGAGAAACCGCTGCTACTTGGTACGCAGGAGGCTCAGAATACTGATCTGAGCTTTCCATGATTGCGTCCGCAATTTTGGATAAATAGCCCAAACTCTGATTGGGTTGGGCTATAAGTGCCGAACGGGCATGCTGGGGAAGACACCTCAAAAAGTGAGGCTTTATTAGGTCGTCCCCAATCCTGGTCCCCGCTATAGAGCGTAAATGGGTCAGGAAAAGAGATGGTCTCATCCCAGAAAGGTTGGTTACAGCGGCTAAACGTTGTTGCCGCACACTTCCAGGCTCGTCCAAAGCGTCGAGCAGAGCTTCACGCATGTTGCTATATGGGTTGCGGCCGGCCGACCTTATTATGTGGGCAACATGCGGTCGCTGAGTGCGGTCAAGCACTTTCAACAGCTCGACTGCTCGAAGTTGTTCGTCGTGCAAGGCTGAGGCCTGGAAGATGCGGTCTGCCACTGCAAACCAAAGGTCTGGGTCCTCCTCATCGAAGGGGGGAAGTCCTATATTAGGGTGACGAGTCCCATTCCCGAGGCTGGAAGCATCGTGGAATTCTTGGGACTCTGAAGGTCTTTGGGGTTGTTGTGAGGTGCTGGCACCAGTTGTGGGCATTAAAATGCCGGCATTTGCCAAAGGGCCGATACCAGGGGCGTTGGAAGAGGTTGGGAGAGCGTTAGAAGATTGGGGTCGGTTCACGACGCTGGGGGCAACCGGGGGTGCCAGGGGAGTAGATTGTACGGGCAAGTCTAGGTCATCACCGACTTGCTCAGTGGGGAAATCGACGCTGGAGGCGTCGTGGAATTCAAGGGGCTCGGATTGTTCCTGAGCCTTTCTGGCCATGGTGTTTCGGGTGCTGACCATTGTAGGTTATATGACGCGAAACTGGAGCTAACGGCGTAAGAGGACGCGAAGAAAGGTGAAAGGAGGCCAAGTAAAAGAGTCAAAAGAATTGAATAAAGTGGGGTTACGGGGCCAAATTGGGATGAAAAGAAGCGATCGAAGGTGCGGAGTTAAAAGAGAATTGTGCCAAGTCGAGTGGAGTTCTTTGAAGTCGCGAATGTAAGTGTGCTTTCGTGTTATTGTGTACTCCGTTTTACTTTAAAATAAAAACCAAAAAAAAGGAAAAAGGTTTCAAAAACCGCAGCGAAAAGAAAAAAAAAAAAAAATATAGATATTGCTACTACGGGTGTATGTGTAATTATAAAAAGAGAGTTAAAAATTGTCGTTAGTACCCTGAAGGGGTTTACAAATGTATTAATATGTTAAATTACTAGGTAGTGTATTTGTGTGTGTAAGTCTCGCTGATTCGAAAGTTGAATAATTTATACTTATATATATATGTATATATATATGGATATTTAATTAACCTAGAGTTGAATTTTGAAATGCCTATTTCTATGTAAATTTTTAGCTTGATTGGTTCCGCTTCACATATAGAGTTACAAAAAGAGAACAGGTCGTTTTCGTGTTGTTATGGTTATTTAAAGTGATTCGACAATCAGGGTGGTTATTATTTCTTAATTTGATTTACTTGAAATAAATAAAATTCCACGTCAACTAACTTTCGAACCAGGTTCGATTATTGCGCAATTACACGCCTTGTAAATATGCTCTTAAGTTCATTTTTTTGTTCTTTTTTTAATACAAAAGTTACGTGCGCGTAAGGGTTTAAGGCAACTGCGTCAAAGTTTAGCACTTAATGCTTGCTCAGAAGGAGAAGCCAATAACTTTACACTTTTAAGCTCAGAAGGAGCTCACACAAGAGAGAAAAGAAAATGGGTATGTATATCTCTTACTATCAGTGGGGTATATGCGTAATTTCAGCTTAATATAAAGTAAAATACAAAATCTGATATATAAAAAACTATAGTAATGAAAGGAAAAAAAAAATAAAGAAAGGAAAACAAATGTTTTTTTACTACAACTTGCGTTTAATCCTGGGTATTGGCGGCTGACTGAGTGTCCTGATGGTTAAGGGGGCTTTGCTGGGAATCCTGAATGCTGTTGATCTTCACGTGCCGTTGAGAAACACAGCAGCGTTGGGGTTACTGCACTCGCACTGTACTAACAGAGATGGTTCTACTGGATCAGGTACTTCAACTTTAATTGGTGTGACGATGATTGTATTGTCCACTTGATTTATTAAATTGAGTTGGGTAGTGATGTTATGCCAGGTGCTGTTGTTGGGCTGGCGTTGGGGCGTACCCTTTAGTTGGTTTGGTTTTTGCACTGGCACACGGTTCCGGTAGACTGTCTTTAGTTTAATGCACTTGCACAATTTGCTGCGCAGTAGTTCTGTGTGTTCACTTTTAAAAAACAAAACTCGATAGAGCAAGGTTGTCGCGTCACCGAGATTTTACTAATTCCCGGGGTGGTTTGAAAGGTGGCGTGTTCTTCACCCTTAGGTCACCAATGTGGTGGTATGTTAGTTGTTGCGCCAACACGGGTACGGGTCCACTAAACATTCCACTGAATTTCGCCTGAAGGGTGTCTCGAAAATCACTTCCCAGTTAGCAAAACACGTCATTTATTTTTCTCAGTTTTATTATATATAACATGGCTTATAAAGTAGACACAGTGTTCATTCGATTAAAATCAGGTAAGCACCGTGTTTCAAGTTTGCTTATACCCAGTTCAATTAAACGTTAAAATAGTTTACACAGACAACACGGTATTGATTTGATTAAATTAAAGTAACCACTGCGTTTCAAATTTGCTTGTGTACAGTTCCAATAAACATTAACATAGTTTACACGGACAACACGGTATTGAATTGATTAAATTAATTCTTATTAAATGCTCGACATTCCAACGTATCCTCCAGACAACACGGCATTGAATTGATTAAGGTATGAGCGCACACCACGGGTAATGAAATCTGACTCACTCCATAGGAAGTCATCAAAAGGCAAGAAACCCCGAAAGAAACTGGAAAGGAGGCGGAGTTACACGATTAACTTGAAGTAGTTAATCGTGATTGGACCGGACGGAATAGGCATACATTACGCATGTGTGCGTATGCCATGCATACGATCGTTCGGCGACCGTGGATGGAGGGCAACATCGCTAGTGCATTTTCCAAGAATGTAAATACTAGCATCTGGGGTGTGAAAGACCCAAACCGATGATTTGGTCATCCTAATGGGAGGCCATAAATCATCATTTCGGTTGCCGATGATTAAACATTGCAACGAACATAGGGTGCAGCCATTGCCAGATGTTGAAAGTAAACATTTTCTGGCTGCATCTTGATCGCTGCTTGATTGCGGTCTCTGAACGTGGGGACCGATAATTGGAAGCCAGCGATTGCTGGTAATCGGGGACATGTTTGGTTTGCGTCAGCAGAAACCTTGTCGGCGATAGCAAATCAATGGGACCAAAAGGCCGCATGCGAGAAGTGCCATGGGCAAACAAATAAACGAGTCAACAAGGAACTCTTTGTTGATGTTGTTTCCATAGCATAAGGCTATGGAAACAAGCTGCCCTGGCAGAACGTATGCCTAAAGATAGGATTTCAGATGCCATGGCAATGTGACGATTTTGCCGTGGACTTATGCTTTTTTTTAGGAAATGATGTACGCCTCGGGGGTGAATTTTCGATGCCACGGTAAGGTGATAAGCTTTGCCGTGGGCTTAATGTTTCTTAGGGAATGATGTACGTCTCGGGGGTGAATTTTCGATGCCACGGTAAGGTGATAAGCTTTGCCGTGGGCTTAATGTTTTTAGGAAATTATGTCTGGCCGAGGGTGAGTTTTCGATGCCACGGCAAGGTGATAAGCTTTGCCGTGGATTTAATGTTTTCAGGGGTGGTGCTGGAGAAAAAGGGGTTTGGAAGGAAAACCCCTACAGAATAGGTAAGCTGCCTAACAGAAATTCAAAACAGTTATCCGATTGGTAACCGTATTAATTCCAGCGATTTGGCTGGGGGTAAATGCCGTAGCAAGGTTACGCAACCTTGCTGAAGTTCGACCGAGAGGTAAGTCGTTCGCCTGGAATAGTGGGGATCGAGCGATGCATGGCTCTTCGGGCCCTGAAAAGCCCCACAGTGTATTTACTTAAGTTATATTTAAGGTAACAACGAGAAAGTGTATTCACTTGTGTCTTATTTACATTAATACCGCAAAGGTGTATTTACTTACGTTTTATTTAAGGTAACATCGAGAAAGTGTATTCACTTGTATCTTATTTATTTATTACAATGCATGTAAATTACATGGTAACTTAAGTCTAATAGCACTAGCGACTAAGGCTTTCGGCTAACCAAATATAGAATACCAAATATTCTTTCATCGCCTCGATGACCATATTTGGTAACAATCCCTTGTATATGGATCACGCAGAAAGGGTTGAAAAACACACACACACAATGATCCCTTTTGCTGCTCATCGCGTGTGTCGCCCAGCATGCGAACCATGAACCTGAAATTAAATAAAAATAAACACAATTTGCAGCTGGGGCAAGTCATCCTGAAAAGCGTTGAATGTGCTTACACGATCAGTGACTATTAGAAACATTGTGTGTGTGTTGTCGGCATTCAGGCATAGTTCCTTACATCCACCGTCGATCGATTCAACGGCCGAGATGCTTGGAAAAACAAAGAAAGGAGGAAGTATCTCCGGGATGTGTGTGCTGCGACATTCAACAAGAGATATTCGAGTTACGTTTTTTCTAAATTACACTTAAGTGAAATAATAAAAAAAAACATTTTATTTTATAAAAATTTATATTTTTATTTTAATTTATATTGGAGTCAAAAAATCGTCTGGTCTTCAGAGAGACGCTTCTAAAACTGAATTTATTTTTACATCAAGATCTTTGGCTTGTCTTTCTACATAATATATATTGTATTGCAATTTGCTTAATTGACTATTTCGTGATTCCACGAAGTCTTGTTAATTACTTTTTAATTACTTCTTAATAGGTTTTATTTCTATCATATGTTGCAATAGACATTACATTGCAATTTTTATATTTTAATGTTTCTAGGAAATGTGTAATTAAGTTACACATTGCGATAGATAGGTTTTTTGTGTCGTCGAAGGATTCTTTGACGTAACACCTCCCCCTTTTAATTCGAAACTCTCCTGAGTTTTGTTTTTAATTCGATTTAAAAATGCTTATGACTATTAGGATTAGAATTATTAAAATTTATTAGGTATTTTCCATTTAACATAATTAATATATCGTCACATGAACTCTTTAACATTGTTTTATTTTGGTTCATTAACAGTGTGAATTAATTTCTATTTTTTCGATTTTCTATTCTTATTTTTAGGTAATTGTTTTGGTATATACACATTTTGGATTCAATTTACATTTTCGTCAGAGTTATAAGTTGTATTATTTACAATTACAATTTTTTTTTTTATTGAACACATGTTCTTCAACATTTTCATTGGTTAGATATAATTGAATGTTTAGCTCTTATCATTGTCTTTTGGGATTTTTATTTATAATTTCTTTTGTGTCTATTTCTAATGTTTCTTTAATCTTATTGAAAGTTCTGTTGAGATGATTATTAATATCTATTTATTATTAAGGTTGGTGAATATGTTATGGTTATTTTCGTCAATTGTTCCTAAATGTTCCTGTCGTTGTGTGGGTCAGTGTTGTTACTGTCATTATTGTAAGAGTTAGCGTCTAGTTGATCTAAAAATTTCGTGGATCGTTTTATATTTGTCGGGTGCATATTTTCTAGTTTAAGTTTTCTATATTTAGGTTGGTCTTTGTGTCTTAATGCTTTATAATTTCTTACGTAACCCTCATCTTGGTTTAGTCTATAGGTTTCTCGTTTTTCATTGCGCTTGTTAATGGTTTTTTTTTTTGTAATCTTTTAAAAGTTTTTCTATTTGTTTTTTATCGACTTTTCCTTCTATTACGTCTATTGGCTTTGCTTTAATGACGGAGTGAATAGATTTATTATACCATTCTACACATTTGAAAAGTCTTTCTTGAATTGATAATTCGGATGTTTCGGTTTCCAAAACTCTAAGTTTTGCTCCTAATGTATTGTAGCGAGCTTAGGGTTCGCTGGATCAATTATTTTTAGTAAATAAATAAGAGCCGTTAAATCGATTCTAAACCGTTACTTTTACCGTACACATAACGATTTCTTCACTTATCGCTTCCGTAATTATCGCGTATTTTACTTCTTCACTTCTTACTCTTTACTTATTACTTCCGCACTTATCGCTTGCTTCACTTTCTACTTCTTACTCATTACTATGAAAAAAAAAAAAAATTGTAGCGAGAAGGCCGAATTTAGCGAGACAAGGACATATGTGTCCTTCATCTTGTCTCTGACTTCTGGTCATCTTGCGATAACCAGAATCACCCACATCCGTGAGGATGTTGGGCTCGGTCTCGCGATCTCTGAAAAGAAAAGAGAAAGGGGGGGGGGGTATCCAAGGATAGTGTGGACAGTGTTAGTCCAGGTGTTCTCTAACTACTTTTATAGGGGGATGGTGGGAAAGAAATCGTACAAGACCGGTAGGTCTTGGGTGCGGTAGTGAACGCAGATCACGTCTTTGGCGTCTGATAATCTGCGCTTTGGTCGGTGTGTATGTTTGTGTTTGTGCCGTCTTGTACTGTGCGTTCGTGTGTGTGGTTTGTTAATAGTAGACCCTATGGGATGGGTCCAGGAATCCTCTATTATAGAGGGGAATGTTGTTGGGAAGGGTGCTTTCTTCAGTTTTGTACTGAAGAAGAAATTGTGGGGGTTTGATCCGAAGAGATCGAGAGAGAGAAGGGTCAAGAACGCAAGAGTCCCGTACAAGTAGGTTCTCGCTGTTCTGAATGTTTTCGAGGTACTTATATGCTAATTGAAGCAAGTACTCGTCGATAGGGGTAATGGAGGCGCCTTCGTATAGGTGAGAGTTGGGGTAATGACGACCGTCAGGCCTTCTAGAATGATTGGAGCATCTTCTGAGGAGTTTCCTTTCGAAAACCCGAAGTCTTTCCATTTGAGCCGAAGATATGCAGGACCATATGGAAAAGGCGTACGATATTCCAGGTCGGATTAGCTGCTTATAGCAGAGAAGCTTAACTTTGGTGTCAACTTTGTTCCTCCACTTCAAGATGTTGTGCAGTTGCTTAGACCGACCGAGGCCCCTTTGGAGAATGTGGGTCACATGTTTGATGAAATTCATTTTTAGGGTATAAGTGACCCCAAGATATTTCATCTTGTCCTGTGGTCTAATCGTAGTATCTCCCATTTTTATTCCAATATTCTGTGAAAATCGAGAAGCAGGTTGGGAGTGTTTACTACTCAGAATTATGGCTACTGCTTTGGATGGATTAAGTCGGATTTTCCATCGACTGTAATACTGATACAGTTCGTCCAAGTGACGGTTGAGTCGATTTGTTGCGAGGTTAGGGCCTTTGGTTGACGTGTACACCAGGACATCATCCGCGTAGCATATCTGATTTACTCACCCGTCCCCAGGGCGGGGAATATCGGAGGTGTAAATATTGAATAAGATGGGGCCTAGAATGGAGCCCTGTGGTACGCCTGCAGCGGCGTGAAAACTTCGGGAAAGCTTTCCATTCACTCTAACTTGGAAGGTTCTGTTTCGAACGAACTGGTAGATGATACTACATAGCGTTCTACTGAGGCCAGTATTTAATAGTTTAAAAGCGAGACCTTCGATCCAAGTCGTATCAAAAGCTTTTTCAATGTCTAGGCTTACCGCAACGGTGGGTTCCTTATTAAAGAGCCGCACGCAGACGTGGTTTTGAAATAAATTGAGAGCCATAGTGGTGCTGTGCGCTTTTCGGAATCCGAATTGGAAATCAGGTATTAGGTGCCTGGTACTGACGAAATTATTTAGTTTCTCGTATATGAATTTTTCATATATTTTGCTGATGCAAGTGAGAAGCGAGATAGTGCGAAAGCTTGAGGGGTGATACGTTGGTTTCCCAACTTTTGCTATTGGACAAATAATAGCGTGCCTCCAAGCTTCTGGAAAGTACCCCATGTTGTAAGCATGGTTGAACAGAATGGAGAGCTTTATAAAAAATAAGGCAGAAAGCCTTCGCAACGAGTGGTATGACATGTTGTCGATACCGGGTGACTTCTTAGGGTGTCGAGATTTAACCAGGCTCTGTAGGGTATTTGGTGTGATGAAACCGTGACCATTATCACGTGTGTCATCGAAGTATGCACTGTTAGTTTGGTTAAAGACAACAATTGGCTCGTTGAAGTCGTCCAACTTACTGTGGACCTCTGAACTAACGACTGCATTATTATCCGGGTCGCCACCTTGAAGAGTGAGTTTGTGATTGTTTTCGAAGGTCTCTCCGATGATATTTGCTTTGTTGGTGTCGTAATTGACAACAACACCATTGTGCATTATTGGCCCAGTGATGCGGGAAGAGCCACATATCTTTTTAACATTTTTATAAACGTTCTGGTCCATCTGAATACCTTTCAGTTCGTCTTCCAATTGTCGGGTACAATTGTTTTGGATTCTCTGTTTTATCAGTGTACCAATATTGTGAATAATGGATCGCAATAATGGTTCCCTTTGCGTAAAGCGGTGACGATATCTCATTCTGCAGAGCTTTTTACGCCCCGGATGAGACGAAGAGTGATGTCGTCCTGGGGAATCTGATAAGTCTTTTCAAGTTTGTACTTCGGGACATGAGTTTCCGAGGTTTCAACTAGAATCTCGTGAAGTCGTTTTGCAGCGTTGTTTATCTCAACCGTCGTTAGGTTCCTGTCAGTGTGAAGAGAGAATTGGTGGAGTTTATCGTTCAATGTAATATTGAAGTTGTCCCAATTTGTCCGCCCGTAATCGGGTATGTATCTAATATGAGCCCGGGATGCTCGATAGCCGCGAATGAATGTAGTCACAGCGTTGTGGTCAGATACACCCGCTGAGGGGGAGTGATTTGTGGAAGTAAGTATTTGGACACAATAAATATGTCCAGAATTGAGTTACCTCGAGTACCAGCCGTAGGTGCGACTATTTCGAAATTGAGGGCATACGTGCTTGCAATGTACCATTGGTACAGTTTTGTGCCATTTGGGTACTCATCACTATGCTCTGTGGGCGGCGTATTTATACTGTTTCAGCGTTTCCGTCCGTTGCATTGCCTTGAATGTTCTACTGTTCCTAGTCTTCAGTTTTCAATTACTTTATAGAATATTCTAGTACTCTGTTTCGGACTCTCTAGAATATTCTAGTACTGATTGTCATATGCGTCACAGTATTATGAAATCTTTCAATATCTGAATTGCCTGTATGACTAAATGGTTTTGTGAAGTGTGTTTATACTTCTTCTAACCGTAAAAATTCCTTCATATCAATTGAATTGAATTGGTTGTCTAAAATGATTAATTTGGGTTTGCCTTTAATGGAAAAGTATAGTCGCATTTTTTCAATGATTGTAACGCTATTGCTGTCTTCTAAATTTAGTATTACTGCATGTTTTGAAAATTTGTCGATAAATGATAAAAAGCTATGTCTCTTGTTTATATATACATCGAGGTGAACTATCTGATTTACGTTATTGGGGGTTTCAGTTATATGGAACTTTGGTTTTATTGGTTTCCTATCATATTTTGCTTTATTGCAAGTATCGCAATTGTTAATGTACTTTTGGATATATGTTTTTAAATTTTTGAAATACATAATTTTTCTTAGTCCTTCGTAATTTTCGTTAATACCTGTATGTCCTGTTTCGTTCCTATGATATTTTGCAATGTATCTCTATGTTTCGTCTTCATTCGTCATGTGTTTTGCATGGTAGGTGCATTTATAAAATTTCAACTTTGTATTGAATAGTTTGATTAATGTTTGTTGTACTTTGTTATATATATGGTCAGAAAGTTCTGAAAAAATTCCTATTTTCCCTGATTTTATAAATCTGCGAAATATATCAGTCATGAAGTTGTTTTCAATGTCATTTGTACTTATGTAAATTTTTCGTTTGTTTTCTATAATTTCGTTTTAGTATGTGTCAAAATAATTTGTGTCTGGAATCTATTAACAACTTTTTCTAAGATTGGAAAGTGATCATTTTGTTCTTCTTCTTGTGAGTGTATTGTTGCAGCTGTGCTCATGTTATCATTTTGTTCTTCTAAATCTATGGCATTTATTTCTCCTGTATTTGCATTTATTCTGGATAGAAAGTCTGCAACTTTGTTTTCTGTGCCCTTAATGTAATTTATATTTATGTCGTATTCTCCAAGTTTAAGCAACCATCTTTGTAATCTAGGGTTTATATCATTCCCTTTATGTTTACTTTGGAGCCATTTGAGAGGTTGATGATCCGTGAGTAGATCGAAAGTTCTACCATAAAAATATGGGCGAAAGTAGTTAACGGCCCAAACGCTACCAAGAAGTTCTTTTTCCGTTGTGGAGTATTTTTTCTGATGGTCGTTTAGAGTTCTAGTTGCAAAGCTTAGTGGGTGGTTGTCCTGTGTAAGGACTGGGCCTAAAGCAAAATCGCTGGCGTCCGTTATTAACTTAAATCTTTTGTTGAAATCTGGATATTTTAAAATTGGTGCTTCCATGAGCAATCTTTTAAGCTTCTGAAATGAATCTGTATATTGAGGGTCTTTTTTATCAATTTTAGAATTTGTCTTCAAATACTTTATCATACCGTGGGCAACTTTTGCATAGTCTTTAATAAACTTGCGATAGTATCCGGTCATTCCCAGGATGTTTTTGGGTTTCCGGTAATTTAAGCTTCTGTATATTTTCAATTTTATTCATATTAGGTTTAATACCTTCTGTTATCAGAGTGTGACCTTAATATTCTGTAGTTCGACTAAAGAAATTACACTTATCAACTTGAATCTTCAGATTATGTTCTCTAAGTTTATTGAACACTTTTTCTATATTTACAGTGTGTTCTTCTAAGGTCGTACTAAAAATAAGAATATCGTCCAGATAAACTACGCAAATTCGATTATTGTGCTCTCTTAAAACAGCATTTATTAGTCTTTGGAAAGTTGCAGGGGCATTTTTGAGTCCAAACGGCATTCGTATAAACTCATAATGTTCAAGAGGGGTTGAAAATGCGGTTTTCTTTCTGTCATCTTCTTTGACTAATACTTGATGAAATTCTTTGGCAAGGTCCAAGGTAGGGAAGTATTGTGATCGCCCTAATTTTTCCAATATAGTTTCTATGTTAGGGATTGGGTATTTGTCTGATATAGAAACTTCGTTAAGTTTTCTATAATCGATCACTATTCTCCATTTCTTTTCACCAGAATTATCGATTTTCTTCGGAACAATCCATAATGGTGAGTTGTATGGTGAATTACTTTCTTTGATAATACCTTGTGACAACATTTCTTTTATTTGTCTATTTATTTCTGTTTCGTGTATTTGGGGATATCTGTATATTTTTGAGTATATAAGTTTTTCTACAGAGGTTATAATGTCATGTTGGATCTCGTGAGTATGTGAAAGTTTTTGTCCTTCTTGGTAAAAGAGATCTCTATTTTTGTTAATTAATTTTCGTAGTTCCCTTTTTTCTTCCCTATTCATGTCTTCGCGTTCTAATTTTTCTAGTTTTAGTTTAGGTTCTTTTAATGTATGTACTTCCTCGTATTTGAGTGGGCAAGAGTTAATGAATTTCGTTTTTGTGTTATTTATTTCTATGTATTCCTCTTCTACTCCGGCGCAAGACTAATGACCTTGCCCGGGAAAAAAAAGCCAATGATTATGGAAAATTTAACAAGCGTCAGGACTTGCTAAATAGGGCCAAGACCGGTTCCCGGTTGTAGTGCCGATGATGATGATGATGATTCCTTTTCTAAGTTAATTATTGCTGCGGTTTGAGTAGGTTTTGACCTATAAGTCCATCGAATGGTTTATTATAAAAAGGAGTTAATTTCCAACTCATATAGCTCTTCTCATTGAATTCGTTTGGCAATGGTGTTATTATCTCAGTGTTTATTGAGCTTAGTCCGTTCAGAGTGTTACAGGGGATTGTGTTTTCTAATTTTATTCTTTTGTAATATGGCAGTTTGTCTGAGTTTAGAAAAGTGGTTGTTGACCCTGTGTCTATTAGGTATTTTAATTTGTCATTTCCTATTGTCAATTCGATTACTGGTAAAGTTCATGTTAAGCTGGTGACTTGAAAATGTGCATGGTTCAAGTTTTGATTTGTGTTGTAGATATGGTCCACTTGCATTGGTTCAACCGAATTGTTTCTTGCCTGGGTGTAATTTCTGCCTGTATAGTTTGTCTGATGTCGTCTTGTTTGATTAGAGTTATTCGGAAAACTTTGGTTCTGGTTTGTATTGTGATGCCATGTGTTGTTGGTATTGTAGTTATTGTTATTATGTTGTCTCATTTGGTTGGAATTGTTTCCGTATGTGTTGTGATTATTTTGTCTAGTTTGTCTAGAATTGTTTTCGTATGTGTTGTTGTATTGGTATGTATTATTTCTATTGTAATAATGTGTTGGTTCGTTATTTCTCTTTGTAGGTTTTCTCTATAGTCATTATATCTGGGGTATTGATTTCTATTAAAATTTTGGTTGTTAGGTCTATTTGTTCTATTTTCGTAATTATTTGGTTTGTTATAATGTCTAAGCATTCCTGTTTCTTCTAAAGTATAATATGCTAATAAGTGTTTCTATGTTCCTACTGTAAATTATACTTGATAAATTGGGGTTAATTCCATTTAAAAATATTTGTAGTATAAGGGATTCATTCGACGTTGGGGAAAATTCGCTAGGTTTTTTCTCATCGAATTCGTATTTACCGTTTAATTTGTCTAATATTCTCCGAAGATCCCTATAGTATGAGCTTACGGATGAATTGTTACATGTCACTGCTTCATGGTGCAATTTGTGATATGTTTCCCTAATTCCGAAGTTCTTAATTAATTCTGTTTTTATCCCTTCCCACGTGGGATTGGGTCCTAATGTCCTTATGCAATGGAGAGCGGCTCCTTGCATTTTATTGCGGACATGTCGTTGATAAATGAAATTTTTCAACGCTTGGTTTTCATTAAAGAGTGGCAGGATAAGCTCTACGTCCCTTATAAAGGAGGACAAGTCATATCTTCCATCCCCGTGAAATGCTTTTATTTTCGCGGCTTCCCTTATTAATTCGACTGCCGGTATTTCGTCTGACGTTGTTTTTTGATTTGTAAATAGATTTTCTATATTTTTAAAATTTAAAAAGTATTCGTTCTCAATACCACTAATTAAAACCAAAAGACATAAAACTAACTTATTTTCTAAACAGTATATGAATTTATAAATGTTCAGTGTATGAATTTATGAATATAAATGTACAATGTACGAATTTTTGAATATAAATCTAATTCTTAAAATAAATGTTGCTTACTTTTATTTCCTCTTTTGTTGTTCTGTTCTTGGTGTTGTACGGCTTCTTTTGCGATTAGAGATGAGGTGGGGTTCTCTTACCCTTGTTGTTTACGAATTCTTTCTTGTTGTTGCTGTTGTTGGGGTGTTTGTCACCCTTTAATTGTCTTCTTTTTTTTACCACGTGAATTGACCGTATTTTTCTTTAATAAGCGTATTCAATTTTTTAATCACAATACATTTTTTTTTAAATATATATAAATCAATTTTATATATATATATTTTTTTATTGACACATCATAATTTCGTTGTCCTTTTTATGATTAGGCGTTTATTTAAAATTTATCGTTTTTTGTTTATTAACGTATATGTGTTTTTAAAATTGTCGGCTGAACACTGTCTATAAAAAATATTTGTTTGATCGTAGTTACTTCTATTTTATTTTTATCCGCATTAATAATCACCGTTTACTTTGTTACGTTTATAGATTCGATTTTACATATGTTGGGCGTTTATGATTATAAAACATTTTAAATTTGTCCGCTGTTTTTATATTTTTCATTGTGTGTCTTGCCTAACACTAAATTCTGAATGTTAGACTTTCCTTGATGTGAATAGTCGCTTAATAAGAGTTTTGTCTGTTTTTTATTCTTCCAGCTGATGATGACGATGCATTGATGAATTGATGATGATACATAATTGTGTTTAATTTCGTTGTTGTTTAAATAAAAAAGCTTTTAATTTTCACTCACAAATTTTAGGTTAATGGTTGTCTTTTTTAATTTTTTTATTTGTCACTAATTTATTTAATAAAATAGTTCACTGTATTTTGTCGCGTAGATTATTTTTTCGATTTATCATCTTCGGATGATAAGTTGACCGACTGCGCCAGTTACGTTTTTTCTAAATTACACTTAAGTGAAATGATAAAAAAAACATTTTATTTTATAAAAATTTATATTTTTATTTTAATTTATATTGGAGTCAAAAAATCGTCTGCTCTTCAGAGAGACGCTTCTAAAACTGAATTTATTTTTACATCGAAATCTTTTCCTTCGTCTTATCTTTCTACGTAATGGATATTGTACTGCAATTTGCTTAATTGCCTATTTCGTGATTCCACGAAGTCTTGTTAATTACTTTTTAATTACTTCTTAATAGGTTTTATTTCCATCATATGTTGCAATAGACATTACATTGCAATTTTTATATTTTAATGTTTCTAGGAAATGTGTAATTAAGTTACACATTTCGATAGATAGGTTTTTAGTGTCGTCGAAGGATTCTTTGACGTAACGTGCGCGCCGAAATAGTTCCAGCTTGCATCGTCTTTGTCGGTGGTGCGACCGTTTTTCTTACCTAAGAAGATGATGCGCTTGGAGTAATTATGCTTTTTTAGGTAATATCGATGGCGCCATACGTTGACGTCGTACGATATGAATGAGATTTCTCTTTTAGGAAGTTTCCGAAGATGCATTGAATGCATCTTGTGGGGAAATCTCATGAGGGTAAAAAGGTCTGCGTGTAATTGCAGTGATCGAAAATTTGCTACGCCTACTTTCTAGGTAAGTAATGGCGATCAAGTTGGAATCGCCTTAATACTCGTTTTTAAGATTTAAGTATGCCCTAGATGGGGGTTTTTATCTGAATAATGGGAAGATTTCTAGATTTATAGTTCTAAAGAAACTCCGGATTACCCCCCCCCCCCACCCCTCTCCCGATCAGTGACGTAGTCACGGCAAAACAGGTGGGGCACAGTATCGCTCTAATGGCGATGTGAAGGACAAAGGGAAAGAAAATAAAAAAGTTACAACTTAAAATATACTATGTTCAAATGAAAAGTTGCCAATGGACCCGCTTACGGCGATGCCGACAAGGGCAAAAGGTGTGCGGTACAGTCCATGGTGATATTTGGTTTGATAATGAGCCGACGAGTGGTATATTCGAATTTGTCGGATCCCGTGTGGCTCGCTGACATTGGTTCTTCAAGGTGTCAGGAGGTGGGGGTAGAGGATCGCTGGAATAGGGACCCCGAAGCGCCGGGATGTGACGTGGAAAATCGCTGGCATTGGTACTCCAATGTGCCAGGATGGTAGTTATTAGGTCTCGTTGGCATTGGTACTCCAATGACTGGAGGCTCGCTGTCCGTATGTTCTTAATTCGTTTTGACCACAACTGCGTCTGAAGGTTGCATTCGTGAGCGGCTCCGCGTAAAGGGACCATCGTATTTGTTCGGTATTCCCACCGAAGTCCCCAACGATTGCCCTGTTGCAGTCGTAGTGTGGGCAGTGGCCGCAGGACAATTTTCCTCCGTAAAACAGGGCTTTAATCGTTCCATGCTGATTGTAGTTGCTCTACCCTTAATATCTAACTCGTACACCCGCTCACTGACTCGTTTTAGAACCTTGAACGGACCCTCGTAAGGAGGGTCGAGTGGTTTCTTCACCTTGTCCATCCTAATGAAAACGTGCGTGCAACTGGGCAACGTCGGGTGCACGAAAACTCTTTTCGCACCGTGTCTGGCTACCGGTTTTGGCCTGATCTTGCACATTAAGTCACGCAGGTAGCCCACGCTTTTCAATGGATCCGATGGTGCTTCGCCATCCACGAACAGTTCACCGGGCAACACGAGGCTGGTGCCGTATGTCAGTTCGGCAGCGGACGCGCCCAGATCCTCCTTAATACATGTCCTCAAACGCAGGAGGACAGTGGGGAGGGCGTCGAACCACTGCGTGTCGTTGTGACACATTAGGGAGGCTTTCAATGACCTGTGCCAACGCTCTATCATCCCGTTGGATGAAGGGTGGTATGCGGTCGTACGATCCCTCTGACAGCCCAGCACCTCCGTAAGCTGCCTGAAGATCGTAGCCTCGAACTGTGGGCCTCGAACTGGTGTTAGTGTTGCGGGTACGCAAAAGCGTGTAACCCCTGTCGAATAAAACGCCCTGGCGACGCGTTCGGCAGTAACCACTCGCAGTGGCGTCGCTTCTGGCCATCGGGTGAAGCTATCTATCATCGTTAGGACGTAGGAACAACCTCTTGAGGGCGTCAGTGGGCCCACGATATCTATATAGACGTGTGCGAAACGCGCCTCGGGGAGTTTGAACTGTGTCGGCTCCAATACATTGTGTCGACCAACTTTACAACGCTGGCATTTGAGGCACGCGCGAGCCCAACTTGTGAGATCCTTATTCATGTGAGGCCATACGAATTTGCGTCGAATGGCTGTGGCGGTTGTACGACCGCTGGGGTGAGCTGGACCGTGGAAGGTCTCGTGAACTGCTCTTCGTAGCTCAGTGGGAATATACGGTATGACCGTTCACGTGGAGACATCGCACTAAATCGTGTCTGCCGAGTGCCCCAACGCCAACTTTCGCGATTGAAATGCTGTGTCCGCCTTTAGCAGAGCTTCGAGCTGGCTGTCTTGCTTCTGGGCTTGGACTAGGTCGACGTCCGCGATAGCAGCGCGTAGCTGGATTGTGTCCACTCGAGATAATGCGTCCGCGATAATATCCTGGTCGTCCGGGACGTGCTTAATCTCAGTGGCGTATTGACCTATCAGATCGAGCTGCCGTTCCTGACATGGAGATGCATTTCCAGACTTCTTCCGGAAGGCGTAACTCAAGGGCTTGTGGTCCGTTCTAATTACCACCTCACGGCCCTCCACCATGTGGCGAAAATATTTAACGGCGCTATAAATAGCCAGCAGCTCGTAATCGTACGTGCTGTATTTCCGCTCGGTAGTACTGAGTTCCCTCGAGAAAAAACCGAGCGGTTCCCAACTTCCGTTACATTCCTGCTCCAATTCGGCTGCTATAGCTGTATCCGACGCATCGCATTGGGTAGCGCGGTAGTGCCGCGTTTGCGAGTTGTGTCTTAGCCTGACGAAATGCGTTATCTGCCGTTTCCGTCCAGGCAATTGCGCCTTTGTCGTTTTTCTTTACCCCCTTTAAATATTCATTTAGCGGGGCCTGAACATGGGCGGCGTTTCGCAGGGTTGGCCGGTAAAAATTAAGCATGCCTAGGAAACATCGTAACTCACGGACGTTGAAGGGACGGGGAAATTGGTTGAGTGCCTCTACCCTATCTGGCAGAAGTTGGATACCCTGGTCGTTAATGTGATAACCCAAGTACGTCACCTGTTCCTTGGCGAATTGACATTTGTCGGGGTTTGTTACGAGTCCGAAACGACGGAGGCGTTCAAGCACCTGTCTCAGGCGTTGGTGGTGCTCCGTACGGTTTCGGGAAGCTATGAGTATATCGTATAAGCATAGCAACAGTCCAACCCGCGTAGTGCTGAATCTATATACCTCTGGAATATCTGTGCAGCATTCCTGAGGCCAAAAGTCATTACCTTAAACTCATAGAGCCCGAAGGGGGTAATGACTGCGGTTTTAGGGATGTCTTCGTGCGCCACTGGAATTTGGTGGTAGGCCCAGGTAAGATCCAGAGTCGTGAAGACAGTGCATCCGCGCAGTTTGTACGAGAAATCGTACAGGTGTGCTATGGGGTATCTCTCAGGGATCGTGACCGCGTTCAGCAGTCGGTAGTCTCCACATGGGCGCCACTCCCCGTTGCGTTTCTTAACCAGATGTAGCGGGCTAACCCACGGGCTAGATTCCCCGTTCGAGCATGTAGTTAAATTCTTCTCGTGCCGCTCGTAATTTGTCTGGTGCTAGGCGGCGTGGGTGTTGACTAACTGGCGGACCGCGTGTCTCTATATGATGATAGACCCCTGATTCGATGTGTTTCTGATTGGAAAGAGGGACTGTTGAGTCTTTAAATTTTTCCAATAGAGCTGGAATTGAATCTAGGGTCGCATAAGTCTTTGCTGGCATCCGTAGGACTTCCCTAGGCGGATGATCGAAGGTATGATGAGCCACAAACTTGTTGTTTGCTGTATCCACCAGAAAGTTATGACGTGTTAACAGGTCTGATCCTATTAATGGTTCGCTGACATCGGCTACTACGAAGTGCCAGCCAATGGGGTGCTGTAAGCCCAAATTCAGTTTGTAATACCTCCGTCCGTACGTGGCTATGGTTCTGTTGTTTGCACTAACAACTGGAGCCGGCCGGGCGCTTTGTTGTGCGGGGCGTATGACTTGGGTAGGACTGAAATATCGGCGCCTGTGTCGACAGTGAAACTAATGTTTGACTGCGGGTCCCTAATCGTTAAGCACCTTATCTGTGGGGCGCCGATCGTTCGCGCTTGGGTTACGGTCGGCCGTTCTAGTTTAACGCTGGGTCTTTTGCCGGAGTTAGGCGCTTCCAACTACAAGGCTGTTTACATTTGCGGGCCTTTGCCCCGAAACGTCGATGATACACACACCAGGCGTGTGTTAGTGCCCCGTTGGAGTTGTCCAGTACCTGCGTTGGCGGGCTTCCGCGTGCGGCTGTTGTGCTTACAGGAGGGTCATTGCGTCTATGGGGAGTCCGTGTCTGAAGTCGTTGATATGTTGGCCTGTTCTGGACCGCGTGTTACGTCAAAGAATTCTTGACGACACAAAAACACATCAACCAAAATGTGTAACCTAATTACACATTTTGTCTAGACAGAAATATTATTAAGAACAAAACTCAAAAGGTTACTAACTACAAAAATTCAAAGAAACGTAAAATATGGAATAACCAAATTAGAATATAATGTATATCACAACATATGTTACCTAGTTGCACATTTCACCCAGATGAACAAACTCAAAGCTAATTAGCAAGAACTCGTGGAAACACGAAAATGAATATTACACTAATTGCAATATAATATACATTGTGATAAAGATATTATATTGCAACGTAGAGAAACAAACCTAGATATAAGATTTTATGTTAGAGTAAGTTTAGTTTACAAAACGGCACTCTGAAGAGCAGACGTTTGTTAAATTCGAAATTGAATAAAATATAAATTTTATTTAAAAGTGTTGTCCTTCATTTCACTCAAGTGGAGTTTAAGAAAACATAATTCGCGCGCGCGACGTTTCGTACCTCCGCGTAGCTGATTAATGTCTCGCTGGAGGTTCACTTCAAAATGCGAAGGTCCTGCTTGCTGACTGCGCGCTTGCAACAGGTCACGTGTAGGCACCGGAGATTGCAGCGCATCTCCTGAGGCGGCCTGAGTCGGTGGGGGATTAAAAATGGTACGTGGTGCTGGTTGGGGAACGTATTGGTGCCATGGAGACGGTCCGCCATGTTGGTTTATCATCGCCACCTGAAAGCTGGGAGGTTCGGTTTGTGGGTGCGCGCTCTCCATTATCGCGTCTGCGATCTTTGCTAGCCAACCCAAACTCCAGTTAGGTTGGGCTATCATCCGGTAAAATTTGTTTCGGCCGTCAAACGCTGATGTCGTCTGCTCTCAGACTCGTCTAGTGCGCTGAGGAGGGTCTCTCTCATGCTGGTATATGGATTTGGGTCTGGTGACCAGATTATATGCGCGACATGAGTCCTCTGCGTGCGACTCAACACTCGGATTACTTCGACTGCACGGAGCTCTTCATCGTGTAGATCGGTAGCCTTAAATATGCGCTCCGCCATGGCGAACCATAGCTTGGCGTCCTCCTCGTCGAAAGGAGGTAAACGTAGGTCGCGGTTGTTGGGGCGCGGAGGGTGTTCACCGCTGGATGCATCCTCGAACGTCGGTGAATCTGCGCGCGGTCGAGGTTGCTCCAACTGTGCCGTTTTTGCCCTTGTTGACTGGGCCATTATCCTCGTTGGGCCTGAAGAATAGGTGTTTGAACGCGAACTATAGGGTGCGCGACAAGAAGAAAAAAAAGTATTATGGCAATATCTTATTTAAGACTGTTTAGCCTGTTAAAAGTTACTTTTTTGCCTTAATATGTCTCCTTTGCTCTCGTAGTGTTTTACTCTGGAATTTCTCTTATTTCTACGCGTTATTTTATTAAATTTCGTTGTGTTCGTTTCTTTTGTCTTAAATTGTGTCTTAGCATTTACAAGATAAAAAAGAATAAAAAGTTAAATGAAGCAAGTCTGGCCGCGACAGAAAAAAAAAAATTAATAGGGTTACAAAATATCCCTGTAAAACAAAAAAAAATATTACAGCTTTCCTGTTAATGGGCCAGTTGTCGTATTTCTAATTACTATAATTTCGTAAACTCAATATACCCTCAAAGAGTTTACTCGTATCGCGTTTCTCTCCTTAATATATAATTATTTGTATTATTATTTTTTTTTTAAATCTACGTATTCAAGAGATTGGTTGAATATGTATTTTACTAAAGAATAGTATATGTATATATAGCTCTATGCGATATTTATTATGTTATGGTATTTATGAAGTAAACCTGGGTGTTCGTGGGCGTTCGACGAACTTTCCGCTTGTTGTCTCATTTTTAGTCTAATTTTATATTTGTATGTCCTAATATTATATGTTTTATTTTCATTTAGTTTGACTATAGTTTGAAAATGTTTATATTAAGAAAAACTTATATTTTGGTGGCTCGGAAGGAGCCCACCCGAAAAGAGAGAGAAAGAAAAAATATATATAATAAGAAGGAAAAGGTAAAGGCAAACCTGGAGTCCAAGTTGGGTGTCTGTAACATTGCTGCGTCAGGTGTCGTCGCTCGGATATTGTTCGCGCCGCGTAGATTGCGATTCGTTGGGGATAGGGCCCTTTGCTGTCTTCAGTTTATTTTAGTTAAGAACTCCTTCAGACGATGCGATTTCGCACCCGTCGGTTTGTCACTAATGTGGGTAGGGTTTATATTATTATTGGCGGTTATTTACCTGTTAAGACTCCTTGTCAGGCGTTGCGTGTTACGTCACACGTCGGTGTGTCACCAATGTGGAAATGGTGTCGATGGTCATGTGCCAACATGGGCACTGGTCCGCAAAGACTCCCAACGTAAAACAATGTCATTGGCGAAGCACACATAAGAAATAACACGGCACTGTCCAACTTAAACGTTTTTTTCTTCATTGGGTGAACTAAATCTTATTCACAAACTATTATAACTTATTGTCGGTTGTACATAGGGTTACTTAGTTATGTCTTATTTACATTAATAGAAAAAAAAGTATTCACTTGGGCTTTGTTTAAATTAACATAGAAAAAATGTATTCACTTGTGTTTGATTTACATTAATACCACAAGGTGTATCCACTTAGGTTTTATTTAATTTAACATACAGAAGGTATAGCATTTGAAATAATAGTGAAGAAGAAGTGTGATTCGAAGTGACGTTATGACAGTTTGAATCACCAAAAATTGTACCTAAGCGTTACCCATCAGGCTACTGTCCGATTTTTGAATGTGATTTTTTTTAAACTCGACTATACTCCACTGATGTGAATTGTTATGTTATCGCCAAGGTATACGGCTCTGATGTATTTTCTTATTCGATTTTTCGTTCGATTCTCTTCACTATTTTGCTTGTGAATTGTGTGCGTATCTGTTAGAGTCGCCACACCACTCCCTCCGCAGTAACTTTGTGGCGGTTCTTTCGAACGTCACAACTTACCTGCTCATTTACCACCAGGTAACCATTTCCACGCGCGTCCTACTTCATAAAAAGCGTGTACTTACCTGCCTTAGTCATACCATAACCACAGAAAAACCGGTGAAACATAATGCCTGTTGATATGAAATTTCATCAGCAAACACGGACATTTACCACAAGGGCATAGTCGCAAAAGACGCACCATGTCCCTTAAAGGCAATACGGTCGCAAATAGAGCAAACAACATTGCCCAAACCGTACCAAAGAAGTACCTCCTAATGTGTTTGCCACATACCACGGGAGATATTCCCTATGTTACGTTCGTTTCTTCACGCTTACATCGGTCGGTCACACGAACGACAAGTACATGGTGGCATACGGCGATCATCACCCCAGTAAGGCGAGCTTCTTGAAATGGAAATTTACCAGCAAGAATTCGTGCTGGGGCTTACCGCCAATAAGCACATGATCAGCAAAAAAAGCAGTACGCTGTCGCTGATCATGTAAACCTTATGTGTGATGCGACGATGTATGCGCACCAGCCGCAACTATGCCAACAGCACACACACGGTCAGCAACAATATTTAGTATAGTCGCTGATCGTGTAAGCGCATTTCAACCCCTTTGATAAGATGACTCATCGCAGCTGCGAATGTGTTTATTTTTATGTGATTTGAAGTCAATGGTTCGCATGCTGGCGACACACCCGATGAGCAGCAAAAACGATCATCGTGTGCGTGTTTCAACTCTTCTTTGGTAGGACAAATTCGAAAAGGAAAATGACCAAATATGGTCATCGAAGCGATGATTGAGTACGTGGTATTCTATCGCTTCGATGAACTTAGTTAATCGCGATTTGGATTCCGTGAGAGCACGTTATGCCCTCACGTTAATTACATCCCTCGTGGGGGAGTCCCAAGGGATTTATTCCGTTTCAGTCATCATCGAGTTGCGTGCGCGAGCGAAGCCCAATAACTTAAAGAAGTGTCAGAACCTTTGTACATTGCGAATCTTTGTAACAAGTGGATTAATCGTTTTAAGTTTATTTATCAGAACCTTTGTACATTTGCGAATCTTTGTAACAAGTTGATTAACCGTCTTAGGTTTATTTATCCAATGTAAATTAACTTCAAGAAGTGTCAGAACCTTTGTACATTGCGAACTTTTGTAACAAGTGGATTAATCGTTTTAAGTTTATTTATCAGATCCTTTGTACATTTGCGAATCTTTGTAACAAGTGGATTAATCGTTTTAAGTTTATTTATCAGAACCTTTGTACATTTGCGAATCTTTGTAACAAGTGGATTAATCGTTTTAAGTTCATTTATCAGAACCTTTGTACATTTGCGAATCTTTGTAACAAATTGATTAACCGTCTTAAGTTTATTTATCCAGTGTAAATTAACTTCAAGAAGTGTCCGAACCTTTGTACATTGCGAACTTTTGTAACAAGTGGATTAATCGTTTTAAGTTTATTTATCAGAACCTTTGTACATTTGCGAATCTTTGTAACAAGTTGATTAACCGTCTTAGGTTTATTTATCCAGTGTAAATTAACTTCAAGAAGTGTCAGAACATTTGTACATTGCGAACCTTTGTAACAAGTTGATTAATCGTTTTAAGTTTATCAGAACCTTTGTACATTTGCCAATCTTTCGTAATAAATGGAATAATAATGTTGAGTTCATTATCGTGTCGTACATTAATTTCAAGGGACAGGTGATCAAGCCTATTTACCGGAGGAGGCTCTTTCCTTGGTGTGTAGGAGTTTTTGGAATAGGACGGTCGAGCCGGACCCTCGTAGTGAACCCGTGCAAGGCGGCATATTACTACGATAGACGACCATAAAAACCCACAACTTCGATACGATCAAATTCGTATGCGAACGGCGGACGAACGAGAGAACGTCGGAGGCTGTGCTCTATGCGGAAGTCGTGATCGTGTGTGATGTTCTGTTTACTATGGGAAAGTGTATGCTGTGTGTACAGATTACGTCGGGGTCACCAATTATGGCGTTTGAAATAATAGTGAAGAAGAATGTGTGATTCGAACTGATGCTACGACAGTTTGAATCACCAAAAATTGTACCTAAGCGTTACCCATCAGGCTACTAGCTGATTTTTGAATGTGATTTTTTTTAAACTCGACTATACTCCACTGATGTGAATTGTTATGTTATCGCTAAGGTATACGGCTCTGATGTATTTTCTTATTCGATTTTTCGTTCGATGCTCTTCACTATTTTGTTTATTAATTGTGTGTGTATATGTTAGAGTCACCAGAAAGGTGTATTCATTTGTGGCTTATTTACATTAATACCGCAAACGTGTATTCACTTGAGTTTTATTTAAGGTAACATCGAGAAAGTGTATTCAGTTGTGTCTTATTTACATTAATACCGCAAAGGTGTATTTACTTACGTTTTATTTAAGGTAACATCGAGAAAGTGTATTCACTTGTGTCTTATTACTCAACGCACTAGACTATGACTCGCTATTTGTTCCACACTATTCAACAAGTTGCTAGATCCGACCCTTGCTAAACGACCGCACTTTCAGACGAACAAAAATGAACTCTCACTTGTATGTTTATTTAACGTTGAGGCCCGGCGTGCCCCCACGGAATCTGAAACGCGATTTTGTGATTTTCATCGAAGCGATAGAATACCAAATATTCTTTCATCGCCTCGATGACCATATTTGGTAACAATCCCTTGTATATGGATCACGCAGAAAGGGTTGAAAAACACACACACACAACGATCCCTTTTGCTGCTCATCGCGTGTGTCGCCCAGTATGCGAACCATGAACCTGAAATCAAATAAAAATAAACAACATTCGCAGCTGGGGCAAGTCATCCTGAAAAGGGTTGAATGTGTTACACGATCAGTGGCTATTAGAAACATTATTGCTGACCGTGTGTGTGTTGTTGGCATTCAGGCATAATTGCTTACATCCACCGTCGATTGATTCAACGGCCGAGATGCTTGGAAAAACAAAGAAAAGAAGAAGTATCTCCGGGATGCGTGTGCTGCGACACTCAACAAGAGATATGCGCGCCGAAATAGTTCAAGCTTGCATCGTGTTTGCCGGTGGTGCGACCGTATTTCTTGCCTAAGAATATGATGCGCATGGAGTAATTATGTTCTTTTAGGTAATATCGATGGCGCCATACGTTGACGTCGTACAATATGAATGAGATTTCTCTTTTAGGAGTTCCCGAAGATGCATAGAATGCATCTTGTGGGGAAATCTCATGAGGATAAAAAGGTCTGCCTGTAATTGCAGTGATCGAAAATTTGCTATGCCTACTTTCTAGCTAAATAATGGCGCTCAAGTTGGAATCGCCTTAATACTCGTTTTTAAGATTTAAGTATGCCCTAGATGGGGGTTTTTATCTGAATAATAGAAAGATGATTGGTGGCGTTCTAGAGAAACGCCACAATACTACCCCAATGAGATGTACCTGGAGAATACACTCCAAAATGGGTTTGTCCTACCAGAAGTGTTCCCTCTCTTGGATAGAAAAGGTCTTATCCAAAACAAGCACGGAGTCCCTATTATTTACCACGCTTTTCGTGGTGCCATGGACAAACGGATTCTTTATAACAGTGATATATCAAATGCTGCAGTTCACTTGTGCTTTAGCATGGCAAGAGGCGATCGAGATAAATTTATAAATGACCGATCCCACCCCAACTGGTGGTGGATTTGTGGGGATGAGAAGTATGGTGCCAGACACGGGCACACGGTTCACTTCTTCCCCATCACTTCCGATTACTGTCGCCCATTGCGCCGCCGGAAACTAAACCGAGAGAAGAGCAACAACAGGAGGAATAAACTGTTCGCCAAGACAACGCGGTAAAATTAAACACAGGATTTCTGTTAGTTTATTTTATTCACTTTTGTTCAATGTTAATTTTAGTTTACACGCTGGTTTCGGAATCACAATGAACAGCTTGTGTTGAACGAAAGTTTTAATGGTTGCAAAGTAAAAACGGTAAAATAACTGAATCTTGTGTATTTAATTAAGGAGAAAATTTGTATTGACTCGCGGAGACAACGACACAAACGATTATACTTTATTATCGCTTCACTGTGCACACCAGGATAGCGATGGATCCTCGTCCTGCTCGGGTCGAAGGATGGTAAAGGACTCAGCGATCATCATCTCATGCAGAGATGATTTCGCTAAAAAGGGAAATTTAAGGAAAAAGGAAGAGAGAGAAAAACTTTTCTCTTATGGGTGTGAATATATTCTTACCAAGAATATGTTTTATCTACCACGAGTGTAACGTAGAGTCTCTCTTGTGGGAACAAGAAAACCGATGTTGTTGCACGTGTTCGAAACCAGTGGAACAACGAGAAAGGCAGTCGGCGAGAACAAAGGAAAAGGCGACCAAATGGATCGCTCCGGAATGAGGGTCATGTTTATGCAACGTCGCTATGACGGACGTTGATAAAAAGGTGTTAATGGGACACGATACTTTACACAATGGAGATTGTATATCGTATCTTGTGTTAATTGCCGAAACGTATCCCTTGCTTGCATTTAGGTATGCCAAGCAATTCGTGGTGGCGAGGAGGGGGCATGGCTGAAGGGGTGCTGGAATGAATGGTGCTATGCTGGACACTTGATGAACAAGGTGGCCCTGCGTACTTCGGGAGGCGCTGAAATTAAATCGGGGGAAATGTCGTGGTGACTAGTTCCGGTTATGGTATGGGCTTTTGTCGATAAAGAAGGTGGACGCAGATGTTACCGATTGATGCCATCAAGGGCGAACGTGTGCGGCGTGGTCCATAGGCCTGTTATGGGTCGCATGGACCAACAGGCTTATCGTCCGAATAGGTCGGAACCCATCGGAAATCCGCTCGCATCCGCAGTGACGAAATGGCGTGTGCGAGGTGGAGGGGAACTTATCCCAGGGTAATTCGCATCCGCAGTGACAGGTTGCCGTGTGCGGGATGGAAAGGGACTGTGGGGCTTTTCAGGGCCCGAGGAGCCACCCACCATTTTCCAAACCCCTTTCTCCACGATCAATTCTGAAAACATTAAGTCCACGGCAAGGATTATCACCTAGCCGTGGCATCGAAAATTTCACCCTCGGGCATGCATTGCACCCGGTGCATCACGCCCCTATTACCTTATGCCATGGAAACAAAATCAACACGGAGTTCCAAATTTACTCGTTTTTGTTTGTCCATGTCACCCTTAAGCGTGCGGCTACCAGGTCTCACCAGTTTGCCACCGTCGACAAGGTTTCGGCCGACGCAAACCAAACACTCCCCGCATTTTCAGCAATAGCTGGTTTTCTATTATCGGTTTCCACCGATCATGGACCGCAAACAAGCAACGAATTGGATGTGGCCATCAAGTGTTTACTTTTAACAACTGGCAATGGCTGCACCCTATATTCGTTTGCAACACCTAAACATCGCATTCATATCTGCCGGGTTGTTTATGGTATACCAATTCCCTATTAACGGCCGCCAACCGTCAGCGGACCTGGGAAATTGCATATCCATCAACCAAATATTGATTTATGGCCTCTCCTAGGGTGAGCAGATCTTCGGTTTGTTTTGTTTTTACACCAGAACGTTCGGTTTCCGGCAAGCATTACACAATCAATTGTGTACACAGCCGTAGGCCCATGCAATGTTTGCATATACATTACCAGGAGATGCAATTACGACGCTCGCATCTATCCTCGTTCACCGGACGATCGTATGCGACGCATGCACATACATGCGAAACGTATGCCATATTTCCCAGTCCAATCACGATTGACTGCCTCGAGTCGATCGTGTAGCTCCTGCCCTTTTATGGCTTTTCTTTGCGATGTCATTCTGATGGTGGCGAATGGTTGTAGTTAGAGATCACCATCACAAGAGGTCACAGCCACTATACGCGTAATGTTCGGAGTCGAGTTAAAAAATGATATCTGCGTGATCCTTAATCAAGCGATCGGAGATTGTGTTTTTAATGTTGGAGATCCAGTTTTGTTTTGCAAATTAAGTTCGATCGTAACAACGACTTATCACGCGATAGTTTTTGAATCCGTTTCGTTTACTAGAGTTAAGAGACCTCGTAGAGACAGACTAGTGGTTAATAAAGCAGATCGGTTGTGATCATTAATGGAGTAATTAAATATAGAAGAAATAAACAATAAAAAAAGCTCCTGCGTTTCATTTTACTCTTGTTGTGCACAGTTTGGGAAGTGACTTTCGAGACACCCATTGACCGGAGTTCCTCAATTTTAAGTGGCGGTGTTGCCGAACCCCATGCCCGTGAAGGCGTATTAGCAAGACATGACCCACAGGACCAAGTCCAGACCCGGTGTCTTTCGTTCATACGTTTGTCTGGCGAATTGTTTGCCGCTGGGACTGGTAAAGGAGGGCGGGCCCTCAGTTGCACGTTTTACCGATCGAGGGAGGACGGGTACATTGGTGCCAATGTAGCAGTAGCTGCGACCTTGAACGAATGGGAACTTGTGGTGAGGTGCCGGTCGGTCGCGTTTGTTAAAAAAAATAGGCGACTTTGGGTAGGGGGCTCGTGGTGGGTGGTTGATTGTGTCCAACACCAAGGCGCCCTAGGATTACTAGATACGCGTTCCGAAGTATTACGCACCTGATAAGTGTGAGGCGGCGTAGAGGGGTGTGTATTGCCTTTAGTTGCCGTTAAAGGTGAGCCATGGTGGCTAAAGATTGGGGTACCAGGATGAGGTGTTCCAGGATGTTGTCTCAGTCCGGTGGTATCGGTTTGCTTTGGCGGCCGGTATAGCTGAGGCATTTGGAAGACGTCCAGGGATCTAAGAAGGGAGGCCCTGAAGTCTATATAAGGAGGTGACGCCTGGCGTCCTGCTGTGGAGATGCTACGCGTAGTAGCTGTGGTTACAAGAGGAGCCGAGGCTGTGGAAGAAAGGGTGTCGCGCAGAGGCTGGCTGAGTCGCGTAAAACTGCCTTTGGCGGGCTTGAGCGCCAATAATTGAGGAAGGGCCTAAAAGGGTGGGTAGCGGCGGGTTGTGCCTGTACCTAAAGATGGCCGGAAAGGATTGAAGTGTTTCGAGCGAGACGGAACTGGCCGTCCTATTGGTTATGTACTACGCGGAGTAGCTATTGTTACATAAGGAGCCGGTTTGAAGGGGTTAAATTGAGAGGGTTACGAAGAGGCGAGAAGGTGAGTAATGTAATGTCGCGTAATGTCGAGTCGAGAAGAATAGAGTGGGGTCACGTGAAGTCGAGTGAAGGCGCAGAGGTGAAAAATGTCGAAAAGAATCGAAACGGGGTTTGATGGAGTCGAAAAGGTTGAAAGTGTCACGGGGAGTCAAGTGGAGTTGAGTGTGGGTGGCGTGTAGCCGAAAAACGTCGAATGTGCGAGCGCGGAGTTGTGCTGAACATTACGACACAAGGTTTTGCGTAATTCAATACCCAGAAGGGGCTTACAAAATTTGTTTTTTTTTTTAAATATTTAATAAAAGAGTTTTTCTTATTTTGATTTTACCATGGTTCTGGTTTTTTCTTCTTTTTATTCAACAACTGTATAAATTTAAAAGTTTTTTGTTGTGTAACCTATTAAGTACGAAAAAGACATAATACTTTTATATTAAATGTTACAGATATTCAGTTTTGCTGTTATCTTTCCTTTTTAATACATTAAAACGCAAAAACAGATGCGCGCCAATGAAATAAATTCAGTGCGTCTTTAAAAAATCAAGACATTCGAATAATTTAAAGCCGATAATATTTTTGTTGTTTTCATATTATAATAAATACACTCTTATAGATATGGATTTGCGAAGCACTTGCAAAGATTACTTTTAAGCTCACTTATTGTGTAGTTACTGAGAAAAACAATATATATTGTGTCCATCGAACTTATGATGAAGGAGGAAGTAGAACTCGCACCCACGCCGGTGCCACGACTTCCTCCCCACAGATTGACAATGAAGGAAGGATCTAATATCCCCAAAAATTCTTCCTTTACATTTCCATTTTTCATTTAGATTCCTTTTCGTTTTAAAATATCTTTATGTTAACATTTTTGTTAATATGTTTGTTATTATTTCTTTTTGTAAACTTGTTTACCTTATATTATTATTAAAAAAAAAAAAAAAAAAAAAAAATTACAGAGAGAGAACTTCTTCTTCTAAAATATTCGGGTAACTGTACGATATGTGACTGTTGCTAGCTGGCCAGGTTGGTATTGTGTTTCTGCCACATAGAAGAGCGCACTATATCAAATCTAAACCCTCAACAACATTGACAGGAACAATTATATTATATTTTGCATCACGCGTCAACAGTACACCTACAAATTACGTTGCATTTGAAAGGGCTACGCTTTCACAGTCCATGCCGCACAAGTAACTCCAATATTCCGCCTTGCATTAAAGTGACAACTTCCCCAAGGGACGTCCCAAAAATAGTTCCTCTTTATGTAGTCAAAACATGCGTCCGGCACACTCGTAAATCTGCTGTCGAATAGACAATTTGCAAAAATCAATCAGGAATTGATTGGGGTGTCCGACCCACACGTCTTCACTGAGAGATTGTTAGGGCTAGCGACCGAGCAAAAAACTCTCTCCTATTAAACCCTGTTCTGCCTAATTGAAATCGATTAATAATAGTAGCAACACCGAAGGTAAGCAAATAACTTCGCTCATTTGGACCTTCGGCAGATAAATCACAGACCTGGTTGGTAGTCTGGACAGAAGGACATTTTGGGAGATTGTTCGAATCGGTTGAATGGGCTTCGAAAACGCTGGTTTCTTTGCCATTGTCACCTTCGATGTCAGTGTCAATGCCAATGTCGGCGGTGTTTGTTGGTCAGTGTCGATCTTGACGTCAGTGGAAATGTCACTACCGATGACAGTGGCGATAATTGTGGCGGTATTATGGATGTTGCGTTTAGAAACTCGTACTACTTAACTCACTTGTTAAGGAAGTCAGAAACGCCAGCACTGGACACCTGAGCGTAGTCGATGTCGCTAGCTAATCAAGGGTCGTCTTAGCACTGAAGGCTGACACACACAAGAGGTAAGAAAATCTCTCCAGAATTGTCGATTAGTGTAAATTTGAATATTCATGACAGTTCGACATATTTCCACTCAATAACCCTGTACCATCTTCTAAAGTCGAACAACACGAGTGTGGTTGTTAAATATATCAGATGATACTCGTATATACTATAACTCGACGATTTGTATGATAATGTGGTGCTGTTCCAAGGTTGATCGATGGTATCGTGCAAGAGATTTGCAAAGAGCTCTAATCAGAGTGCGTCATTTGCATAATATCCGATTCTTAATGGACTTCTGATCGAGTCCGTTAGCTTAACAAGAATTGAGGTATCAAAGATGCAGCATGGGGCGATGAATGAAATTCTTATAAATTTATTATATATATTCTATCTTCGTTATAATAAGATCAAGGTCTATGCCACCATTAAGCAGCTGAAGGATGAGATAGTAATCCGCATTGCGAAGATTCAGGGTCCTTTATGTTTAGTTTCGTTTAGTAGGACTTCCGCCCCATTTATTGGCTTAATTCAAGCAACATAAGTACCTTCAATTAAAGTATATATACAAACTAAAGAGCGTACGAAATAACTTAACTAAGTTCACTTTATGTAGTAAATTTTAACAATGTTCGGATTACCATTTGGAGGTACATTTATAAAGATATGGTGAAGGTTTTCCCAACGCTGGTCTTGAGAAATAATTGCCATAGAAGACACCAAACGATTTAATAAACAAAATAATCATCCATATAACACATTTTATTGTATTTACTTTCAACATCTTTCCACCATACGGAACACATATTACTTCGGTTGAAATTAATTTTGATTACGGAATTTGGCATGATTTTTTTTTTGTGCTGTATCTTGGGCAATACACATTTGTAGTAGGCATTTCACTCTCTTCTAGCCTACCTTTCTTTCGGTGTGTCCAAAGCTATTGATGTCTATGTCAGGGACAAGTTTTACTAATATCAATGTTGGGTGAGTCATCCTCGGTTGAAAAATCGTTCTTCATTTCAACCGGTCTTTATCGTACAGTTCGTTTGCGATCCGATTATCAGCTTATATATTTGAAATAAAATGTGTATCGTTTAGAACATATGAAATTAACTTATAGACGTTTTTGGAAGTGAAGGTTCAACTAAAAATGTTCAATAATGTTGCAGGCGCAACTATTTGCACTGCCACCATATATGCTTATTGTTAAATATCAGCATTCACTTGGGAACAAAATCAATATCGGGTGAAAAATATGCATGTGTGTACCTCTCAACCCTCTCCATATCCTTTTCTCGAAGTGCATTGGTTCTGCACTCTGAGAGCAATCCAAACATGAAACGGGGTCATGCGGTCACCCCCTTGGTTTTCCATTGCGTTGCAAGCGAAACCAAATCAACCCCTACATCGCCATTTCCTCATTGCAATTTTCCCATTCTCCCTGATCAATGTGCGATCGAAAATGGGCGATCATGGAGAGAGTACCTGTTGTTGGGTAGGAGTGTAGTGTGTCGAGAGCAGTTGTGGTTGGTTATTCGTCGGCAGGTGTTGTTATAATAAAATCGTGGTGGGAAGTCCGTCTTTGCGCCTGGATCATTAAAAACGAAATGAAAAAAAAGAACATATACGAAAACTAAAGATTCAAGTGAATTAATCAAGTTAGTTTCATTTAAACAAAAAGAGTTTACGTGAAAACTAAGAATTCAATGGAAGGTAAAATCAATGGTAATAAATTTATTTACATTATAACAAGTTAGAACTTAATTGAAAACTGAACTAAAATAAGGAAGCGTCAGCAATAACCATTTTTTTTTCGGTGGTGCTAATTGCTATTAAAAAATGATAAAAGATTAAAGGGGAGTATGGGAGCGAACATCCAGTGCAAGGTCTCTAATGGCTTTCAACGCGGCGAAGGCCAGGACGATCCTTGTATCTGTTCAATCCAAGTTGGCATGCAGTCACCACGTGACACCCCTGGATAGCTACATTGGCACCCGCCAAGTAGTGAACCAATGCATGCAGCGACATCCTGAGATAGGTTGGCGCAAGGCTAATAACCTTCCCCGTAAAAATAAATTATTATGGAAAATTTAACAAGTCTCGGATATGGACTGGATACACGACGACGACCACGGAAACGAAAATGGCTAAACGATATGAGAATTTTCTCATGGGACGTCCGCTTACTATACAGAGCTCGAGCTGCACAGCAGCTAGCCGGTGCCATGTCAGAATATAAGGCTGACATACGAGCATTACAAGAAGTAAGATGGACGGGGAGTGGTGTTATTGTAAGAAACGAGTATGACATTTATTACAGCTGTCATGCAAAACGCCATGTGCTCGGGGTAGGCTTTCTAGTCAGTAAAAAACTGAAGCCTGCCATCATCGGCTTTAATGCAATAAACGAAAGGCTATGCACTCTTCGCGTGCAAGGCAAGTTTAAGAACATAAGCCCCATAAACGTTCACGGACCTACAGTGGAGTCCTCTGACGACAGAAAAGAGGAATTCTACCAGTACGTCGAATGGGCCCTCAATGCCTCCACAAGATACGATGTGAAAATCGTTCTTGGGGATTTGAATGCGAAAATAGGTCGGGAGCGGGTTTTCAGGCCCTACGCTGGTTCCCATAGTTTGTTATATAATTAAGTTCATTTAATTATCACTCTCCCTTTGAATAATTAACATCTCGTGTCTTCTCATACATATCCTTCCCTTCCCCCCAAATCACTAATTTCGCTTTACAATAGAATATCCCCAAATACAATACGAGATAATTTAATTAAAAGTAAAACACCCATTTTAAAACCTCACTTACATTGCAATAGAAATATTCTTGTTATTAGCCGTAGTCGCCCCCTATTAGCCAATTCCGTTTCCTAGAAATGACTACCGCGGAAGCGGAACGAAAACGGATATGTGCCGAAAAGACACGAGATTCGTTCTTGTTGTAATTGTGCGCTGACGGGATATAGTCGATCCAAAGAGATCAAACTTAGAATTTAAACGTGTGTTATTAAAAGAGTTTAACGTGTAACGATTATCGATTGTCGAGTACCTGGCTGACTTTCAAACAGACAACTTGTCTCACAGTTTTGCTCGTGCTATTTATCTTAATCAACCGTTGTTTTCACAATAATTTTCACAATTGAATTATCATTATCTTGTTTTCTTTGCCTCGTTTTCCGCATACAAAAATTTGAACAAGTGTTAAAACCGTTAAGTCTGGCCCCTGGGCCACTTGTGTTAAACAAAATTAAGCGTAAACGGTTGCGTTACGACCCCGTTATTGGAGGCCAAACTCCTCCTGATAAACTTTCAAAAGTGAACAATAAAGTGTTAGAAAAATCTAAAATGTGTTCAAACACTAACTTTTTTCAACCACTTCAAAGTCTGATGGAAGACTCTCCTGAAATAGATCCGACCAATGACGAACAGTGCGCAGAGCTTCCTAAATAAACCGTTCCGCCAATTGTGGTGTTAAAAACAACTAGTGCTAAAGTGCGTGATATTTTGAGCAACATTAAGATTGGCAAATACCTAATTAAAAACATATCGCTTGGACAAAAAATATGTGCCCCAACAATGGACATATATAACAAAATCAGAACCGATCTCTTACAGTTGCAATGTGAGTTTTTTACCCACTCGCGTAAGGAAAATCGTCCATTAAAGGTAGTGTTATCAGGATTAGACTTGATTAGCAACGATATTGTGAAAAATGAACTAATTGCACTCGGGATAAAGTGTCTAGGAGCTAAAACCATCACATTGAACTCGTCAACAAAAGCCCTGTGCAAACACTATTTGTACATCGTCTACATTCAACGCGGTACTGTTAAATTAAACTTACTAAAACGGAACTACTCTACCTTGTTCAAAACCATCGTTCGTGGGACTTTAAAAACCATCTTCCAGGTAAGGTCACACAATATCACAATTGCCAGCTTTACGGTCACGGCTCGATGCATTGTCACATAAATAGCTTCTGTGCAATCTGTTCGGGAAACCATAAAACATCCGACTGCAAAACGAATGTGGTCATCAAGTGTGCAAATTGTAGTGGGCCACATAAATCCACCGATCCAGAATGCATAAGCCGAAAGCAGTACATAGACATTCGCCGCAAACTATACCTCGTGGACGTGGTACAGGAAATACAACGTCCCTACAGCCTCCGAGTGACAAACAGCAGCCACTGCCAGACCGATTTTCCCTTGATAATTTTCCTCCACTAGCACGATCTGTGCGTCAACCTGCACTCCCTTCATCCAAGTGGGCTTCTGGCCTCCCTCAAACCCAGCAACCTTCCTACAGTGATACGACACACACGAAGAAAATCCGCCTGAAACTATAACTAATGATAACTTGTTCTCATTTAGCGAGATAAACTCTCTTCTTAATGAAGTTGTAACCAAGCTTAGTGCTTGTCAAACTAAAGCTGACCAATTTAACGTCATTACTTCATTAGCTATTAAGTACATATACTCGGACATATACAAAAACATGTTAAGAAACTCTCTTAACATCATAACTTGGAATGCGAGAAGCATCAAAAACAAAAAGCATGAATTTTTTAGTTTCTTGATAAATTGTAATATTGACATTGCACTTGTTTCAGAAACCTGGCTCAAACAAGACATTTCTTTTTCACATCAAAATTACATATGTTATCGCCTAGACAGGGTACATGCTAGTGGTGGAGGAGTCGCCATTGTTGTGAAAAAATGTATAGAACATTCCTTGCGTCCTTCCTTGCACCTTAAGTTAATTGAGGAAATTAGTATAGATGTAATATTAAGTGACAACTCCAAGGTGAGTATTTTTTCGGTCTATTTCCCTGGAGGAAATAGAAACATTGAGAAATCTACTTACTTTAAGCGGGATCTGCAAAAATTGTATAGAGTCAACACTCGAAACAAGGTAATTATTGGTGGTGATCTAAACTGCAGACATCAGTCGCGGAATAGTCTTAGGGCAAACTGCTGGGGTAACATTTTACTAGATGTTACTGAATCCAGGCCAAGTTTTTCCATACTTTATCCACTTCTCCCCACCTATATCCCAGCGAGTGCTAACAAGAACCCCTCAACTCTTGATCTATATATCACGAATATTCCAAATCACCGCACAGTACCATTAACTCTAAATGCGTTACGTTGAGACCACCTTCCGGTAAGCCTCAGTGGATCATACAGTAGCTGTAAATCGTACCAGTTTATATCACAACTATTCCGCCGCCAACTGGAATTGTTATAAATCATATATAAACACGAACTTGGTTCTAGGTGATACCAGCCTAAATTCTATAACCTGCAGCGAGCACATTGATATCCTATGTAACAATTTTGTTTCTGTTATCAATAGATCGGCCGATCTTGCGATAACTAAATGTTCCACTGCTCCAGTTGAAAAGGCACCGCTTCCTGAAAATATCTTACATCTGATTAGGCTACGAAACTCTGAAAGAAGAAAATGGCTGCGTTATAGAATCGGTTGTTTTCTAGTTAATGTTAAAGTCTTAAATAATATCATTAAAAACGAAATCTCAACATATAGGAACAAGTGTTGGAATAAACACCTTTCCTCTCTTGACAAAGCAGGCAAACCGTTCTGGAAAATATCAAAAATTATGAAAAAGAGAGGGTCAAGTATACCTCCGTTTAAAGTTCGCGACAAGTTGTTTATATCTTCAGTGGAGAAATCGAACCTACTTGCTAACACGTTTAGTAAGAACCACTCCATATCTATGCATCTAAGCGACGCGTATACTGAAGCTGAAGTTGCTAACACTATCCATGTACTTTCTCAAACACCAGCTGAAAGTACTTACGCAACTAATATTAGCAAAGTTAAAGAATTGATAAAAAAATCGAAATCAAAAAAGACTGCTGGTCTTGATAATATTAACAAGAAATTAATTAAAGCACTTCCACCTGCTGCAAGTAACTATTTAACGTTCATTTTCAACGCTTGTCTTAAGAATTGTTATTTTCCGGACTGTTGGAAAACAGCAAAAGTAATACTTATCCCGAAACCCGGGAAACCGAAGAACAGCCCCGAAAGCTAGAGACCTATTAATCTACTTAGCTGTCTAAGTAAGCTCTTAGAAAAAATCATTAAGGAAAAGATTGATCGTTTTGTGGAAGACAATAACATCTTACCAAACTTTCAGTTCGGTTTCCGTAGTGGTCACAGCACAATCCACCAAGTCTTGTGCATTAAAAACCACATAGCTGGTAAATTCATCGACAAGGAGTCAACGGGTCTGGTTCGTCTAGACATCGAAAAAGCCTTTGATACGGTATGGCCCGATGCCTTGATTTATAAGCTACTGAAGCTTAGGCTGCCTATGCCGCTTATCAAAATTAACCAGAGCTTTCTTCGTTCGAAAAAATATGTTGTGAGTATAGGAACCACCAAATCCACTATGGTGTACCGCAAGGCTCGGTCCTTGGTCCCATATTATTCACATTGTTTGTCGCAGATTTACCATGTCTAGGTGAAAACATTCAGGTAGCTATGTTTGCCGATGATACGGCCATTTTCTCTTCGGGTGCCTTATTCACTAATGTCTACAACTCTTTGCAAGCAGCTCTTGACAAACTAGCAGTATATTACAGGAAATGGAAAATAAAAATAAATGGTAATAAAACACAAGCTGTCTGGTTTTCGAGATGTAGGAAACACTGCTACCTACCAAATGGCACTAAACTCAGTATGTGTGCAGTTAATATTGATTGGTCCGAAGACTGTAGATATCTAGGTATTATTCTAGATAAAAAACTTATCTTTCAAAAACACATCACTACCACAATTGACAAAATAAACAAAGTCGTAAGAGTTATGTATCCATTAGTGTGTAGAAAGTCAAAGCTTAGCCTCGAAAATAAAATTATAATATATAAAACCATTTTTCAAGCGATACTCCTGTACGGGGCCCCTGTATGGTGTAATTGTGCTCGCACACACAAAATAAAATTGCAAAGGTGTCAAAATAAAATATTGAAAATGTTGCTGAATTTGCCATGGCATTATTCGACACATAAACTACATGAAAACGCTAACGTTAAATCGATAGAGTTCCTTATTGACAAAATCAATCGAAACTTCTTCGTCAATTGTTCTTTTTCTGACAATGTTCTCGTTTCCCGTTTTGCGTTATCCTAAATCACTACATATGTACTATGTCTATGAAAATTATATCGAGGTCATTATTACATAGAATAACCCGAAACCTGTGCAATATTAGTCTTAAGATTCAAATAAGGGTTTTTTATTGTAGTTTTCCCTTAATTTATTATTTGTTATTCATTAAAATTGTGCTATTGTCATTATATAGATTTAAGATTATAGTTGTAAAGGAATTGCTATCCTAAATCTCTTAAGTACTAGTTCTAATATATCATCATCATCATCGGCACTACAACCTGGAACCGGTCTTGGCCTTATTTAGCAAGTCCTGAGGCTTGTTAAATTTTCCATAATGATTTGTTTTTTCCGGGCAAGGTCATTAGTCTTGCGCCAGAGGCTCGCCGACGGGGAATCGAACCCCGGTCTCCTGCGTGACAGGCGGGTATACTAACCAGTATACTATTGAGGAGCTAACTTGTAAAATATACCATAAATGTAATTATCTACCAAATAAAATTGAATTGAATTGAATTATCGATTGTCGAAAAGAAAAAGATTGACTCCTGCGATTATAAAAGACGTGTGCGCGGTGGAAGTTCTTCAGGACTTATTTAGGAAATAATTTATTTAAAAAAAAAAGGATTGTCAGTAATAAATTTAAATAAATATGAACAGTGAAAAAATTAAAGAAATAAATGTGTTGTGTTATTGTTTGATCCGATCCAGAGGGCAGCGGACATCAACGTTCCCAACCAGGAGCAAGCAACACAGGGGTAAGTTCTGTGAAGACATAATAATTGTTAATAATAATCTTTAACAATTTCCCACGCAGGGGAAGGGCTGCGAAAACCTGTCAGGCGCCAGTTACCCCAACAAGCAGGTAATAACCCAAAAGCCAAAAAGTGGCAAGGAAGGGGAAGCTACGGTAGAACGCCTACCAATAAATCCTTCGGAGGTGGAAATCTTGCTGAGTAGACCGGTCATTGTACCAGGGCGCTCAAGGAAGATGATTTGGCACCCCATAAAAATCCGAGAGGAGGTTATCTTAGTACCTAAAGAAGTACAATCGCGGATTTTATTCCCAAATTGTATTTTGAAAAGGGTGAAGAGGCTGCCTTTTGTCTAGGCTTTCCCGTGCTTACTTTCTTGCATTTATTTGCAAAGTCAACAGAGAAACTTTCAGGGTTTGTGATTGTTTGGGGAAATTCCAAACAACCTCCTGGTCCATTGACTTTGCAATAACGCGACAGAAAGTCGTTACCCAACAAGCCGTCTTCTGACAATTCTGGCAATGTGTCTACCACTTCGAAGCTACCGGGGATTTCGTGATGTAGTTCGAACTTCCCCTGTATGCCTCTTCTAGACTTTCCCCTGCCAAAAAGTGTTTGGAGGATTATTGTCTTCTGGGCATCTACTTCGCACTTTTTGTGGAGTGCTCTAGTCTTTATGAGGCTGATCTCAGCGCCGGTGTCCACAATTAGGCTCGTATATCTTTTACGGCCTATGTCCAATGGGAGTTGGACAACTGGTGCTTCAGTCGGCGAAAACTGAGAACAGCTTTGACTATTTAGCGAGTTTAATTCGGTCGGGTTGGGGATGTTCCACCCGACCGTTTGGCGTTTCCCGATTCCTTACCCATAGCTTTTCGTTTACCAGGTGCCGCCGTTGGTTCTGGTCTATCGCTATTTTGGGTTTTAGTGGAGGAACTCTTTTTCTTGGCGCAGTTACTTCGGCCGATGCTCTGTTCTGTACTGTCCGTACTAGAGCGGCTTCGACCTGACCTGCGCCTAGAGTGCCTCTGTCGGTGTCTCCTGCCTTTTAAGGTTTTTCCTTTTTGGTTCGGTTCCTTTTTCTTTTTATTGCCACATCGTTGGTGGTTTTGGTCATTCCAGGTTAACCGTGCAGGTTGGTAGGTTTTTACGGCGACGTACAGGTCTAGCCGTTGCAGTGTGCGTACAAGCTGGATTTGGGTGAGCTTTTTCCCAGTTGATATGGTATCAACACCGCTCCCACTTATGACCGCTTCAGCCACAATACTCACAACAACATCGAACGCTGTACACTCTTTGGTTCGATGTTGGTTGTGGTTGTTTGGAGTTAGAGGGTTGGGCTTGTCCATGATTTGTTTGTCTCGGGGACTCCCTCTGCTCATTTTGTGGTCTTTGTGCAGGTGGTGCGGGATTTTGTGAGGCTGGTGGTACAACTTTTACCCGACAATTTCCTACTTCGTGTCCATACCTAAGACAGGAGGTACAAATGGGCATGTTACGCCGAGTAATGCACCGTGGCATAGGTGCCCCTTTTTGTGGCAAAAACTGCATGCTACTTCAGCAGTTATCCGGTGTGGTTGTGCGTCTCGAACCTGGATGGACGTTTCTTGATGATAATAATCACCCTCGCGCGTTGGTACCTTCGTACTCCAGGTCCATCGGGCCTTGTCCAGGTGTGTGGTTGATAGTCGTGTGGTGTTGCGTGTGCTGGCTCGTACTGGCGGAACGGGTTCCTCCCAGGTTGGGGGCGGCTTACGGGGTGGGGTTGTTCCGTATAGTGTCGAGCTGTTTCGGTCGACCTGCTATAGTAAGCCCCATCTCTCCGAGACGCGTCGTTCGTAGGTGGAGGTTGCCTACTGAACGATTCCCGCGGATCCTGGCTATATTCCCTGTACCTCTGTTCTCGGTGGCTTCTTTCATCCTGTGTTCGTGGCGGGCTCCTTGGTCGGCTATAACTATATCGTCCGCTCACCAGGTGGTCCTCTATGTAGTCCATGTCCTGTGAGTGTCGATTTGGGCTCCGTCTTGCTGGTTCCCGTCTACTGGCCACTGGATGTTCGAAGCCTCTTCGCCTGTTCACCGGGGGTTCGTCCATTTCATCTCTTTGTGAACGACGAGGCGGGCTGCTCCATTTGATGTGTCGTCTCGCTGGTACAGGGCGGTCATTTTCATCTCGTCTATTCACAGGTTGGCTTTGCCGTGTTATTATTCGCCTTCTTGGTACCGGGCGATCACAGTCATCTGGTCGATTCAGAGGGTGGTCATCCTTATTTTCTAACCCCTGTGAATGACGAGCCGGGCTTCGTTCTTCGCGAACCTGTGGTGGTTCTTCAATACATTCCCAAAGAACCGCCCATCCTCTTAAATTAACCACCTTCCAAACCCACAATACTTACCTGCATTCGAGCAGCTTAAGCTGTTTTTCAAACACCTGAAAGTTAAACCTCATTAAGACATGCATCACATTGAATTTTTCCGTTTATGAACCGTACCATATCTCCATCGGCTCGGCTTGTCAACAATTATAATAGATAAATACTAGCTGGCCAGTGTAATTGTTGACATAGCTGTAGCCGATGGTTTCATGCTACGGTTCATATCCATTTATTGCCCCAGTCCCAAGGTTCGCAACACTTGCGATCAATTTCCTTTGTCGGTTATCTACCGATCATGGGATTTGGGCACTAATATGATTGACGTTAGACAATCATAACCCAGATCATGCTATAGATGTTCCGGCCTGTAAAACAAACAAAAGCTACTATAGCCTAGGTCATAGGCGAGCAAACCATCGGTTTGCTTATCGCCACGAAAAAATCTATAGCCTACAATGGCATTAGCATGAACACCTAAGCAAACACGATGTGCATACCATCGTGACCCTTGAACTAGCGTTTTTGTGTATCTTGAAGCAAAAACCTATTTCGTTTTCAGGCGCAGGTCATCAAAGATTTATGGCCCTCGAAATAGCGTTTCTGTTTATTTAAGACACAGAAACCTATTTCTCCCTTCGGCGATTTTTCGCCATCGCATATCTCTATAATACCAATTCATTACACCAGCCCATGTTTATTTAGGTGCACTTTCGTCATCGCCGATATCCAGGCTGAAGGGCAACGTACTTGTGCTATACGCACACATACACAATCCTCCCCTATCGATGCAGTTCGTGGCCATCGAACAGATGGATGTGAGTTGCATCATCAGAGTCAGATCGTATCCACCGAACAACGCACACCTCCCGGGGATGTTGTGCTTCGAGTTTTTTTTTTTTAATTTATCCCTCGCCGAGAACCCTCACACCGAGGAGTCGAGATTCATCCACCCTCGCGTACCCTTGCACAAGAAATAGTCTCGAGACGTTATTTGCAAAAGTTCTCATTCGTTGATAATCGAAATCGATTAGCGAAATTTGGTTTTGGCAATCAAACCAAAAATTAAGTGCTCTTGAAAACGCAGTTTAAGTGATTAAATAAATAAAAAAGGATAATTATACGACAGCCCAGTGTGTTAATTACCCCTTGTGGATGGTTATTGGCGGAGTTTGGCTGTTTCTTTTCGTGGTCTATTCTTCTCGGCGTATTATTATTGGTGGTGTTTCCGTTGAATCAGCGTCCGTGTTGACGTACTAGCGGAAACCGCCACAAACCTTTTTTCTGTCCGGTGTTACAAAATCCTCTTCTGTAAAAGGGTCCCTGGTATATCTTTCGGGTGTTATTTCCCTAATTCTATAATATTTTTTCAATTGCCATTGATATGTCTTTATCCTTTTTTCCGTCAAGTTCATTTTGTCGGCTTACCATCCAGAGGAGATTTGCCATGATGCCTTCGAGAGTTTCTTCCTTGATGGCCAACAGCTGGCTTCGAAAGGGTTCCTCTCGAATTCCGCGCATCAATACGGATTTGGCCAGTTTTTCTATTTGTGCAGCGCAAATGTCGCTGCTTGCCTTTCCGTATGAGTGCACGGCAGCTTCCTTGCAGAGCACCAAAGCCTGTTTCACTCGGGAAACGAAACCTGTGGTGTTCTCTGCTCGGAATTGTTGCATCTCGGAGAGCTTCTCGTGCACGTCTTCGTATGAAGACTGTGGTAATAGCTGTCCCGGAGTTATTGTTCATACTCACAGAACAATGCTGGGCTTGCCTCATGAAATATCCTATAGGCTTCCCCGCCTAATTGCATGGGCAACCACTGCATGGATTTTAAAACTCACTCACATTGCAATAGAAATATTCTTGTTATTAGCCATAGTCGGCCCCTATTAGTCAATTTCGTTTCCTAGAAATAACTATCGTGGAAGCGGAACGAAAAAGAATATGTGCCGAAAAGACATGAGATTCGTTCTTGTTGTAATTGTGCGCTGACGGGATATAGTCGATCCAAAGAGATCGAACTTAGGATTTAAACGTGTAGTTATTAAGAGATTTTAACGTGTAAGGATTAAAAGATTTTTATCGATTGTCGAAAAGAAAAAGATTGACTCCTGCGATTATAGCAGACGTGTGCGCTGTGGAAGTTCTTCAGGACTTATTTTGGAATGATTAAGAAAAAAAAGTATTATCATTAATAAAGTTAAATAAATATGAACAGTGAAAAAATTAAAGAAATAAATGTGTTGTGTTATTGTTTGATCCGATCCAGAGTGCAGCGGATATCAACGCTCCTAACCAGGAGCAAGCAACACAGGGGCAAGTTCTGTGAAGACATAATAATTGTTAAGAATAATCTTTAACAAGTTTGTATGAGAACACTAATGACTTGGCCGTTCCAAGTACCAGGTTTTCGCGTAAAGACATTCAAAAAGCCACCTGGGTATTACCGGATGAAGCCACTCGCAACTAAATTGACCACGTGTTGATAAATCGCCGCCACTCCTAGATCTTGATGGCGGTACGAAAGTATCGAGGTGCCAACATCGACTCGGATCACTATCTTGTTGGTACGGTTTTCCGAGCGCGAATTGCCTTACGGGGACGTATTGGATCCACGGATCAGGTTCAGACCAACATGGCAGTCCTTACGCAATGATAACACCTGTAACACCTTTGGTTATGCATTAAAACACGCCCTTTAAGAGCTCGACGGAGGGAGAGTAAGTCCTGGGGCCAGAATGCCGGGCATAGAAGAGAAATGGACATGCCTTAAGAATACTGTCGTTTGTACTGCCAACTCCATCTTAGGCAGTAGTTGTAGAGATCGGAACGATTAGTTTGATGATGAGTGCAAACTAGCGACTGAACGTAAGAATGCTGCATACCGGGCAATGAAGCAGTCTCATAGGACGCGGGTGCGCGAGGAGAAATACAAAGAGCGCAGAAGATCTGAAAACATGCTTCACAGACAAAAGAAAAGTGCCTTGGAAAAAAACCTTTTCTGTGAAATAGAGAAAAGTAGAGAGCGAGGTCCGCACCAGGCGCGGAAGTTCTACCAAATAATCCGCAGTATGACGCGGTACACACCACGCTGCACTTACTGCAAGGATAAAGAGGGTTATCTGATCACCGATCCCGAAGGCACTCTGGAGCGATGGGAAGTGCACTTCAATGAGTTGCTGAACGGTGAGCTCACAGAAGAATTGGAGGCTCCACCAAAGCAAGATCAAAACCAAATGCTGCCGCCACCAAGCATTGAGGAAACATTGAAAGCCATAAGACAGCTCATTTCAAATAAAGCCCCGGAGCTGATGGCATACCAGCTGAGCTGATCAAACAAGGAGGGACAGCGTTACATCACGCAATTTATGAGATTGTGGTGCACTTATGGGAGCAAGAGGAGATGCCGGAAGATAAGCGTGGTGGAATAATTTGCCCCATACATAAGCAGGGAGATATCACACTGTGCAGCAACTATAGGGGTATCACATTCCTGAGTACCACCTATACGATATTCTCCACTATCCTACAAGATCGGATATCCCCATACGCTAAAGCCATCATTGGTCAATATCAGTGTGGCTTCATCCTAGGCAAATCAGCAATTGATCAGATATTCACCTTTAGGCAGGCGATGGATGAATGGCTGGAATTTAAGATTCCATTATCATCTATTCATAGACTTTAAGGCCGCCTACGACAGCATAGCCAGGGTAGAACTAACTAATGTCATGAGAGAGCACGGCATTCCAAACAAATTGATACGACTTTGTGGGATGACCATGACCCACGTAACTAGTAAAGTAAAAATAGCGCGATTGTTGTCCAAACCAATAAACATCTTTAATGGACTCCGACAAGAGGACAGTCTGGCCTGCCTCCTCTTCAACATGGCGTTGGAGGTAGCAATCCGTGACTCAGGTCACAACTAGAGGGACTATTATCACCTAGTCCAGCCAGATACTTGCCTACGTAGATGACATCGACATCATCGGTAGAACCGAATCGACTGTACAGAACTCCTTCACCCAGATCGAGAAGGCGGCACAAAAACTGGGACTGCACATTAATGAGAGAAAAACTAAATACATGGTGGCAACTTCTGCGAAGAGAAGACCAAACGTTGGTGAAATTATCAGGGCAATGGAGTACGAATTTGAAGTAGTGCAATACTTTAACTACCTTGGGTCAATAGTATCAGCCGATAACAATATGGAGGAAGAAATACGGGAACGGCTGCTCGAATCCAACAAAGCCTACTATGGTCTATCGAGGCTCTTTAAATCCCGAAATTTATCCAGAACATCCAAGCTACTACTGTACAAGACCATGGTCTTACCAGTACCTATGTATAGATCCGAGACCTGGGTGCTCAATAAAAGGCGGTCTGAACTCTTAGCCGCGTTCGAGAGGAAGGCCTTAAAGAGAATCGTTGGCCCGATATGTGAGGGAGGACGATTCCGGAGACGGTACAACCATGCGTTGTAAGCGATCTACCTTGAAGCTAATGTTGTAAGAAAAATCAAGCTCGGTAGACTCCGCTGGGCGGGACACCTAGCTCGAATGAGCGAAGAGGAGCCTGCCCGGAAAGTCCTTTGTGGCAGGATGTATGGAAAGAGACAGCGCGGCAGACCTTGTCTGCGATGGAGGTATGCCGTAGACCAGGATGTCCAAGGCCTGGTAGTGTCGAACCGGATGACATCGGCTCGAAATCGGAACCGATAGGCAGATTTGTTAAATAACGCCAAGACCGGATCCCGGTTGTAGCGCCGGTGATGATGACGATGATTTTGCTATTAGACATGTTGCGTTTTGTGGGGTGTTGTAATTCATTTAGATTTATTCCGAGTCAGTTTTCCTAAAGAATCTATATTTTCTGGTTTTGACAATCTTTAGCTTTGATTGCTGTGAATTTATTTTTAAGAGTGCCTAGTAGTCCGAGAATGAGGCAATTGGTTTTACAGTCTGCTCTTGACTGAGTAGATGTGGCGAATCGTGGAAGTGATCGAGATACGATAAACTCAGGCGGATGATGTTGGTGCCACTCGTCCAACCAAGCGGAGAACACTCTTCTGTTGGTTGTTATTAAGAAGTTATCCCAGGTGAATGTCTCACGTTTAGATCACCACCTATTATAGCCCCATCTAATTGTACTCTTAAGTTGCGCAGTTTATTTAAGTCTTCTTTAAAAGATTGTGTGTTTGTGTTGGTCGGTATAGATAGCAACCCAGATGCGGTTCTACGAACCACACAACCCCCTATAGGTTGAGATATCGCCGTTCCACCAAAGAACGTACTCACTTATATCCATTACACGTGCCCACGGACACGTCCCCCAAAGTCCTTCCTTCCGCCTGAAACAAAGGTAACATACCAAATACGCCAACATTGAATTCAATAGTGAAAACCAATCGAACTTAACGTTCAAAATTTCCTAATATTGAATTCAATGCATCCATCCAAACGCATTTTTCTGGAAACAAACAGAATCATCTCCTCATGTAGCTAATAGCAATTAACACCCTAAATTCCTCGCAAGATCCCAAACCGACAAGCGCATATGCGCAAACAAAGGCCTAGCGCTTCGCCCGCCGACCAATAATTCGTGCAATCATAAACATCTTAACGCCTATTTCCCGCCAGATGTTTACGACTAGGAAATGCGATCTAGAAACCGATACCAAAACCCACGGTTCCTTTGTTACCCATCTGAAGCACACAAAACCCTTGTTGTCGTAAGCCAGATGTGTAACGCAAACAAATCCCATGAAAAGACCGAGAAAGAAGGGGCGGTGCGCTTGATCGTCCGATAAGAAGTTAGAATTGAAAACCAAAATGTAAATTTTCTCTTGAAGATAAGATAGAAAAATTAAGATAGAACAGTCGAGTTAGAGAACCCTAATCGAGGAGTTCGCAGGAGGTGTTCACGAGGGAGGTCGCGCACCATGTGTCTAAAAACTAGAGTTTCATCCCACGTCGCAATCGAATTAATGTGCTATCGTAAAGCTCATGGTTAGATCGTTAATTTGCTATCCAAAAGTTCGTCATATGCATGTAATAGAAGACAAGTGTAAAGGGGGAAGAAATCCGATGCGGACCCGCTGTTGTAAAGAAATAAAATACTATAAAAATGGGTGACTGTTCAATCCAAAGTATCTGACTCATATGTGCGTCCATAAGTGGATAAACTAATCATAAAGCCGTAGTAATTTGTGTGTTGATAAGAACAAAAATCTACTAACAATAAAAATAAATCTCAGTGTTTTAATTGTATTGTTTTGCGCCGTTGTGTCTCTGTGTTAACAGTGTTCGGCGGAACACTGCATCACCAACATTCGAACAAATTAAAATCCGCTAAAACCCTACGAACATAGTCTTATGAGAGCCGTCAGCCATCATTTTCACTTTATTAAAAATGTTTGCGGTTGATAGATTTTTGTCAGTTTTCTAATTATTGATAGAGCTACCCTTGATTGGTTTCATTCCTAAGGGGTTGTATTCGTTCATTTTGTGTCGGTGTTTCAGATGTGTTTCCTGTATGAAGGCGATTGCTATATTTTGTAGTCAGGGCTGTTCAGGAGATATACTCGGTTGAGACAGGAAACGCTAAGGATTAGAAATTGTGCTATTTAAAAACTTAATCCGATTACTTGATCCGAGTACTACTATTTGAAGCTGAGATGTATTAGACCTACCTGCCCGATACTCGCCGTATACGCTGTTATTTTTGCTATTAAGGTGACATTCCGGTTTGTCGGGTCAAAAAACAGGTTATTTTCATGATTTTTTTAAAATAAAGATATAACAACAATTTTTTTTTAAACATTTTATTCATCTTTCGACTACGTTTGTAAATTTTGTGGAGTCACTCCGGAGCCGGGAAGTTTCTTACCACTGTATGTGTGTTTTGGCGCCATTTGCCAGATAGTAGCATTGAAACTTTCGTTGTTATTTTGCGTGAAACCTCCCACGCATTTTTTTAACAAATCGGGATCTTCAGTTTTACGTAAACTGGGTAAATAGCTGTTTGTAATTCAGGATCCAAGGGAGGTTTGTCGTGGTGGAACTTTGACAGCTCATTCGCAGCTTCCGCGCGTTTCCATTTGCACCATGACTCCGGGCCCTCTGGACAGGTTTGATGTTGCGGAATCTCATCGGTTGATATTTTGTGGTAGTATGTTGCCCAAATTTCTTTCGCCATTTACTCAGCAGAGTGAGCATTGCGTCTAATCGGAAGTTGGTAATAAGTTGTCAGTTCTGTTATCATGTTTCCCATAAGTTAGCCAGGACCAGCTCCTTCTAATTGGTCTGTTTTGTTTTGTTGCTTTTTTATGACACCGCGTAATTGCGAACCGATTCGCTTTCCCACGTGATTGATACACTCGGCCTTTACAACATTTGGAAATGATTTCTGCAACGCATTCATTACTTTTACATCCCCGTCTCCAACGTACCTTTCGTAAATGCGGCCGTGCAGATCAAAAGCGCCCTCGAACATCTCTAACATTCCGTCAGGCTCCATTTTACCCGAACTTCCATTGTGATCCAATGTGCAAACTGGTTCGTGCTCATCCCACCAAGTATCATATTCACGGGTGCCTTTCTTTGTTTTCATAAGGTTGCAGCCTTGGCAATAACGCGATTTCACAGTAAGATCGAGAACTTTGTTTGTTTTGTTGCCGATCAATGTCACAACGCCATAATTAGCAGTATGACCCTGTGGGGGGTAAAAAGTATTGCACCAAGCACGGGCACACGATTCGCTTCTTCCCCCCTGCACCGTCACTGCGAAAACAATAGTTCACCCGAAAGAAACGAAAAATAAAAACACTTTTCATAGTTGTTATTTTGTTTCATTCTTTATTTTTAGTTGAATATTTTTCACTTTGGTTTTTTTCAAGAAAAATTATTGTCCTTTTTTACAAATAACTGATTTTAAATTAATTACTTTTCGTTTTATTTCATTAGTCGTTTTATTGAAGGTATACACGACGCGACCTTTCACTCGAACTATTGAGATGTGACTCTTGCGACCGGTGGCGAATTAAATTAAAAACTAGCGCACTGCGTCCAACACCAATGATGAATGAATAGCGACTGGTCTGAATTGGGGTTGAAATTCATATTTCATTCACACAGGACAACCAAAAGAGACCACGCCTCTGCTCTCTCAACCTCACGCCCGTCAAAGTGTGAGTAACTTTTGTTAATAGGGTAATTGACGGACATGAAGAATGAGAGAACAGAAAACATGATATGCTGTGATCTCGTGGTAGCCTTGGTTGTGTGTGTTGGTATCAGATGCAGCTACTGACACGACCTACTGACCCAGTGGTACGGCTATGGTGTAGTTAAAGCGCATTGAACCATGGAAAGAAATACGAATGAGAGGGAAACCTAGCTGATGTTACTCCCCTGCAAAAAGAGATCGTTGATCCCAAGCGAATGGGTGATCTGGGAGAAAGTCGATAGGACGCCGCTGATGTTTGGGAAATAATTCGCGTGAGAACCAGACTCTAAGACGCTGAAATTACCCCAGCTATTTTGCTATGATGCAACAGCGTCGTTATTTTAGACTTGTTATTGCTAACCGACATTATGAGATTTCCGATGGGAAACTCATGGTTAGCAAGAATGGAGTTGCCGTATGACATTTATGTAGCTAAACTCAATTATGCATTATCTGCAAAGGATGATGAGTTTAGCTATACGTCCGTTTGAAATGTTTTACAGGGGAATACATATAAAGGAAATGGGTAAGTATGACGCGCTGAAAGCGGTCGAAATTAGGTGGAAATGTTGGTTGGAATTGTGGGTTGTTTCTCATGTAGAATAGAGAAACCCCCCACAACCCCTTTTGCTCCAACTACCTTCTCCAGAAGCAGTAAATTTTTTATCTTCACTTTCATCGGTTTTTTCTTTTTCCTTTTTTATCACGGAAGAAAAACACCGATACAAGCGGTGTGTGCATTATCGAGAGCAGCGTAGTAGATGTGTTTCGTAAATTCGCCAATATTCATCAGTGAAGTGAAACAATGTAATCCATTTAACCCGACAACCAAGAAGCGCATTACGAATACTATTCTACGACTAATTTCGTAAGGTTTGTTGGCGATTCGTGAACAGGATTCACCACAGTTGCATTCGACGATCAGTTTGAATCCTAGGCCTTTCTCAGATTTTTTGGAAAACTTTATTGAACCGTCACAGTTTTTACACTTTATAATGTTTGAAAGTTCGGAAAAAACTGAAAAAAAGTAACATCACGTATGCTGCCGTCACTGTGACCGTTGGAGCGAAGTCGGGCGATGTAGCCAATTTTTGTGCCGATGTAGTCGCATACTCCGTTTCCCGTTCATGTACAGTTCCCATAAATCCTTTTCATTTTTTATATCGACTCCCTGGACGTACCCCTGACTTACGTGAACTTTTAATGTCTTTAAACATTATATTAGAAAAATTTACCGTTCAAAAACGTATGAAAAGGACGCCTAAACGCGAGCACTGCACGCTCTGAGACCACGTTTACACTAAATACCTTTTCCTCCTCATGAAAAAGAAACAAAGAAACGTCAAAAATACCCACCCCTCGACGTCACCGGTAGGAATATCTTCCATAGCTACCAAACAAGAAAAAATCACCAGCACCGTGCAACGGGCAAGTTAGTTTCATATATATATGGTTTCATATAGATGTGTTGGACACTCATGATAACTCTGAGCGCATCGAGATATAATTATGCGAATCTATTAAGCCTATTTATACGGTAATGCAAATGTTTATATATTAAGTTGCTTTCATTCTCATTTGCAGTTGTTTGGTGATTTGAGACTGATTAAGTCATTTTTTGCGGCGATGGATTTTCAGGGTAAGAACGTATTGTACGTCGGTGGTTTTGGAGGCATTGGATTCCCGACATGTAAACTTTTGATCAATCGGAATATTGCAGTGAGTTGAAGATATTCTCCGAAATTCTGTTGTTTTCTTATCGAATTTGGTGAGTTCGGCTTTGTTTTGTTAAATTCTGTGTATTTAGGACATACTTAATAACTTGTGGGATGGCTGTTGTCACAAACCCAATGATTCCGACAGATATGCTATTCGAATTTAATTGTTTGTAGTTTCTCACGATGTCTCATATTTTAGCCATCAACAAAGTACAGAGACAATCGCTACACATGGGAGGATTACCTTTGGAAAATGTACCCTTCTCACATGGACAGCTGTATGTGGCCTGCTCTCACACCACTAAACCTTCTGATTTATTTGTATACGGATCAGATTGACAAACAAAAAATATTGTTTTCGCGAAATTAGTGCAATAAAGACACATCACAATAAAAGCACTTTCTTTCATATACAACGCAACGGCTCGGTAATAGGTAGTATTATATAATTTAGAGCACTTGCCAAGTGCAAATAAATTAATATAAGACGAAAAAAAAATTTGTAAACAGGATTTAGCTTTCAGCATTCAGAATTTTTGTGGCGCAACGTTAATAACCTTGCCCGTAAAAAAAAATTATTATGGCAAATTTAACAAGTCTCAAAACTTGCTAAATAAGGCCAAGACCGGATCCCGGTTGTAGTGCCGATGATGATGATGATGATGATCATTAAGCATTTATCTTTGACTTGAAGCCATTGAAACCACTCACAAACTGTGATATTAAATGAAACGTTGTATTTGTCGTGGACGACTACAATGTTTAAGATATTAAACCAACAGAAACAAGAGATTGACGTTCGTCTGCATTCTAGTTCAGTGATGAACGCAGTACTCACATACCCCGTTCCTTCGTAGTAAATTAAATGTACATAATTCAACGCATAATCGGTGAACTTCTAAACCCTACTCTCGGCACTTGTTTTAACTGAAAAAGCGCCTTTAAAATAAGCTGCTCACAAAAAGTTAAATACTCGAATTGATATAAAAACAATCTTGCTCTTTGTTTCCCATTCGGCTCGAAATATTCTAAATCCGCTGTTGCATACACCTTTATTTACAATAAGATGTGGTGACTTTCATGATACCTCTGACCGCATCGAGATATAATTATGCGAATCTATTAAGCCTATTTATACGGTAACCCAAATGTTTATATATTAAGTTGCTATCATTCTCATTCGCAGTTGTTTGGTGATCTGAGACTGATTAAGTCATTTTTTGCGGAGATGGATTTTCAGGGTAAGAACGTATTGTACGTCGGTGGTTTTGGAGGCATTGGATTCCCGACATGTAAACTTTTGATCAAACGGAATATTGCAGTGAGTTGAAGATATTCTCCGAAATTCTGAATTAGTCTATCCTTCTACAATTCCATATTTGCAGGCTTTGATCATCGCAGATCTGCAAGAGAATGCCGCTCATATAAAAGAACTAACTTCTTTGAATCCCTCTGTAAAGGTAACTTTCATGAAACTCGATTTGTGTAATAAGGATGAGATCGTTGCCGTTGTCAAGGAAGCAGTCGCTAAATTAACGAACATTGACGTATTGATTAATGGCAGTGGAATTATTAATGAAAGAAACCCGGATAAGGCGATCATGGTGAATTTGGTACGATTTTTGTTATCAGAATCATGTAGAATTTTTTAGGTTAACATCCCTTTGCTTACAGCTTGGGTTAATCCATACTACACTCAACGTTATCCCACATATGGATAAGGGTAACGGGGGGCGAGGAGGAATGGTCGTGAATATTGCCTCCGTCCTTGGATTAGAGCCTGCTCGAGCGTATGCTGTTTACACAGCTTCAAAACACGGTGTTCTTGGTTTTAGCCGATCAATCTCGGTGAGATCCCTTCTAAAAATGCTCACTTATTAACTGATTTCCTAATCAACGCTGTAGGATCAACACTACTACGACAGAACTGGCGTATCAATCATCACAATTTGTCCAGGCATAACAGTTACTAGTATATGGTCTGCAGGCGCTGACTCAGGTACATTTCCGTATTCCGACCCATTGTCAAAGGAGTTTTACTCAGTAAAGAATCAGTCAGCTGATGGATGTGCGGTAAATATAATGAAAGCTATGGATACTGGTAAGAATGGCTCGGTGTGGATTCTCGATATTGAACAATTGGAGGAAGTGAACTTTCACAAATATTGGACTCCAACAATGATGGATCCTAAATAAAATACTGTCTTTTTTTAAAGGAATTGTATATTAAATAATGTTTTTTTTTGAGGAGGAACATACAAAAGAAAAACAATCCAAATGCGCACCCATACCAATTAAGATTTGAAATAATGTGAGTACAAAAAATAAAAATGGTTTTGATGATTCAGATGCCGTTCGTCGGCAGTGGGTCCAAATTGTTCTCTTTGACATAAGAAGCCGGATCGTGTTTTCCACGCGTTAGACGTCAAAGTACCCATCTTTAAAAAACCAGAGGTGCCCCTGGACTTTCCTGGAATGACTGAATTCCCAGTTGTTAACCATTTTCACCTTGCTCAGCAAAAGCAATTAAATATTGTACATAAATCGTTCGGTGGTACATCGCCTCTTTTTTTGTTTTACTTCCACATGTATGCAACAATTAGATTGCAGGTTTTCATCATCATCATCAGCACTACAACCGGGACCCGGTCTTGGCCTTATTTAGCAAGTCCTGAGGCTTGTTAAATTTTCCATAATGATTTGTTTTTTTCCGGGCAAGGTCATTAGTCCTGCGCCGGAAGCTCCCCGACGGGGAATCGAACCCCATTTGCTTAGGACTAAATGTTAACTTCTATTTTACAAATATTATTCTTACATTAACTTTCTGGCTCTTCGCAAGTACTCTAAATTATTCATTATCATTTTTCTTGTGCTTTTCGGCGTACAATAATTAATGTTTTTATAACAATAATAAATGTGTTTTCTTTTTTAAAATTTATTTTAGTCCTTTTATATATCATGTCGACTGGATACAGATCAACCACCCAGCTTCTGAAATTGTTGTCCTTGGTGATTTTAATGTGCACAATTCCGGCTGGTTGTTACATTCTAACAGAACCGACGAGGCTGAGAGGCTGGCGGAGATGTTTGCCGTAAGCCACAACTTGACTCAACTCGTGGGGGAGCCAACGCGAGTGCCGGGTGCCCGAGGCGATTATGCGAACACCCTGGTTCTGTTTTTGACATCCGAACCGAGTATTTATACCGTAGAGGTTTCTGCGCCACTAGGAAACTCAGATCGCTGCTTGGGATCTGCCACGCAACCACTTGCATATCAAGCGAATAACCGGCCTAGGCAGTTTCGCCATGTATGGAAGTATGGGGCTGCTAACTGGAACGATTTGTGAGATTTCTTCCCATCCTTTCCATGGTCCGAGGTGTGCTCCGGAAACTCCGATGTCACGCTTGTGCGGGGTCGGTATCAGAGATTATACTTGTGGGCATGGAGATATAGATATATATTCCACATTCCATCAAACGAAGTTCGTCTGATAAACGTTGGTTTGATAAAAAATGCGAGCTATACTCTAAATTATTCATTATCATTTTTCTTGTGCTTTTCGGCGTACAATAATTAATGTTTTTATAACAATAATAAATGTGTTTTCTTTTTTAAAATTTATTTTAGTCCTTTTATATATCATGTCGACTGGATACAGATCAACCACCCAGCTTCTGAAATTGTTGTCCTTGGTGATTTTAATGTGCACAATTCCGGCTGGTTGTTACATTCTAACAGAACCGACGAGGCTGAGAGGCTGGCGGAGATGTTTGCTGTAAGCCACAACTTGACTCAACTCGTGGGGGAGCCAACGCGAGTACCGGATGCCCGAGGCGATTATGCGAACACCCTGGATCTGTTTTTGACATCCGAACCGAGTATTTATACCGTAGAGGTTTCTGCGCCACTGGGAAACTCAGATCACTGCTTGGTATCTGTCGCGCAAGCACTTGCATACCAAGCGAATAACCGGCCTAGGCAGCTTCGCCATGTATGGAAGTATGGGGCTGCTGACTGGGACGATATGCGAGATTCGCATCCTTTCCATGGTCGGAGGTGTGCTTCGGAAACTCCGATGTTAACGCTTGCGCGGAGTCGGTATCAGAGATTATTCTCCTGGGGATGGAGATGTATATTCCGCATTCCATCAAACGATGTTCGTCTGATAAACCTTGGTTTGACAAAAAATGCGAGCTGATTACAGCGGCAAAAAATAGAGCTTTTAAGCAATGGCGCTCCAATCCCACCGATGTTGACAGAACGAATTTTGTTAGAATCAGAAACGCGTGCAACCAGGCGATTGATACCGCAAAGAAGGCTCACAACGACAGGGTGATCAATAAGCTTCTTCGGTGCCCAACTGGTTCGCGCTCCTTCTGGTCAATGGCAAAAGCTGTCAGCGGTAACTTCGCATCCTCCTCATTTCCTCCGTTGGTTACAGACAGCGGGACGTTAGTCACGAATTCAAAGGACAAAGCTAATGTGTTCGCAAATTTATTTTCCGCGAATTCAAACCTCGATTCCGGTCTTTTGGAGGCACCTGTAATCTGGCCGGTACGGTCTTCGATGCAAGATGTGAGATTTCGTCCGCGCACTATTCAGCGCATTCTACGTGAACTGGATTGTAGGGAGGCAATCGTCCCGGACGGAATACCAGCAATAGTCCTTAAGAACTGTGCTCCAGAACTATCGCCGGTTCTTGGCAGACTCTTCCGCTCATCTTATGCACGGAGGACCTTTCCTGCCTGCTGGAAAATCGCTCGAGTTCAGCCAATCCCAAAGACGGGAAAAAAGTGTCTCCCACAAAATTACCGTCCGATAGCATTACTGTCTATTTTATCTAAGGTAATGGAAAAAGTCATCAATACAGAGTTGGTTAAGTATTTGGAGTGCAACGGACTTCTGAATGATCGTCAATGCTGATTCCGTGGCAGGCGGTCCACAGGAGACCTTTTGACACTTATAACCGATATATGGACATCTGCGATTGAACGGCATGGTGAGTCAAGGGCGGTCGCATTAGATATCTCCAAGGCTTTTGACCGCGTCTGGCACGGGGCATTGCTGAGCAAACTTCGTTCATATGGACTTTCCCAACAGCTTTGCGACTGGACGAGGAGCTTCCTCGAGAATCGATCGATCCGGGTTGTTGTGGACGGCGAGTGTTCGGATCTGTATCCTGTTAATTCAGGGGTGCCCCAGGGTTCTATTTTGGCTCCAACCTTGTTCTTGCTTCACATAAATGATTTGTTGGAGACAACGGATAACAAGGTGTTCAGTTTTGCGGATGATAGTACGCTTGTTTCCTCCTTTTCGAGTGATCGGCCGATTGGTGCATCAACGTCGCACCAGCTGAGATGTAGACAGATTGACTCTCTGAAGCAGGATCTAGATAAAGTCCTGCAGTGGGGAAAGGCCAATCTTGTCGACTTCAATGCAACGAAGACCCAGTATACAACATTCACAAAGAAAAGTGGATCATCGGTTCCACAGCTGGTGATGAATGGCCGGGCCTTCGAGTCTGCGGAAAGTTTGAGATTGCTCGGCGTCACGGTCTGTGAGAATGTATCATGGCATAAACACGTGTCGAGTATCGCCAGGCCAGCCTCAGGAAAATTGAGCTATCTTTTTAGAGTCAAGAATATTTTACTCCGGCTCAACTTCTTCTCCTATATAAATCTCAAATTAGACCCACGCTCGAATATTGCTCTTATGTATGGAGCTCGGCTCCTAAACATACCCTCGATCTACTTGAGAGCATACAGAGACGAGCGATCCGCCTGATCGGGGGCTCGGCGCTGACATCGGGACCACAGTCCCTATCACACCGAAGGCGCATAGCCTACCTCTGTCTGTTTTACAGATATTATCACGGGTGCTGTTCATCGGATTTTCTTGGTATTATTCCACACAATTCGGCGTATATGCGCTCCACAAGACAATCCGACGGATCGCACCCGTTTGTGGTTCATCTCCCGACAGCGTGAACATCCCTGCATCAGAACTCGTTCTTTTACAGAGCGGGGAAGCTGTGGAACTCCCTTCCCACGCGAGTGTTCCCGGAGCGTTACCACCTGCAACTGTTCAAAAAGAACTGCAGAGGTTATTTGATGTCATCTCGGGGCGCCCACTCGGCGCTATAGGTTCGCCTCTCCCGAGAGAAGTCTAATAAAAAAAATAAATAAAATAAAAATGTATTAATTATATTTTTTTTTTAAATTACATATATGGGGGGTTGATAAGCAAAATAAAAAAAAAACGAGACAAAATGTACAAACATAAACAAGTACAAAAAAAATTAGAAAATAAAAAAATAAAAATAAAAAACAATAATAGGGTATTGGGCATAGAGGGAAGGAAAGCGGTGCGCCTGAGAGGCATACTATCTTTGGGGACGTATAGTCCTTTTTTCATCACTGATCCGATTGGGATGGGATCGATCTTTTATTGATTTATCTCTTTCACCGATCACCATACTAAAACGCAGGCGATCTGGAAAATTAGAGATATCGTTATCGTGGAGAATTCGTTTATCCCTGGCACCACGGAAAGCGTGGTAAATAATAGGGACTCCGCGTTTGTCTTGAATAAGTCCATTTTTATCCAAGAAAGGGAACACATCATTGGGATAGAATGCTCCCGAAATGAGATCATTTGCACAGCAACTTGCCCTTGTTGTGTAACCACGAATAATCTTGATAATGAAGTTATCTATTCTGTTTAGTCCAGAGTGGTCATTCAGTACTTGATTGGTATAGTATTTCTTGGATTGCGACTCTGGAATTCTGTACATTCCGAAGCAGGAACGCAAACACTGCCTCTAGAATCCCCACAAATTCACCATGTAGAATGGGTAATGTTATACCATACCAGGCAGCCATACACTAATATTGGTCGTGTTAAGGCACCATCGTCATGTCTGCGGGGGTTAATATTAATGGGAGTATATTGCTTACCTACTGGGGTGGACGTCTTCTGGATCTCCTTGTAATCTTCTGGAGAAGGGGGGCCGTTTGCCGCTTCGCACCTTGGGTGGGGCCGTCTTCTGGTTAGCTTTCTTTTGTTCAATCCGGCGGGGGTGTATAGCCCCGCAAGTGGAGTGAAACTCGTTGCTCTTTGTTTTGGATTAGGTCCGATTTTATTTGTTTACTTTTAACATTGACAAAGGTACAAGATGTGAATCTGGTTTTGGTCGTTCGACTGGCGATCTCTTTGCTTTTGATTGATGATTAATTTTATACTTCAATTTGCCAGCGGTTCGGCCTCTGGAGATCTACTGATCTCGAAATTGAAAACAACTGCCCTTTTATAGCTTTCTTAGTTGAGAATTGTCAACTATTTATTGCCAAATTCCCAGAAGCACATGCAAGACTTTATGCGCCTCAATTGGAGTTGTGTTCTGGGAATTTGTTAGAGGTTTGGTTGGATAGGTTTTGGGAAGGGGAATCATGAAATGCGTTTTGAATTAAGCATTTCATGATGTCAGTTTTTTTTTAGAATTGAGTTAATGTACGACGAATTAACTTTTGGTTTAATTCGTTGTTCATGTGACTCAATATGGAATTTGGATGTATTATGTATTAATGGGAAGTATTGGGGATTTGGATGGCATTATTTGATGATATTGGGGATTTGGATAGGAATAGCGATTTAGGATCGCTACAGTTGGATGAATACGGAGTATGAAATTATTTTCACTTTGGGGTCCAGAAGACTACTACGGAAGAGACTTCGTGTCATTGCATATTCGTTTTTAGCTGCGGTAAGAGCAGCTGCTTTATGCTTATGAAAGTAAAGATACTGATCTAACCAGATTCCGAGGTTTCTGACTACAGCTTTTACTTATAGTGCAATGGAAAATATTTTCCAATTCCGGTTTGTATCCCTTGATGCACTGAACAGGGGCGTTTTGAAAAGGATAGTCTCTTTTTTTTGGAAATATATTTTTAATTTCTAGTCGTCGCGAAAACGTTTGATTCTGTTGAAATCATTTTGTAGAGGTCTGTTGATGACATCAATCTTTTCTCCAGATCAGTACACCACAATGTCGTCGGCATACGCAATTGCATGTTTGAGAGAACCCACTAGATCACTAGTGTAAATATTAAATAAAATAGGAAATTCACTACTCCCTGTTGTAGACCGTTTTTGATGTGGAAGGTACACATTGCACCACAGATTGTTTACCCATTACCATATTGTAGATAATGTATAATAAATATTCGGGCATACCTAGATTTGATTACTTATATACCAGCCCTTCTAACCATGCGGTGTCGAAAGCCTTTTCAAAGTCAACCACACAGGCCCCTGTGCATTGTCGCTTCGCCTTGTTTCACTGTATGTCGGAAACAAGTTTTGTCGCTGCATGAACTGTGTCATGTTGCGAACGGAAACCAAACTGTTTTTTTTTTTTTTTTTTTTATTAGACTTCTCTCGGGAGAGGCGAACCTATAGCGTCGAGTGGGCGCCCCGAGATGACATCAAATAACCTCTGCAGTTCTTTTTGAACAGTTGCAGGTTGTAACGCTCCGGGAACAGTCGCATGGGAAGGGAGTTCCACAGCTTCCCCGCTCTGTAACGGAACGAGTTCTGATACAGGGATGTTCGCGCTGTCGGGAGATGAACCACAAACGGGTGCGATCCGTCGGATTGTCTTGTGGAGCGCATATAGACCGAATTACGTGGAACAGTGCCAAGAATCTCCGAAGAACAGCACCCGTGATAATATCTGTAGAACAGACAGAGGTCGGCCACGCGCCTTCGATGTGATAGCGACTGTAGTCCCGACGTCAGCGCCGAGTCCCCGATCAGGCGGATCGCTCGTCTTTGTACGCTCTCAAGTAGGTCGAGGGTATGTTTAGGAGCCGAGCTCCAAACATGAGAGCAATATTCGAGCGCGGGTCTAATTTGAGATTTTTATAGGAGAAGAAGTTGGGCCGGAGTAAAATATTTCTTGGCTCTAAAAAGATAGCTCAGTTTTCCTGAGGCCGACCTGGCGATGCTCGACACATGTTTATGCCATGATACATTCCCACAGACCGTGACGCCGAGCAGTTTCAAGCTATCCCCAGCCTCGAGGGCCCGGCCATTCATCATCAGCTGTGGAACCGATGATCCGGTTTTCTTTGTGAATGTTGTATACTGGGTCTTCGTTGCATTGAAGTCGACAAGATTGGCCTTTCCCCACTGCAGGACTTTATCTAGATCCTGGTTCAGAGAGTCAATCTGTCTACATCTCAGCTGGTGCGACGTTGATGCACCAATCGGCCGATCACTCGAAAAGGAGGAAACAAGCGTACTATCATCCGCAAAACTGAACATTTTGTTATCCGTTGTCTCCAACAAATCATTTATGTGAAGCAAGAACAAGGTTGGAGCCAAAATAGAACCCTGGGGCACCCCCGAATTAACAGGATACAGATCCGAACACTCGCCGTCCACAACAACCCGGATCGATCGATTCTCGAGGAAGCTCCTCGTCCAGTCGCAAAGCTGTTGGGAAAGTCCATATGAACGAAGTTTGCTCAGCAATGCCCCGTGCCAGACGCGGTCAAAAGCCTTGGAGATATGTAATGCGACGGCCCTTGACTCACCATGCCGTTCAATTGCAGATGTCCATATATCGTTTATAAGTGTCAAAAGGTCTGTGGGGTAGGAAGTAATGTACCTGCATGGGTACTCCGTTCTACTTCCTCCTCCATCATGTATTGTTCGCCGCGCAAATCACCGAACCGAAAAAAACGAAACAAAACAAAACCTACGCCACACAAAAACACTGGAGGGAAAGTTAATGTTCTTTTATTTTATTGGATGTATTGGTTCGTTTTCACAAAAACTATTGAACACTTTCGTATGAACTTAAGGATATTGTTTTATCAAAGAGACTATTGCATACCGATTTTTTTCTTTGCCGCACTATATGTTTTCGATAATAAACAAATTGGGTTCAATAAATTTACGTTATTTCATAGATTCACGGATAAATTTACGTGGAAAAAAAATAAACTAAAACTTCCTAGAGTTAAAAAATAAAACACACACGACTCACGGGGGTGCGAAATCCGACGCACCCCTCGATGGTAAAAGGGTGGCCCATCGTATTTACGCGTACCGAGCGCAGAGGTAGCGTAGTGGAGACCCGACCGACTTGGTCTGGTGATGGAATGAGACTCAAACGATATCCTCTCCAATAAGGATATCGTTTTTTACCTACCACCAGGGAAACGTAAAGTCTCTCTTGGTGGTATAGGAAACCAGATCTTGTAATACAGGTCATGGTGGTATGTGTGGGATCGTTGAGATCAATGCTATTCACACGTGCAGTGGAACAGCGAAACAGGTAGGCGGCAAGGACAAAAGAAAAGGCGACCAAATGGTTCGCTCTTTAATGAGGGTCATGTTTATACGATGCCTCGTCGCTATTTTCGACGTTAGGAGAAAAAGGTGCTAAAAGCAAATTGGATGTTTATGGCATCTCTGGCTGCAATAGAAACCGGGTTCATATTTGCATTAGAAAATGCTGGAGAATTTGGTTTCAGCGTCTATTGCGCTAATTATATGCAGCTGCTTGGGTTGTTTGTTGGTAAGACAAACAAAAAAGGTTGCCAGGCAATGTGTATGTATGGTATATGACGCGGCTGGGAAAATAGACGGCGCGATGTTTATGGTCCCTGTCATGACGGTTACATTGATTGCAATCCGAATTATTTTGTTTACAGGAATTTGTCTGGTGCCGAATTGGTTCAGAATACCAAATAGGAAAACAAAGAAATCTTATGAAAAATTGTATGCGAAGGGATGCATGAAGGTAAGTTTTCTCTATAGGGATTTTAGGGTTATAATAATTGTGTCTGTTTGATGCGTGAAGCATCTAAGATGCTAATGCGAATTGCATTAGTGAAAGCTGGTGCAGACCCGGGTTATGGTTATGGGGTTTTTTTCAGGAAGGCGAGCCGTGGGATCTGGCGGAATCGCCACAGGTCTCCTGTGGACCGCCTGCCACGGAATACGTATTGACGATCATTCAGAAGACCGTTGCACTCCAAATACTTAACCAACTCTGTATTGATGACTTTTTCCATTACCTTAGATAAAATAGACAGTAATGCTATCGGACGGTAATTTTGTGGGAGACACTTTTTTCCCGTCTTTGGGATTGGCTGAACTCGAGCGATTTTCCAGCAGGCAGGAAAGGTCCTCCGTGCATAAGATAAGCGGAAGAGTCTGCCAAGAACCGGCGATAGTTCTGGGGCACAGTTCTTAAGGACTATTGCTCGTATTCCGTCCGGGCCGGTTGCCTTCCTACAATCCAGTTCACGTAGAATGCGCTGAATAGTGCGCGGACGAAATCTCACATCCCGCATGGAAGACTGTACCGGCGAGATCACGGGTGGCTGCAAAAGGCCGGGATCGAGATTTGAATTCGCGGAAAATAAATTCGCGAACACATTAGCTTTATCCTTTGGATTCGTGACTAACGTCCCGCTGTCTGTAACCAACGGAGGGAAAGAGGAGGAAGCAAAGTTACTGCTGACAGCCTTTGCCATTGACCAGAAGGAGCGCGAACCAGTTGGGCACCGAAGGAGCTTATTGATCACCCTGTCGTTGTGAGCCTTCTTCGCGGTATCAATCGCCTGGTTGCACACGTTTCTGATTCTAACAAAATTCGTTCTGTTAACATCGGCGGGACTGGAGCGCCATTGCTTAAAAGCTCTATTTTTTGCCGCTGTAATCAGCTCGCATTTTTTGTCAAACCAAGGTTTATCAGACGAACTTCGTTTGATGGAATGTGGAATATACATCTCCATCCCCAGAAGGATAATCTCTGACACCGACTCCGCGCAAGCGTTAACATCGGAGTTTCCGAAGCACATCTCGGACCATGGAAAGGATGCGAAGAAATCTCGCAAATCGTCCCATACTTCCATACATGGCGAAGCTGCCTAGGCCGGTTATTCGCTTGGTATGCAAGTGCTTGCGCGTCAGATACCAAGCAGTGATCTGAGTTTCCCAGTGGCACAGAAACCTCTACGGTATAAATACTCGGTTCGGATGTCAAAAACAGATCCAGGGTGCTCGCATAATCGCCTCGGGCATCCGGTACTCGCGTTGGCTCCCCCACGAGTTGAGTCAAGTTGTGGCTTACAGCAAACATCTCCGCCAGCCTCCCAGCCTCGTCGGTTCTGTTAGAATGTAACAACCAGTCGGAATTGTGCACATTAAAATCGCCAAGGACAATAATTTCAGAAGCTTGGTGGTTGATCTGTATCCAGTCGACGGTATTTGAAAGATGTTCGAAAGATGTCGCCGGTCGATCGTCATTCGGGGAGCGGTAAAGACAACAAAGAAATTTAACGGAATTCCTCAGTACGACCCTCAACCATATGATGTCCATATTATTGGGTTCCAGCTCCTCCGTCCTCTGGCAAGCCAGATCGGACCGTGCGAAGACGCAGACACAGCCCTTAAAACGGAATCTCGAATGTAAGTCGTATCCTGAGCAACGAAGATATGTCGAATCAGTTGACGAATCGACCTGGGTCTCAGTTAGGGCAAGGATATCAGGTTTCGTTGTTTGCAAATATTGGTGGACGGCATTTACATTAGTATTGGTGAAACCGATGCCCCTGATGTTACAAAATGCCGTCACCAGTCGAGCGTGGGCCGAGCCTCGAGAGCTAGCCCGGTTATGCGAAGACGAACCTCTCAAAGTTCCATTATTTATCATGATATCTGCATGATGTTCCCCCTGACATAGTCCCCCCCCAGAGATCCGAATGGGAGACTAGTTTACCTCCGGAATTCTTTATATCAGAAGACACCATCATGACTTATCCCCGTGTCAGTCCGGGCCATCAGTCACACATTCGAAACACCGTCGAGGATTTCTCTCGGCGATATCGCGGAATGTACAGCGTGACGGGGTGGTATCTCACCTTGGGACCGACTACCACCTAACCAACCTTTTCTCGAACCGGTCCATCAGCCAAGCTCCGAAAGATGGCCAGGGATTTCTCCCGACCATTTCACGGTGCCTAAAGCTTGATGGGGTGGTATTTCACCGGGCGCACAGGGCGTTGGGACCCCGGCTACCACTCGGCCTTTAGTCGCCTCTTACGACAAACTGGTCTAGCTGTGAGTATATTCTAACGCCCTACTCACAGGGCCAGGTTGTTCGGGATAATACCATTTTCCTCACACCAGTTAGTCAATGTTTTTTTTATAATTTTCTCGAATATCTTGCTGATGTTCGGAAGCAAACTAATCGAGCGAAGATTGGCTGTATTGCTCCTGTCCCTGCCCTTTTTGGGAATGAGATGGACTACTGCAGATTTCCATTGGGTTGGATAATATGCATTATTTATACCGTTATTGAACAAAATAGTGTAAACCTTCACTACTTCCAGAGGTAAATGCTTTAGAACAATATTTGGAATATTCTCTATTCCAGACTATTTTTCGTTCTTAATGGATATAAGAATGTCCGTCAGTTCATCCTTGTGTACAAATATACTAGTGTTTAGATTTCTAAGCGGGGAATCCGCTCCATTATTTTCACTTAAGATAGTGAAACTTCGACTTAAGAGACGCCAATTGTTGAGTTCATTGCATAGCTGAATATGTTTTTGGGCAGCCCTATTTGCCAAGTCAAGATTAGGATGACCCGATTCGTCAATGATCTGTATATGGAGGGTACTCTCCAGAATGGGTTCGTTCCCCCAGAAGCGTTCCCTTTCTTGGATAAAAAAGGACTTATCCAAGACAAACGCGAGTCCCTATTATTTACCACGCTTTCCGTGGTGCCAGGGATAAACGAATTCTCCACGGTAACGATATCTCTAATTTTCCAGATCACCTGCGTCTAAGTATGGTGATCGGTGAAAGAGATAAATCAATTAAAGGCCGATCCCATGCCAACTGGTGGTGGATCAGTGATGAATAAAGGACTACACGTCCCCAAACATAGTATGCTTCTCAGGCGCATCGCTTTCCTTCCCCATACCCCCAAATCCCAATTTTTTTTATTTATTTTTATTTTCGTTTTAAATTTAATTTCAATTTTTTACTTTTTTATCTTTATGTGTATTCCTTGTTTATGTTTGTCCGTTTTGTTTCATTATTTTATTTTTAATTTTTTGCGTGTGTATAGGGGGTTATATATGTAATTTAAAAAAAAAAGAAGATAATTATTACATGATGTAGAAAAAAATAGAATATATTTAAAAAAGAAAACATATCAATTATTGTGACATGTTATAAAAACAGTTATTGTACGCCTAAAGGCATATGAAAAATGATAATGTATGATTTAGAGTGCCTGCGAAGAGTCAGTAAGTTAATATAAGAATGATATTTGTAAAGTAGAAATTAACATTTAGTCTTAAGTAAAATATGTAATTAATTTGTTAAATAAATGTGGATATAAAACAAAAAACAAAAACAATGACCCGATTCATTCAATCTATCACTGCTTCGAAACATGCACCAATTGAGTTCGTTTTGTCTTGCGGATCCTCGACTATTATGAACTCTTCGTTAGAGTTTATGTGTTTCAGGGTAAGTCCTGCGTTTTGCAGAGTTTGACAAGTCTCGGGAGTCCGCGGAATTCGCAGACATGGAATGTCATTATAACCTTTCTTTCGAAAGACTTTATTTATTTGAGGGAACATATTCAGTCTACTAGCTTTAATGGCTTGCATACTATTGTTCCAGTCGTCATTAATTACTGATCTGTAGTTGTCACGGATCAGTTTTTGAAGATTTTTAATTAGTGACTTAATTGTTGTTATTTCCTGGCTATTTGGATCACTGAACTGTCTGTAAAGCAATTTTAACTTAGAGAGCAGAATACTCTTTTGCCTATACAGCTCCTCGATCGTTAAGTTTCTGTATCGGTTTGTATGGCTCTTCATGTGAGACACTTTGGGATAGAACGATTCATTGTATTAGTACCAATGTTGTTCATCGTCGAAAGAATGATCAATTTCGTCATTATGAAGATTTCTTTCAGTTGGTGGATCTATGCCATTGGAGCGTAATTGTTTTTTTATTATCCGATCAAAGCGCGCCCTGTGTGCTTTTCCGAAATTAAAAGAATGTATCTGTTTATACTGCTCAAGTAGTGAGTGTTCGTTTGGGACATGTATTACAGCACCAAATCCGTAATGATCGCTATCGTACTCGATTGTACGAAGACAATTTCGAGTAGTTAGATTCATATCTAATAATTGTAATCGGTCGTCTAGCAACAGTACATCCAAGAAGGAATTTACACTTGGATATGACGGAGTACTTGTAGCGTACAATTTTAGTTTACGTTCGTAGCGTTTGTTTGCCACCAGTCGAACAACACATGGCCTCGTGGGTTTGTGATAAAGTTACCCCACACACTGTGCTTGGAATTGAGATCCCCCGCCATAAAGAAATAATTATTTTCCGAGTCTAACTTGAGACTTCGAAAAAGGGTATCAAGTTTGTGGGGGTTCTTTATACCACATGGAGAACCAACCCACAATTCCATACCTTATTTCGACCGCTTTCAGCGCGTCATTTCTACCCATTCCCCTTATAAGGTATTCCCCTGTAAAACATGTTAAACAGTCACATAGCTAAACTCACTATCCTATGCAGATAATGCATAATTGAGTTTAGTTACCTTTTTGCCATACCGAACCCTATTTCGTTAACCCATGAGATTTCCACAGGAAAACGGTTAACAGCGGCATAGTCTGATCAAACGACGCGGTTGCTTAATCTTGCGACCGCTGGGGAAATTATCAAAGCATTTAAATTAGTTCCCATGATCAGATTTACCTAGCCAAATCGGCATCCTTTTCAGTTTCTCCAGACACTTCATTCGGTGGGGATCAATGCTCTCTTTTCGCAGGTGAATAGCACCAGCTTAATTTTCCTCTCCTTCACAGTTCTGTCTTCCTACAGATCAATGTACTCTGAGATCACCATATCCACCGAATTAGGTCAATGGGTTACGCTCAGAACTACATTGATTCATGCACACACAACCAAGCCGCCCCAGAGATCATCATACATCGTGTTTCTGTTCTCTCATTCTCCCATATTCGTCGATTATCAATTAACCGATTATCCATCACACTTCGACGGGCGTGACAATGAGAAAGCAGAGGCTTGATCTCTGGTGGTTGTCCTGTGTGCAAAGATAGAACACAGAATTTCACCCCTAATTAGAACAGTCATTTTACAACCATCAACCCGTTTTGATGCAACAACCGCTGCGTGTGCACACTAGTGCACACGCTACGATTCGCACAAGTAAAAGGAAAGACGTGTCTGTCGGCAATTTGAGTACTAACAACCATTCCCATTAAAGAGTAAAACGAGTTCTATTTTAAATTAGATCCATTCCAATTCCATTCGGTCAGCAAATTTTTATTGTTCGATTTTTTATAATGGACACAGTTTTAACTCGCGGAAATGCCACCGTGGCGTACTCTCTTAGTGTGTTGGCGTGCCTTACATCCTGCTGTTTCATCTCAACTGTGTTCTTGGATTATCGCACGTACGTGCGGATTAACCTCACCAAAAGTTACAAGTGTATAATTAGTAATAAACATAGAATCAACGAAAAAAATAGAAGAAACTTTACTATCAAAATGACACCAGTGCATTTCATGTATTTTCCTTTCGGGGTACGATTATTCATGGCCTTCTCTGGATATTTTTGTTGAGTGAGTATTCAACGAAACATTAATGATGCTTCAATTCTTTTGGTGACAATTTTTCATCGAAACTTTGATGGGGATTCCAGTAAACCGCGTGCCCGTGTTAGGCACACTTACTTCGTACCCCACAAGTTCATTGATAAACTGTATACACTGTGGAGCATCAGGAACATAAGCAGAGATCACCACTTGGTGCCACGAAGTTGTTGTAAGAGCGAGTTCTCATCCGTTTCTCTTCTTCAACTTGCTTCTTTCTGGCTTCCAGCTTTGATTTTAGTTGTTCGTACTTAGGACAACCTCTAAAGGTAGCAGGGTGACCTGTGTTGTTACAAAGGACACATGGTAGTTTATTTCTATCCGGGAGTTGTTCTTTGCCCAATGGGCATTCCGCGATGATATGCTAATTTATGCATTTGACGCATCTGAAATGCATATTGCAATTCGCTGCCACATGACCGAAGCGTTAAGAGCGCATACATTGCAATACGCAGTCGGACTTCTTTATTCTGACCCAATTTATTGTTTTGTGATTAATATATTTAATATATCTAAGTCCATCAATTTTACTATTGGCACTTAGCGACACAATGAAGAAAGGCAACTTACGGTTGCGATTTCTAGAACTTGCTGTAGAAAATGGTTTCACACCTGTAATTTTCAAGGTATCGTTTTCGAAGGTTTTTAGTTCTTCGAGCACATCTTCGGGAGTAAAGGAAGGATCAATTCCTTTGAGGAGCACGGAGACAGTTTTCTCCGATTTAGGGGTGTACGTGTAGTAGTCGATTTTCGATTTCCCCAATGCCGATTTGATTTTGCTATAGCCTTCTAAATCATCGCATGTTAAACTTATCTTAAAATTATATATCGGTTTTGTTTTAAAAGTTTTGCATGTCAACTCACCCAATTTTATGAGATCCTTTGTCGCCCTGTAACTGATGTAGATAGGAGGTAGTTTCTCCTTTTTTTTTGACTGGCACCTGCTGAGATGGTTCCTGCCTCTGATTTGGTTCCTGCTGTTGTTGTTGATGTGATTCCTGCTGTTGAGTTTCCTTATCTTGTCGTGTTTTCTTTGTCTTCGTGGGTTGCTGTTGCCTTTGTACTTGCTGCTGTTATTGTACCATGTTCTTTTTCCGCTCATTCTGGCTCAAATTATTTTTTAGTTTAACAACTTCCTCCATTTGTTTACCCAGTTGGTGTTTTTTGAGAGTAGTCTGATGGATGAGTCTGTTGAGGACCTCGATCTGATTGCTGGCGTCTACATTTGCTTCGCTGACAGCTAGTTCTTGGAATTGGTTTCCATCCCCTGAGTACCGGGCACCATGGGCGTTGTCTTCGTCGCCGCTGTTAACACGTGTCTGTATCTTTGTTTTTATTGGTTCGAAGAGGATTAGCCTTTATATTTACGTGTGTATTTTGCCTTCTCCGAAGCACCATTTTGGCATTCATTTGATTTACGTCCATATTATAGACCACGTGTTCTCACTTTTTTTTCTTATTGTTGTTTTTTTTTGCGCGAGTGACTGATAGAAAATCATGTTAAAGAGTTTGTTTATTATATTGTACACATACACAAACAGGAACACTTCATAGGTCGCGTATCGGCACTAATGTTTTTTTAAATTATTTTGGGTGCAGAGAAGTCTCAAGCGAACCCATACTAATTTAAGATGTACAACGCGGTTTAATTTAAAAATAGTAATGTAACAATAATTTAATAATCATTTTAAATACACTTCTATTTTTATGCCGTTCCGCTGAACGATTCATCAACTATGATCTGTCGATTGTCCTCACGTCTACACCGGATGGTGGTCAATTTTGTACTGAACAATGCTCAATTCCCGAAAGTAACAATGCTCAACGGTACATCACCTCTCGGTGGCATCGTGTGCCACAAAACCCTAGTATATAATAGAAAATCTTTACGTAAAATATGGCGCCACTACAACCGGGATTCGGTCTTGCCCTTATTTAGCAAATCTCTCCATCGGTATCCGGCCCTTATCCGAGACTTGTTAAATTGTCCATAATAATTTGTTTTTCCGGGCAACGTTATTAGACTTTCGCCAACCTTTCTCAGGATGTCGCTGCATGTGTTGTGTTCTTGGTTTCAGGAAGCGTGTTTCTTAATCCTTAAAAGGACTAAGTGATCTCTTAAAATAGCTTCTGAAAACCTGTCGCACAACAGGGTTCGTTGCCGTGCTTCCTCTGAGTCCAAAGGGAAGAGCAACGTCCTTGGATTCGGCCTTCGTCCTTAGTCTTCAGTGGGGGGCCGGTGTTGGATAAAATTAAAAGTTCGTTTTTGTTTTCTTTGATATGTGTTTATTACTTTACTCAAGATTATTCAAAGATTTTCCTGGGGTACTTCCTCCAGGGACAAAAGACGAATTTAGACTGCTGCCCGGAGATGACTAAACCATTCTTTTATAAAGGAAAAGGAATCGAAAATTGTATCCCAAAGATACACATTTTCGTGCAACAATCTCGATCTTTTGGATATTTCGAGCGAGATGTTGTGTTTACACAAGATAAGAAATCAATTTCTTGAATTCTTACGAAACTATTACGCAGATGTGTGAATGTATCTGCTTTTGAGTTTTTGTTTGTTTAACTCAATGGAATTTTTGGGATAGAGATAACGATCTCTGAATTTTGGATTTGGGTGATGCTGTGGAGCAAATATGGAATAATAAACGAATGTTGGATTCGTTTATTGTGCATTTTAATTTTAATTTTGATTTTAGATTTAATTATGCCGTGGGGGAAAATGTTAGGCAATAAACGAATGTTTGATTCGTTTATTGCGAATTTTCGATTATGGTTGGGTTTTTTCAGGTTTTGATAGGGTTTTGGGTTTTAGGGTAATTTTGCTGGGATTTTGGATTAGGAATGGGAGAAAAAGATGGTAGGGCTTTTTTGGAGCACTACATCTTCCCCTCCTTGAAAAAAAAGAAAATTAATCTTTATGAGATTAATTTTCTGGAAAATCGTGTGATTGGGAATAAGGATGATAGTATCGTGATTCCGTTACATATGCCTGATATTTTCTAACATAGTAGCTTTATGTATACTATTATATTTATTATAAGTGTGTAATTTTTGTTCTTTGTTTTTTTTTCTTAATATTCATGTATTCGTATCTATGGTCGTGTATCCATGTTTTCACAATGGTTATTTATATAATAAAAATATTTTCTTTTGAAATTTTGTACAAATATAATTTTGTTTTTAAGGTTTGAATTTTCTTAGCATAGGTGTGTTTAACAGTAATTGTTGGTTATCCAAAATAAAGTTTTCTTATATAAAGTATTTTATTTTGAGTTAAGGGTATATTCATCAAGTTTGGTTTTGGTTATAAGTACAATAGACATTTGGTTTTAAAATTTCATATAATTTGTTTTTTTTTCATGTTGGTTAAACATTGTATTAGAAGGAAACATTTGATTCTAAAAATTTTCATTTTGATTTAAAGTAAATATTTTCTTATTTTCTGAGTGTAAGGTTAATTGTAGAATGTTTTATAATTACATAAGGTATTTGAATTCATTATATTAAATTTAACTTTGGGTTTTTTTGTTTTTGTTTTTATTTTTATAAAGTACTATTTGTAAAAAGATACATAGATAAGTAAGGTTTTTTATAGTTTATTCTTACAATTTGTGTATTACATAGAATTTTCATTGTTTATATACTCGTATAAATTTTCATTATTTACATATATTATTTTTGTTCTTTTTTTTTTTTTGAGGATTTTTCGTTGTCCTTATTAGTCGGGCGTTTATTTATTTATATAATTTTTTCCATGTATTTGAACGTACAATTTAATTCTATAACTTTTCCTTTTTTTTTTTTTGTTATATAAAAATGTTCTTACTTTCTTAGTATTTCTTAGTTGAAAACTGTTTTGTATTTATATAAATATTAGAAGTTCTTATTTTAACACTGTTTTGTAAGTTTTGTTTTTGTATTTTCGTTTTTTTCATATATATATAATGTGTTTTTTCTTATAATTTAAGATTATTTATTATTATTACAAAATTATTCCATTTAAGTCAGTGGCAGTTGATTAACATATTAACTTTTTTTATTAAGTGAGTTAGTATTTGTCTTCATATATGAATTTTTGTTTTGTTTGTTTTCTTTTACATTTATTCGTGTACAAGTATTTGAAATGAAAAAAAAATTTTTTTTTTTTTGAAGCAAATTTTAAATACATTGTCGTAGTGTTATAATTTTTTTTTTGGAAGTTTATCTATACATATATGCATTTATTTATTTCTCTTTTTTTTAAGGTTATCTATACATATATACATTTTTTCTTCAACTTTTATTTTTTCTTTGGAGCTTCCTATTTGTGATTGCCTAATCCACAAATGGTTTTATATTATTGTTGTGGACTATTCGGGTTCCTTTTCCTATTCTGAGGATTGAATTTTCTTCGGATAGGATCTTTACAATTTCGTAGGGGCCTTTCCACAGAGAGGTTAGTTTGTTAGGTCTTGAGTGGTTCTTTAACAGAACCTTGTCGCCAACATTAAATTTCTTTCTGCCTACTTTTTGGTCGTAGTATGCCTTAGATTTTTGTTTTTTCTCTATCAGTATTCCCTTAGCTGTACGATAACCATGTTGTAATCGCATTTTTAATTCATTTGCGTAATGGTCGTAGTTATAAGTGCTTCGTGGTTTTGTCTGAGAGAACTGGGTATTTCGGCTGGGAAACCATATAGTAATTCATGCGACGTGTAGCCTGTATTACTGTGGGGTGTAGTATTGTACACAAACATTGCGTAAGGTATCCAGGTGTCCCAAGTGAGAGGATCCTGGTTTACATAGTGGCGGAGGTATTCCACCAGAGTTCTATGGCTCCGTTCTAGTGCTCCGTTGGTTTGTGGATGATAGGGTGCTGTATTGAGTTTTTTGACCTTGAGTAAGGAACAGATGTCCTTAAAAAGTGCGCTGAGAAAATTTGCACCTCGGTCAGTTAATAGAGAAGATGGTATGCCGTGCTGGCAGACGATATTTTCAATGAAAATTCTGGCCACGTCCTTGGTTTCGGCGCTGGCCAGTGCGTAAGCTCCTGAAAACTTAGTCAAATCATCTTGAAACGTTAGTAGGTATTTATTTCCCATATAGCTGACTGGTAATGGTCCTGTGGAGTTAGAATGGCTTGTGCACCGTCATGGGCGCTGGTTTACCACACTCCCACTGTTTCTCACTGCAAACAATTCTCCGACGAAGGATGAATAAATAAAAGAACTCTAGGATGTTTTTGTTCATATAAAGTTTTCTTTATTTCACTATTTCTCCGAACGGTGTTTTTTTTTTGATTTTATCATATAGGTTGATTTTGACATTCACAAATCGCTATTGTTCCTGACTTTTACACATTGATAGATTAACATTCGCTACTGGAATTCACGCAGACATTGTTCTGGACATTTACTCATTTAAAGGTTCACCCGTTCACAGATAGTTATTGTTTTTGGACTTCTTTAACTTCGATATTATTTACAGCACACTTTGCGCGGTGATCAATTCGTATAATCGACCGATTTGACTACAATAATCCACCGCACGACTTGGGCTCTCTTATTATTTTTTTTGAGAATGAACAAAGAAGGAAAAAAAAGGCACAGCTCAAAACTTAGACACCACTTGCCCTATGGCATGTTCGAACGCCACGAAATATGAAATCTGACTGGACTTTTACTGCCCACGAAAGAAAAGGGACACCCAAAGAAAACCGCAAAAGGGGAGGAGCTGCACGATTAACTCGAGGTAGTTAATCGTGATTGGACCGGGGAATAGGCATACATTTCGCATGTGTGTGTATGCCTCGCATACGATCGTCCGGTGACCGAGGATGGATGCCAGCGTCGCAACTGCATCTTCCACGAATGCAAACAATGCATGGCCTGCGGCTGTGTACACAATTGATTGTGCTATACTTGCCGGCAACAAGGAACATCTGGGGTAAAGAAAAAAAAAACAACACGAGCCGAAGATCTGGTCATCCTAGGAGAGGCCATAAATCAACATTTAGGTGGATGGGTGTGAATTTCCTTAGGTCCGCCGACGGTTGGCGGCCGTTAATAGGGAATTGTATATACCATAACAATCTGTGGTGCAAACGCAATGTTTAGATATTGCAACGAATATAGGGTGCAGCCATTGCCAGATGTTAAAAGTAAACACTTGATGACTGCATCCAATTCGTTGCTTGTTTGCGGTCCCTGATCGGTGGAGACCGATAATAGGAAACCAGCTATTGCTGGTAATTAGGGAAATGTTTGGTTTGCATCCGCCGAAACCTTGTCGGCGGTGGCGAACAAATGGGACCTGATAGCCGCATGCTAGGGGTGCCATGGACAAACCAGAACAACGAGTAATCAATGAACTCTTTGTTGATTTTGTTTCTATGGCATAAGGCTATGGAAACGAAATGCCCTGGGTGCAATGCATGCCCGAGGATGAGATTTCCAATGCCACGGCTATGTGATAATCTTTGCAGTGGAATTAATGTTTTCAGATATTAATGCCTGCCCGAGGATGAATTTTCGATGCCACGGCTAAGTGATAAGCTTTGCCGTGGACTTAATGTTTTCAGATAGTAATGCCTGAGGATGAAATTTTCGATGCCACGGCTAGGTGAGAATCTTTGCCGTGGACTTAATGTTTCCAGATATGGTGGTGGAGAAAAAGGGGTTTGGAAGAAAAACCCCCAAAGAAAGGTAAGCTGCCAAATATATATTTATGTCGGTTGTCCTTGGGGATAACCGAATTAATTCCAGCGACTTGGTTGGCGGTTAATGCCGTAGCAAGGTTGCGTAATTGTGCCTTTGTAATAGCTCGAAAATTCTGGTAAGTCGGGAGTTATGATCGTTCAGATCGTATCCGTAAATTACGATATCATCTACATAGACGAAACATTCTATTCCTTGGAGACCCATGAGTACATTGTTCATAAGCCTCTGGAATGTGGCAGGTACGTTTTTAAGTCCGAAGGGCATTCTATTATACTCGTAATGTCCGAAGGGTGTGCTGAACGCTGTTTTTGCCTTGTCTCTATTGTCCATGCGTATTTGGTGAAAACCATTTGCTAAGTCTAGTGTGGTAAAATATTTAGCTTTTCCTAGCTGGTCCAAAATATCTGTAATATTAGGCAATGGATATGCATCTCCGACTGTTAATTTATTGAGTGCTCTAAAATCGACAACTACTCTCCATCGTTTTGTCCCATCAGGTCCTGCCTTCTTGGGTACTAGTAAGAGAGGGGAATTCCAAGGACTGAAACGTTGTTGTACTACTTCGTCCTGAAGCATTTCATTCACCTGTTTGTGAATTTCTTGCTTGGAGCTATCTGGTAGGCGATACGGTTTTATATAGAGAAGTGGCTTTCCTTCTTCCGTGATGATCTTATGCTCTATGGCGTCAGTATATGTGAGGTAGTCACCCTCGAGAAGAAATAGGTTATTATAAGTGCGACAGATATTCAGGATAGATTTCCCTTCCTCCTGGTTACAATGACGCAACTCTAGGAGTGATTCTAGCCGTTCAAGCCTATTTTTTAGAAAATTTTGGGTTCCGTCCGCCCTTAACACATTGTAGTCATCCAGATCTTCCCATCCGACTTCTATGTCGTTGGTGCGTACTTCCTGATCGGTGTCTAATGTGTTCATTAATAGTACCTTTATTTTGTTGTCCTGTGATGTCGTTAAAGTATTACCCAGATATATCCCTGGCATGATCTCGGATTTTGTTATTATCAGTTCTTGACTAAGTTTTCCTTTAAATGGAATCTCCATTATTTGTTGAGATCGTGAATGCAATTTTATGTAGTCGACCGTGGTGTTTCGTTTTAAATTTACTGGGGATATTGGAGTTTCAGGTTCATGTTTTCCTGAACTCAGTTTTTCGGCAGTTTCCTTACCTTTTCTGTTACCACAAACTTTATTTAAATGGGGAGAGGAAGATTCAAGGGTGGTTGGTTTCGTTGTGTTTGTCACAGCATCAGATCCGGCCCGTAGACAAACGGATTCGGATGTTGACTCACGAACGGTGTTATCCAATTTTTCAAGAATGCCTGTATTATCTGTGGAAGACACCTCGTAAGGCGTGGCATTCTGAATATTTTCCTTGACCTCATTTTTGTTCCCTAAAGGCTGCTCGAGTTCTACCATAGTTCTCTTCTTTACATCGAATTTAAGGAATCCCTTTTCAAAGTTAATGTGGCACTGGTGCTTCGTAAGGAAATCGCTTCCCAGTATGCCATCGTGTTGGAAGTCTACGTTGCTTCCCACTACAAATAGATTATGCTTAAAGGGTATGGAGTGCTTATCAGTTCTGAATTCGAACTCCCCCAATACCTTTCCGCATGTGCTGACCGTTTTCCCAGCAATGGTGGATATAGTCACTGGGTCTGAATTGTCTACAGATTGTTCAATATAAGGTTTATCTAGTTTGATCAAGCTGATGTCGGCGCCTGTATCGATGAGGAAAGTCGAGTATTGTTTTACACGTATTACTGGCTCCTTAAATTCAGGGCAGAAAAATACGCGCATTTCAAAATTTACATCGGGATGGGGTGTATATCGGCGATTGTCTGCACTCGAGAAGGATTGCCGTTGCTCGCTGCCCGAGTGAGTTCGTTTCCCTGTTGTGAATTGGATACCCTGTTAATAATGCGGGGCGAGTTTGTTATTGTCCTATTTTGAGATTGATTGGGCTGAGTTCTGAAAGGATTTCGACTCATTGAAGGTTGGTCCTGGTTTCGCATATGAGCTAACCTGGTTCTGAACTCTGCCTGAGTGTGATTATACTTCCGACAGTATGTGCATTGGAGACATTCAACCTCTGTCTTAATGCGTTGGGGGACGAAATTTGGAAAATTTGTGTTGCGATAACAAGTCGCAGAAGTATGTTCCCTCTTGTTGCATGTTTGGCAAACAATTAGTTGGTTTCTCCTAAAATTGTTAGTGGAAGTTTGCATTGAGTTATCGCTGTTCAATCTTTGAGATTGTTCCAAAGCGTAGCTAATGGCTGTTTTGAAATTTGAAGCCCTATGCGCTTTTACTAAGATTTTGAGGCTGGAATTTCGTATCCCATCCTCAAGCGTATTCAACGCGAGTCTCTGATTCTCAGCCAGAAGATAAGTTCTGACTGCAGGATCAGGTGAACTAGCGTATGTGGCACTGTCCAATTCATGCAGGTGGTGTGTGAGTCTAGTTGAAAATTCTTTCACACCCTCCTTGCTATCCTGTTTTGTTGCCACTAAGTTATTTTGGGCAGCAGACCTAGAGATGAGAGGTTTAAATTCTCCCTCTAATTCTGAAACAAGATCTTCCCAGGTAGAAATGATTTTATGCCGGATACCATCATGCGCCGATCCCTGCAATCTGGTCTTTACCACCCTTAGAATAAAGGACTTCTGATCGTCATCTTGTGCTTGTGAGAACAAAATGTCTCCACAAGAGACGAAACCCTCTAATTCATCAGGATTACCGTTAAATACAGGCACGAATCCCAGTACGTCGCTTAATTCTATAGGAAAATTCATTCTAGAACTCTGTTCGCGTGCTTCCGTACGTACGGTTTCCGACGTTTCGTCCTCACGATTTTGTGTGAGCTCGGGCTCAGGTCTCTGCGAACGCGTTCCCGGTTTATTTTTGTCGCTCACGACGTATTTGTGAAACAGACCTCCCCAAATGATGGTGAAAAGGGGTAGAGAACAAAGAGATGAGATCTTCATCGTTCCTAGCAAGAAGAAAACACAAGACGAAAAAACTTCTACAAACTCGTTTAAATTCGATCCTATATGAGGATGTTTGTTCTGTTCAAAGTGAAAGAAATCAACCCTTTCGCCCTATGGAAAAAGTGTCTAAACTGTCGAGAGAAAAATATCCCAGAATAGATTTTCAAAAGTCGCAGATGATTCAGAGGAAAAATTTGACCCAAAGAAAACTTTTCAAAAAGGACCCTAAGGACAAGGACCAAGAATTTAAATTTTGTTCGTTATTGTTCAGCTTATCACGTAAGAAAAATCTTCCCCAAAAGTTGAAATAATTTCAGGAAATGTATGTATATATGTATGTGTATAGTAAATTCAAATATATCAAAAAATCAAAAAATAAAAATCTAATTTGTAGTTTATTTTTGTATGGGGTTTTTATTTTATAGTCCCCCTTTCGAAGAGTAAAATATAGGAAAGCCAGATATGTGAAGTTTAAGGGTTTTTAGTAGTCCCCGTTTAGATAAATAGAATGCTGTAAAAATTTTAATTTATTTGGTTTTGGGGATTTTATTTGTCCCCGTTTGTATATATTTAAAAATGTAATTTCTTTAGGATGGCAAAATGTTTCGAAAATATTTGATAAAACGATTTTTTGTTAACTCTTAGGGGTTTTCTTTGACTATTTAGTAATATAACGGTTCTTTTCTATTCTCTTTGTAAAAAGGAAAAATATTTAAGAATTTTCTTTTGTAAGTGAAAAAACAATTTTTAATTCACTTTAGTGGTTTTATCTCTTTGTAAAAAGGAAAAATATTTTGCAAATTTCTTTCGTAAATGAAAAAAAACAATTTTTAATTCACTGTAGTGATTTTCTTTGACTATTTAGTTCTTTTTTTATCTCTTTGTGAAAAGGAAAAATATTTAAAAATTTCTTTTGTAAATGAAAAAACAATTTTTAATTCATTTTAGTGGTTTTCTTTTCCCCTTGAAATATATATATACGTTTTAAAATTGTTTCCACTTTAATTTTCACAAGTTCACTTTAGTCTTAAATGTCACTAGTTAATTAAATAGAACAAAAAGTCATACCTTATGCTTACGAGGGTTGCCTTTTATATTTCGGGATTAGAGAACAAAAACAAATATTGATCATCGAAAATCACTTTATTGTTTTTCAAAATATTCCCTATGAAGATCTATACACTTTTGCATGCGTTTGAACCAATTGTCGAAGCACTTTTGCCACTCTGATTGAGATATCTCCAACACATGCATTCTGAATGCAGCAACCGCTTCTTCAGGTGTCGGTAAACGTTAACCTCTCAGTTTGTTTTTTACGTACGGGAATAAAAAGAAGTCATTCGGTGCCAAGTCAGGACTATACGGCGGATGACCCATCAAATCGATGTTTTGGGTGCTCAAAAATGCAGTTGTCGCAGCCGATGTGTGAGAGCTCGCATTGTCGTGGTGAAGAGTAATCCGTCTTCGGCGGTTGGTTTTCCTGATTTCTTGGAAGACAACTGGCAAACAAATGGTTGTGTACCACTCAGAATTGACTGTTCTGCGTTGTTTTAGTGGTACGGTTGCGACATGTCCAGTTTTTCCGAAAAAACAGGCGACCATTTGCTTGGAAGTGCTTCGTGCGCGAACAACTTTTGTTGGATTTGGCTCATCTTGAAACACCCAGACAGTCGACTGCTGTTTACTTTCGGGCTCATACGCGTAAATCCACGATTCATCACCTGTCACGATGTCATAGACGTGTTTCGAAGCGCGGCGACCGTATTTTTTTACCATTTCTTTCGACCAATTGACACGAGCCTTTTTTTGGGCGATTGACAAATTGTGTGGGATCCAACGCGAACAAATTTTTTTGACAGTCAAATGTTTATGCAATATTGAATGTATGCTGGTCCCACTAACGCCTAAGGTTGTCTCAATCTCACGATAGGTCACATGACGATCTTCCAATATCAGTTCGCGCACAGCATCAATGGTTTTCGGAACAACTGATTTTGGACGACCTTCACGAAATTCATCTTGGAGTGAACTACCACGATTGAATTCACCATACCATCGATAAACACTGGTCCTTGAAGGAGCTTCATCGCCAAAAATTGAATTAAGTTCACCCATGCACTGTTGCTGAGTTAATCCACGCCGAAAGTTGTAAAAAATAATCGCACGAAAATGTTGACGATTTAATTCCATTTTTGGGCCGAGATGAATCTTTTAAGTTACTGTAAACAACACAAATAGCGCTCGTATGTCAAAACGTTCTGAGTGCGTATAACCTCAAAAATGTCCAACTTTACGACAGAGCTGTCAATTGCCGGATTGTAACACTAGGGTTGCCAAATCCCGAAACATAAGAGGCAACCCTCGTATGCTGGAGCTCGTTGATGTTGATCCTGGTATTGTTTGGGCTGCTGTCGTCAAAAGAAATTTCCTGCTGCTGCTGCTGTTCGGCATCGATCGTCCTTCGGCTTCTGGATGCAGCTGTTCTTATTTTTTTCACTCTTGCCGGTGTTTAGTCCCAGGCACGCTGTTGTTATCAAAATTTTTGGTTTTTATTTAATTATTCACTTACTCCTGGTGTCTAACCCCAGGGAACGCTTTAAAAAGTTTTAAGTTTAAATTACTTTCGGGTGTTGTAGCCCGGAATACGCTTTAAAATGTACGTATCGTTGATGTGTCCACGAACTTCGTATTCGTGTTTGGCAGCAGATTTCGTGTCGCAGTGGGCACGAATTTAGACAGATGATGTTTAGTGAACTGGCTGAGAGTACCTTCAGCAGAACAACACGTTTGCTTTTGTGTCGTCCAAAAGTGTTCCTTTGGTAGGGGATTGTTGGATAATCCCACGCCGCTTCTTCATCTGTGGTAGATTGTTCGAAAATCCACGACCGCTGGAGCCAAAATTGTTCAATTCCACTGCTGCCACCAAAATCTTTTGTTGTGTTCTTGGTTTCAGGAAGCGTGTTTCTTAATCCTTAAAAGGACTAAGTGATCTCTTAAAATAGCTTCTGAAAACCTGTCGCACAACAGGGTTCGTTGCCGTGCTTCCTCTGAGTCCAAAGGGAAGAGCAACGTCCTTGGATTCGGCCTTCGTCCTTAGTCTTCAGTGGGGGGCCGGTGTTGGATAAAATTAAAAGTTCGTTTTTGTTTTCTTTGATATGTGTTTATTACTTTACTCAAGATTATTCAAAGATTTTCCTGGGGTACTTCCTCCAGGGACAAAAGACGAATTTAGACTGCTGCCCGGAGATCACTAAACCATTCCTTTATAAAGGAAAAGGAATCGAAAATTGTATCCCAAAGATACACATTTTCGTGCAACAATCTCGATCTTTTGGATATTTCGAGCGAGATGTTGTGTTTACACAAGATAAGAAATCAATTTCTTGAATTCTTACGAAACTATTACGCAGATGTGTGAATGTATCTGCTTTTGAGTTTTTGTTTGTTTAACTCAATGGAATTTTTGGGATAGAGATAACGATCTCTGAATTTTGGATTTGGGTGATGCTGTGGAGCAAATATAGAACAATAAACGAATATTGGATTCGTTTATTGTGAATTTTAATTTTAATTTTGATTTTGGATTTAATTATGCCGTGGGGGCAAATGTTAGGCAATAAACGAATGTTTGATTCGTTTATTGCGAATTTTGGATTATGGTTGGGTTTTTTCAGGTTTTGATAGGGTTTTGGGTTTTAGGGTAATATTGCTGGGATTTTGGATTAGGAATGGGAGAAAAAGATGGTAGGGCTTTTTTGGAGCACTACACATGCATTGGTTCACTACTTGGCAAGGCGGTCCAGGATCGTCCTGGCCTTCGCCAGGTTGAAAGCAAAGACTTAGGCCTTTATGTTCGCCCCCCTCCCTTTGGTAATAATAATTACCCATAATTATAAGACTCGCACATTAACAATTGAAATATTGTACAGACAAATTTATCGTGTTGCTCGAATCTTTGTATTAAAAGTCATTCAAAAATACGATGCGAGTTTACGGATAATTGAGACATTTGCTCATTGAAGATCAAAAAATTTCACAGTCGTTAAAACAGATAAGCAATTGTTTTCAGAAGAAAACAAACGAAAGTCAAAGAGTTAGATATCCACATAGTTCGTTCATGGTAAAGAGTTGAGATAAAATCGTCAAAAGCTATGGCAGGAATTGCTATATCAGGTTGGAGCCGAAATTTAACATGTTGAGCATATATACTGATCCGAAGAGCCAATGTGACTTTACAAAGAAAGGAGTGGCTTGGCAAATATTTGCTTAGAGTTCAAGTAAGGGACTTGTATGAATTGGCAACTAAAAAAAAATTTAAAATAACAAACAATTTTTCCTCAGGTCGTTCCACCTCGCTTTACATCCCCACTTAAACAATTAATATTCAAGCCTCCCCACATCCAATAATTCAGCATAGAATGCAATACCCGCCTTTTACCCACAGGCAATTAAAATTGGCATATGATTACTCATTACTTCCAAAGCAAAGCGCTGTTAAGGTCCGGCGCCGTGCTTCCTCGGAATGAGGGAAGAGCGGGGACCTTTCTTCTTTATTTATTGTTTTATCTATGTATCTTTTTACAAATAATAATAGTACTTTTTATGTAAAATTATAAAACATTCTACAATTAACCTTATACTCAGAAAATATTTACTTTAAATCAAAACGAATTTTACTTCTCAAACTCAAATCTCAAACTAAAACTGAACTACTCAACCTCAATCTCCAAACTTACAACTCAAACTATACTGAACTAACTGCTTCCGAATTCAAACTCAAAACTAACTGAACTGATTTTACAATTGAATTTTTTCTCTACTTATAGAACATTGTGTTCTAATTTACTGTAAATTATAATATGAACAAAACAAATTTTCTCAAAGTATTCCTTTAGTTTCTGTGACTTTTAAATTGAATAAAATTTGAACGAAAATCAAAGTGCTCAGTTTTGAAATAAAAAGGGGCAAGTTATGAAAAGGGGCATGTTATTAAATGTGCTGTAACTGGCAATATTGTGAATGTTTATGAATGGTATGTATTAAGTGAGAATGTAATATATGTTAAGGGAAGTTTTTAAGGATGTGTAAGGAGATTCAGTGTTAAATTTAATAAAGGGTAGTATTCTGGAATACAACAGCGCTAACGCCTTTTCCACGGGCTATTAGTTCATATCGCATACGTTGCGATAATGACCCATTCGTACCCACCTTCCTAAACCAAAGCAATTGTAATATATCAATGTAATCAAACGCTTGATCTACTTCCCAAGGCCACCCGCTAACTGCATTCTGCTTCACATTTCAAAAACCAAGCGAGCAGCTATCCGCGGACCTACACGGTCTCATATTTCGAATGCATATTTTTTGCTTCATGCCCAAAGACAAGTGTCATACAAGTTATATGATACGACCGGTGCTTTTCAAAGGCTATTAACGACGATATAATTGAGCGTCAGTCAAAATGCTGAGTTCTGCGAAAGAACAGACACAGCAACGAAACACAAATCGATCGGATGATACGATTTGAACAATACAGTTTGTACGTAGAGCAATGTACTATAATTGGTTTGGTCATTGCCATTACAATGAATGCTAAAACCGATGACGTTGCATCCAAGTGACCGTTAATGATAATTAAGAAATGCGAATGACATGTGCCAGGCGATTAGCCTTGAACTGGGACATACGTTTGGAACAACGTTCGGGCTGAGGAAAATGCATCATCTGCATTGCCCTACCAATAATTTCGCTATAAAAGAGTGGTTGCGATTGGGCAAAACTCGCAGTGTAGAACTAATCAATCAAGCAAAAGGTTGCGGCCTTAGCGTTTGTACAGTGGGCCTTTTGTCTTGATCAGGTTAGAGTAGTAGGTGAATAAAAGTAAATCTAGTTATCCAAATAACAGCAAACCTAAAGGCAAGTGTTTTCGTTTTTTCATCGTATGGAAAATCAACTTACTTGCCATAGTAGATACCAAAGTTAATAACTCACCTACCAGCAAACTGCCGAACCCAACAACCTACTCACAAGAAAACCTACCAGAGTCAACAGGTAACCATTTATTGTTATTCCCCAAAAGCTACCCAAAGGGGGACGAACTACAAAAGGAAAACTGCTCAGATGAAACTAGAACAGAGTACGAGTGCCTGGAAACGTGCTAGAACTAACAGGTGAATATCATTAACTTAACCTCGGAACCGCATTCCCCGAGAGATAACTAACTTCATATCAAGATAACCTAAAATATTAAATGCTAATTCGGAAATTACCACTCTGGTGATACAATTTATACCAGGGATGTTCAATAAAGCGTGCCATCACTGCGATAAATCAGTCGTATCGCAATTAAGGTCAGCAGCGACGTAAGTGGACGAAGGTAAAAAAAGAAAAAAAAATACAAAATTCGGTGCATCGGTTACGTGAATGAGAGACAAAAAGGGCAGCCCGTTTAATTGTGAACGAATATTGGCGTTTGAATTTAGAATAAAAAAATTTTTCCTTTCTTTTTTGGGAGTCTAGCTCCTTTATTTTCTTAAAACACTCACTTAGTCCAGGACGAAACTGAAAATACCGACTTACAGTTTTACGACTGCCTTACAACTCTCTTACAACTAGAACATGACATTTTATTAATTACATCGCTCTGGGCGAGTGTGTCTGGTTGTCGTGTTATCTACTTATTTCTATAGATTGTTTCTTTTTCGATACGACCATGTTCCTTTAGGTGTTCTTATCGTACTTGTAGGTGAGTTATGACTATACATAATTATGGAATTAGTGTTGACTCGTTTGTAAGTCATGAATATATGTATTATAGAATTAGTGTTGACAAGTTTGTGAGTCACACATATGCATGATTGTAGGATTTATGTTGACTCGTTTGTGAGTCATAACTATAAGGTTGTGGTTATTGGGGTTAAGTTGACTCTCCCCGTCGTTAAACTACGGTGTCCTCGCTGGAAAGCTTCTTTAGTTATATTAATCTGTTATTGAATATTTCTTGGTTCAGTTGCTTAATTCTATTGGCTTTGTACTCGTTATAACGTGTGAATCTGTTATTACATAGGTATATGGTAATGATATAAGATATTATAATGACTATAATGATAGTTGTACTTAGGGCTACGTTTTTATCAAGTGGAATTAGAAATTTCTTCATACTTTCAATTCTTGAAAAAGCATTAACTGACTTAGAATCTAATATTTTATTTATATTTCTGTCTATGTGGTTAAGATGAACTACTTGGTTCTTTTACAAATGTGATGTGTCGTCCATTTATTGTTACAGTTTTGTGTACCAAATATTTCTTTATTACATACTACTGTGTCTGTCAATCCATGAATGTGTCTAGTGCCATGTTTGTGTATCTTTCACATTTGCTTATGGTCTTTGTTTATTTATAAACGACAAAAATGATTTCTAGTTTTTTATATACAAATGTTTCAGCATAAATTAAAATATTAATTAATGGTTTTTGTATTCGTTCTTGCATCATGATTTATTTTATTTCATCCATGTCTAGGGATCCTGCAAAGTATGTTCCTGCTTCGGCAGCTGCTAAAGTGTCCAAAAAAATTTCTAAAATATTCCTTGTTTCTGTGAGTATGAAGACTTTTTTTTTTAATATATCATTTTTTATTTCTTCGTATTATTATAATTTACTTACTTGCTAGACAAACATGATTAAACTCTAGCTTATGTTATCTTATTTATTAACTTACTGGTCCCTTGCGGACTCTCTAAGTTACATGCATACGCTTAAAGCATGAAAATTTGTCTTTCGACATTATGATTATTTTGTTTACATGGGGATTTTAAAGAACTTAATTGGATACAAAGAAAATGAAGAACAGAAAAAACTTTGTTTTGTTATTGTTTTTATCTAACTTAAATATTAAACTAACAAAACTTTTTTTTTTTTATCTTAACTCTATCCTAAACTTAATATCAAGACTTCGAAATGCTAAATCTATGTAAGCTTTCCGTTGTTTGTTGGGCTTTTTTTATTATTATTATTAGTATTATTACTTCCCTTTTTTTGCCAGTTTTATAAGGAAACAGATTTTAAAATTGCCACTCAGCCACCAAAATCTCTGGTGTTACTTATTCGTGTCTTTTCGGTCTTTTTGTGCTACTGCCCTACTGAACTGCAGGCGCTCTTCATCTGTGTGCGCAGCGTCTCGATTATAACATATTCGTTTATCTATACCCGACCGACGCACGTGACCAATTAACAGTATAGCGGATTCATTTTGTAAAGGCCGTTCATGTCAAGACTAAGGAATGCTTCTGGTGGAATAAAGCCTTTGCGACGTACCCCCTCATAATACATATTGTTTGGGTAATATGCACCAAAAATTAAATCATTGATCCCGCAAGATGCCCTCGGATCAGCTTGATCATAAAGTTATCCACTCTGTTTATATTGGCCCCACTGTACAACGCTTCATTGGGATATTATTTTTTGTGATCAGATTCAGGAGTCCGATGTAAGTTGAGACACGTCCTGAGGCATTGTCTCTCAAAAATCCGAATTTTTCCATTAAGCTAGGTCCCACATTAAACCACACTGGACACCCATATATGATCATCGGTCTGATGAGAGCCATGTAGCATATAACTTTAACTCAGCTGTCAAGTTGACTACTATGAAACAGTCTTCTTGTCATAGCGTAAGCTTTCCTTGCCCTGGCCAGGGCAGCTTCCACATGTTTGTTAAAATATAAATACTGATCCAACCAGATGCCTAAGTATTTGACTACAGTTTTGGTTTCCAGTGTTTGTTGGCGTGGTCCCATAATAGCTAGCTTTCGCCAGTTTTTCCCGGTGTCTCTGGTAGCTTCAGCCATTGGTGTTCTAAAGAGGATGGTGTAGCGTTCTACGAACGCACAATTTCACCCAGGTAAGGTTCCTAACCTTCAAGGAAATACCTACCCTGAAAACGTTGCACGCGCCCCACAGACGCGTGTCCCAAAATCCCACCTTAGGGACCAACAACTTGTAGCCAACGTTGAGCCGACACCCAAAAAGCAAGGAACCGAACAACCCAAAGCTTTTAATGCCAAGCTCAACATTCGTAAGTCATCATACCTGAAACAAAGGTAAGAACCATACATTAATCCGGCTCCCTAGAGAAATGCCAAAAGATCGAAATGCAACGCATCCCGGCTCTGCACAATACGAAATCCTGAACATCTACACGATGTTACTAGGAATCGCTATCGTCGATAAATTAGCCGACCAGCGGCTGCACGTGCGGGTAGCTGCCATAAAGACTACCCAAATCCGTCAAGCAAACAAAGGCAGCGACAACCTATCCGCTATCAAATTGCAGGCAACCGTAATTATCTCGAGGAGATAATTCGAAAAATGTATGAGGCTAAACACCTACAAAGGATCTATTCCGATCCCACGGTCCCTCTCGATTTTCACACCATTAGAAAGATCTAATGGATTGTTGATATTAACTACAGAAGTTAAACAACTCACGGACTTTACGTCTATACAAATGGCAGGATACCCTCCGGCCTGGGTGCCAGATGCCTTATGCAAATAGAGGCGGCATTCTATTGACGGCCATCGAAATGAAATTCTATCACCACCACCGAAGGTGATAATGATGTATGATGAATCACCCCTGGGACGTGATAACATGCTGCTAACAGAAATTCGGAAGTTCTGTTAGCAGAGCAAATAGGGAAATTTTTCCGTGTAGCATTGCCAGACGAACTCTCGAACAGGAAGGATGCAAATTTTAACCGTATTGTGCAGTGAAAGAATTGTGAACACAAAACCGCGTGTGAATATTTTATTACGGTACTGTGCGTGTTGTAAGTGTATTGCTCTTGTTAGTGTACTTTAAATTAACCGGTTCCAAAGTAAAGCAAAAGAAAAGAGAAATAAATAAAAAATGGCCTTAGGGCCAAAGAAGCACACCGGCAACAGATTCGGTATGTTGCAGGAAACGTCCTTGGGTGACGTCCCCGTCAATAAAAAAAACGGCAGGCATTTAGCCCTATTGAATCGAACTTCCCGGAATTACCAACAAAGACAAGTGAAAAAAACCCGAAATTTATACAAATTGTTCCTAATGACGCGACAAAACCTCTGACCGGAGTGAACGTATTCGTGTTAAAAAGAGCTATAGACTCAATTAGTACACAATATGAAAAAGTGTCCATGCTAAGAGACGGTTCAATTCTCTTACTAGTGAAAGATGAACAAACAGCTCTACGTTTTGTAAATACCAAACGGTTCGATCAACTATGTCCGGTAACAATAAAGTTGCATCCGAAATTAAACCTCTCGAAAGGTATTGTTTACTCACCATACCTAATTAATGTTCCGGAAGAAGACATCGTCCAAGAAATGAAACCTCAAGGAGTGGTAAGTGTCCATAAATTTAAAAAATCGCAAAATGGCGAAATCAGGGCCTCCGGACTAATGTTGTTTTCATTTGACCGCTTCAATCCACCGAGTAACATAGAAATCGGATGGCACAAAGCCAAAGTAAATGAGTATATCCCAAGACCAATGCGCTGCCGCCAATGCCAACTACTCGGACATACAGCCAAATGGTGCAAACGAAACCCAGCGTGCAACAACTGCAACCTTCCTCCACACCCCGACTTAGAATGCGCCCGAACCCACTGTGCCAACTGTCAAAGCCCTCACCCTGCTTCATCACCATTATGCCCCCAATATATAGAAAACCAGTCCATTCTTGAAATACAAACGAGAAATAAAATTTCTCTATCCGAAGCGAAACGGATATATAGGGAACGAAATCCCACGCCATCAAACAAACCAAAGGAATCCTATGCCGCACTTCTCAAAACAACAGCCACACATATAACACCACCAATAAAAGAAACTACAAAACAAAACCCAACAAAAACTACACTCCAACCAACATCGACAAACACTTCATTCATTTCAAACTGCGCTTCTACATCTGCAGAATACCGTAAAGCCATACAAAACCAATCACCTCTAATCATAAAACCCACAACAACCAACCGTAACAACGAACCTATACCTATTAAAAAAAACACTAACATAAAAATAAATGAACCCACCATTCAAGAATTATTAAACTCCCCACTCCCTCACAATAACCACATATAACCCTAACACTCCCAACGAAAGCACAGTCTCTGTGTCTCGAGAAAATCCCAACTCGGGCCGAAGCAGACAGGGCTTCGGCTTGAATGGTTCAACACTCGAGACACGGAGACTGAACCCTTACAACAACAAAATCCCCAACAGCAGCAGGTTTAATATACACAATAGCATTCATGTCCATAAACTCACAATACTACAGTGGAATCTGAACGGACTCAAAAACAATATGCATGAGCTCCAAATACTCATCAAAGATCTGAAACCATCCATCATAGCTCTACAAGAAACGCACATCCGCCACGACTCTCGGGCCACAGGACCCAAAGAATACGCGGCATTCTTTCACAACCTTACGGAAAATGTTGCTTCTAAACATGGTACAGGTGTACTTATACATAGATCAATCCTACATAAACTTATAGTAGTAAACTCTGCAATCTCGGTCGTAGCAGTAGAAATAAATATCGGCAGAAACCTCACGATAATATCAGCATACACCCCCACATCCCAACCAATAACGATACACGATCTTACCACTATCACAGATAGCATCCAAACACCGATACTTCTCCTCGGAGATTTTAATGCGTGGAGTCCCATCTGGGGATCTTCGTCCACTAATAAAAGGGGAAAAACCGTAGAGAAATACATACTGACCGCAAATCTAGCACTACTCAATAACGGTAGCCACACACATTTTTCCACTCACAAATCCTTCACACATGTAGACTTATCACTAGCCTCACCTCAATTGGCCCCAATGTGCACTTGGAATACTTTACCCAACCTGCACGGGAGCGACCACTTTCCAATAATAATAAACATTAACACTAGCATGTGTCCCAAACCCTCCAAACTTCTTCCTAAATTCCAAACCGAACTTGCTAATTGGAGTAAATTTCAAAATATAACTACCCAGGCACTAAGTCAACATGTAGAGAGTCAAAATATTAATCAAGAAACAGCCATAATCACTAAAGCAATCCGAATAGGAGCAAATGCCTCGATACCACAAACAAGTCGAAAACTCCATAAGGCAGTAGTTCCCTGGAGGAATCCAGTATTGGACAACCTAAGGAAGAAAAAACAAGAAGCCTGGAGAATTTTCAAAAGATTCCCCTCCGATTTTAACCTAATCAATTATAAAAAGTTAAATGCTCTTTTTCGCAAAAATGCCAAGGAAGAAAAAAGAAAAGCCTTCCAAACATTTACCGAAAAGTTAAATCCGAACTCCACTCCCAGAAAAATCTGGGCGGATATAAAAACGCTAACTGGGCAGTATCGCCCCCTCTCAATAAAATGCATGAACGCCGACTCAGGCACTCTCACATCTCCCCAGCAAATTGCAGACCATCTCGGCAAAACATGGTCAAACTACGCAGAAGACGTAAACTTTCATCCGTCATTGCTCTCTGCCAAAAGAGACACAATTAGCCCGTCCCCTCACACAAGCCCATCCTCTAAATTAATAGATCTCCCGATCAATAAAATTGAATTAGAGTCAACCCTACACGGCGCCACAGGTAAAACACCAGGATATGATCGAGTCGATTACATAATGTTAAAGAACAGTCCACCACTCCTGAGACACCGAATACTCCATCTCTTCAATAACACACTCCAAACAGGTGTAATTCCACAAGTGTGGAAAATAGCCACAATTGTACCCATACCAAAACCCACGGGCGAACCGACTTCGGCAAAAGGATATCGCCCAATATCGTTACTCCCATGTCTAGGAAAAACATTTGAAAAAATTGTAGCTAGACGACTCAACTGGTTCATGGAGAAAAACAATCTAATAAGCATTGAACAGGTTGGTTTCAAGCAAGGACGTGGAACGATTGATGCGCTACTCCATATCGACAACTTCATCACATCTTCTTTGTCAACCAAAAAGCATACAACAATTCTCTCCATAGATTTTGAAAAAGCGTTCGACCGGATCGGTCCTCATGTGATTTTGAATAAATTAGCGCAATGGAGAGTTGGTAACAATATGTTCTACATAATCAAGTCCTTTCTTTCTAACAGGAAGTTTAGAGTCAAAACAGGTGGTGCATTCTCACAAATATACAACGTAAAAAACGGTATTCCACAGGGTTCTCCACTATCAGTCCTATTATTCGCTATAGCCTTTGACGGAATAAACGACATTCTCGTAAAATATAAAAACATAAAACACTGCCTCTACGCTGACGACCTAGTTATTCTAACAAACGTAAACGATCTCAACGAAGTACAATCTACCTATTCAGAAATACTACACGACATCACTAATTGGTGTAAAACCTCAGGCGCAAAGATCTCCCTCGAAAAAACTAAAATGTTACACATTTGTAGAAAAACCAGCTGCAGCAAAAACATCACACTTCCCTTTCAGAATCACACAATCCCTACAATCCAATCCATGAAAATCCTCGGTATCCTCTTTGACAGTAAATACAATTTTAAAGAACATTGTTTAGCACTTAAGAAAAGCCTAGCTGCAAGATTAAATATTGTAAAATACCTAGCATATAAGAATGGATCTGCACATACTAACACCCTTATTAACATAACTAAAGCCATCATCCTATCTAAAATCGACTACGGACTAATGATATACGGAAAATGTAGCAAAACGACCCTGCAAACAATAAAATCTCCCTATCACGCCGCAGCTCAAGCAAGTACCAGAGCATTCCGTACTACACCAATTAAAAACATCCTCGTCGAATGCGGTCTCCCATCTATAGAAAAGAGACTAAAATATATATCAGCTACACTTGCTTACAAATTTACAATGTCTATAGCAACCCCCATAGTGCAGGACATCCGAAAAATTTATAAAAAAAACGAAGGTCGAGATACCGCTCAGGACTGGAAAGGGCCATCGATATAGCCAAGGACTTACATATCCCTATAAATACTTCAAAACCCCACCGCACACAACACCCTCCATGGTTAATTCCGAGAAATACAATCTTAGATGACCTGTCCCATTATCCAAAACATTCAACAAATCAGATAATCTATCAAAAACTTTTCAAGGATACCATCGACAAACATCAAAACTGGAACCTGTTTTTCACAGATGGTTCCAAAAACGAATCAAATGTGTCATTTGCTATAGTCAACGATCGCAAAGAAATAATCAGAATGGGATCACTTCCCACCTTTTGTTCCATCCTATCAGCGGAAGCAACGGCAATTTTGGAAGCAACAAAGCTGATCCAGAAAATCCCAACGATTATCTGTACTGATAGCCTTTCAACTCTAAAAGCAATAACCAACGTAAACTCCACAAATGCTGTCATTCCTCAAATCCAAGATAACATTATTAAGAAAGCTAATAAAATAAAGCTACTTGGACCCCCGGGCACTGTAACATTAGTGGAAATGAAGCGGCCGACGCGGCCGCAAAACTAGGGACAAAGTCGCCTCTCGTCTCCTTCTATTATCCTAACAAAACGGACATAAGAAGACAGGTAAAAAATGCCCTTAAGAACGTGGAGGAAGAGGAATGGCACTACTACACCCACCTGTACAGCACTATTAAACAGGACACCAAACCCGTTACTTACCCAACAACAGTCTCAAACAAAAAAATAAAATGCTTCCTACGACTCCGGCTAGGACACACCAAAATCACACACCAACACATCCTTACAAAAACCAGCCCCCCACAATGCAGTAACTGCAACAACCAAGTCCCACTTACTCCACATCACATCATATTCGACTGCCCAAAAGTCCAAACCATCGCAAACCAACTATTTGGAAACGACCCCTTCAGCAACATTCTGGCAAAACCGTCAGAACAGAATATCAACTACACATACGAATTACTAACACTTACTAACCTTCATAACAAAATTTAAAGTAACTCGATATTAACCGAAAGCCCTAGCAGCTAGCGCTATTTAGAATTAAGTTATTGTGTAATTAATTACATTGTAATAAATAATAATAATAATAATAATTTTCCGTGTAGATACAGATACCAGTTTTGAGTCTGGGTATCTAAGTGGGCAGACAGGAGTCTAATTTTGATAGTCATCGCGACGGGTAGTCTAGATCGAGCACCAGAGAGAACCCCAGGGAAGAGGTCGACGGGACGCTGCGAGGACGTGAGGATCAAGAATTCGTTCGAACTGCCACCGACGGCAATATTAAAAATTATGCATTCAGTTTTTTTTTCAATTCGCGAGTTAACTTTGTTTAATCGGACGCGGCACAGGAAAAGGAACGAACGGTCGAGCGTGTGCTATCGGCTTACGTGTGCGTCGAGTCTCGCAAAGACTAGAGTAATGTGTAAATTCGATATAAACACGAAACAATAAAAATTACAATTCAAAATGTCAAAGGAACGTGTTCACGGTGGTTCATTTGTGTGTTGAAATTCTTTGGTGTTAGGTATTGGACAGTGTTCGGCGGAACACTTACGACCGAATTGAAAACATCCGCCAAAATGGTTTCACACTTCTGGATATTGATTTTGAGTTTCCAGTTGTCGCAGTATCGCTGAACATCATTGAAATCCCCTTGTAATAATCCGTTAATGATTTCAATTTTTGGTGCTGTTCTATATATTATCAGATCGTCTGCATACGCAATAGCCTGATGATGAGACCTTACCAGGTCGCTAGTGTAAATATTAAAAAGGATCGGAGATAACACCGCTCCCTGTTGCAGACCGTTTTCTATATTGTAAGTAATATTGGAGGTCACATTGCCACTTGTGACGACGAATTTCCTTTCATTCAACATGTCGTATAGTATATACAGTAGTGGTTTATGAATGCCTAGTCTCATTAGCTTGTAGTATAACCCTTCTAGCCAAACGGTGTCGAAGGCCCTCTCCAAGTCAATCAAACAGGCACCTGTGCACTGTTTCAGATTTTTATTCCGCTGAATGTCTGAAACCAGTTTAGCTGCGGCATGTGTGGTTTCATGACCAGCTTTAAAACCAAACTGGTTATTTGGAATAATATTATTGTCCTCAACCCATTTAAGTAGAGCCTTGTTTAGAACCTTTTCGAATACTTTACTGATACTCGGTAACAAACTGATCGATCGCAGATTTTTTGGGTTTGTTCTGTCTTTCCTTCTTTTTGGTAACGGTTGGATGATGGCCGTTTTCCAACGTACTGGATAGTGTGCGTTGTTCAGAGCGTTGTTAAAGAAGACTGCATATATGTCCATTGCGATTGGAGGAAGATGTTTTAGTACGATATTGGGTACTCCATCGATTCCAACTGATTTTTTGTTTCTTAATGATGCAAAGACGCCATGGATATCTTCACTAGTGATCAAAAGGCTGTTGGCACTTTCTACAGTCATCTCGACGTTTGCCGTATTTTCATTACTGAATTCGATAAAACCATGGTTTTCTGATCGCCAATGTGAAATGTCATTTCGAAGATGACGATAATTCAGTAGAACTTCAAAGTCATGGTAGCGGCGAATTACTTCATTTGCCTTGTACAGTTCTTGAAAGACGGCCCCTACAACATTCACTTTTTCCAAGGATCTTCAAACACAAAAACTTCGTCATTTAGGATGGCGTTGTTTGTGTCTATGCCTATATTTGTCAGCATTCGTTGGTTTTCGTCAGTTCGTGGTATTTGGAGACACTGAATCTCGTTTTCATTACTCCGTCTAAATATTTTATTAATTTGTGGGAACATACTAGGGTTGTTGTATTTTACCGCCCGAACTTTGTTGTTCCAATACAAATTTGCTGATAGCCTATAGTTGGCTTTTATCAGCTGTTGGAGATTTTTTAATCAATAAATCGTCTGTACCGTAGTTTCAGTTGAGACAGAAGTCTACTTTTTCTGTGGAGTGCGTTGATTGTGGCGTTTCGGTACATGTTCATTTTGTCCGTAGGTGTCGTTTTTGGTATTGTTTTGTCCATAGTTTGTTTTATGGTTTCGTCCATTTTTTGTATGTATTTGTCGATGTCATCGTTGGATATGTCTCTGTTAGTAGGAGGGTTAATATCTTTCTCTTGTTAAGGTTCTCGTGAAACGCGTCCATCGCATACCCCCATAGTTATAGGGTTGCGGTATCATACATTCACCGAGTTCCACAACTTCGCTTGGTGTTTTTATCACGAATGATAATGCACAATGGTCGCTGTCATACTCAATTGTGCGTAGGCAGTTTCTATTTTAGTCTGTTAGTATGTGTATGTTTAAGTCGTGTGTCAATAAGCACAATATCGAGGAACGATCCCCCTCTGGGGAAAGAAGGATATTCTGTAGCTAGCAGGTCAGCCTTATATTCAATGTGATGTTGATCTAGCCAACTAGCTAGTTGATTTCCTCTCGTGTTGGATATGCTATTTCCGCAATTTGGGTGTTTAGCATTCAAATCGCCACCTACAATGTAATAGTTCCCTTCCGAGTAAAGTTGTAAGCATTGGAAAAGAGTCTCTAGCTCCACTATAAATAGATTTTGTTGATGTGCTTCTGGCGCGTAGGCAGATATCACATACATCCCCCTACCTTGTCGGAGGGGTATGTGCATAATGCACGCTTCAAGCACCTGAAATCTGCGCATCTCACCACTGTATATTACCTTATGTTGAAGTTCTTTTTTAACAAAGATTGCCACCCCTCCTCCTTGTGTGGAGTTGGGTCGGTCTCTTCGTATAATGTCGTAGTTTGTGTGACATCGTTTATGCCTCTGATTCAGCTTAGTTTCGCTAGCCAGAAGCACGTCAGGACTTTCGTCTTGCAACAGTTTAAAGAGAGCGGCTCTTCTCTCGATTCTGATAAGTGAATTTACATTCACGACTAAAGCCTTAATTGTGCTTTCTGTTGGGGGTTTATATTGACGGCTGGCTAGACAACTGCGAATAGACCGAGTCGAGTCTAGTGTCATGGTCTTTTATTTGTTTCTGCATTTGTGTCATCTGCGTCTGTATAGCGAGCAAGGTTGTGAGCACATCTGCTGGTGTTACTGTTTCTGGAGGCACAGTATGTTGCGGCGGTACCCGTGTGGTGGGTTGTGGCGTGTTTCTCCTACCAGCTGTTACTTGAGCATACGAGAACTGGGGTGTTACATTTAGTGCTGATCGGCCTTGAACTATCGGGCGTTCTGATTTTCGTTGCTGTGAAAACTTTTTTTCCTGTAGTTCGCGGAACTTAGGACAGCCTCGATAATTAGCGGGGTGTCCCTCACTTTTACAAACTGCACACTTTAGAAGAGATCTGTCCTCTACCCTTTCTTTACCTAACGTGCATTGTTCTGCGCTGTGGTCCTGTCCGCATCTTACGCATCGATACTGTATTTCGCGGTTTGCTGCTGAGTGCCCGAACCTTTGTCAGCGAAGACATTGGATTATATCTCTGCCTTTTTTCAATTTGTCCCATGTGACAATTTGATGGTTCAGGATAGTGATTTTCCTAAGTCCACCAATTTTGCTCCCAGGGCCCAGCTGCACCAGGAAGAATGATATTTTTCGATTCTCTCGTCTAGCCCTAGCTGTATTGAAAGGTTTTACCGCGATAAACTCAATATCATTACAGTTAAGCTCTCGTAGCGTTTGTAATAGAACTCCTGGTTCTGTTTCAGGGTCGACGCCTTTTAGTAGAACTGTTATATTCTTTATTTCTTTCGGGGTGTACGTATAAAATTCCGCGGTGGCCCGTTTTAGCACATTTTTCATTTTTTCGAAATCCTTAACCGAATTTGTCTGTATGGCCAACCTGTTCCCTGTCAGTCTTTTAATTGAAAAATCTTCCCCAATAGAAAGCTTACATAGGCTTACCAGTTCGTTACAGTCCATATCTGTAATGTTGATAGGTGGCATCTTCGTTTTCCTTTTTGCTGCCTGTTGCTCTTGTTGTGGTTGTTGTTGCGTCATCTGTTGTGGTGGACATTCTTTTTGTTGGCTTGGCTTCTGTTGTGCACATTGTTGCTGATTCTGCTGTTGTTTCGCTATTAGCTGCTCCTTTTCAGCAAATTCGTTTTTCCTGCGACGCTTCTCTGCTAATTGCGCCCTTGCTCGGGCTAGCCTTGTTTCAAGATCGCTGATTTCATCTTCTTCGTCCTCAGTGTCGGTAGTCGCTAAACATGCAAACATGTTATTGGTGAGATGGCTGTTATATTCTTTATTTCTTTCGGGGTGTACGTGTAAAATTCCGCGGTGGCCCTTTTTAGCATATTTTTCATTTTTTCGAAGTCCTCAACCGAATTTGTCTGTATGGCAAACCTGTTCCCTGTCAGTCTTTTAATTGAAAAATCCCCCCTATAGAAAGCTTACATAGACTTACCAGTTCGTTACAGTTCATATAAGTAATGTTGATGGGTGGCATCATCGTTTTCCTTTTTGCTGCCTGTTGCTCTTATTATGGTTGTTGTTTTGTAATCTCTCGCGGTGGATATGCGGGGCTTTTCAGGGCCCGAAGAGCCACGCATCGCTTGAACCCCACCATTACCAGCAATACAACTTACCTTAAAGTTGAAATTTCGGCAAGATTGTACAATCTTACTAGAGCATTAACCGCCACCCAATTAGCTGGAATCATTTCGGTTATCCCTACGGATAACCGACATAAATATATATTAGGCAGCTTACCTTTTTTGGGGGCTTTTCCAAGCCTCTTCTCCACGGTCACTCCCGAAAGCATAATTCATGGCAAGATTATCATCTTGCCATGACATCAATTCAGCATCACCACGAGCTTCCGCGACCGAACAATGGATGGCACATATCTACCAATACACGCTGATCTTTCCGTGTGTTATCTTTGTACCCATTCATTGACCTAGCATCATTTCGGGTTGCTTGCACATCTGCAAGCCAGATTTTCAACGGCATGTCTATGATCTATCTTTCCTACCAGTAAAGAAGATCAAATTAAACATTGGCCTTTCAGGCGCGCATATTTACTTGTATCTCAGCATGACCGATTTTATGATCCGTTGCCGTTTCTCGGAACGATCACCAGCATCGGTCACGACCACCAATTTTAGTTTACACAAAGTAAACACTCAAGCGGATACTTTCGCCTGACAGTCCCTTCAACGGGATTAACATATCCCTAAGACAACATACATCACCGAAATATGTTTACTTTAAATGATCTGGCAACGGCCATACCTAATGCTTGATTCATTATTCCAAGATAGATTCCTGCCTTCGGAAGGGGTTTTATTGACTCACGTCAATCAAAGAATCTATCCCTTGCGGATGGCGGCAGTTTATCTTGCCCAAACATGTAGCAGCAGATTCGATTTGCTACATGAGTTTTTCCCTGTTTCCTTTTGTTTTGGACCTTCGCCATTGGCAGCGAATCCTTTAGGTTGGTTTTTGTTGGATGTGTGTAAAGAGACATCCAATAGTCGGTCAGATGTTATCTCTCATCGAGGACGGTGTATGAGCGCTTGTGGAAAATTCATGGAGACCGAATTTTACCATGATACGTGTACATACTGGTCGACTCGTAGCCCGATAGACAGGGTTAGCCGCGCATTCTACAACGAAGTTCGTATTTCCGGGAAGTGTGTGCGATCCCTCATTAAATTTAATTAAGTTCAAAATACCCAATAGAAAATACGTGAACAATTAAAACCCAAATGGTGTAAACCCTACCGCGAGTGCTCAATAAATTTTAGACAGATTACCAACAACATTGTCGTGTATTATTTCTTCTCGTTGTGCTCGTTGGCTGTGAATTTCGGTGGGAGTGTTGCTGAACCCAGCCCATGAAGGCGTATTAGATAGACACTACCCACAGATATCCTTTTTGTTAGGTAGGCTTCTATTGTGCATATTGTTGCTGATGTTGTTTTACCATTAGCTGCTCCTTTTCTGCCAATTCCTTTTTTCTGCGACGCTTCTCTGCTAATTGCGCCCTTGCTCGGGCTAGCCTCGTTTCAAGATCGCTGATTTCCTCCTCCTCGTCCTCAGTGTCTGTAGTCGCTAAACATGCAAACATGTTATTGGTTACATGGCCGTCATTATATGGAACCGGGGGGAATGTATTGTCCTCTTCCATTTTTTGCGCCTTTTCGAGCAAGTCTGTTATTGCCTCGTTTGGCTTGTTGACTTTTGTTGTCGCTCGTATTAGTGGGGAGCTCGCCGGGCGTTTTATTAACGCGAACTTTGATTTCAATTTTTTAATATTTTGTTTCTTGTCTGCCATTCTGCATGCTGATGGTCAGTACACCGAGCTTCTTGCATCCAAGATAGTTGGCCAGTCTTTGTTGTAAACCAGTTATTAGTTTGGCTTCACTTTGTAATTTCACTATATGTTTTAGTTCCTTTTGTTTCTTTGTTATTTATATTTATTGTTTTTGTTTTGTTTTTCTTTTACTTTAATTTTTTTTTTTTTGTTAAACACGTGCTCACATGCACTCTCACAGTTGATTAGTATTAAACGGTGTTTGTTTTGACTGTCAAAACACATGGCTTCGTTCTCTTTTATTTGTTTATATTTATGTATAATAACTTTGTTTTGACTGTTCTTGTCACTAGAATTGATTTATTTATAAACAGTCTTATTATTTCAAATTTCACTCGCGACTCATAAAAGTAACTTTTACATATATCTCGATCGCCGAATTGAAAACACGTCCGCACTCGGTCAGTGTGTTTTAATATGTTTGTGTCTTCGATACTGAATGTATGAATGAATGCAAAAATGTGAAAATGTGAATGGAGGTTGTATGTTTTGATTTTGTGTATACTTGTTTTATTTCGCTGGTTTCTTAGGGGGACAAATACGGTGGCGGGGTTACTTCCTAACAAAACTCCCCCCTTCGTAACAGGCTCACCCTATTTAATAAGTAATTTGTCAGGTCGTTCGAGCCTGGGGATTTTTTAGGCTTTATAATTTTAAAAAATTTTCTGGTGTATCCTTGAGAAGACTCTAGATTTAAGGCAGAGCTTTCTTAATTCAACTCTACTAAATACTCAGTACTTGGTACTAAGTGCTCAGTACCTAAATACTTGGGTTGGCCAATTCAGCGGTTTTTGCTTCAGCTTGTTTTTTTTTACCTGTATCCATATTCGCAGCTTGGGGTGGGTAAATAGCATCAAAGTGTTGAGCTAGCGTTGTCACTATCTGGTCGGAAGTTTATTGATTGTGGCATTCTTTGGGATTCCCAAGAATCTATCTACCTCTTTAGAGGGTTAGGGGCAGGATTTGAATGGAAGAAGCTGTTTTTGTAGACACTCGGTTTTCCAAGTCGCTACTTGATTCCTAATTATGATTTTAAGTACCCCCGAGATTCTTATATGTTAAGTCTGCGAATTTTTTTATTGTAGTAATGGAACGTTCTCTTCAGCTGTTTCTGCCTAACGAGCGTCGTTATGTAATCTGTAAGATGTTTATATTTTCTCATATGCTGCGAAACTTGCGCCAACACCAGAGTTGAAAATGAATTTATGTTTCCCTATTTCAGTATTAGACATATTACGTTTTGTGGTATGTTTTAATGCATTTAGATTCATTCCTAGGCAGTTTTTCTAAAGGATCTATATTTTCTTGTTTTCACAATCTCTAGCTTTGATTGCTGTGAATTTATTTTTAAGAGTGCCTAGTACTCCGAGAAAGAGGCAATTCGTTTTACAGTCTGCTCTTGATTGAGTAGATGGGGCGAATTGTGGAAGTGATCGAGATACGATAAATTATTTGGGTAAGATAGTTCTTACCCACACAGCCGGACGATGTTGGCGTCACTCGTCCAGCCAAGCGGAGAACACTCTTCTGTTGGTTGTTATTAAGAAGTTATCCCAGCTGAATGTCCCACGTTTAGATCACCACCTATTGTAGCCGCATCTAATTGTACTCTTCAGTTGCGCTGTTTATTAAAGTCTCCCTTAAAAGATTGTGTGTTTGTGTTGGTCGGTAAAGATAGCAACCCTACCAACATAGTCTTAGGAGAGCCATCAGCCATAATTTTCACTTTATTAAAAATGTTTGCGATTGTTAGATTTTTGTCAGTTTTCTAATTATTGATAGAGGTACCTGTGGGGAGATATTTTATGTAGGGTGTACCGACGTACGGCACTGCTTCACTAAAATCCCACTTGCTGTTGAGAAACTACGATCAATATGCAACCAGGACACAGGAACAATTAAAACTCTTGTGGATGGTCGGTGAACATTGGTTTTATTGTTAATGAATTCAATTTTATTTTACACAGCTTGAATATTAAAAGGTCTTCACACGATATTCAACTCCACGACTTAATCGAATGTTAACTAAACTTTTGTTTTCCACCAGAGGTCACGTTTAATAAGTGTTCGCGTGATTCTTCAAACTCCCCCAGCAACGACCTCGGTACGTGCGTTCGATGCGCGATTACAAATCTGTTGCACTCCACATCCACCAGCCGCGATGATCCTGGATATTCATTGATATGGGAGGAGCAATTCCGATCTTTTCATTTATGCCGGCCAATGAGCGAACGACTTGAGTTTCCAATAGCGGAATTTCCCCGGCGAATGTACAGGTCAGTATGAAAACCCATTCGTTGGACATCATGACAATGCAGACGCGAAGGGTGCCTGAAAGAAAATCTTACTTACCCAGTGGCCATGGGCCAACGGATGGTAGATAAAGTAAACACAGTAAGGTTACTGTGTGTTCGGTTTAGCCAGTACGACATGGGAACCTAGTGGTGTTTACTTAATCGCTCACAATCATGCCGTTGTAGGTTATAGATATTTCGGTGACGATAGGTCAACTGAAAATTTGGTTATCATGGCTGCGGCTAGGGTAACTATTGTTTAAGCAAAAGCAATGGTACATGGGTACGATCATGAGGTACGATTGTTTAAATAACAATCATGTTCATGTATAATTCGATAATCGGTTGCTGTCCGATAATGGGGAATTGGTTGCAACTGTTGCGAAGCTAATGGATATGGGGGCAATGTTGGGCGAGGAATTGGTAGAAGGGACACGATCATGGGTATGTTTGTTGGAATAGCAATCAAAATCCTGTCCGATTCAATGGTAGGAAAATTATCGGCTGCAGCTGTGTCAACAAGTACGCTGGTCAGCATGTATTCTTGGACCAACAGATAGTTGGAACAAGAACACGTTGCTAGATTGGCGTGTGTTTACCAATCGAGATTGCTGACGAACTCAGCCGATTGAGTTGGTAAGGTTCATGTAATATGAACAGAATGATGGTGATATGCTGGGGTTTAACTTTCAGGTAAGAAATGGTCGAAAGAGAGCTTTGTGCTGCTCGTATGTAGGTAAGTAGGAAGATTTGAGGTGAGTGTGAGACAGGTTAATTTAAAGGGAATGGGTGGTTCTTTGGAAATGGCTTAAAGAACCCCCACATACCCTTGATTGATTTCAATCTTAAGGGGTTGTATTCGTTCATTTTGTGTCGGTATTTCAGATGTGTTTCGTGTATGCAGGCGGCCGCTATATTTTTTAGTCAGAGCTTATCCCAACGCCGTGCTTCCTCGACGCGACCGAGGGAAGAGCGTGGAAAGTCTTTTTTCACCATTTGTTACTTAAATGAAAAACTTTTATTTAAAATTTATTGTAGCACTAATCTTTTATTTTTTTAACGTCAAATATTCTCACACACAAAACACATACCAACAACCTTCCTTGTTGGAAGTACATCTATTTCTTTTTACTCTTTTTTACAAATCAAAACGCTTCCTCGTTGGAAGTTTTATTATTCCTGCCTTCCGTGTCGGAAGTCTACTTATTACTGTTTTTACATTTTTGATTTCGTATGAACAAAATCATACAGTTGCCCCCAGTTACCTAATGGGGGTGATTCTTGTTAACCGAAAAACTATTGCAAAACATGCAGCTGCTTAGGATAACGGAAATTGTATTAACTCTTGTTATGAAATGTATGGCTGGAAATTTGGTATGTGTGTGTTATGTTATGTTATGCAAACTTGAGTATTAGGGGGATGATGAATGTATTTCCAATGTATGAAGTATTGTAATGGAATTGAATTGATTAGTATGCTAATGTAAGAACTATGGAACTTGAATTGATTAGTATGTAAATGTATGCACTAGGGAAATTGAATAGATATGCAAATGTGTTTGAGGTAAAAGGATATCAAAGGATTTAGTTATTATATTAAGTGTATAAATGTAGATTAAGGGATTTTATGGTTAAATGGATATGTTAGGATTGAGGTAAGGATTTTGGGAAGACGGTAGGGCTGCGGAGCACTACAAGGAGATCTACTCTGTTGAGTGCAGCCCAAGAAATTGTGCTATTTAAAGACCTAATCCGATTACTTGATCCGAGTACTACTATTTGAAGCTGAGCGGTATTAGACCTACCTGCCCGATACTCGCCGTATACGCTGCTATTTGGGCTATTAATGTAGACACATTCTTACCGAATATTTCTTTAGACAAACTGAAGGACTCAGCTATTGCTCCGTGTGCCTGGTCGTTATTTGGATGTTGTGTGCACTGGGTGGCGCCGTGCTACCTTGTTCTGTGCAAAACAGGTCTATATAGCTGACGCCTAGTTGTATGACACTTGACTTGCTAGCTCTTAGGTTCGGCTGTTCGTTTCGGGCGAGACTTTTTTCTTATCGAATTTGGTGAGTTCGGCTTATTTTTTGTTAAATTCTGTGTATTTAGGACATACTTAATAACTTGTGGGATGGCTGTTGTCACAAACCCAATGATTCCGACAGATATGCTATTCGAATTTAATTGTTTGTAGTTTCTCACGATGTCTCATATTTTACCCATCAACAAAGTACAGAGACAATCGCTACACATGGGAGGATTACCTTTGGAAAATGTACGCTTCTCACATGGACAGCTGTATGTGGCCTGCTCTCACACCACTAAACCTTCTGATTTATTTGTATACGGATCAGATTGACAAACAAAAAATATTGTTTTCGCGAAATTAGTGCAATAAAGACACATCACAATAAAAGCACTTTCTTTCATATACAACGCAACGGCTCGGTAATAGGTAGTATTATATAATTTAGAGCACTTGCCAAGTGCAAATAAGTTAATATAAGAAGAAAAAAGATTTGCAAACAGGATTTTGCTTTTAGCATTCAGCATTTATGTGGCGCAACGTTAATAACCTTGCCCGTAAAAAAAAATTATTATGGCAAATCTAACAAGTCTCAAAACTTGCTAAATAAGGCCAAGACCGGATCCCGGTTGTAGTGCCGATGATGATGATGATTATAATGATTAAGCATTTAGCTTTGATTTGAAGCCATTGAAACCACTCACAAACTTTGATATTAAATGAAACGTTGTATTTGTCGTGGACGACTACAATGTTTAAGATATTAAACCAACAGAAACAAGAGATTGACGTTCGTCTGCATTCTAGTTCAGTGATGAACGCAGTACTCACATACCCCGTTCCTTCGTAGTAAATTAAATGTACATAATTCAACGCGTAACCGGTGACATTCTAAACCCTACTGTCGGCACTTGTTTTAACTGAAAAAGCGCCTTTAAAATAAGCTGCTCACAAAAAGTTATATACTCGAATTGATATAAAAACAATCTTGCTTTTTGCTTCCCATTCGGCTCGAAATATTCTAAATCCGCTGTTGCATACACCTTTATTTACAATAAGATGTGGTGACTTTCATGATACCCCTGACCGCATCGAGATATAATTATGCGAATCTATTAAGCCTATTTATACGGTAATCCAAATGTTTATATATTAAGTTGCTATCATTCTCATTCGCAGTTGTTTGGTGATTTGAGACTGATTAAGTCATTTTTTGCGGAGATGGATTTTCAGGGTAAGAACGTATTGTACGTCGGTGGCTTTGGAGGCATTGGATTCCCGACATGTAAACTTTTGATCAAACGGAATATTGCAGTGAGTTGAAGATATCCTTCGAAATTCTGAATTAATCTATCCTTTTACAATTCCATATTTGCAGGCTTTGATCATCGCAGATCTGCAAGAGAATGCCGCTCATATAAAAGAACTAACTTCTTTGAATCCCTCTGTAAAGGCAACTTTCATGAAACTCGATTTGTGTAATAAGGATGAGATCGTTGCCGTTGTCAAGGAAGCAGTCGCTAAATTAACGAACATTGACGTATTGATTAATGGCAGTGGAATTATTAATGAAAGAAACCCGGATAAGGCGATCATGGTGAATTTGGTACGATTTTTGTTATCAGAATCACGTAGAATTTTTTAGGTTAACATCCCTTTGCTTACAGCTTGGGTTAATCCATACTACACTCAACGTTATCCTACATATGGATAAGGGTAACGGGGGACGAGGAGGAATGGTCGTGAATATTGCCTCCGTCCTTGGATTAGAGCCTGGTCGAGCGTATGCTGTTTACACAGCTTCAAAACACGGTGTTCTTGGTTTTAGCCGATCAATCTCGGTGAGATCCCTTCTACAAATGCTCACTTATTAACTGATTTCCTAACCAACTCTGTAGGATCAACACTACTACGACAGAACTGGCGTATCAATCATCACAATTTGTCCGGGCATAACAGTTACTAGTATATGGTCTACAGGCGCTGAGTCAGGTACATTTCCGTATTCCGACCCATTTTCAAAGGACATACTACACTCAACGTTATCCCACATATGGATAAGGGTAACGGGGGACGACGAGGAATGGTCGTGAATATTGCCTCCGTCGTTGGATTAGATCCTAGTGAAGCGAATGCTGTTTACGCAGCTTCAAAACACGGTGTTCTTGGTTTTAGCCGATCAATCTCGGCGAGATCCCTTCCACAAGCCGTCACTTATTAAACTGATTTCCTAATAAACGCTCTAGAATCAAAACTACTACGACAGAACTGGCGTATCAGTCATCACTATTTGTCCAGGCATAACAGTTACTAGTTTATGGTCTACAGTTACTGGCTCAGGTATATTTCCGTACTCCGACACGTTGTCAAAGATGTTTTTCTCGGTAAAGAATCAGTCAGCTGATGGATGTGCGGTAAATATAATGAAAGCTATGGATACTGGTAAGAATGGCTCGGTGTGGATTCTCGATATTGAACAATTGGAGGAAGTGAACTTTCACAAATATTGGACTCCAACAATGATGGATCCTAAATAGTGGGTCCAACCTGTTCTCTTTGATATAAGAAGTAGGATCGTGTTTTCCACGCGTTCGACCTCAAAGTGCTAATTTTTAAAAAGCTAGAGGTGCCCCCCCCCCCCCCCCCCCCCCCCCCCCCGCCGACCCACTCGCCAGCTTTCGTGGACTGACTGAATTTTCAGTTGTTAACCAGATTTACCTTGATCAGCGAAAGCAATTAAATATTTTACCGGTGGTAAATCACCTCTCGATTTCATCGTGTGCCACAAAACCCTAGTCCACAATGGAAAATACTAGACACATTTATCGTATTGTTCGCATCTTTGTATTAAAAGTCATTCAAAAGCACGATATCATTTTACGGATAATTGAGACATTTGGTTTACGACTGAAGATCGGAAAATTTCCATATAGTTCGTTCAAGGTAAAGAGTCGAGATAAATTCCTCAAAAGGAATGGCAGGAATTCCTATATCACGTTAGTGCTGGAATTCAACATGTTGAGAATATAGTACTGATCCGAAGAGCCATGTGATTTTACATACAGAGGAGTGGCTTGGTGCGTATTTGGCTAGAGTTCAAGTAAGAGACTTGTATGAATTGACAACTAAAAAAAATTCTAAATAACAAACAATTTTTCCTCAGGTCGTTGATTTATACCTGGGATGTTCAATAAAGCTTGACATCAATGCGATAAATCAGTCGTATCGCAACTAAGGTCAGCGGCGACGTAAGTGGACGGAGGTAAAAAAAAGAAAACAAAATACGGTACTCGGGTACGTAATGAACATATATCAAAACAAAGTGGTCCATAATATGGAAAAAATAAAATATATCAAACAGGGTTGTAAGTCATGTCACAGAGAGAGCACAATCTACAGTCAAATTTCCAAGCCGAGCGTTACAAATATAAAACAATTAAAGACATGGACACTGTGACTAATAGTACTGACGAAAATAATGCAAATTTTACTCAATATTTAGGAGGTGGAAACCATTAGAACCATCGATGACATCGGTTAAAGAAGAGGAAGTCAAACCAGTAAAGCATGTTTACGAAAAGATACCACTGAAAGGACAGGATTGTTGGTGATGAATCATGGCAATTTAAGGAAGCCTTCGCTTCAACACAGTGTGCCAATTCTCAGGAAGACGCAACATGAAACAAGTATGTCAATTCCTGGGAAGTCGCTTCGCAAGTGCATACTCAACATCGGAGGTAGTGAGTACAAAAGGCGAAGAAAATTATAAAACGCTTGAGCTACATATTCAAGTCTCTAAGCGATCCGCTGTACAGGTCAACACAACGCCACAAATCCAACGGGGGGCATAAAAGCCTCCACAGGGGCAGCCCCCAATGCTCGAGAAACTACTTAGTCTCTCCCGCGTGATTGACGATATTCGATCCCGATATGAAAAACTAACAACCGATGCTTAGAGGGATGGTTTAGTTGTAGTTTAGTGAGGGCAGAATCAGAAGTACAAGCGATAGAACTTAACAATTATCTTAAAACTATATATATAAGAATATAAACTATGGTTAAAAAGAAAAATATGCGGGGGGGGGGGGGGGGGGGTAATGTTTGTCGGCTTAGTTACTGGGTTTATCCATCCATTATCACCCATTCATTCACTCCGCTTAGTACAGGATGTAAGAGTATAGACGGGGCGGGCGGGGTGAGGGGGGGGAAGAGAGGAGATGTAATTTGACAGCAGTAGAGGTAAAGTTAAATTCGAAGGAGGTAGGGTAGGAGTTTTCCCGCTGCAGCATTCGCGAAATGGGTTCATTAGAGCCATACGAAGTGTGGTGGGAGGGCTGATAAAAGAGGTGAGGGTTTCGCAGGTTACGGGGGTTAGTGAGAAGTGGAATGAATGATGGACTCATTTTCATGGGATATGTAAGGCATACGCTTCAAAATGGATCCCAAAATTAAAGTTATCCTTTTAAACGTCAACTCCCTCGTTTCGCTATCAAATCGTATGATAGTATCTGATTTCATAACGGATAACCGGGCGGGGGCGGTTCTTTAACCGAAACTAGTTTGCATCTTTGTCACCGTCCTGCTGTTACGTGGTAACTTCCCTCCGCCGCCCTTATCTCGGCGAGAAAGTAATAAGAAATTAACCGGCATACTTAACAAATAACCGTTAAACTATTTCAAACCAAATTTAAATACAATTATGCTAAAATTAAATAAACACAAAACACCACGTACATACATTGTGATTTACACATACACTACACAAAAATATTTACAAAATAAATTAAACACATTAACTTAAACGCTTTTAAACATACATAAAATATATTGAAATTGGTATAAGAAGTTATAATCAATAACTATAGCCGGTGTATAAACCCAGCTCTATTCGCCGACGACGGCTTCGAACAGTTTCGGAGTTGATCCTGGCCGAATTTCTTAGCCGAGACAACGGTACCAGGGATCAAAGTATGTAATAGCAGTGGATGCCGTGTTTTTGTCAAGAGAACAGTTGGTTGAAGTTTGGTGTTTTTGTAAGTAACAGTCGAAAGTTATAGAGTGAACCGTGAACTTTTTGTCAAATTGTTGAGCGTAAAAAATAAAAAGAAGAGGAATGGTTACGGTTCGGGGTTTGGTTCGTTTCTTGTTTTTTGAGTTCGATTTTGTGAACGTTACGTCAAAGCGGGAGTTATTTGAAAAAAAAATCTATTATTATTTGGAGACATATATACATGCATTGTTTTTTTTTTTTTTTTGTAATGACTTCTGGATTGGTTTGGTGAATTTGAAGTTCGACATCTGCGTGGTTGTTCCTTGTTTCGGTTAAGGATTGCGAACTGCTGTTGGTGTAATGTGTTCTGGCGGAACTGTCGCTGCAGTTAGTTGTGCGAAGTCAGGACAAACTCCTTGGATGGTGGAGTCGAAAATTCTGGTAAGTCGGGAATTATGATCGTTCAGATCGTATCCGTAAATTCGGATATCATCTACATAGGCGATACATTTGATTCCTTGGAGACCTGTGGCGGTTCTTTAATACATTCCCAAAGAACCTCCCATCCTCTTAAATTAACCATCTTCCAAACCCATAATACTTACCTGCATTCGAGCAGCTTAAGCTGTCTTTCAAATAACTTTCACCTGAAAGTTAAACCTCATTAAGGCATGCATCACATTGAATTTTTCCGTTTCTGAACCGTACCATATCTCCATCGGCTCGGCTTGTCAGCAATTATAATAGATAAATACTAGCTGGCCAGCGTAATTGTTGACATAGCTATAGCGGATGGTTTCTTGCTACGGTTCATATCCATTTATTGCCCCAGTCCCAAGGTTCGCAACACTTGCGACCAATGCCCTTTGTCGCTTATCTACCGATCATGGGATTTGGGCACTAATATGATTGACGTTAGACAATCATAACCCAGATCATGCCGAACGATGCTCCGGCCTGTAAAACAAAAAAAAGCTACCATAGCCTAGGTCATAGGCGAGCAAACCATCGGTTTGCTTATTGCCACGAAACATCTATAGCCTACAATGGCATTAGCATGAACGCCTAAGTAAACACGATGTGCATATCATCGTGACCCTTGAAATAGCGTTTTTGTGTATCTCGAAGCAAAAACCTATTTCGTTCTCAGGCGCAGGTCATCAAAGATTTATGGCCCTCGAAATAGCGTTTCTGTTTATTTAAGACACAGAAACCTATTTCTCCCTTCGGCGATTTTTCGCCATCGCATATCTCTATAATACCAATTCATTACACCAGCCCATGTTTATATACGAACGATATTGTTTAATCTTACGGATTTTTCACCAAAATAAAAGGAACATTCAAATGAATTCAGTGCGTTTGATTTTTCTTGTGGGACAATTTTGGCAGCAGACATCGGTGGTGTTTTTATGCAACCTGTATCCTTGCTGATGCCAACATAAAAACAACCTACAGACCCATAAGTACATTGTTCATAAGCATAAATCCGAAGGGCAGTCGATTATATTCGTAGGGTCCCAATGGGGTGCTGAACGCTGTTTTTGCCTTGTCGCTATTGTCCATGCGTATTTGACGGAAACCATTCGCTAGGTCTAGGGTGCTGAAATATTTAGCTTTGCCCAGGTGGTCCAAGATATCAGTAATATTGGGTAATGGGTACGCATCTCCAGTTGTCAGTTTATTGAGAGCTCTAAAACCAACGATCACTCTCCATCGTTTGCTCCCATCAGGGGCTGCTTTTTTGGGCACTAGTAGGAGAGGGGAATTTCAAGGACTGAAACTTTATTGTACCACTCTATCCTGAAGCAGCTCTTTCACCTGTTTGTGAATTTCCTTCTTGGAGCTTGTGGGGGTATAAGTGGTGGTGCCTACGTATGGCACGGGATTCACTCTACCCGCCAACGCTTACGCCGTCCAAAATTGTCTATCAATAAGAATGAATGAAATGCACTGGTGTTGATTGCATATTAATATTTTCTTTATTTAACATTCACTGATTCACATGCACCAATAAATTGAAACAGTTTCCTTGAGGATTATTATTTAATATTAATTACACCGACCTTTTTGTGGCAAACGTAAAACTTTACGCGAACGATAAAATTCTCCGCATTGACTCTTGACTGTGATTTTACAAGTGATTAAATTTGGTTTAGCGCGAGCGACGTGACTGCACGTGTTAGTGGTTGGCTAGCGACTGGCGTGAATTAGGGTTGAAATTCATATTTCTTTCTACACACAGGACAACCAAAAGAGACCATGCCTCTGCTCTCTCAACCTCACGCCCGTCAAAGTATGAGTAACTTTTGTTAATAGGGTAATTGACGGACACGAAGAATGAGAGAACAGAAAACATGATATGCTGTGATCTCGGGGTAGCTTTCGTTTCGTGTGTTGGTATCAGATGCAGCTACTGACACGACCTACTGACCCAATGATACGGCTATGGTGTAGTTAAAGCGCATTGAACCGTGGAAAGAAATACGAATGAAAGGAAACCTTGCGGATGTTACTCCCCTGCAAAGAGAGATCATTGATCCCAAGCGAATGGGTGATCTGAGGGAAAGTCGATAGAACGCCGCTGATGTTTGGGAAATAATTCGCGTTAGAACCAGACTCTAAGACGCTGAAATTACCCCAGCTATTTTGCTATGTTGCAACAGCGTCGTTCTTTTAGACTTGTTGTTGCTAACCGACATTATGAGATTTCCGATGGGAAACTCATAGTTAGCAAGAATGGAGTTGCCGTATGACATTTATGTAGCTAAACTCAATTATGCATTATCTGCAAAGGATGATGAGTTTAGCTATACATCCGTTTGAAATGTTTTACAGGGGAATACATATAATGGAAATTGGTAAGTATGACGCGCTGAAAGCGGTCGAAATTAGGTGGAAATGTTGGTTGGAATTGTGGGTTGTTTTTCATGTAGAATAGAGAAACCCCCCACAAGCTATCTGGGAGGCGATACCATTTTATATGGAGAGGTGGCTTACCTTCTTCAGTGATGATTTGGTGATCTATGGCATCAGTATATGTGAGGTAGCCCACTCGAGAAGAAAACGGTTATTATAAGTGCGTGTTATAATCCAAAGCCGTGCTTCCTCGACGCGACCGAGGGAAGAGCGTGGGCGTTTTTGTGCCGAACCGTAATGATAGGAATTTATTGAATTGTCCACGAATGACGTGTCTATTAATTAACAACACTTTATCGAATTCACTTAAATGAAACTATCAATTACAATTTTAAAAACACACAATTTATTATTCTTGTTTTGACCGAATAGAATATCAAAGATTTAATCATCTTCCTTTCATCAAGCAACACACGCTTGCTTCTACAAATTCCAAATGCAACTCCTCGTACGAAAGTACAAAACTTTTTCATTTACATTTACTTCTTCTAGAAGTTTCCCTTTTTTGTATGAACGAAATCAAACGGTTTTTTGCTTGTGCGATTATATACATGGCGATGATTCATATATCATGTTAAGCAAAAACGATTTTGATTGATTGATTGAATAACGCATTTATTGTACAATAATTTAACAAATGTTGACTTAGGACTAAAATGCTAAATCCTATTTTACAATCTTTTCTTATTCTTAAAATAATTTACTGACTCTACACGAGCACTCTAAATTACACGATACAATTTTATGTAATGCCTTTCGGCGTACAATAATATTTTTATATTTTTATATTTTTATATATTTTCTATTACCCGAATATTTTAGAAGACGAAGTTCTCTCTGGGTTTTTTTTTTTTTTTTTTTTTTTTTTTTTTTTTTTTTTTTTTTTTTTTATAAATAATATAAGGTAAAAAAGTTTATAAAACAATTAATAACAAAAAAACAAAAAATGTTAACATAAAGAAATTTTAAAACGAAAAGGAATCTAAATGAAAAATGGAAATGAAAAGGAAGAATAAATAAATATGAAAAGGGAAGTGAGGAATGGGAAGGGAAGGCGTAGCGTCTGAAGATGTTACTATATTTGGGGATATTAAATCCTTTCTTCATTGTCAATCCACCACGAAAAGCGTGGTAAATAATAGGGACTCCGTGCTTGTTTTGGATAAGACCTTTTCTATCCAATAGAGGGAACGCTTCTGGTGGGATAAACCCATTTTGGAATGTATTCTCCAGGTATATGTCATTGGGGTAGTATGCTCCCGAGATAAGATTATTTTCGCTGCACATTGCCCTTGCAGTGTGACCACGAATAATTTTGATAATGAAATTGTCTATCCTATTCAGTCCTGATTTGTCATACAGTGTCTTATTAGGATAGAATTTCCTGTATTGAGACTCAGGTGTTCTATGTAACCCGAGGCAGGAACGCAAGCACTGCCTCTCGAACATGCGAAACTTTTCCATGTAGGATGGGGAAACGTTGAACCATACCGGGCAACCATACACTAATATTGGACGAATAAATGCTGAATAGGAAATTATTTTAACTTTGTGATCGGTAGCCTTTTATATTTCGGGATTAGAGAACAAAAACAAATATTGATCATCGAAAATCACTTTATTGTTTTTTAAAATATTCCCCATGAAGATCTATACACTTTTGCATGCGTTTGAACCAATTGTCGAAGCACTTTTGCCACTCTGATTGAGGTATCTCCAACACATGCATTCTGAATGCAGCAACCGCTTCTTCAGGTGTCGAAAAACGTAGACCTCTCAGTTTGTTTTTTACGTACGGGAATAAAAAGAAGTCATTCGGTGCCAAGTCAGGACTATACGGCGGATAACCCATCAAATCGATGTTTTGGGTGCTCAAAAATGCAGTTGTCGCAGCCGATGTGTGAGAGCTCGCATTGTCGTGGTGAAGAGTGATCCGTCTTCGGCGGTTGATTTTCCTGATTTCTTGGAAGACAACTGGCAAACAAATGGTTGTGTACCACTGTTCTGCGTTGTTCTAGTGGTACGGTTGCGACATGTCCAGTTTTTCCGAAAAAACAGGCGACCATTTGCTTGGAAGTGCTTCGTGCGCGAACAACTTTTGTTGGATTTGGCTCATCTTGAAACACCCAGACAGTCGACTGCTGTTTACTTTCGGGCTCATACGTGTAAATCCACGATTCATCACCTGTCACGATATCATAGACGTCTTTCGAAGCACCGCGACCGTATTTTTTGAGCATTTCTTTCGACCAATTGACACGAGCCTTTTTTTGGGCGGTTGACAAATTGTGTGGGATCCAACGCGAACAAATTTTTTTGACAGTCAAATGTTTATGCAATATTGAATGTATGCTGGTCCCAATAACGCCTAAGGTTGTCTCAATCTCACGATAGGTCACATGACGATCTTCCAATATCAGTTCGCGCACAGCATCAATGGTTTTCGGAACAACAACTGATTTTGGACGACCTTCACGAAATTCATCTTGGAGTGAACTACGACCACGATTGAATTCACCATAGCATCGATAAACACTGGTCCTTGATGGAGCTTCATCGCCAAAAATTGAATTAAGTTCATCCATGCACCGTTGCTGAGTTAATCCACGCCGAAAGTTGTAAAAAATAATCGCACGAAAATGTTGACGATTTAATTCCATTTTTGGGCCGAGATGAATCTTTTAAGTTACTGTAAACAACACAAATAGCGCTCGTATGTCAAAACGTTCTGAGTGCGTATAACCTCAAAAATGTTCAACTTTACGACAGAGCTGTCAATTGCCGGATTGCAACACTAGGGTTGCACAATCCCGAAACATAAGAGGCAACCCTCGTAGGAGACTATTTCGAAACAGACTTCTTGTCATTGCATATGCACTTTTAGCTGCGGAGAGGGCAGCTGCTATGTGCTTATCAAAGTATAGGTATTGGTCCATCCAGATACCAAGGTACCTGACAACAGTTTTCATTTGCAGCGGAAGATTATTGCTTCCTACAATGGAAAAGTTTTTCCAATTATGCCTTGTATCTCTTGAAGCTGTAGAAAGAGGTGTTCTGAAAAGGATGGTTTCTGTTTTTTGGAAGTTAATTTTCAATTTCCAATCGTCACAAAAGCGTTTGATTTTATTGAAGTCTTCTTGAAGAAGTCTGTTAATGGCATCGATATTTTTTTCTGATCTGTACACTACAATATCGTCGGCGTATGCAATAGCATGATTAAGAGACCCAACTAGATCACTAGTATAAATATTGAAGAGAATGGGAGAGTTCACGGCTCCCTGCTGTAAGCCGTTTTTAATATGGAAAGTTTTATTGGAGATTTTGTCCCCACATTTTACCACAAATTGCTTATCCATTATCATATCGTAAATGATGTATAACAGATATTCGGGCAAACCTAGATTTGATAGCTTATATACAAGTCCTTCTAACCATACGGTATCGAAGGCCTTTTCAAAGTCAACCAAACATACGCCTGTGCATTGTCGTTTTGCCTTGTTCCACTGTATATCGGAAACAAGTTTTGTAGCTGCATGAACTGTGTCGTGGCCCGCTCTAAAGCCAAACTGGTTGCTCGGAATGATGTCGTTTTCATCACACCAGTTTATCAATGCCCTATTTATGATTTTCTCGAATATTTTGCTAATATTTGGAAGCAGACTAATCGAGCGAAGGTTAGCGGGATTGCTCCTGTCCTTGCCCTTTTTGGGGATGGGATGGACTACTGCTATTTTCCAACGTCTTGGAAAGTATGCATTATTTAGAGCGTTATTGAACAAGGTAGTGTAAATTTGCACCGCTTCCGGAGGCAGATGTTTAAGAACTGTATTCGGAATACCATCTGTTCCAGAGGATTTCTTGTTTTTAATGGATCTTAGGATGTCCATGAGTTCATTCTTATTCACAAATATATTTGTGTGCAAATTTCTAAGCGGCGCATCCGCTCTATTGTTTTCACTGAAGGTGGTGAAACTTTTGTTTTCGGAATGCCAACTTTGCCGTTCATTGTGCAGCGAAATATGGTTTTGGATAGCTCTGTTTTCGATATCGAGGTTAGAATGAATGGATTCATTCACTTTGTGTACTGCCTCGAAACAGGCGCCAATGGAGTTCGCTTTCTCTTGTGGATCCTCGACTACTATTAGTTCTTCGTTGGAGTTGATGTGTTCCGGGGTGAGTCCTGCGTTCAGCAATATTTGACAATTCTCGGGAGTCTTCGGGACTCGAAGGCAGGGAATGTCATTATGATCTATTCTTCTAAATACTTTATTTATTTGCGGAAACATATTCCCACCACTGGTTTTAATGGAGAGAATTTTACGTTTCCATTCTTCATTAATTACTGATCTGTAGTTGTCACGGATCAGCTTTTGAACGTTTTTAATCAATGACTTAATTGTCTTTATTTCTTGGCTATAAGGATCGCTGAACTGTCTGTAGAGCAGTTTGAGCTGGGAGAGCAGAGCGCTTTTTTGTCTATAGAGGGCGTCAATAGTTGAGTTTCTATATCTATTAAAATTCTCCTCCATGTGCGCCGCTTTTGGAATGGAACGGTGCATTGTTTTGATGACAATGTTGTCCATCGTTGAGAGATAATGATCTATTTCCTCATTTCGAAGGTTTCTATTAGTTGGAGGGTCTATGCCATTAGAGCATAGTTCTCTTTTTATTATGCGATCAAAGCGCGACCAGTGTGCTTTTCGGAAAACGAACGAATGTATCTGGTCGTACTGCTCAAGTATTGCATGTTCGTTTGGAACATGTAAAACGGCGCCGAGGCCGTAATGGTCACTATCATACCCGATTGTGCGAAGGCAATTTCGAGTATTTAGGACCGTGCCTAATAATTGTAGTCTGTCGTCAATCATAAGTAAGTCCAAAAAGGAGTTTCCTCTTGGATAAGATGGTGTAGTTGTAGCGTACAATTCTAGTTTATATTCTGTTGCATTTGTTTGCCACCAGTTGAACAGTGCATTACCTCTTGTGTTCGGCGTGATATCACCCCAAGCACTGTGTTTGGAGTTGAAATCTCCCGCCAGAACAAAATAATTGTTTTCCGAGTCTAACTTGAGATTACGAAAAAGGATATCCATTTCGCTGATAAATTGCGAACACTGAGGAGCTTCAGGTGCATACACGGATACCACGTATAGATGCCTTTGACTTTTCAAAGGTATATCTATAATGCAAGCTTCCAGCAGCTGAAATTTGTGTACAGCTGTGCTGTAAACGACCTTGTGGTGAAGGCCTTTCTTAATTAAGATAGCAACTCCACCCCCTTGTGTGGCGTGTGGACGATCTCGTCTAATGACTTTATAGTTTTTGTAGCCCAATTTGTGCCTCTGGTTTAGCTTGGTTTCGCTAGCTAGAAGCACATCGGGGCATTCGGCTTCAAGCAGGTTACCTAGATTATCCCTTCTTGCCACGTGGATTAGTGAATTCACATTCACAGCAATAATTTTTAGTGTTAAATTAGTTGGATAGTTCATTGTGGTATGTTGGGGTGTCTGAGAACAAGGACGAATAAATAATATCTATTCGGGCCGCTTGTTCAGTCAGTTTTTTTTCAAATCCAGCAATCTGTCCTTGTATGGCTAACAGGATTGCTCTTATATCTGAATTTGCCTCTGGAGCGGGCGCTTTTATGACGTTGCGTGAAAGTTCCGCCGTCGTTGTATTAATTGGATTACTAGCCATTTGAGAAAATGATATGCTAGGTGCGGAAGGTTTTGTGATATTACTTCCCTGTGCCGCGAAGTTTGAGTTTAATGGACTACCGGCAATTTGAGCGAATGATACACTAGGTGCAACGAAGTTATTATAAGAACGAACCTTCATTCGTTTCTCTTCTTCAAGTTGTTTTTTTTTAAATTCCAACTTGGCTTTTAGTTGTTGGAATTTCGGACAACCTCTAAAGTTGGCCGGGTGACCTGTATTTTTGCACAGGACGCAAGATAGTTTGCTTCTATCCTGAACCTGTTCTTTACCTAAGGGGCATTCTCCTACGGTATGATTGTTTTGGCACTTTACACATCTAAATTCCATACAACAGTTAGATGCAACGTGGCCGAATCGTTGGCACCGCATGCACTGCAACACACGGTCAGCCTTCCGTATTTTTTCCCAAATTATTGTTTGGTGGAAAATAACTTTAATATTCCTAAGTGCATCGACCTTGCTGTTGGGACTTAAGGAGACAATGAAGAACGGCAACTTGCGGTTGCGACTTCGGGAGAGAGAAGTGGAGAATGGCTTCACATCAATGAATTTTAAACTGTCATTCTCGACAGTTTGTAGTTCTGAGAGGAGTTCTTCCGAGGAAAAAGAAGGATCAACTCCTTTAAGTAACATGGAGATAGTTTTCTCCGATTTAGGTGTGTACGTGAAGTACTCACTACTTGCTTCCCTTAGAGCAGATTTAATTTTATGATAATCATCTAAACTATCACATAAAAAACTTATTTTATTATTATTTAAATTCTTCGTTTTAAAATTTCTACATGTTAACTAACCCAATTTAATTAGGTCCTTAGCTTCCATAAAACTGACTATGATGGGAGGCACTTTCTCCTTCTTACTGGCTGCTGCTTGTTGTTTTTCCAGCAGTTGTTGCTGCTGCTGTTGCTGTTGCTTCTGCTGCTGTCGTTGTTTCTCCTCTTGCTGTTGAATATTGCTTTCCGATAAGGCTTCTTTGATTTGTCGATCCAAATCGTTCTTCTTTTTGGAGAGCTCCTCTTTCTTTTTGTATAGCTCCGCAATAAATTCAGCACGTTCGACATCTTTGTCACTCATTTCAGTATTGCTGGTTTTGTGGTCTTCAGTTGCCAGTTCTTTAAATTTATTCCCTTCTCCGGAATAATGTGGCTTGTCACTAGTGGTCATTCCTTCTCTGCGAGTTTTTTCTTTGTTGGTTGGGTTAGCTTTATGCCGTTTGGCAAGGAGGTTTGGCTGGGCTTTGGGCCTCCTCTTTGAAATTACTTTTAGCATTACTTTTCTTTTTTCCATTATTTGTTTCGACCGTTAATTTAATTGTTTTATTTGTGAAGCAGCATGCAGAGAACATCTGCTTTCACACGCATACACATTAACACACGCACAATTTTTTTTATTGGCCGTTCGGTATATACACAGCGGTAGACACGTCAGCACACACGTGTACGCGACAATATTGTAAATTTGTGTGGACGACCGGCGAACGAATGTTTTCAACGAGAGTTTTAGACAAGCACTTGGCGCATTGTCGTTGTATTCAAGTTACACCCTATTTTTGGGTTTAATTAATATTTATTTTATCTTTTACGCGCACCTTGCACAACACTTTGGCTACGAGTTCAATGACTATACAGCCGTTCTCAGTGACGGCCACACTTTCACACACAGGTGCACACACTTGAAAGACGCGGGATAGAACGATAGAACGATCCGTATCCTTCGAACGTTAGCTGAGTTATGAAGCAAAAACGAGTGCGGCTGCTTATGTATTTTAGAATAACGATTTTTGGAAATAGTTTAGGGAAATATGATGAATGGTTGGGATAGTTATTATGTATTATTATATAAAGGAATAGTTTGAATTAATTTGGTATGTGCATGTTATGTTATATTGAGATATGGATTTGGGTAATGAGGAAATATATTTATAATGTGTATTTTATGTGGGAATATGGATCTTTGTATATATTATTATTAGGAAATGAAGAAATATATTTCTAATGTATATGGTTATGTGGAGAAATGGATCTCGATTGATATATATTGTTATTAATTACTGATTAAGTAATGTGAAATGGATATATCGGGATTGTGGGATAACACTAGGGCTCCTGGAGCACTACACCCCACCCTTCTTCGAGAAAGAAAATTATTGTTGAAGAGGATAATTTTCTTTGTATTATGTGACGCGAAAAGAAATTTGTGAACATTTTGTCTCTTTATTTAATATTAAACTGTTGCTACAGATGATTTCGTTCATTTACAATATTTGAAGTTTCTTAAGATTACCTAGTTTTATTATTTTACCATTTTTTTTTTTTAGTGATAAAAAGTTTAATATGTAATTTATTTATAATATTACTCTTCATTGAGTAGTTAGCAATTATATTATATAATGTTTCTTAAAAATTTTTTTTTTGTTTTGTTATTTTACAAATAAATGTTATATTCTAAAAATTTAATATAATATTGTTAATTAACAACCAAAATGAATTTTCTTTATTATGAACTTTCTCTTCATTGAGCAGCTGAATTTTGTTATTTTACAAATAAATTTTCTATTCCAATAAGTTTAATTTAATATTATGAACACATAAACAAAATGATTTTTCTCTTCTTTGAGTAACTAAATTCTGTTATTTTGCAAATACATTTTCTATTCTAATAAGTAATTTAATATTATTATTTAATAAAAAAATGACTGTTCTCTTCATTGAGGGACTGAGTTTTACTATTTTACAATTTTTTCCTTCTTCTAAAATATATTTAAACTATTTATAGTTCTTTACGATTTAATCAAGATATAGGTTTTCTATCTTTTCTCTCTCTTTCCTTTCCTTTCTTTTCTCTCTCTTTCCTTTCCTTTTTTTTTTTTTTTTTTTTTTTTTGTTAATACTGGGAGAATTGGTGTTTTATTATTCATATGTTCATATATACATATTTGAATAATAAGGGAAAAGCCATTGGTTTCATTTTAAGTTTTTCTTTAAATTTGTGGAAATTTCTCCATACTCTATTTTCGAGATGTTTGTTTTAAATTGGATGATGAAAAAGAAGAAGAGAATACGGAATGCAATCGAATACTTTAAGTGGACAACTGAAAAATGAATGTTAATGTTGGGGTGAGATTTCTCTATTTTATTTCCTCGCAGCCCTATTATTTTAGGTTAATCATGTGCTTATACCTGTTGTCTAGAATATGTTGTGTTTTGATATATAAATTATTTTGAAACTTGTGCTCTGCTGAAACATTATATTCATCAGTCTTACTTGTTGTTGAAACATTTGGGTATACTTGCTCTGTTTGCGATAGACTTTGGTTTGAACGCGATTTAAAACCGATCACAGTGCAACAGATGAACGTAATTTCGGACTGGCACACAAAAGAAAATCGTCAACTGTGTCCTGACGAATACACAGTAGTTTGCAATACTTGTAAAATTTCGTTAAGCAAACCAAAATTAATGCCTACATTGGAGGCATTCGGAAAAAAACACTTTAATTTTGATTTAATAACTTATATATTCTGATTAGGTTTATTGTATTTTGTGTTTTGAATTTCGTTTGAATCTAACTGAAGGTCTGGGCAGGTAGATCGTGGTTCCCATGCCGACTCAATAAGGATTAGGCTCGGTGCCCCATTCATAGAGCTGGATGTCCTTCCCCGATGCTCACTATCATTACCCGTGGACAATGACTTCCTTTCCTCTATATGATTCGAACGAATACTGTAAATTGATATTTTTGGATGGTGTTCATTATAATTAACCGCGCATTTATTTTGGCGTCAGGACTCGTTTCCCGACTCTTGTACCAGTTTAGTACTTGAATATCGAACACTTTGGTTATCGTGGTGCCTAGTAGTGTTTGCGGGTCCTAAATTCTCACCAAAACGATTATTCTCGGTTGCAATGTTATCTTTAAATGGGTTCTGCGTTACACATTGATGGTAGTTCGGACATGAACCATTCCTAGATAGCCGCAATCTACATTCGTTATTGTGTGATTATTTCTCCCACAGTAGCTACACATGATGTACTGTACTTTCCTTTTTATGGGTTGCCTATTCGGAAAACTCGGGATTTATATATTTCGATAGCACGTTTCCTTTTTTTTTTTTTTTTTTTTTTTTTATTAGACTTCTCTCGGGAGAGGCGAACCTATAGCGCCGAGTGGGCGCCCCGAGATGCCATCAAATAACTGTTGCAGTTCTTTTTGAACAGTTGCAGGTTGTAACGTTCCGGGAACACTCGCGTGGGAAGGGAGTTCCAGAGCTTCCCCGCTCTGTAGCGGAACGAGTTCTGATGTAGGGATGTTCGCGCCGTGGGGAGATGAACCACAAACGGGTGCGATCCGTCGGATTGTCTTGTGGAGCGCATATAAGTCGAATTGCGCGGAACAATACCACGAATCTCCGAAGAACAGCACCCGTGATAATATCTGTAAAACAGACAGAGGTCGGCTACGCGCCTTCGATGTGATAGCGACTGTAGTTCCGACGTCAGCGCCGAGTCCCCGATCAGGCGGATCGCTCGTCTCTGTATGCTCTCAAGTAGGTCGAGGGTATGTTTAGGAGCCGAGCTCCAAACATGAGAGCAATATTCGAGCGCGGGTCTAATTTGGGATTTATATAGGAGGAGAAGTTGGGCCGGGGTAAAAAATTTCTTGGCTCTAAAAAGATAACTCAGTTTTCCTGAGGCTGACCTAGCGATGTTCGACACGTGTTTATGCCATGATACATTCCCACAGACCGTGACGCCGAGCAATTTCAAACTTTCCCCAGCCTCGAGGGCTCGGCCATTCATCATCAGCTGTGGAACCGATGATCCAGTTTTCTTTGTGAATGTTGTATACTGAGTCTTCGTTGCATTGAAGTCGACAAGATTGGCCTTTCCCCACTGCAGGACCTTATCCAGATCCCCTGCGAGTAACCTGGCTTACCGCAAGTTTGACAGACTATTTTAGTAGGATTAGTGAATCCATTTGGAAATTTATTATATGTTTGAGAAGTGCTGTCTATACGTGCAGCATGAGCTTCCGGGTGTGCTATTGATTGTTTTAAATTCGTGCCCCCATGGACCTTTGCAATTATTTTGAGTTGGTCATCTTTTAAACCGTCCTAAAATATCTGTACCGCTAGTTTGGTATTCTCTGCTATTAGAAAAGTCCTAACGACCTTGCGGGGGTTCTCTATACTACATGCAGAACTAACCCACAATTCCAACCACAATTCCATATTTCATTTCGACCGCTTTCCGGGCGTCATTTCTACCCATTCCCCTTATATGCTATTCATCTGAAATAACATGTATTCCCCAAGGACGCATAGCTACGCTCATTATTCTATGCAGATAATGCATAATTGAGTTTAGCTACCATTTTCGCCATATGGCAATACCATTTTGCTAACCCATGAGATTTCCACAGGAAATCGCATATTGTCGGTTAGCAATGGCATAGTCTGATCGAACGGCGGTTGCTTAATCTTGCGACCGCTGGGGACATTATTAAAGCATTTAAGTTAGTTCCCATGATCAGATTTCCCTAGCCAAGTCAGCGTCCTTTCCATGTTCTCCAGACACTTCATTCGCTGGGGATCAAGGCTCTCTTTTCCCAGGTGAATAGCATCAGCTTGATTTTTCCCTCCTTCACAGTTCTGCCTTCGTACAGATCAATGTACTCCTGAGTTCAGCATATTACCGAATTAGGTCAATGGGTTTCGCTCAGAACTACATTGATTCATGCACATACAACCAAATCCACCCCAACATATTCATACATCGTGTTTCTATTCTCTCATTCTCCCGCTTTCTTCGATCATTAATTTACCGATGTAATCCACCGCAATGAGAAAGCAGAAGTATGATCTCTTTTGGTTATCAAGTGCAAAAATTAAATTATCCAATTTTATCCCTTTCGAATCAGTCTTTACTCACCTATCATCGTGGATGGTCACGCCGCCACGAATCGTCTTTCCACCACCGCCGTGTCGGATTCCACGAGTGGAGCGACAACCCGACCGGTCAAGTTGAGGCATATCGACGTGCCTACCTTCGATGGGGACTACCAACAACAAGGCCAATCGCAAATGAACGGCACTGAACCACATTACAGTAGCCCATCTCAGCAAACAAACTTCTTTGTAAATCAAATGACTACTCCTCTGACCAGTAATGGCTGGGGGACCTGCAGTGTACCGACAAGCTTACAGGCGTTGCAACAACAAGAGCCAACGCAAAATTCTACACTGCCAATAAATATTCCTACATATAACGATATCGGCAACGGTAAAGCTGCGAATACGAATTATCAGCAAGCTCCTTATGTTCCGATATCGGTGTATCAAGGTGGAAATGAACTCGGTGTTTCTCCATCATCATCCACACAACCGTAGCAACAAAACTTCCAAAATTATAATTCACCAACTGCTTCTAATATAACTCAGCAATCCTATTCCTCTGGTGTCACAAACAGAATGACGGGCACTACGTACATAAACTCTCAAGTAACAAATGAACCACAGAGTTCTTATCAGGTATCTTCACGACCTTATTCAAATTCAGGGACTCCGCCGAATGGGCAAATGCAGCACTGGATCCGCACCAGTTAGTCCGCCAGGATCCGCGGAAGAAGTCGCACCAGACTCAACGTTGCGGCCTCACATGCCATAGGCAGCATCCCATCGGAAGATACCGTCCAGCGACGGAACACTCGTCATCATCAATACATCCATTACCAATTCAGGGCGGGCGGCTCTCTCCGGGCCTCCACATCAATAGAAGTCTAAGGCCCTGGGCCTCCGTCCCTTGGAACAAACGGTTTCGCCAATGATGGGCGAATGCAGCAACCATAACCAATGCCCCAACAGTCTCTGCCGCAACAATCTGCGGCGCAACAACATATGCCACAGCAATCTGTTCCGATACAATCTATATCACAGCAGTCTGTTTCGCACAAGCTGGTGCCGTTACAATCGACGTCACAGCAACCTGTTCAGCAGCAGTTTATGCCACAACATTCTATGTCACAGCAGTCGGTACAACACCAATCTGTACCACAGCAGACGGTATCACAGCAATCTACCCCGCATAAATCTTTAACACCACAGTCTGTTCCCCCACAGTCTACGCCACAGCAGGCTGTATCACAACAGTATATGCCACAGCATTCTGTGCAACAACAGCCTGGGCCACAACACTCTGTGCCACAACAGTCTGTACCACAACAGTCTGTACCACAGCAGTCTGTGCCACAGCAGTCTGTACCACAGCAATCCATGCCACAACAATCGATGGCACAGCAGTGTGCACCACAGCAATCTGTACAACAACAAACTGGGACACAGCAGCCTGTCTCCCATCAAACCTTACCGCAGCCTATGACTCAGCAAGCTTGTGCCACAACAGCATGTGACACAGCAAAGTATGCAGCAGCAATCTGGTCCGCAACAGTCTTTGCCCCCACAACCTATGGGGCAGCAATCTATACCACACCAATCAAAAGGTCATCAAAATTATGTACCGACTGTGTCAAATCCAGCAGATTACTTATTAAGGGGACTTAAAGCAAAGGAGCTCGCCGGAGCAGAACTGTGGTGACGAGGACCCGCGTTTCCGCGAGACAAGGAGCTGAAGTTTCCCCGGACGACCACTCACCAAGTCCGAGAGCCGGACACCGGAACACCGGTAGACCTCGAGGAACGCAATGCATCGTGCGTCGTAATACCGCAAGAGGAGCTGTCCATTACAAGAAGATTCTCCAGCTTCACTCGAACAGTACGAACAGTAGCGTGGCGGAAAACGGACCTAACGCTCAAGAGAACAGGGAGGCAAGTATCAAGACGAAGCGAACTAATTGCGATCAACCCATTCATCGATCACCAAGGTACCCTCAGAGTGGGCGGAAGACTAGAAGCAGCAAGGATGGAATACGAACGCCGACATCCACCAATCTTACATCGGCAACATCACCTGGCAAGGATCATCGGGAGAGATTTGCAGTTGAGACGCATGCACGCTGGAAGTCAGTTACTGCTATCCGCGGTGAACTCCCGGTACTGGACCATAGGGAGTCGAAGACTTGTCCAGAGGGTCATAAAAATTGACTTACACTTTTTCGTGAGCGCTTGGCGACAGTTCAGTCAAATAAAGTTAGTAATAATCACAGGCATTGGTATTACTACAATCTGGAGGAAGTTTCAAGGGGAAGTGCTGCAACCACCACACGTTTAGGTATTTCTTTCCTCTTTAAACCCATTGCATTATCATTGTTTCTGAGCGAACAAGCAACAGCGCTGAATACATTCCTCGGTCAGCGGAAATCAACCTACGTGTTGTATGAACATCTTGTAAGTAAACCGATAAACCGGGTTAGTTGGTTTACGTCGCTTTACAGCCGCCTTGGCGTACTCACTTAGTGTGTTGGCGTTCCTTACATTTTGCTCCTTCATATCAACAGTATGTATTGTGTTATATTGTATTATATATATAAAAACAAAATATTAATAAGTGTAATAAAAAAAAGGATTAACCTTAAAATAACTTTCAGTGCGTTTATTTATTCCAATTTCTCGGGTGAGCAATTTTCTTTCTGCGGATCATCGTTGGGGGAGTTAAAGGAATAAGTACTTCGTCATCCATACATCGAACCACACAACCTCGTCACTAGTCATGACACATGTAGCGGAGTTCAAATTTCTCAGAGCTGTCCCGACTCTGTCGCCAAATTCTCTAATGGTTTCTTTAAACAGTTGTTTCAGGGAAATCAACTCGTTATGTGCGGAAGAACGGGACTGTTCCTCTTTATACTCTGACTCTAATTTTTCCTTTAATGCTTCCCAAGTGGTTATTGTATGGTATTGAATTAATTCAAAGGCAGGGCCATCTAATCGAGTTTTGGCTATCTCTAAAAACGTAGAATGCTCTGTGTCTTTTACAGAGCTAAATAAAATATTTCCACATGAAATAAATTTATTTAACTCCGATGGTTTCCCATTGAAAACTGGGACGATTTTAAAGGCATCCGAGATTCCAATTTTGAGATCCATTTTCAGTGAATCCCGATCTAACGATTTCTGAGGTAGATTTGTCTGTAAACTGATTTTGACTTCCTTCTGCCTAACTGCCTGTCCTAGTAAGGTAATGTCGCGAAATTTGGAACTATATAACAAAAATGAGGTAAATAAAAAGAGTACAAAACGCTACAGAGAATTGAGATTTTGTTTCACAAATTGTTTTGAGAATACTTTTATTTTATTTATTTTAGTGTCTTTTCTTAAGATTTGTTTTGGAAGAGAGAGAATGCAACCTACGTTTAAAATGAATAATAATTTTATGATAATTACACATATATTTAAAAGAAATAAATTCGATTACAGAAATTAGAGTAAGGAAAATGTCCTAACACACATTCTAAAAAAAATTATTTTTATATTTTGAATAAAGAAAATGCCAAAAAAAAAATTTATTTCTATTTTATACATTTTTTTGTTTTTTTTTCTAAACTTAGTTCTACCTAAATTTTTATTTAGTGACTTACTATTGCTGTGTGTTGATTGTAGTTTGTATTGATTGTAGTCTTGATAATTGTTGTTGATTGTAGCCTAAGGTTTGGTTTATTGTATCCATAAAGATGTTGGATTATTCTTCGCATATTAGACGAATTAAAATAAGCAACTAATCGGCTAATCGGCTGCCCACCCCACTCTCTATGGGGTCTCCCAATACTTGTCCCCTAACCTTATACTATCAGAATGTCAGAGTGCTTCGCTCCAAAACCCAGTCGATTTTACACAATACCCACTCCTTTCCCTATGATATATACGCCCTGACCGAAACCAACCTCACCCCTAGTATCAACAGCCTAGAGCTGTTCCCCCCTCCCTCACAGTTTTTCGTGACGACGATGTCCATCATTCCTTGCCTGACAACCCCTGCCGAGGCGTCCTGTTTGCCGTCCAAAACGGACTAACATCTTCTCTTATCACCTTCTCTTCTTCTTCCTACCTCGACTATGTCGCTATAAAAGTTGAACACTGCTTAAAGTCCTTGTACATCATTTGCTTCTACATTCCACCTTCGCAAGCTTCTGAGGCATACGAACTTTCTATCGCTGCAATCGACTGCTTGACGGAACTGAGTTCTTCCCAAGACGACATTGTAGTCCTGGGCGATTTCAACCTCCTCCATCTCCAATAGTCGCTATCTTACGATGAGTCCTACTATATCTCTAGCGCATCTACTACCAAGGAGTGTCTCTTAATAGACAACCTCACCGACTCTAGCCTTTACCAAGTCAGCAATATCCTAAATCATGTCGGCAGACAACTCGACCTTGTGTTCACGACAGACCCCTGTAACTCTGTTGATAAATCTTTAGTCACTCCTTTCAACAACCACATACACGTTAAGTAAAACAACTCTTTTCTTAATTATATGTTTATTTGTGTAACACTTATTTAATATATTCCTTTCGTATTCACGACAGATCTCGTCAGATGATTTGTTATATTAAAGAAATCTAACAGATAACATAATCAATAACTACCGTATATTTATATTTCTTTGTTTTCTTATTATTATTAAATATATTACACAGACACACTGATACCCGGACACGTTAATGCGTTATACACATGATGATTTCAACTAAACTATTTCTTATACTCCTCCAGGGAGATGTATCGGATTATTTAAAAAAGAATAAATTGAAATGAAGAACCACGTTGAAAACAATTTGCTAATTTGAACCGACACCTCGGCGTACGCGAACTCTTTCCCTATGTCCGTTCCGGACGAAATCTTACAACCAACTCCCTTAATGGCCGTCTCCGCCAAAAACTCGAAAAACCACCGTGTCTAGTTTTTTCTCCTTATTCATTTCTTTTTTCGAAATCTGGTTCCTTCCGCCAGATCAAAGGATACTTCCTTTTTCCCGCCTGAACCTTTTTTCGGTATTAACACAAAGAAAAATCAATAGTGTGTTTATTGCGCCTGTTGTTATCTTTAACCGAATGGGCAAAGATTTTTCCGTGGGAAATCGATTGAAAGAAAAGATCACTAGCGCCCAGGCGAACGTTCATTATGTGTTATTGCCTGTTGTTTGTGTTAACTTAGTTTTGTTAAAACGGAAACTGGCGCTGGTGATTTTAATGGTTTTAGATAACCATTGTGCTGGCGCTCAATTTTTATGACACTCAATGGTTTTGTTTGAAGGACAGCATCTGGCCTGCACATTTGGCTCTTAGGGGTTGTTGTGGTGAACCCTTGGTTCAATGATTATATTTCCAAGTTTTTTATGTGAACAAATTGAACGTTTAGTTCAATTTGCTTGGAGTTTAATTGATTAGTGCAAATCGAACGTTTAGTTCGATTTGCTTGCTATCAATTTATGCGGGACGAGGTGTATGGGGTAATGCTTTAATTTAGCATTATGTCACATCCTTTAAGTGGATGTTTTTGGCGTATATCGCCGTTAGTGGTGGAGACTAGCTCCAAAAGGGTAATTTTTATGGGATGGGTGGTTGTGGTCGTAACAACTCCTCGGTTATCCCTAGTCCTCACATCCTCTCTACCATTGACAACCACCCCCCCCACTTCTCTTATCCTTATACCGTGACTACTCAGCCCACAGCACACCCCCCCCTCCCCCTACCTACACTCTTTCAATTTCCGAAAAGCCAACTTTCGGCTCATAAATGAGTACCTCAGCAATATCACACCCCGCTTAAATGATATTAGTGCAGAGGTCGCTACAGCTTCGCTCTACACAGTAATCTACAACGCCATATCCCTATTTTTCGCATATTCCCGTAACAGGTTATCATTCTCATCGCCCCCTTGGTATAACCGCAGACTCCGCACACTTCGTAACAAGAGGAATAAGTTGTGGGATACTTTCTTAAATACGCGTTCTCCTGTGGAATATTCCAACTATCTCGGTTACTTTTACCAATTCACCGAGCTTTATAGCTCCCTTTACCACAATTACCTTGCCAAAGCCCAACTCAATCTGATCAATGACCCCAAATCTTTCTACCACTTTATCAACTATAAGCGGAAATCAGATGCCTATCCCAACTCTCTTTTCTACGACTCAACTACTTCATCTGACTCCCAAACCATAGCCAATCTTTTCGCGTCCTTCTTCAAACTATCCCTCACGGACGACTCGTTCGAGCCTAACCCCTCCTACTTTACTGGCACGTCTGAATTCTCCCTTGGCCCACTCATCCCTCTACACATTCAACAACACCAAGTTAAAGAAAAACTTGAACAACTGAAAGACGATTTCAGTCCAGGCCCAGACGGACTCCCTGCTATCTTCTTAAAAAAATGCTCCTCTTCTCTCTCTCTCTCCCGCTCGCGTCAATCTTCAATATATCCCTTGCACAAGGTCTATTTCCCGACATTTGGAAATTATCCTACATTACCCCCATACATAAAAAGGGGCCAAAAAACGATATATCCAATTATCGTCCCCTTGCTAAGCTTTCGCACATTCCTAAACTGTTCGAAGGCCTTCTATACGAAGCGTTATGTTTTCGCTGCACTCCCATCATCTCTCTTAACCAGCACGGCTTCCTCTCCGGCAGGTCCACTACTAGCAACCTTGTAGAATTTACATCCCACACACTCCTTGCCCTAGAAAACGGCGATGAGGTTGATGTAGTCACTACCGCCTTTAGCAAGGCCTTCGACAAGATTTCCCATAACCTCATTCTCTTTAAGTTATCTTCCCTTGGTTACGAACCGTTGTTGATTAAGTGGATCTCATCCTATTTTAACTCTCGAACCTGCCGTGTGCGATTTAGATCCACCCTCTCCGATCCTTCCTCTCTAACCTCAGGTGTCCCCCAAGGCAGTCATCTCGGCCCCCTACTATTTATCCTAACCATAAACGACATATGCTCGTGCATCAATCACTCCCTCATCTCGCTTTACGCGGATGATACCAACATTTTCAAGACAATCCGCTCTCCCCTTGACTCCTCACTTCTCCAATCGGATCTTGACAGCTTTTCGATATGGTGCCAAAATAGCTGCCTAGAACTGAATATCGCCAAATGTCACACAATCACCTTCTCTCCGAAACGCTCCCCCACCCAGCCACGTTCCTATCTCTTGCTAGACCAACCGATAACATCGGTTGAATCGATTCGCGACCTGGGCGTCCTATGCGACAAGGAACTTAGATATACCGCACATATCGATGACACAATCCTAAAGGCCAACGAAGCTTTTGGCTTTGTAAAACGCTGGTCGAAGGAATTCCTAAACCCCTACGTCACCCGATCACTTTACACAACTTTCGTCCGGCCACTACTCGAATATGCTAGTCAGGTCTGGTCCCCGTATCAACAGTCTCACATTCGTAGGATCGAGGGCGTTCAACGTCGTTTCTTGCACTTTGCCCTCCGTGGATTGAACTGGGAAAACCCACTCGTTCTACCACCTTACATAGGCCGGCTCCTTCTAATCAATCTTAACACACTTGAGGAGCGCAGAATCCATGCTGACATCATCTTTATACATCGCCTTCTGTCAGGCTCAATCAATTGCCCAAACTTACTCTCCACTTTATCATTTTATACAAACCTGTGGCGGTTCTTGCAAAACGCCACTACTTACCTGCTCATCTACTATCCGGTAACCATTTCCACGCGCGTCCTAATTCACAAAAAGCGTGTACTTACCTGCATTGGTCATACCAATAACCACGAAAAACCGGTGGAGCATAATGTCTGCTGATACGTAAAAAATATCTCAGCAACAACAGACATTCCCCACAAGGGAATAGTCGTGCGAATCGCACCATGTTCACCAAAGGCAAATCAGGTTGCGCATGTAGCAATCAACACTGCACAATAGGTATCAAAGAAATGCCTCCTAATGTGTTTACCACATACTACAGGAAATATTTCTTCCTTTTTGTGGACGTCTATACCTACATCGATCGACCACCCGTCCGACAAGCGAATTGTTGGCACCAGCTAAATGCCCGTGAAAACACGGATCGATACAACATCGCGTGTTCGATATGATTCCCTTACATTTTCCATGCGCATAAGACAAACGGATTTTCGCACACACGCGCATGGCGATTTATACCAGGGACGCCGGCAAAGCGCGCCAAAGCAGCGTGAAGCCCACACAATGATGTCGAGGGAACATATCCATTTATGGAAGAGGAAAGTACACGATCAGCAATAATGCCTTACGCACACGTTGATCGTGCAAATATTTCAACCCTTTTCGTAGCAGAGATACTCGCACCTGCTGCGAACTTTAAACGAGGTGTATGCTGTGTCTGCATATTTACGGATACACGCGATGAGCAGCAGAGCGATCATCGTGTGTGAGTTTCAACCCCTTTTGTGTTGAACAAAATGCAAAAGGGTAAATTATCAAATATGGTCAATGAAGCGATGATGGAATATGTGGTATTCTGTCGCTTCGATGAGCTTATTTAATCGCGTTTTGGATTTCGTGAGCGTAGGATGTGCCCTCACGTTAATCATACATCCCTCGTGGGGCGTCCCAAAGGATTAGTCGAGTCAGTCTGAATTATCTGGACAGTGGTGGTTGTTCGCTTTACGCAGGTTGTATACAAAGCGCGGTTTTATCCTAATTGAAATAATCACGGTCGATGCAATAAGTTACATTTGAAATAATCACGGTCGACGCAATTATTTATATTTTTTATCCTAACTGAAATAATCAGGGTCGACGCAAATAGGTACATTGTACATAATTTTGGAAATAAGTAAAGCCGACGCAATTAATTATATTTTCGATCTTAACTGAAATAATTATCTTTTTTGGTGTTCAGTGAAATAATCGCGGTCGACGCAAATAGTTACATTGTACATAATATCGGAAATAAGTAAAGTCGACGCAATTAATTATATTTTCGATCTTAACCGAAATAATTATATTTTATGTTACCCGAAATAATCCTTGGTGTGAGCTGAAATAATTATATTTTATGTTAGCTGTAATAATTACATTTTTGGTGTTGACTGCTATAATTATTTTTTTTTTTTGTATTAAACGACGTAATCACGGTCAACGCGACAAATTAAGTGTGTAAAATAAGTTATACCACACCTACCCAATTAATTATTTGCCAATAAAAAATGAAGTTGGTCCTGGTAAGTGATTCCAGTGTTTGATTTTATTGAAATTTGTACAATAGAGACTGACAACGTGGGGTCCTTGGAGAACCAGTTCACTTGCTTGCACATAGCTAAGAAAGACCATTACCCCATAAACCCCCGTAATGTGCGGAACCCTCGTCTGTTTTACGTGCCCGCTCATCACACTTCTTACGGCGTGAACGAGCCCATCGACGTGCCCCTCATTGTCATTGTCTCACAAAAGCCGTATTGGCTTCTCCCACATACACTTGCCCTTCCCTAGTCTCCTGCCCCCCCCCCCCCCCCCCCCCCTTGGACGAGTCTTTTGCACCTCCTGGTTTTTCTTTTTTCTTTTTGATTCTCCTTCTCACTCTAGATTTAAGGTAGTGTTTAAGGTTCTTTTTATATTAATTAATTTTAAGTTTAATTTTGAGCTTGCATTAAGCAAAATAAATGAGGGTTCTGCCCTCACTAAACTAAAATAAAAAAACTAAACTATTAAATGTGATGATGTTGATAATGTCAAACAAAAATATTTCAAAGTAATCAGAAATTAAAACTTTTGATGGTTGATATTACTGTTATTTTTTTGATGTATTTGTTGTTGCTGTTGTTAATTATTTAATTTTATTGTTATATGTATTCACTGGAGTAACTTTTTGTTTAATTTTGATTCACTACCAAACGATAGAATTAAAATGTCCGTCATGTAAAATGTTTATTTTTATTCTTGACACCATCGCACACCTCCCTGGCACTTCCAAAATCTGTCTTCGATTTATAATTTTGTTATAGTTATCTATTTGAACCAATTGTTCATCCTGCACTTTGGTTTAGTTTTGTATTTTATTAGAAAAAAAAATGTGTTATTATTTTTTTTCACTTATTGTTTTGTTGTTCTTTTCTTTCAATTTTTTTTTTATTGTTTATATTTTTTCTGTTAATTTACACTATTTTATTTATAACATCGGAAAGATCCCACCGCTGCCACCAAATGTTGTATCTCCAACGCCGATACGACCGAGGGAAGAGCGTGGACATTTTTCATACCGAACCGTAAATGCAAGAAGTAAAACGATTAATTAAATTTCATGACACTCTTTTCAATCACTTTATTTATTATTCATATTTTAAGAATTTATTATTAACACATTCTCTCATTCAATTTGTTATTCCAACTATTATTCTAATAATTACTCTTTGCGCACATGCTTCTGCTTTGAAATTTCAAATATTACTTCTTAACACATCCTTCTTCGTTCAAATTCTAAATCTTACTCCTTGTACGAAAGTACAAAACTTTTCATTTACATTTATTTCTTCTAGAAGTTTCCTATTTTGTATCAACTAAATAAAACTGTTACATGGGATGAAGCTGAAACTCTTGCAGCTGCTTATGCATTTCAGGATAACGGGAATGTGATGAATGGTTGGATTATGTGTTATTATATAAGGGATAGTTTGAAATTAATTTTGTATGTGCATGTTATGTTAAGATATGGATTTTGGGGATGTAGTGCTCCAAGAAGCCCTACCCTTTTTCTCCCACATTACATTTCCTCCCACATTACATTTCTCTCCCATATTACATTTGCCTCCCACATTACATTTTCCTCCTACCTATAAGAAAATCCATTTGATATTCCAAACATAACATTGTAACCAAATCGAACTAAACGTTCAAATTCTCATTTATTGAATTCACATTTATTTATTCAATTTAATGCATTTGTTCGATTCAATTTCCTAAAATCAAACAGCATAATGCATTATTTTCCCAGGTATGCTAAAAGCAATTAGCACCTAAAAAACCTACAAGATCCAAAACCTAAAAGTGCATGTCTCCAAACAATGGCATATCTATTCGATACGCCGACACACAATTCTTGCAATAATAAACATCCAAACGTATACCAGATGTTTTATGACTTGCTAATAGACACGGATTCCCAGATCCTAACTAACAACCAATTTCCACGGATCTTGTGCTACCCATTTGAAATGCACGAAAATTCTTGTTTGCATTGGCCAGATGGCTAACACAAAGAAAAACCCCAATAAAGGATCAAACGATAATTGGCGATGCGTCTTGACCTTCGAAAGAAGATAAAAAGATATTTGAGGATTTGAATTCACGGAGTTGGAAAAGTGACTTGACTGGAGTTGCTTGAAGAGAGTCAGTCAGTAGCGCGCATAAGGAGAAGACCTTGTGGGGGTTGTAGTATTAATGCCGACGTACGACACGGATTCACTAAAATCCCCAACGATGATCCTCAGGAAATTGTTCACCGTATATCCAAGAGAAAATAAAAATGCACTGGTGGTTCTTTTTGGTTTGTGAGTTCTTTTCATTTTAATTTAACTTATTTTCATATCATATACATAGCACGCACTGTGGGGAGGAGGTATCGTACCTGACATGGGCACACGGTTCACTTCACTCCCCATCCTCACCGAAACAAAGTCCACCAGTTAACAAATCGAAAAATAGTCACACACAAGAAGTAAAACTCCGCCACAAGACAGTTAAAAGAAATTTATAAGTTGTTTATTGTTTGTCTCTTACATTTTTGTATGATTAATACGTTTTCCAAAAACTATTGAACACTTTCGTATGAACTTAAGGATATAGTTTTATCAAAGAGACTATTGTATACCGATTTTTGCCGCACTATATGTTTTCGATAATAAACAATTTGGGATCAATAAATTTACGTTATTTCATAGATTCAAGGAAAAATTTACGTGGAAAAAAAATAAACTAAAACTTCCTAGAGTTAAAAAATAAAACACACACGACTCACGGGGGTGCGAACTCCGACGCACCCCTCGATGGTAAAAGGGTGGCCCATCGTATCTACGCGTACCGAGCGCAAAGGTAGCGTAGTGGAGACCCGACCGACTTGGTCTGGTGATGGAATGAGAACCAGCGATCGTCATCTCATGCAGAGATGATTTCGCTAAGGAAAAGAATGAAGAGAGAGAAAAACTCTTCTCTTAAGGGTGTGAATATATCCTTGCCAAGGATATGTTTTATCTCCCACAAGTGTAACGTAGAGTCTCTCTTATGGGAACAAGAATACCAGATCTCGTAATAAAGGTCATGGTGGTATGTGTGGGATCGTTCAGATAGATGCGTTTCACACGTGCAGTGGAACGACGAAACAGGCAGGCGGCAAAGACAATAGGGAAAAATGACCAAATGCCCGTTGGTAATGCGGGTCATTGTTTACACGATGCCTCGTCGCTATTTTCGACGTTAGGAGAAAAAGGTGCTAAAAGCAAATTGAATGTTTATGGCATCTCTGGCTGCAATAGAAACCGGGTTCATATTTGCATTAGGAAATGCTGGAGAATTTGGTTTCAGCGTCTATTGCGCTAATTATATGCAGCTGCTTGGGTTGTTTGTTGGTAAGACAAACAAAAAAAGGTTGCCAGGCAATGTATATGAAAAGGTATATGGCGCGGCTGGGAGAATAGACGGCGCGATATTTATGGTATTTGTCTGGTACCGAATTGGTTCAGAATACCAAATAAGCAAACAAAGAAATCTTATGAAAAATTGTATGCGAAGGGATGCATGAAGGTAAGTTTTCTTTATAGGGATTTTAGGGTTAAAATAATTGGGTCTGTTTGATGCGTGAAGCATCTAAGATGCTAATGCGAATTGCATTAGCGAAAGCTGGTGCAGACCCGGGTTATGGTTATGGGGGTTTTTTCAGGAAGGCGAGCCGTGGGATCTGGCGGAATCGCCACAGTACTCCCCTCCCAGTGACGTAGTCACGAAAAAAAAAGGTAGGGGCGAGGGAATGCTCGATGGTGGGTGCTGTGATGATAGGGGGGTTGCTTCGGAAATGCGCTGTGGGAATGTTAAGGGACTGTCGTGGTGACCAGTTCCTGGTTATTGTTTGGGCCTTTATCGATAAGATGGACACAGTTGTTACCGCTTGATGCCATCAAGGGCAAATGTGTGCGGCGTGGTCCATCGGCCTGTTATGGGTCTCGTGGACCAACAGGCTTATCGCCCGAATAGGTCGGAACCTATCGGAAATCCGCTCACATCCGCAGTGACGAAATAGTGTGTGCGAGAAGGAGGGGAACTTATCCCAGGGTAATTCCCATCCGCGGTGACGGGTTGCCGTGTGCGGAATGGAAAGGGACCAAGTCCAGAGCCGGTGTCTTTTGTCCATACGTTTGTATGGCGATTTGTTTGCCGCTGGGACTGGTAAAGGAGGGCGGGCCCGCAATTGCACGTTTTACCTATCGAGGGAGGACCGGTACATTGGTGCCAATGTAGCGGTAGCTGCGACCTCGACCGAATGGAAACTTGCTGTGAGGTGCCGGCCGTCGCTCTTGTTTAAAAAAAAAAAAAAAAAAAAATAGGGGATATTGGTTAGGGGGCTCCTGGTGGGTGGTTGATTGTGTGCAACCCCAGGGCGCCCTAGGGTTATTAGATGTGCGCTCCGAAGTATTATGCACCTAGGTATTTGAGGCGGCGTAGAGGGGCGTGTATAGCCTTTAGTTGCCGCTAAAGGGGAGCCATGGTGGCTAAAGGATTGGGGAAACTGGTATGTTGTCTCAGCCCGATGGTATCGGTTTGATTTGTGGGCTGGTGTTGCTGAGACATTTGGGAGACGTAGGAGATCTAAGGACGAATGTCCTGAAATTTAAATAAAGGGGCAAAACCAGGTGCCCTGATAGATGCTACGCGTAGTAGCTGTGGTAACGAGGGAAGCTGGCTTGCTGAAATCGGGTAGAAGGTCGAGCATTGATGAACGGTGTCGCGTGATAACTGTCTTTGGCGTGCATGGACGCCAATATTGGACAGAGGCAGAAAAAGTTGTTAGAGGTCACGCAGAGTCGAGAAGGGTTGCTTCGGGGTTGCGTGAAGGCTATGGTTGGACAGGGTGAGCGCCGACCTTCAGAAAAGAGACAGAAAAGGGTGAGGTGTTTCACGCGAGGCAAAACCGGGCGTCCTATGGATTATATGCTACGCGTAGTAGCTGTTGTTAGCTAAGGGGCCGGTTTGCAAAAAATGGGTGTTGAGCAATGGCGAGAGTGTGCGCCAATATTTAGGAAAGGACCGAAAAAGAAGACGTTGAAATAGAGTCGAAGGAGTTTGATGACGTCGAATAGGAGGAGTCGAATAATGGAGTTGAGCGGAGTCAAAAGACGTCAAATGTGGCTGACGTGAAGTCATGTGAAGTCGAAAAAGAGTCAAGCGAGTTGAAAGGAGTGAAGTTGATGGATTCGAAAAGTCGAGTGTGTTGAGTTCGAGTCGTGTGGGATTGGTTAGAGTCACAAGCGAGGCGAACGCGGTTGTACACCGGTTTGTACCCAGAAGGGGTTTACAATATTTATTTTATTTTTGCCTCAATCTCGTGCTATTTGCGGATACGAATATATTTTCTTTTTTAATTTTTTACACAGGTAGATGTTTTAATTTAAAAAAAAATTCTATTTCATTAAACAAAACAAATTCGCTCAATTGAAGGCTATCGTGTAAAAGTAAATATTATGTGAAGAAGTTAGATACATATACAATATCGTTTCCACTTCTCACAAAAACAATAATTCATCTTTCGTTTGTGAATGGTAGCTTTACAATACGTAGTAATTGAAAGGATTGCTTCTTAAATTATGTGCGTACAGTTTACTTTATCGTTTGACATTTTTTTCCTAGATTTTCTGGTGGTGCCTCTTTTATCTATTTTTATTAAATGAATAATCTACATAATTTTGATTGTGGTGTCTCTGTTTTTGCGTTTTAATGTATAAAAAGGAAAGATAATAGCAAAACTGAGTATATGTAACTTTTAATATAAAAGTATTGTCTTTTTTTGTACGTTAATAGGTTACAAACCACAAAAGAAACGCACCCATATAAATGTATATATTTCCGGACATATATCCATCCATATAAGTAGCAATATCTTTTATGCATATTTTATGAATTTTAATTATCGAAAACAATGTTTCGGAATTTGAATTGGAAAGCATAGTTTTTTAATAGTTAAATCAGTTATACTCTTTTCCTACACTGGTAGAATAACTGCCTCTAACCAGTTGTCTACATTTACAATAGAAAATCGTTTACGCAAATTGGAACTGTGCGAGGAAATTTGCACTTCAAATCACTAATTAATTTTACACAAAACACAAGCTTAATGATTAGCCAACTTGATTAGTTTCTCGAAATAGTATTGAAAATTTTACTTTTGACAAAATTTTGCTGTTGGGTTTGTTTACCCTTTGGTTCTTTGATTTTGGACCATTTTCGTACATTGTGCTGTTCGTAATTTTTAATTGCCCTGACGGAATATTTTAATTCCTTCTTACAAAATTGCTATTAATATACTAATCAAAATGAAAATGACATTTGCTTTTTTGGCTTTTTTTTTTTTTGACAGTTTCACAAACACCGAATAGTATAAAAGAAAATAAAGGACTTTAATATTGATACATCATACATAACTGTAAAGGATTTTGAGTTTTAACGACGTTATTAATTATTGGTAATAGATAAACAACTGGAAGGAAGGGTGGTTTTACGCTACACAAATTGACTGGATTATCTGGAAAATAGCCGACCCACAACGACGAAGATAAACCATGCCAGGAGCCACGGACCAACAGGATACTGGTTCTCCTTTGTTTTCGATGATTTTGGCACATTTCCTCGCAATGTCACATTTTTGATTGCTTTCTCGTGGGGTAGCCATTGTGTGAAAGCTGGATAGAATTCCGGATATAATTTGGTGGTGTTGTCTGAATCGCTGTTTGGTTGATAATAATATATTCTTTTAAGAAAATTCACAACAGGTGAAGGATCTTTATCACTTGGTGTAGTTCTTTCCTTGGTTTTTTGTGATTAAGCGGTGAGGTATTGAGCCTTGAATCCTTCCATAAATTAAAATAGAAAGGATAAAGTTTCTGCAGGCGGCCGCTGGAAAAATTCGATCGCATCGGTGGTGGGCGTTGTGTTATTTGTTAGAGCGCTTGTTACTTAGCGATACCTTAGCTGAAATTAACCAGGCTATTATTATTAATTATTACTTGCCTTGGTGTTGTTGGCTGCTCCGGTGATGTCGTATTGCCTGGTGTTGTTGGCTGCGTTGGGGCGATGATTTGCCCATCGATTATTTTTCGGCAATTGCCGCCACAATTGCCCACTGGGTGTCACTTGTAGTTCCGAAGGCGCGATTGTTCAAACTCGGAGTCACCAATGTGGGGAGGAAGTATCGTACCTGACATGGGCACACGGTTCCCTTCACTCCCCATCCTCACCGAAACAAAGTCCACCAGTTAACAAATCGAAAAATAGTCACACACAAGAAGTAAAACTCCGCCACAAGACAGTTAAAAGAAATTTATAAGTTGTTTATTGTTTGTCTCTTACATTTTTGTATGATTAATACGTTTTCCAAAAACTATTGAACACTTTCGTATGAACTTAAGGATATAGTTTTATCAAAGAGACTATTGTATACCGATTTTTGCCGCACTATATGTTTTCGATAATAAACAATTTGGGATCAATAAATTTACGTTATTTCATAGATTCAAGGAAAAATTTACGTGGAAAAAAAATAAACTAAAACTTCCTAGAGTTGAAAAATAAAACACACACGACTCACGGGGGTGCGAACTCCGACGCACCCCTCGATGGTAAAAGGGTGGCCCATCGTATCTACGCGTACCGAGCGCAAAGGTAGCGTAGTGGAGACCCGACCGACTTGGTCTGGTGATGGAATGAGAACCAGCGATCGTCATCTCATGCAGAGATGATTTCGCTAAGGAAAAGAATGAAGAGAGAGAAAAACTCTTCTCTTAAGGGTGTGAATATATCCTTGCCAAGGATATGTTTTATCTCCCACAAGTGTAACGTAGAGTCTCTCTTATGGGAACAAGAATACCAGATCTCGTAATAAAGGTCATGGTGGTATGTGTGGGATCGTTCAGATAGATGCGTTTCACACGTGCAGTGGAACGACGAAACAGGCAGGCGGCAAAGACAATAGGGAAAAATGACCAAATGCCCGTTGGTAATGCGGGTCATTGTTTACACGATGCCTCGTCGCTATTTTCGACGTTAGGAGAAAAAGGTGCTAAAAGCACATTGAATGTTTATGGCATCTCTGGCTGCAATAGAAACCGGGTTCATATTTGCATTAGGAAATGCTGGAGAATTTGGTTTCAGCGTCTATTGCGCTAATTATATGCAGCTGCTTGGGTTGTTTGTTGGTAAGACAAACAAAAAAAGGTTGCCAGGCAATGTATATGAAAAGGTATATGGCGCGGCTGGGAGAATAGACGGCGCGATATTTATGGTATTTGTCTGGTACCGAATTGGTTCAGAATACCAAATAAGCAAACAAAGAAATCTTATGAAAAATTGTATGCGAAGGGATGCATGAAGGTAAGTTTTCTTTATAGGGATTTTAGGGTTAAAATAATTGGGTCTGTTTGATGCGTGAAGCATCTAAGATGCTAATGCGAATTGCATTAGCGAAAGCTGGTGCAGACCCGGGTTATGGTTATGGGGGTTTTTTCAGGAAGGCGAGCCGTGGGATCTGGCGGAATCGCCACAGCACTGCTGTGGATCCTCAGAATATGTAGTGATTCGGCAGGATCGCTTTCTTATTAAAATTGTTTTTATCACTTACTAACAATTACCAATTACTTTTTAATATAATTCGATTTTGATATATCCATTGTCAATACAACTACGTTAACGCTAACTGATTACTTTTAAATATAATTCGGTGATGATATTTACATTGTTTATACAACTACGTTAACGCTAACTGATTACTTTTAAATATAATTCGGTATTGATATTTACATTGTTTATACAACTACGCGCTCCTGCTCGCCGGTGGTTGAAACTCAATTTATACAAAACGTTAAACTTTAATGCACGCTTTACTTTGCTTGTCTGCACTCCCGTGATACAAAAGAAACAAAACGACTCTGCTGCACGCTCGACGTAGCTGTGCACGCGATGGGGGCTGAAAAACGACTTTTCGTGTTTGCTGTTTGATAGATGATTATCGACTGAACTAATTAGGGATGGAAATTGTAATTTCTGCTTTTTTTACACATTGATCTGCCAATGGTAATCATGCTCTCCTGTGTGTTCCCCAACTCACCACACTCATCCAGGTCGAAACGTACTTGTGTATTCGTTCGACGTTGATGGGCGTAGCCAGAATGGAGAAATCAAAAGGGAAAGCACAATAACCCAGGGTGGATCTGGCTAGGTGTGTGTGCGTCAATGCCGTGTATACGGCTGGTCTACTGACCCAGAGACAATATCTTAGGTCAACGCACTATAGCAAGACAGAAATACGAGAAAGAGGGCAAACATAGCTAAGGTTATTCACCAGCAAAAAGAGATCATTGGTCCCAAGCGAATGGGTGATCTGGGAAAAATCAATAGGACGCCGCATCGGCTTGGGATATAATTCCATTCTGTGGAATGTTCAATAATACCCAAGCCTATGGACTATGACGTAACCGCGTCGCTTGGTTTGGCTTGGTTGTTGCTAACCAATACGAATGGAATTTCCGGTGGAAATCCCATGGTTAGCGCAATAGTGTTGCCGTATGTTGTTGATTATAGCTAAACTCAATTATGCATTATCTGCATGGAAAAATGAGTTTAGCTATGCGTCCCTTTGACTTGTCCTGCTGGTAAATACATATCAAGGGAAATGGGTAGGTATTGTGGTTGGAATTGTGGGCTGTTTCTCCTATAGGATAGAGAAACCCCTACAACCGCCTCAAAAAAGTTAAGAATAAAACTTAAAAATAAATTAGTTTTTAAAAAGAATCAGTCTGTTTTTTATTTTACGGCTCAACAAAAAGTTTCTTTGTCGCATCGCGATTTGATCGTTTCCTCCCCAGCTAACAAAAGTGATTTTCATCAATAGTGTTTACGTCGCTAGTGAATCGGTATTAAGGACAACAACGGTAGTCCACTCTTCCTGGGGAACCGGAAGCACGGTGGTGCGCCCAAAAATATTACAGGGATTTAGGAAATAATGGAATATATTTCTAATGTATATGGTTATGTGGAGATATGGATCTTGATCTCGATTGATATATATATTGTTATTAATTACTCATTAAGAAATGTATTTATAATATAAAGGGTTTTGATTAATATGCAAATATATTTATAATATGGGAAATGGGTAAATGGATAAATTGTATCGGATTAAAGATTATAATGATTTATGTGAAATGTATATATATATAATATGTGAAATGGATATATTGGGATTGTGGGAGGACAGTACGTCTCCCGGAGCATTACAGTATCTACCGGTTGATATCTGAAGTCGCGCCTAGTGTTGTTAAGAAATACCAATAAGTGGCTCCGTGTGAAAGATTAATAAGGACACCTATTTAAGATTGTAACGAACTATATTCGCCAACATACAATAGTCGATTAATTATGTTAATCTTTAATGTGTAAAGTTCAAGTAACAAAATAAACACCAATTGAATCACCATCCAACTATATAACAGTTAATTATAAATAACCCAGTGGAACGATCATAAGTGTACAATAAAAAAAATCATGATTCAAATAAAATAACTTGTGAATTACCAAAACGATCGGCGTTTCATCTTAATCTCCTCTGTTTCATTTAACTTGTTTCCTGTGTTGTGAAGTTTATTTTTAAGAGCGCCTAGTAGTCCGAAAATGAGGCAATTGGTTTTACAGTCTGCTCTTGACTGAGTAGATAGGGCGAATCGTGGAAGTGATCGAGATACGATAAATTATTTGCGTAAGATAGTTCTACTTAGTAATTTGTGGGAAGGCTGTCGTCACGAATGGGCTCCTTGATAGTATAGTGGTTAGTATATCCGCCTGTCACGCGGGAGACCGGGGTTCGATTCCCCGTCGGGGAGCCTCTGGCGCAAGACTAATGACCTTGCCCGGAAAAAACAAATCATTATGGAAAATTTAACTAGCCTCAGGACTTGCTAAATAAGGCCAAGACCGATTCACGGTTGTAGTGCCGATGATGATGATGTCGTCACGAATCCAATGATTCCGACAGATATGCTATTCGATTCTAAGTGTTTGTAATTTCCCGATATGTCTCATATTTTTAACGGACGTCAACAAAGTAAAGAGACAATAGCTACGCATGGAAGGATTACCTTTGGAAAATGTACGCTTCTCACATGGACAGCTGTATGTGGCCTGTTCACAGGCCACTAAACCTTCTGATTTATTTATATACGGATCAGATTGACAAACAAAAAATATTGTTTCCCGGAAATCATTGCAATAAAGACACATCACAATAAAAGCACTTTCTTTCATCTACAACACAACGGCCGGGTAATGGGTAATATTATATAATTTAGAGTGTTTGCCTAGAGCAAAAAAGTTAATATAAGAAGAAAAAATAATTAGTAAATTGGATCTAGCATTTAGCTTTGGACTTGAAGCCACTGAGACGCCGCTGAACCTGTTTTAAAACCACTCACAAACTGGGATATTAAATGAAATGTTGTATTTGTCGTGGACGACTACAATGTTTAAGATATTAAAGCAACAGAAACAAGAGATTGGCATTCGTCTACATTCTAGTTCAGTGATGAACGCAATACTCACATACCCCGTTCCTTCGTAGTACATCAAATGTACATAATTCAACGCATAATCGGTGAACTTCTAAACCCTATTCTCGGCACTTGTTTTAACTGAAAAAGCGTTTTTAAAATAAGCTGCTAACAAAAAGTTAAATACTCGAATTGATATAAAAACAATCTTGCTTTTTGTTTCCCATTCGGCTCGAAATATTCTAAATCCGCTGTTACATACACCTTTATTTACAATAAAATGTGTTGACACTCATGATAACACCGACCGTATCGAGATATAATTATGCGAGTCTATTAACCCTATTTATACGACAATCCAAATGTTTACATATTAAGTTGCTATCATTCTCATTCGCAGTTGTTTGGTGATTTGAGACTGATTAAGTCATTTTTTGTGGCGATGGATTTTCAGGGTAAGAACGTAGTGTACGTCGGTGGTTTTGGAGGAATTGGATTCCCGACATGTAAACTTTTGATCAAACGGAATATTGCAGTGAGTTGAAGATATCCTTCGAAATTCTGAATTAATCTATCCTTTTACAATTCCATATTTGCAGGCTTTGATAATAGCAGATCTGCAAGAGAATGCCGCTCATATAAAAGAACTGACTTCTTTGAATCCCTCTGTAAAGGTAATTTTCATGAAACTCGACTTGTGTAACAAGGATGAGATCGTTGCCGTTGTCAAGGAAGCAGTCGCTAAATTAAAGAACATTGACGTGTTGATTAATGGCAGTGGAATTATTGATGAACGAAACCCGGATAAGACGATCATGGTGAATTTGGTACGGTTTTTGTTATCCGAATCACGTAAATTTGTTTTAGTTACACATCTCTTTGCTTACAGCTTGGGTTAATCCATACTACACTCAACGTTATCCCACATATGGATAAGGGTAACGGGGGACGAGGAGGAATGGTCGTGAATATTACCTCCGTCCTTGGATTAGAGCCTGGTGAAGCGCATGCTGTTTACACAGCTTCAAAACACGGTGTCCTTGGTTTTAGCCGATCAATCTCGGTGAGATCCCTTCCACAAGTCCTCACTTATTGAACTGATTTCCTAATAAACGCTCTAGGATCAAAACTACTATGACAGAACTGGCGTATCAATCATCACAATTTGTCCGGGCATAACAGTTACTAGTTTGTTGTCTACATGCGCTGAGTCAACTACATTTCCGTATTCCGACACGTTGTCAAAGATGTTTAGTAAGGTAAAGAATCAGTCAGCTGATGGATGTGCGGTAAATATAATGAAAGCTATGGACACCTGTAAGAATGGCTCAGTGTGGATTCTCGATCTTGGACAATTGGAAGAAGTGAACTTCCACAAATATTGGACTCCAACAATGATGGATCCTAAATAAAATATTGTATTTTGACAGAAATTGTATATTAAATCAAGTTTTTTTGGTGGAGGAACATACAAAAGATACAAAATCCAAATACACATCCATACCAATTAAGATTTGAAATAATTTGAGTACAAAAACTAAAAATGGTTTTGATGATTCAGGTGCCATTCGTCGGCAGTGGGTCCAAACTGTTCTCTTTGTCATAAGGATCGTGTTTTCCACGCGCTAGACGTCAAAGCACTCATCTTTAAAAAACCAGAGGTGCCGCCTAGCTTTCGTGGAATGACTGAATTTTCAGTTGTTAACCAGTTTTGCCTTGATCAGGGAAAGCAATTAAATATTTTACATGTGGTACATCTGTGGGAGTTTCTATGTTTTTATCTCTTGTCGCTTTTTGGGTTGGTTGATAAAAACACACTTATATTTATTTAGTTTATTTATTACGTAACAAAAATTACACTGCGTGCTGACTGAGTACAATATTATATGCAATTAGGAATTAAATGTTGGTGTTAATTAAACTGTAGTTCTATACACTTATTATTACTTATATTCAATTATGAATAAAACGTGGGAGTTAATTAAGCTGTAGTTCTATACACGTATTTCCGACAACACGAAATTGAAAACGCCAAAAACAGGCACACTCACTCGACGATTGCTATTTCCTAACTGACTCTTCCAACATCTTCGCATCATCGGTAACCCACAATAAGCTGCATCTGTAAAAATAAATAGAAAAAAGAACATTCATGTTCGCGCGAGTTATTTGTGTGAGTTAATAATTCCAAAAATAATTAAAAACTTTTCTTTTCGGGAGTCTGGCTCCTTTTTTTATTATTTATTCACAAAAAAAAAGGAATGTTAAGTAGAACATCGTTCGATCCACACTCTCCGGCTGGATAGGTTTAGATGAAGATTTTTGTCTACATCTGTTATTTATATACATTTCTTGTTTTTACTTAAAATCTAATATTTCTAAAGATAACAGAATCTACCTCAGGTAGTCACAAAATATCTACCTGTGTATATGTTAATAGGTAATTAAGGGAAATATAATTACACTATAACGACATGTAGCGTATACATGTCGGGTTTTGTTAATTGGTCTAAAATATGAGATGCGTAAGTTATTGTTTATGAATCTGTGGGGGTTTCTCTATTCTACATGAGAACCAACCCACAATCTCAACCACAATTTCCACCTAATTTCGACCGCTTTCAGCGCGTCATGCATATCCATTTCCCTCATATGCTATTCCCCTGTAAAACATGTTAAACGGACGTATAGCTAAACTCATTATCCTATGCAGATAATGTATAGTTAAGTTTAGCTACATTCTTGCCAAACGGCAACTCCATTCTTGCTAACCATGAGATTCCCATCGGCAATATCCTAATGTCGGTTAGCAACAACAAGTCTAAACGAACGACGCTGTTGCATCATTACAAAATCGCTGGGGTTATTTCAGCGCCTTAGAGTCTGGTTCTCACGCTGATTATTTCCCAAGCATCAGCGGCGTTCTATTGACTTTCCCTCAGATCCACCATTCGCTTGGGATCAAAAATCTCTTTTTGCAGGGGAGTGACATTGTGGGGGTTTCTCTATTCTATACGAGAAACAACCCAGAATTCCTACCTAATTTCGACCGCCTTACAGCGCGTCAAATCAACCCCGTTTCCCCCTACTTACCTGTTCACCTGCAAAGCATGTTTCCACCAAGGACACATAGCTAAACTCATTGTACCACGCAGACAATGCATAAATGAGTTTAGCTTACCTTTTCTGCCATACGGCAACTCGTGTCCATGTCGATTAGCGACAACCAAATCCAGCCGGACGAAGTTGGCGCATCATTGCAGATCCGCTGGGGAAATTTATCACCACATTCGATTGAATCACGTGATAATATTTCCCTAGCGTTACTTCGGCTTTTCTCCAGACACTTCATTCGCTGGGGATCAATGTTCTCATTTTGCAGGTGAATATCATCAGCTTAATTCTCCTCTCTTTCTCAGTTCTGTCTTCGTATGGATCAATGTACACTGAACTCACCATACTACCGAATCAGGTCAATGGGTTCCGCTCAGAACTACATTGATTCATGCACATACAACCAAATCCACCCCAAAGATAATCGTACAGCGTGTTTCTGTTCTCTCATTGTCCCGCTCTTTTCGATCATCAGTTTACCGACGTGAACTACCACACATCGAAGAACGTAGCAGTGAGAGAGCAGAAGTATGTTCTTTTTTTGGTAGTATCCAATTTCTTCCCTTTTCAGTCATTCGATTAACGTGATTACGGTAGAGAGGTTGTGTCGCTAACCGGCGCCGCGTGTGAATTTTGTTCGTTGTATGGTTGAAAGTGACGATTAATAATTATTAGTAATATTATCTGAGTTATGTGTTGTGTGACGGCATCGGAATGTTCCCGCGAGTGAATATTTTCAATAAATTAAAACGCTTGCTGGCAGTACTATCTGTTATCTTACTTATTGATTACTTTGGCGTCTTAACTCACTTATTTGAATTAGACTTCAATCGTTTATCTATCCACTTGAAGGGGATGTCGTCCAATACGCTCATCGGATTCGATACAATCAGAAAGTGGACGTGCGTCCCATAAATGTTTACAATTACACATTCCTAAATAAATGTGAACCTAAATGTGTGGAAGAAGGTACTTCGCCAGTAAAGCCGATAATAACGTTTATAATCAAATCACCGATGCCGCATTTTGAGAGACGAATGGCTATACGACAAACCTGGGGTTTCGAGCAACGTTTTTCTGACGTTATTATTCGGACAATATTCTTTCTACGGATCGATGGGGATACGGAAGAACTGCGTGCCGTACGTTGGCACATCATACCTTATACCCCCATAACATCAGCTAGGTTTTCCTCTCCTTCGTATTTCTGTCTTTCCACGGTTCAATGCTCTCTGACTACACCATAGTCGTACCACTTGGTCACCAGGTCACGTCAGTAGCTGCATCTGATACCAACACACACAACCAAAGCTACCCCGAGATCACAGCATATCATGTTTTCTGTTCTCTCATTCTCCATGTCCGCCAATTTCGCTATTAACAAAAGTTACCCACCCTTCGACGGGCGTCGGGTTGAGAGAGCAGAGGCGTGGTCTCTTTTGGTTGTCCTGTGTGTGGGATGAAATACGAATTTTACCCCTGATTCAAGTCAGTCAGATATCAATCCTAACACTGAACAGGCGCGCTGCCGTAATCAAGTCAGATTTCAGTTTCCAAGTGGTTCACACGCATAACGTCCAAATCGAGAGTGTCCGTACGGTCGTACCGAATCAAACGAAATTAGAAATTCGCCATTAAATTCTAAAAGTATTGTTTCTTCCTTTTATTCGAATAAACCAAAATTATTAAAAATCAAATAAAAAATTGCGCTATTGTTATCACCACAAAAAAAAATCAGTTGTCACCGCCCAAACAAAAAAACGGAAACATTAAAATAATTACAAAAAAAAAAAAAAAAAACTACTTGAGTATTTATTCTTTCAATGTCAACTTTAACATTCTGCATTTGCTGCTGTACCATCTTTACCAGTGTTTCAACATTTCTCCGGAATATCATCGTTGGGGCTTAGGTGAATCCTGTGTCGTACGTTGGCATTCATACTTCAACCCCCACAAATCAAGGTCATGTTGTCTCTAGATTTCATATGTTGGGTCATGGGTTGGGATTGTGTTAACCCCCCCGTTAAACTGCGGTGTCCTCGCCGGAAAATTTCCTTAATTCTGATAACCTAGTGTTAAATATTTCTTGGTTTCTTTGATTATTTCTATTGGCTTTATATTCGTTATAACGTTTACATCCGTTATTACTTAGACATATGAAAATTATACATAGAATCATAATGCTTATAGTGATGATTATGCTTAGAGCTATGTTTTCCTCAAATGTTTTCCTCAAATGGGATTAGGAATAACTTCGAATCTAATATTTTACTTATTTTTATGTCTATGTCGTTAATATGTACTACAAATTCATTTATTTGTTCATCTAAGTTAACCTATTTAATGTTATCTATTTCTACTTTGTACAAAACTTGATTAGGTATATTCCGGTATATATTTCCTTATAAACGTTGTGTTTACCTTATATTACAATTTTGTCTTGTGACAGTTTAATTACTTCTTTATTTTTTTTTCATAGATTTCATTACATTTAGCTGACTTCCCGCTTAATATATTTATTGTACATTCGTTGGCTTTAATTTTTTTTACAAATATGGTGTGTTAATTTAATGTTACAATTTTGTATGCCAAATATTTCTTTGTTACATACTACTGTGTTTGACAAAATTATAAAGGTATTTGTATTCGGTCTTTCGTCATGACATCTTTCAGTTCGTCCATGTCTTAGGCTGCCTGTGAAGCATGTTCCTGCCTTGGCTGCTGCTAGGGTGTTTAATAGGTTTTCTGTTTGTTGTTTGTGAGTGGGTCTAATATCCTTGTTATGGTAGACGGGTAAATGAGTATGGCTGTGTCTTCGTAAACGTAGGCGTCTTGTAGTCTTGTTGATACAAACTGTTTTGTAATGGTATTATGGTTAGGTTAGTCCTTGTTACAGCTATCTGGATTAACGTTAAGCCGTATACGGTCTTTGTGAATAATTGTTCCTTTATTACTTGTCACTGTTGTTCCTTTGTCTTCAGCCACTATGTGTTTGGTGTATCGTGTTGTTTCTTTACCGCGTCGATTTTTGTCACGTATATTATTTCGCCTGATTTGAATTGTTTGTTTCTTTTGTGCGTTCTCTAAATTTTGTGTAATGTCTGTTTCTGTTATTTAAAAAAATATTCCTATGGGTTTTTGTCCCGTCCCTGAGTGTATTGTTCTATTATATTGCCTAACCGCGTCGAATATAACATCTGAAATTGTACTGCTACGATCGAGTGCTAGACTTCGGCTAATCTCTAAGAGTGTGGAGTGGGCTCGTTCTATATTTGCGTTTGTTATCGAGTGTTGTGCTGGTGTAAAAATATGCGTTATTTTCCTTTGGTTTAGCAACCATTTTACTTTTGCTCCTTTCAGTGCTGGTGCGTTATCTCTCATGAGGGTTTCTGTAAATGGAAATACTTGTGATAGTATTTCGTCTATCACTTCAGCTATGCCTAATTCGTTTGGAATATTCCGTATATATAGATGCTATATGTGTCTATGACTGTTATGTATATATTTTTTTCTACGTAAAATGTATCTAACTGTAAGTTCTTTATTATTTGCTTTACCGGATGTCTGTCATACTTACACGTGAGGCAGGTTTCGCAGTTTTGGGCTATTTTTTTATATAGTTGTTTGGATGTTGGCCAAAAGAAGTTCTCAGCTATTTCTTTATTGTTGTTTTTGTGGTTCCTGAGTGCACGTTTGTGTGTTTCTTGGGTTGTTCTCATTTGTTCATCTTCGTTCGTTATATCTTTTACTGAATTAGGTGCATGTACGAGGGTCGCCTCTTATGTTTCGGGATTTGGCAACCCTAGTGTTGCAATCCGGCAATTGACAGCTCTGTCGTAAAGTTGGACATTTTTGAGGTTATACGCACTCAGAACGTTTTGACATACGAGCGCTATTTGTGTTGTTTACAGTAACTTAAAAGATTCATCTCGGCCCAAAAATGGAATTAAATCGTCAACATTTTCGTGCGATTATTTTTTACAACTTTCGGCGTGGATTAACTCAGCAACAGTGCATGGATGAACTTAATTCAATTTTTGGCGATGAAGCTCCATCAAGGACCAGTGTTTATCGATGGTATGGTGAATTCAATCACTCCAAGATGAATTTCGTGGAGGTCGTCCAAAATAAGTTGTTGTTCCGAAAACCATTGATGCTGTGCGCGAACTGATATTGGAAGATCGTCATGTGACCTATCGTGAGATTGAGACAACCTTAGGCGTTAGTGGGACCAGCATACATTCAATATTGCAAAAATATTTGACTGTCAAAAAAATTTGTTCGCGTTGGATCCCACACAATTTGTCAATCGCCCAAAAAAAGGCTCGTGTCAATTGGTCGAAAGAAATGCTCAAAAACTACGGTCGCAGTGCTTCGAAACACGTCTATGACATCGTGGCAGGTGATGAATCGTGGATTTACGCGTATGAGCCCGAAAGTAAACAGCAGTCGACTGTCTGGGTGTTTCAAGATGAGCCAAATCCAACAAAAGTTGTTCGCGCACGAAGCACTCCCAAGCAAATGGTCGCCTGTTTTTTCGGAAAAACTGGACATGTCGCAACCGTACCACTAGAACAACGCAGAACAGTCAATTCTGAGTGGTACACAACCATTTGTTTGCCAGTTGTCTTCCAAGAAATCAGGAAAACCAACCGCCGAAGACGGATCACTGTGACAACTGTATTTTTGAGCACCCAAAACATCGATTTGATGGGTCATCCGCCGTATAGTCCTGACTTGGCACCGAATGACTTCTTTTTACTCCCGTACGTAAAAAACAAACTGAGAGGTCAACGTTTTTCGATACCTGAAGAAGCGGTTGCTGCATTCAGAATGCATGTGTTGGAGATACCTCAATCAGAGTGGCAAAAGTGCTTCGACAATTGGTTCAAACGCATGCAAAAGTGTATAGATCTTCATGGGGACACAATAAAGTGATTTTCGATGATCAATATTTGTTTTTGTTCTCTAATCCCGAAATATAAAAGGCAACCCTCGTACTATTTGTATGTTCTCTAAATGTTCCTCTATCATTTGTCTAATTTCGAACAGTGTTATCTCATCGCAGTGTATAGCGTTTGTATGAGTTGGGTCTAGGATTGTTTTTAATCTTTTTACTACTTCTGATAAGTCTTTTAGCTTTAGATGGAACCTTTTGTATCCTTCGAATATAGTTTTACTGTCTAATTCGTTTGTCTCGGCAAATTCTATGTAAATTTGTCTTTTGAATTGATTGACTGGTTTCGGTATTGATTTTATTTTATAAACAGGTGAACTATCTTCTGAGTGTATGGAAGATGTACTAGAGTTATTTATTTGTTGGCGACTTAGGGCGTCGGCTACTACGTTCTCTTTGCCTGGTTTGTAAACTACCTGGCACCAAATTCCTCTATGAAGTATTTCCATCGTTTGATCTTTGTGTTTGTATTCTTACCTGATATTGCATAGGTTAGGGATTGATGATCGGTATATATTGTTAAATCTGATATACCTTGTATGTATAATCTTAGTTTTTTTAAAGCAAAAACTATGACGTACAATTCCTTTCCGTTGGTGACGTAGTTTTTTTTTCTGTTCCACTTAGAATTTTGGATACGAATGTAATGGGTGTTTTTCCCTGTGATAGGACTGCTCCTATTGCAAAATTTGAGGCGTCAGTCGTTAGTCCGAATGGTTTCGAATAGTCGGGTTGGGATAGTTCAAGACATTCTTCGAGGTGTCTTTTGAGAACCGAGAAACTTTATTTTTCTTCGTCGTTTAGTTTTATTTTATAATTCGAACTCTGTTTTTGGGAAACCATTTGATCAGTCTTAAGCAAGTTCGTTAGGGGCTTCGCAACTGTGGCGTAGTTTTTGACGAACTTACGGTAGAATCCAGCATTTTCGAATGGTTTCGATTTTGTCAGGATCTGTTCGTCTTGTTTTATGGCTTATCACGTAGCCTAGAAATTAGACGTAGTTTTTGAAGAAATGGGATTTTTCTTCTGAAATTGTTAGGTTTACCTTTTATGGGGCATCGAATATTTGTCTTAGGTGACTCATGTGTTCTTCTTTGGACTTGGAAAAAACTATTATGTCGTCAATGTAGACGTAACAAAACTTTGTGATAAAGGGTCTTAGGATATCGTCAACGCAGCGTTGAAAAATTGCTGGAGCGTTTTTAAGTCCGAAGGCTAATCTGTTGTATTCGTACAAACCTCCGTTGACCGCGAATGTCGTCTTTTCTTTGCCTTTTTCGTCAATTAAAATTTGGTGGAAGCCGGATTCTAAATCTATTGTCGAGAATATCTTTGCTTCGCCTAAGTTCTGAATTGTATGGATGCTGTTAAGCATTGGGTATCTATCGTTTATTGTGGTTTCGTTTCATTTCCTATAGTCATTTACGAGACGTTTCTTGGGTGTTCCATCCGCGTTTAGACCTTTTTTTGGTACTATCCATATTGGTGAGCAATATGGCGAATGTGAAGGTCTAATTATGCCTCGTTTTAACAGTCCTTCTATTTCTTGGTTTACGAAGTCCTGGTCTGCAATCCTGTATGGGTATTGTTTTGACCACACAGGCTCGTCGGTTTTAGTTTTAATTGTTGCAATTATGTTAGTAGTGTATGGTAGGTTTTTGTCTATTCTTTTGTTTCTATTCATTACTTTGTCTATTTCCTCCATAAATGTTTGGTCCTCTGTCGTGTAGTTTATTTTTTGTTCTGTTTTATTTTGTGTTGTATGGGTTGTTAGAGTCATTTTTGGAAAGTCTAAGTAGGCGTTCAGTTCGCGTAACCCTTCTATTCCTATTATTAAGTCGAATTCGTTTAATTCTGGAAGTTCAAAGAATTTAAACCTCTTCCCTAATATGTGAATGTTTCGTTGTTTGTTAATGACACTTTTCCATGAATTGTTTTGGAGCATGTCGGGGCTATGGGTATTGAGTAACTTAAATCTATTGAGTTAGAACAATAATTCGAGTCTATTAAAATTTCGTATGTTTTGTTAGTTTCTTCGTTATTTAATGTTAGTATTGGCAACCCTTTCCTTAGGCTAAAAAAAGATTCTTTATATTTATTTTGACTTACGTTGTTCGTCATTGAGCTGGTTCGTGAGGCTGATTCGAGGTTGTTCATCCGTTGTTGTTCGTGCCTGTTGTTGGTTTGCTGATAACTCTGGTATGTTGGTCTTCTGAATGGGTTGTTGAATCTGGAGTGGTTTACAGTTGATCTGTCTACATCCTTTGGTTCTGGTTCATCTTGGTTTGTGAACTGGTTTCTTCCTGTTGGTCTGAAGTATTGTCGGGATTCTCTATCTCGGTTGTACCCTTGTTGTCCGTCAAAGTTTGGCGGGTGCTGCTGTGATTGCTGGTCTTGGTTTCTTCTAGTTTGGAACTCGTAGTTTTGGGTATTTTGCCTGTAAAAGCCTCTGTCTGGTCTTCTAAAGTTCGGTGCCAGGTCGTGATTCCTGGTGTCGTGGTGTACTGCAAGTGCGATTCCATATGCTTCTGAGAGTGACTCGCATTTGTGGGTGTAGAGCGTCTGTTTTGTCATAATGTTGTTGAGTCCGTTCAGGAATACTCTTGTAGCTTCCCTTTCTGCTTCTTTGAAGAGTGATTTTTTTACCTCTGGATGTTTGTTCTCATATTGGATTTTCGATGTTACTGCATTTAACGCTCTATTTATTTCGTCGTAATATTTGTCTAGGGGGGGTTTTCCCTTGTTTTATGCTTGTCATGTCTTCTTTTAAAACGTACAGTGGTCGGTTATCGCTGTAGGCTGAGTCCAGTCTGTCAAGAATTGCCTCGAAACAAAATCTTGTCTGACAGTTTGTTAGTAGACGTGCTGCTTCCCCGACTATTTTATTTTTAATTATTGGCAGGGCGGTGGCATATTTTGAGTGTCCTTTATGTGCCTCACACGCTGTCATCAATTGGCGAGCGTTTTCCCTCCGTGATGGGTATTCGTCTGGGTTTCCATTGAATCTTTTTAGGTTTTTGAATCCTTCCAGATCTATGTCCTCGGGTTTCTGGAATGTGAACGGAATGTCTTTATGTTCTGTGAGCTGTATACGTTGTAGTGGAGTTTCTCTGTCTTGTTTGATTTGCTCCTGCAGTGTACCTATGGCACCGGCCATGTTCTGCATTTGTTGTACTAAGTGGGTTATGTCGGCTTTGAGTGATGCTATTTCTGCTCTCATCGTGGCTTCGTTTTCAGTTTCGGGATCACTGGTTAATGGCCTGTATGATGTCGGTGTTGATCTCCTTCGGAATTTCTTTAGGTTTTTGAGTTTCATTCACTGAATTGTCCTATTTTTACTGGCTTGATTTCTCTATTATTTTTTATTTCTTTAGCTTCACTGAATTTCTTTATTTTTTATTTAATTTGGACACTTGAATTGCACTGCTGAAAACAAATTTTATTTATAATTACCGTCTCCTTCGCTAGACGTTTATTCCTCTGGTGCTGGCTCCTGCAAATAACCGCTTCCTGGAACGTGGAGAGATAGTCCTGAGTCTATCTTGTCGATAGTTTCAACTCTTCCCAGAGTTTGTTGTCCGTCTCGAAGTAATATTATACGACGAGTGGCAGGGTCGCCAGTTATTTTTGTGAGTTAATAATGGTAAAAATAATTAAAAACTTTTCTTTTCGGGGGTCCTTTTTTTATTATTTATTCAGAAAAAAACGAATGTTAAGTATAACACCGTTCGATCCGCACTCTCCGGCTGGATAGGTTTAGATGAAGATTGTTTTTTTTTTTTTAATATACTGCATTTATTTGACCAAAAATTAATAGTTACAATAAGTAATACAGCTAACTTATCATATATTGGTTACATAATAAGTGTTTACATGCTATTTGTTAACATTTTTCAAACAATTCTTTTTAGATGTGCTTAAGATTTAATGTGATTATATATATTGTTAATTTTGTTTTTCCTGGAAAAGGTCAGAAGAAAAACCAGGAACTCTGTTTATTTTAACTTAGCCTACTTAAAATTACTTAACATAACTTAATCTAACTTAGTCTAATCTTATATACAATTTACAATATTTGATATTGCAATGATAGTGACAATTCGCATTTGACCTAAAAATAATATTTACAATTTTTAGTTATGGATGTGGGATTTCTCGTTGGGATTGAGGATACGAAGGGATAGGATCAGGTAAGTTCTTGAAGGAGGGGAGAGCCATTCGGTTCTGTGTTAAAGGTAAGGATCTTGGAGAATGGTTGGATGTTGCTGTATTTGAAATGATTGGGTGCCAGTTCGGTGTTGTGGTACACGATCTCGTTTAGATCGTTAACCAGTCTGCCTGCGGCGAAGAGGATGAAGATTGTCTACATCTGTTATTTATATACATTTCTTGTTTTTACTTAAAATCTAATATTTCTAAAGATAACAGAATCTACCTCAGGTAGTCACAAAATATCTACCTGTGTATATGTTAATAGGTAATTAGGGGAAATATAATTACGACATGTAGCGTATACATGTGGGGTTTTGTTAATTGGTCTAAAATATGAGATGCGTAAGGTATTTTTGTTATTGTTTATGAATCAAGGTCATGTTGTCTATCGGTTTCGTATGTTGTAAGGGTCATGGGTTGGGATTGTGTTAACTCGCGCATCCTTTGCCACACCAGTCACCCATGCTGAGGATCCCTCAGCATGTGAACGCGAACAACGATGCTTGGTGTTCCCATTAAAAGATACTCTTGCTTGGGCAAACCGTAGGACACGCAGGGTGTCCCTGTCTTCCACCACGATACTCGTTGGGGTTCTATGACCGGCCAACCTTCACACAATGTAAACAACGTACCAATGATCGCAAGGGATTTCTGCTGTGCCAGTAGTATAAAGGAACGTCGGATGTTTGTACGATCGGCGACCGCACACAGCATCGCCGTAGATCGCATATCGCTCGTTGGGCAAATGGTGCAGGTGGCGATGCCTTGATTTGGTGCTATTATGTAGGCAAGCATGTTATTACTTGCCTGTAGATTGGTTTTGTAACCGAAATGCTTGCGGGCATTAGATGATAAAAAGGGCGCAATTTGCCTGTGTGTGACGGTACTGGATCGAAGATATTCATGTCCGACATATCTCGATTTGCTCAGTTGGTTAAAGATGCGACCGTTTTCTGCACTCGAGAATAAGGTGCATGTCGGCGTGAGCCAAAGTTGGAATATTTCCGTTGGCCATTGGTGCCGGTTGAATTTCCTTGGTGTACGCCCCATGTTGGACAAATTCTCTCGAGAATTCATAATGTGCAACGCACAGGCAAACGATTCGTCGTTACAGGAAAATTTTGCTCTTGTTCCAATGAAATATGATACTATACGGCAACCAGGTTTCTGATTGTTTCCGCCCCCATGGCGATGGCATGACAACCGCGTTCCAAGGTGCATCAAGCGCACGCTCAATGAATTCGGAAAATGCACCGTTACCTGGGTTATGCTTTTCGTATGGGGTGTTACTAAACAATAGGTGAAACGGGGCAGTGGCATTAGAAGAAACCGCCACACATCACCTCTCGATTTCATCGTGTGCCACAAAACCCTAGTCCACAATGAAAAATACTTTACGTAAAATATGGCACCACTGATAATAATCAACATCATCATCGGCACTACAACCGGGATCCGGTCTTGGCCTTATTTAACAAGTCTAAGGCTTGTTAAATTTTCCATAATAATTTATCTTTCCGGGAAAGGTTATTAGCCTTGCGCCACTGATAATAATAATTACACATAATTATGAAGACTCCCATATCAACAATTAAAATATTGTACAGACACATTTATCGTGTTTTCGCATCTTTGTGATAAAATTCATTCAAAAGCACGATATCATTTTACGGATAATTGAGACATTTGGTTTACGACTAAAGATCGGAAAATTCCCTAGCCCTTCAAACAGATAGGCAATTGTTTTCAAAAGAAAACTAACGAAAGTCAAAGAATTAGATATCCATATAGTTCGTTCATGGTAAAGAGTCGAGATAAATTCGTCGAAAGGAGCGGCAGGAATTGCTATATCAGGTTGGAGCTGGAATTCAGCATGCTGATCATATCGTACTCATCCGAAGAGTCAATGTGATTTTACAAGCAAAGCAGTGGCTTGGTAAATATTTGGGTAGAGTTCAAGTAAGTGACTTGTATGAATTGGCAACTAAAAAAAATTCTAAATAACAAGCAATTTTTCCTCAGGTCGTTGATTTATACAAGGGATGTTCAATAAAGCCTGACATCACTGCGATAAATGACACACCGCCCCAACCCCATATAACCTGCAAATACTTGCAAAATTCATAGACAACTTACCCGATTCATTAATCCTCACCAAGATTTCACAATCTTGCCATTGCATTGACTTCAATCTATGACCTGAAATGCAATTCGGTTACCCCGTTGGATAACCGGCACAAACATCCGAACATGGCTGAGGAGCATTTTCCCTATTTTTTTCATTTTCATTTTTACAACATTTTTTATTTTTCTTTTTATATTCTTAATTTCTAAATTAAAGGCTAGACAAAAAATGCTTAAACTCTAGCTTAATTATCTTATATAATAACTTACTGGTCCTTCGCAGACGCTCTAAGCTAAACATTGCTTAACATTTGTATAATTTGCCTTTCGGCGACAGAACTTTGTGGCAATACTTATAATTATTTGAGACAAAGAAAAATTTGAAAAACTTTGTCAATTTTTTTTTTGTTTTTTTTTCTTAAAATTTAACTTACTTAACTTACCCACGTTTTTTTTTTTTTTTTTTTTTTTTTTTTTTTTTATGTAAAAGCACTTAACCTAACTTAACTTAAATCTTATACTACCCTAATTCTAGAAAAGCTAAGTCTATGTAAGCTAGCTGATGATAGTATGATTCTTTACCGACTTTGGTACCCAGGTCTTTATATGCCATTCAACCACCAGAACTGTTGACGCTGTCTAATACTATCGTCCCGGTCTCTGTAGGAGATAGCCCTACTGAAGCGCAGGAGCTCTTCTTCGGTGCGCGCTACTTCCCGGTCGTAGCACAATCGCCCGTCTACAGATGATCTACTTACATGATAGATCAGCGGAATTCCGGATCTATCCTGTATAAGCCCTTTCATATCCAAGTCAAGGAACGCCTCTGGTGGAACAAAGCCGTTGCGACGCACGCTCTCATAGTACAGAGTGTTTGGATAGTAGTCCCCGAAAATTAGGTCATTGGACGAGCTTATTGCTCTCGCAATATGTCCTCTGACTAATTTAATCATAAAATGATCCACCCTATTTATGTACGCTTCATTATATAAAGTCTCATTTGAGTAATACTTTTTATAGTCCGATTCCGGTGTCCGATATAATCTGAGACAGCTTCTGAGACACTTTCTTTCGAACACCCGAATCTTTTCCATCAAATTTGGACCTATGTTGAACCATACTGGGCAACCATATACGAGCATTGGCCTGATTAGTGTCATGTAGCATATGACTTTTACCTTGCTGTCAAGTTGGCTACTGTGAAATAGCCTCCTTGTCATAGTGAAAGTTTTCCTCGCTTTGAGCAAAGCAGCCTCTACATGTCTGTTGAAATACAGATGTTGGTCTAGCCAGATGCCCAGGTATTTAACTAAACTCTTGGTTTCCAGTTTATCTCCATGCGGTCCCACGATAACTAGCTTTCGCCAGTTTTTCCTTGTGTCGTTCGTGGCTTTATATAATGGAGTTCTAAATAGGATGGCTTCACATTTCTGGAAGTTGATCTTAAGTTTCCAGTCATCGCAATAGCGCTGCACTTTGTTGAAGTCTCGCTGTATTAACTTATTTATGATCGCAACTTTCGGAGCTGTTCTGTAAATTATGAGATCGTCTGCGTACGCAATAGCCTTCGGGAGTGCATCTAGTAAGTCGCTAATGTAAATGTTAAAAAGAATCGGAGAGAGTACCGCGCCCTGTTGCAAGCCATTCTTGATATTATACGTTTTATTAGAGGTCACATTACCACTTTTGACCACGAACCTCCTGTCCTTTAACATATCGTAAAGTACATATAGTAAAGGCTTATGTATGCCATGTCTGACCAGTTTGTAATACAACCCTTCGATCCAGACGGTATCAAAAGCTTTCTCCAAGTCGATCAGACAGGCACCTGTGCATTGGTTCCTACATTTATTCCATTGTATGTCGGAGACCAGTTTAGCTGCGGCATGTGTGGTTTCATGACCCGCCTTAAAGCCAAACTGGTTATTTGGAATAATGCTGTTGTCTTCTACCCATTTTAGCAGAGCTTTGTTAATGGTTTTTTCAAATACTTTACTGATGCTTGGGAGTAAACTTATCGAACACATGTTCATTGGGTTTGTGCAGTCTTTGCCCTTTTTTGGGATGGGCTGAATGATGGCCGTTTTCCAACGCGCGGGATAATATGCATTATTCAACGCGTTGTTAAACAGGACCGTGTATATATCTATTGCCATTGGGGGCAGGTTCTTGAGTACGATGTTAGGTACTCCATCTATTCCCACTGACTTTTTGCTTCTTAATGAGTCGAAGATACTTTAATTGCATTAATGTCAATTGACAGATTATCGTCACTGAATTCCGTAAAACCCGGATTCTCCGATTGCCAATGTGAAATTTCATTCCGGAGGTGCAGGTGAATCAGTCGAATTCTGTCCTCCAGGTCGTGATTTCGGTGAATGCTTTCATTCACCTTGTACATTTCCTGAAAGACAGCTCCCACAGCGTTCGCCTTCTCCAAAGGATCTTCGATCACGAAGAGCTCACTATTGAAGATAGCGTTCTCTGTATCTATGCCAGTGTTGGTTAGCAGCTGCTTGTTTACCTCAGTACGTGGAATTTGGAGACACTGAATCTCATTTTGATTATTTCTCCTGAATATTTTATTTATTTGTGGGAACATATTCGGGTTATTAGTTTTTATAGCTCGAATTCTGTTGTTCCAATACAAATTTGTTGCTAATCTATAATTAGCTTTAAGTAATTGTTGGAGGTTTTTTAATTGAGATTTCAGTGATATTATCTCCTGGTCTTGTCTGTCTGTAAACTGTCTGTGTAATTGTTTAAGTTTCGATAGCAGTCTGCTCTTTTTCTTGTGGAGTGCGTTTATTTTTGCGTTTCTGTACATGTTAATGTGATCTGTAACTGTTGTTTTGGGAATTGTTTTGTCCATTGTTCGTTTTACGGTTTCGTCCATTTGTTGAATGTATTTGTCGATTTCGACATTAGTCAGGTTTCTGTTTACTGGCAGATTCAAGTCATTCGAACGCAGTTCTCTTGTTAATGATCTGGTGAACCGCGGCCATCGCATTGCCCCGTAGTTATAGGGTTGCGGGATCACGAATTCCTCCAGATCTGCGAGCTCGTTCGGAAGGTCTATTACTGCCGTGAATGCACAGTTTTCACTATCGTATTCAATTGTCCGTAAACAGTTTGTATTTCGTCTATTGGTGTTAAGTAATCTCAGTCGTGAGTCGATTAGCAAGATATCTAAGAACGATCTACCTCTAGGGAACGATGGATATTCGGTAGCTAGCAGGTCAGTTCTATATTCAATATGAAACTGATCTAACCAGCCAGCCAACTGATTTCCTCTGGCATTAGATATATGATTTCCCCAATTTCTATGCTTGGCGTTCATATCTCCCCCTAGGATAAAGTAATTTTTGCCCAGGTGCAATTGTAAGCATCGGAAGAGAGTCTCGAGCTCTGCTATAAATAGATTATGTTGGTGCTCCTCAGGTGCGTAGACCGCAATCGCATACAAACCCCTTCCTTGCTGAAGGGGTATGCGGACGATACAGGCTTCCAGCACCCGGAACCTGCGCACTTCTCCACTATATATAACTTTATGAGGGATCCCTTTTCTAATAAAAATTGCGACACCCCCCCCTTGAGAGGAATTAGGTCGGTCTCTTCGTATAATATCGTAGTTTTTATGACATATCTTGTGTCTCTGGTTTAACTTTGTTTCCCCCGCCAGAAGTACATCAGGCTGTTCAACTTGCAACAGGTTGAAAAGATTGGCTCTCCTCTCAGTTCTTATTAGTGAATTTACATTCACGACAAGAGCTTTTATTGATGTTGTGGTTAGAGGGTTTATATTGACTTTTTGTTTAGATTGGGCAAGTACGAATAGAACTCGTTTATTTGGTTTTGCAGCTGTGTCATCTGTCTCTGCAGATTAAACAGAACCGTGATCACGTCTGCTTGCGATGTTGTTTCAGTCTGTGTGGGAGTATTTGTGGCTACCAATGTTGTAGCCTGGTTTGATGGTCTCCCACCCGACGCAACTTGTGCGTACGACCGCTGCGATGTTACGGGCATTGTTGTAGTACGAGCTGGCTCTGTGTTTTTTTGCCGGGTCACACTTCTTGCCATTATTTCTCGGAATTTAGGACATCCTCGATAATTAGCGGGGTGTCCCTCATTCCGGCACACTGTGCACTTTAGAAGGTATTTGTCTTCTACCCTTTCTTTTCCCAGAGGGCATTCTTCTGCCTTATGGTCTTTTCCGCATTTTACGCAACGGTGCTGCATTTCACAGTTCGCCGCCGCGTGACCAAACCGTTGGCAGCGGACACATTGCAGAATGTCTCTGCCTTTTTTTAACTTGTCCCATGTGACACTCTGATGATCCAAGACTGTAATCTTTCTTAGACCAGAAATTCTGCTGCTGGGCGTTAGTTGAACCAAAAAGAAGGGAAGCTTGCGGTTTTCCCTTCTTGCCTTGGTTGTGGTGAAGGGTTTTACGGAGATAAACTCGAGATCGTCGTGCCTCAACTTTTGAAGCATCTCGAGCAGAGCCTCCGGTTCCACCTCAGGGTCGACACCCTTTAATAGAACCGTTACCCTCTTTGTTTGCTTCGGCGTGAACGAGTAGAATTCCGCGGTGGCCCTTTTTAAGACCTCTTTAATTTTATCGTGGTCTGCCACCGCATAGGTTTGAATGGCATGCCTGGTACCAGCCAGTCTTTTAACTACAAAATTGTTTCCTATAGCTAGCTTACAAAGACTTACCAATTCCTTACACTCAATATTTATAGTGTTGATTGGTGGCATCTTTATTTTTTGGTTGTTATTCTTGCTTTGCCGCTGTTGTGTTGCTTGCTGTGGTCGATTTTGTGTTGATTGTTGCTGTTGATGTTGATGTTGCTGTTGCTGTTGCTGTTGCTGTTGCTGTTGCTGTTGCTGTTGCTGTTGCTGTTGGCCGACTTTTGGCTTCGGCTTTTGTTGTTGTTCGGAGTCTGTTTCTTTTTCGAGTGCCGCTATTTTTTTCTTTCGGCGTCTCTCTTCTAGACGGGCTCTTGCCATCGCAAGTTTCGCCTCCAATTCATTAATTTCCTCTTCTTCATCCTCAGACTCAGAGGATGCAAGAGAAGCGAACGAATTGTTTGCCCCATACATATTAAAATTGTAGGGGGAGGGGCGCCCTCTGTCCTCCTCTATTTGCTGATCTTTTCTCTCCATTGTTAATTTCGCGGTTTTACTTCGCGTCACAATGGAGATTTTCGGTGTACCTTTTCGTTTGTTTGTCACGTTTTTGTCTTCCTCCGTGCTCATGCTGGTTCTTTCCAGTTTGTTTTCATTAAAAAAAAACAAAGGCGACCGCAATACGAACCACGAAGTCGATTTCCTCCGCACGCCGACTCGAACTCGGCTATCGTCGGCAAAGAGTCAGTGAACTTGCACTCGCGCCAAATGATGCTTTGAAAACTCTGTGCGTAACTAGCAATATATTGTCTGTTTTAGGTTTCACTTTTACGACCGAGGTAATATATTTAAATTGTCTTACGTTGTTGTTGCACCTTACTGAAGTTATTTTGTAAGCACGTTTATTGTCACTTTTAACATTTTGTTTGTTTGTTGTTGTTGCACTTTGTTTTAGTTGTCACAACACGTCACGTCACTGTTTTTCTATTTCGTGGCTTCGTTCTTGTTTATGAATTGGATTACGAGTATAAATGAACTGAAGTAAGTATGGCACTGAAGACCAGTTTTGTTTTTGTTTTTTTTTTTTCTCACTTCACTGGACTGATTTGCAGTTTCTTTGTTTTGTCTTTTGTTTTTTTTTTTTTTTTTTTATTTTGGTCGACTAAATCAAATAATGTTTGTATCAGGCCTCTTTTGACCTGATGTATATAGCCTATTAAGGCACCTAACCTTGAAGGCCCTACTGTACACTAGCGTGCAACACCCTTAGTGTGATAAGTTTGATCAATGTTCGGGCGCAACGCCACTAAACATCTAAAAAGGAATCCTGAATATTCGGGCGCAACGCCACTAAATATTGCATATGACAAAAATTATCTGAAAGAGAATTGAGAGTACACTCGGGATTACTGTCGGATGTATTCTGATTTTATTTTCCAATCCTTAAACTATATATACAATTTTCTTATACTACTACTCTTACATCTAAACGATACAAAAAATCATGCTCGCAGCAGAGTATTACTAATACATACATAGGATATCGATAGATCGTATCTCTAATTTTGACTACAGGATTGCAAGATTCCTGTTTACAATAGACATGAGTTCGAAACAAAGACAATAGGAAGGAGAGTTCCTATGATACACACCAATTACTGGTGTACACAGAAAACAAAGAAAAAAGGGACGCACATTCTCGCACAAAAAATTAGAAACATTGCATTGATGGTGGTCCCTTTTTGAGTTGGCGGCAATTCAATTCGCACCTTCTGGTGTTAGAGATGTTTGCTGATGGTAAATTGGAAATTTCCGGTTGCGGGAAAATTCCGATCATGTTGGTGGTGATGGCGGCATGATGCTGACATTTGCTTTTATTGCCCAGTCATAAATTGTAGTTGGCGTGTGGTATTCAAATGCATGGAATGCAAATACGGCGGCAATTGGGCAAATGGTTCTCACACACATAACAATGGCTGAGATGTGGCATTCAAACGTGTGGTGCATGGAAGTACGGCGGCTATTGTTTTATCATGCTCGTGTAAACATGATAATGGTATGGCCGTGGCGTCGAAATGGATGGATGAGACGAACTACGGCACCGCACAAATGGCGCCGCATGATCTCATAAACTTACTCCCCCCGTTGAATAACAATTCAACCCTGAAGCATGACTGGTGGGCCGAAGATCCTGATCGTTGACCATTCGGCGTCGTTTGTAAGGGGAATCCTCGTGTTTGGGCGATTCATCCGTTGTAGATGCTGGGCGAGAGAAGTCGCTGGTGTTGTCGCACTCGATTGGCAGTGGCGCTAGGCGGTGAATGGGTCTCCGAACCACTCCGGAAGATGTTCGCACGTCCACTACTCGAATTAGGCCGTCATCCCCTGGGTGTGTGCCAAGTACTCGGCCGAGCTTCCAACGCAAGAGTGGGGTATTATCTTCCTGGATGATGACCATTGTCCCTGTGTTAATGTTGTGGACTCGCTGCTTCCACTTACTTCTGTCCTGTAGTTGGTGTAAATATTCCACATGCCATCGTCTCCAAAATTGGTGTTTCAACTGTGTGACCAATTTCCAGCGTGTGGGTAATTTCACGTTTAGCGGAACAGCGTGAGCATCCACATGTGCGGTCAGAGGCTCTCCAATGAGAAAATGCCCCGGAGTGAGTGCCGATAAATCGCTTGGGTCGTCGGATACTGGTGTAAGAGGCCGGGAATTCAAAATGGCTTCGACTTCCGTGATGATGGTTTGCAACTCCTCGTATGTGAGGGATGCTGCATGCAGTGATGATCGCATCAAGTGTTTTGCTGATTTGACCGCCGCCTCCCACAGTCCTCCAAAATGCGGGGCTCGGGCCGGTATCAGATGAAATTGTGTTCCCCTGGTGCTGAGAGATGAGGTCACTTTGTTGATAGCTCCTTCTGACGCTAACAACTCTCCGACCTCTCTCAGTTGATTACGCGCTCCTACAAAATTAGTAGCGTTGTCACAATATAGGTGAGAGCAGTTTCCACGTCTAGATGAAAAGCGCTTGAGAGCGCCGATGAACCCTTCTGCTGAAAGGTCCGTTACCAACTCCAGATGGACCGCCTTTGTCGCAAAGCAGCAGAACAGAGCTATGTAGCTCTTTTGGGGTCGCTTACCCCTGATGTGAAAGTGGGTCTGGAACGGTCCACAAAAATCGACTCCTGCGTTTGAGAATGGACGAGCGGGTTGTACTCGAGTGACGGGTAGGTTCCCCATGATCTGTGTCAATAATTTTGGGCGGGTTTTTGCGCAAAATACACAGTGCTGGACGATGGTGCGTGTGAGGTTCTTTCCCTTGGTTAGCCAATAATTTTGCCGCGTCACTGCGAGTAAGCCTTGTGGGCCGATATGCCTATGTTCCACGTGCAATTCTCGTATGATGATTGTTGTGATGGCGTGCGTATGCGGTAGAATAATGGGGTGCTTGGAATCATAGGATATGTTAGATGATCCAAGTCGCCCGCCTACTCTCAGCAATCCGTCAGAGTCGAGGAATGGGTTCATGGCACTGAGCGGACTTGATCGAGCTGGCTCGCCGTGCTGGTGGATGCGTTTCATTTCCCCTTCCAATCCCTTCCTCTGTATTGCGCGCAGGATCTTAACCCGAGCGTTGGCAAGTTCCGTTGGTTGTAAAGACCCGAAGACACGGCTTCGTCGGTGGGTCGGGGTTCCAAAACGCAACATGTATGCCACTATACGTTGAAGTCGCTGGAACGAGTTCCTATGGTTGATGCGGTCGATCGTCTGATCCTCTGCTTCAATTGACAAAGCGACTGTGGCCGTACGTTTGCGCTCCACGTCGCAGTCCTTCTTCCTGATATATGCGGGTGGCCAATGTTTCTCGTCCCCATGTAGGAAGAATGGGCCGTGGAACCAGATAGCACATGCACTTAGTTTATCCGGATCCACCCCCCTTGATAGCGGATCGGCTGGGTTGTCCTTTGATCTTACATGCCGCCATTGTGCAGGTACACTATGTTGGTGTATGGTAGCTATCCGATTGGCTACGAATGTTTGGAACTCAGCCGCTGTTGAATGGATCCATGCTAATACGATCTCTGAGTCTGTCCACAGATAGGTCGGAATGTTGTCTTGTCGCAGGTGCCGTTGCACCTTTCCACACAGGGTGGCCGCCAACTCTGCCGCACAGAGTTCCAGGCGAGGAATGGTCACTCGCTTAGGTGGAGGTGGGGCCAACCTCGTTTTTGAGCATAATAGATGAACGTGAATTAGTCCATCCGATCCCGTTGATCGTAAGTATACGGCAGCTCCGTACGCCTTCTCGCTAGCGTCTGCAAACACATGTAATTGAGGATCCTTGGTAATTGCTCCACCGCACACATGTCGTCGAACCTTTAGACTCTCGATCGTCTTAAGATTCTCGCGGAATTGAAGCCACCTGGTTTGAAATTCCATTGGGAGTGCTGCATCCCAATCTTGTTGTAATCCCCACAACTCTTGGAGGAATCTCTTGGCGATGACTGTTACTGGCGCTATCAGTCCTAGTGGGTCGAATATTCGAGCAATGTCGGGGGCTACGGTGCGTTTTGATGAACGTATTCTGGGTGGCAGGGTAACTCGGACTCCAAATTCGTCTACTTTTGGGAGCCATATTAACCCTAATGTTTTGATGGTGGTATCTTCATTATTGCTAAAGTCCAGTTCGACTTCCTGGTCTGTGGTTGGAATATGTTCCAGGAGTTTTGGATGATTCGCACACCACTTTCGCAATTTAAAGCCTCTTTGGCTCAATAGCGCCGTCAATTCCTTTTGCATCACACCTGTTGTGATCAGGCTGTTGGAGCCAGTCATGACATCGTCCACGTAGAAGTTGTTGTTGATAGCTTCTGCTGCATGTGGGAACTGTGGTGAGGCCTCCTCACCTAACTGACGTAGGCACTTGATGGCCAGGTATGGTGCTGAAGTCGTGCCATAAGTTACCGTATTGAGCTGGTAACATTTCAATGGTTGCTCGCGATTAGCTCGCCACCAAATCAGTTGGTATTGCTTATCAGCGGGCCTGATGCTGATCTGCCGATACATCTTCTCGATGTCTGCTGTGAACACGTATCGTGGGAGTCTAAATCGGAGCAGCACGGCAAACAAGTCCTCCTGTAAAGCTGGTCCGGGATGCAAAATGTCGTTCAACGACGTATTAGTAGTTGTCTTTGCCGATGCATCGAATACCACTCGTAATCGTGTAGTGGTGCTGTCTGGCTTCAACACGTGATGATGGGGAATGTAATAATGCGGCGACGGAATCTTCATTGCATCTACTGGTTCCATATGTCCCAACTCGAGGTATTCCTTCATAAAGGTCCTATATTGGTCGTAGATCTCAGAGTTCCTTTCCAAACGTCGTTCTAGAGACAGGAACCGATTGCGTGCTAGTTCCTTGGAATCTCCTAGCGTTTGTGGGTCGCTGGCAAATGGTAGCCCAACAGTAAAGCGGCCCACGGAATCTCTGATGCGATGCTGGCGAAATAATGTCTCACATTGTTGTTCTTTAAGTGAGAGTCGTCGTTCCTGACCGTCCGCCGGATTATCCAGTTCCCAAAATTGTTGGATGGCCCTTTTGATGCCTTCCTCGTCGTCGGTAGTACACACCCCACAAGTTGCTGCTGCCACTGGATGTTGATGGGTTGGTCCGGCGACAATCCAACCGAGGCGGGTATTCTGGAGCACCGGAAGTGTTGGTCCTAGTTTAATTTGACCAACGGATAACAATGAGAAGAAGTGCTCGGCTCCCAGCAGGACATCGATCTTGCCTGGGTGTTGGAAGTTCGGATCTGCTAGCTGCACATTCCTTGGGAGTTTCCAAGCCGAAATGTCGATTTCCTGACTTGGCTGTGGCGAACTGATTGTGCTGATGACATACGCTTCGAGTCGAGTGGAGAAGTTCGTTGTGGTGGCAGTGAGCTCCATATTCACGCGTCGCTGGGATCTTTGGGGTACGTCCCCGATGCCGTGAATCGTCAAATTCGTCGATTTTGTGACTAATGCTAGTCTCTTGATGACTCGTTCACTGATGAGGTTGACTTGTGACCCTGAGTCCAAAATGGCGCGGCATTCGATTGTTCGGCCATTGCTGCTTGACAGCTTTACCCGAGCTGTACCGAGGAGTGTTAGTTTCTTGACGGATGAGCTCACTGTCGATGCTCCCAAAGACACCGATTGTGTTTGGTCCTTGAGCTGAGGTTGGGGACTCGACTCCGAGGTCGGAGCTCGTTGTGTATTGTTTGGAGGATGCAGCAGCGTGTTATGCTTTTGATTGCACTCCTTGCATCTAGTTTTTAAGCATCTGTCTGCAAAATGTCCCTTCTGGAGACAATTACGACATAACCTTGCATTGCGCACGACGTCCATCTTCTTTTCCGTTGCCAGTTGTTGGAATTGCTGACATTGATAGAGGGCATGTGCCTATCCACAGGCAGCACACTGTTGTTCCTTTTTGAATGTGGCCTGGGATACTGAAGACGTCAAAGTTGTTCGGGATTTGTGGTCATCCTTCTTATGATCCTTGGACCCGATTGCTTCCAGAGATTGGAAACGCACTTCCAGAAATGCCAACAGCTCCTTGATGGATGGGATCTCTTTCGGTTTTGCCAGGCCTTGCTCGAACAGGGAATGGGTGTTGCGGTCCAATTTTTGCAACAATATGTTCCCTAAGAGAGCATCCCAACTGCTGGTGTCGACGTTGAGGTTCTTCAAACCTAGAAGACATTCCTGCGTAGTGTCATGCAGGGCCTTTATGTGCGCGCAATTCGACCCAGTCGTTGACTGTGATGGCTGGGACAAGAGTTTATTAATAAGTGAACCAACCAGTAGTCGATGGTTCTCAAAGCGATTCTGCATCATCTGCCATGCCGCATCATACTGGTCGTTTGATGTGGTAAAATGTCGGACCAATCTTTCGGCTTCTCCGGTCAGATTGGTTTTCAAATACCACATCTTTTGGCAATTACTTACTGGCTGCTTGTGCACCATTTCTCCGAACAGATCGGCAAACTGTCTCCACGTTGAATAATCCCCATCAAATTTTGGGATGGTGATCTTCGGCAATTGGCCGCTTGGTACCGAGGGGATCTGTCTCTGTTGTTGTTGGCTCGTCTCCTGTTGGGAGCTGCGCAAACTGACCAACGAGAACTCGACTTGTTCTTCTAGCTCTTGATGGGTGAGGCTATCGTATCCTATCGTCTCAGGATCGTCGACCAGCTCTCCAATCCGTAGATGTAACTCTTCTAGATCTGCCCAGAGCCTTGTGATGGTCGAGAATTGGAGTTCCTGATGGAAGCTCATTTGCGCTGTTCCTCTCATTGTTCGCGCTATGTCAAGCGTCCGAATGAGCGTCTCCTTCTTCAGCTTGTATCGTCGGATACTTCTAATGGCCTCCTGGGCAGCGCTGTCGTCCTCCATATCCTGGCCGTCTGTTTGTGGGCTGCACACCGAGTCATTTGCACCTTCGGACTGCCGTTTTATTGGCGCCGTCGCCATCAATTGTTGGTACATCGATTGTACCTCTTCGAACGTATTAAGGCGGATGTAGTCGTGATCCACCTTGAGATTCTCAATAATCTCCTGATGATTGTCGTTGAATTGAGCCCATGCCGTCCTGGCTTTACTCATTAACGTGTCGGTCCATTTCTTGCCACTGGCTGCCTTGAGCTTGTTCAGCTCCCGTTGTAAGGCCTTTTGCCTGGCTAGGACTTTGGTCATATCACGGGCGTCCATGATACCTTCAATTCTACCACCTTCCTTTCCTGCTGAAAAGACGTGGTACTGTTAAGTGGGTATGTTCGCAAACACGTCCACAGATGTCTTCTACCTCGTTGGTAGTTTGTTGTGGCGAATGTGGATCGCTTACGGACGCGCTGTGCTTCAATGGGTGTGCTTCGCAAACACTCCCACGGATGTCGTCTACTGGCGGTAGTTGACTAGGCTGTCGATAGCCTAGGATGCGTATTTCGTGAATAGTCTTCACTGATATTGCTCCTTACCTCCGGTGAGGGGGCAGCAACCAATGTGAAACTATCACGTCGGGGTCACCAAATGTTTGTATCAGGCCTCTTTTGACCTGATGTATATAGCCTATTAAGGCACCTAACCTTGAAGGCCCTACTGTACACTAGGGTGCAACACCCTTAGTGTGATAAGTTTGATCAATGTTCGGGCGCAACGCCACTAAACATCTAAAAAGGAATCCTGAATATTCGGGCGCAACGCCACTAAATATTGCATAGGACAAAAATTATCTGAAAGAGAATTGAGAGTACACTCGGGATTACTGTCGGATGTATTCTGATTTTATTTTCCAATCCTTAAACTATATATACAATTTTCTTATACTACTACTCTTACATCTAAACGATACAAAAAATCATGCTCGCAGCAGAGTATTACTAATACATACATAGGATATCGATAGATCGTATCTCTAATTTTGACTACAGGATTGCAAGATTCCTGTTTACAATAGACATGAGTTCGAAACAAAGACAATAGGAAGGAGAGTTCCTATGATACACACCAATTACTGGTGTACACAGAAAACAAAGAAAAAAGGGGCGCACATTCTCGCACAAAAAATTAGAAACATTGCATTGATGGTGGTCCCTTTTTGAGTTGGCGGCAATTCAATTCGCACCTTCTGGTGTTAGAGATGTTTGCTGATGGTAAATTGGAAATTTCCGGTTGCGGGAAAATTCCGATCATGTTGGTGGTGATGGCGGCATGATGCTGACATTTGCTTTTATTGCCCAGTCATAAATTGTAGTTGGCGTGTGGTATTCAAATGCATGGAATGCAAATACGGCGGCAATTGGGCAAATGGTTCTCACACACATAACAATGGCTGAGATGTGGCATTCAAACGTGTGGTGCATGGAAGTACGGCGGCTATTGTTTTATCATGCTCGTGTAAACATGATAATGGTATGGCCGTGGCGTCGAAATGGATGGATGAGACGAACTACGGCACCGCACAAATGGCGCCGCATGATCTCATAAACAAATAATATATCTTCATTTAGCTTTGACTGTTTTATCGATGGCATTTATTTATAAATAGTTTTTTTGTTTTAAACGCTCCCGGACTCACAAAAACAACTTTTTAATTTCACTCAATAAGCGAACATCCGAACTCGGCCATGGTGTCACTGAGCATTTTCCCTATATTCGGCATGACATGCTTACCCATGTCATGTCATGAAAACTAAATCAAACACACACTATTCCAATGTGCTTGTTTTGTTTACCCACGTCAATCTAATCATGTGGCCACCCAGCCTCACCAGTTTGCCACCGCCGACAAGGTTTCGGCCGACTTAAAGCAAACATCGCCCTCATAACCATGTCAATCATTCCCACAGCCATCTTAATGTGTTTGCTTTTCTCAAGCAACCGCCGATCCCACGATAATGACATGCAAATCGATGCCAAATACAGCTGCAACCAATTAGCTTGGATCGGTTGCATAGGCAATAAACCAGCAATGCATTGGATGTGATCCTAATGTATTTACATTTGCCTATCCAAACAAATGCGCATCTTAGCGCTTGCCCTTTATTAGATACCATTACGGTATATACAAAATACCTTCTATCGTTTATGATAGAAACGTTGGGCCTATGCACGCTTATGTTTAAACAGCTGCATATTTTTCTTTTTCTATACGTTCTTCAATGCGCGTTTCGTTGGTCCAATCGAAACGAAATCTTACAAGAACCTTCCAATGGGACGCGGATCGGTTCTCGTCGGTCACAGCGTGACAGAAGGATCGTTTCGCCTGCGATGGTGTGCGTTGAAACCCATCGCAATCACCGGAGGCTGGGTCAATGTCGCTCAGCTAAGAGCAGTCAGATTTGAGTTTTCGAAGATTGTGCACGCATCGAAAGTAAAAATTCTACCCCCGGTCCAATTTCTCCGCGACTAATGTGAAGTGGTAAAATACGAATTGTGTCGGTGATCTACGGAGTATCTACCTTGTCGAAGTCGATAAAATTAAGAATATGTTTTGTGAGCTGGACTATTTGAGACAGATTGAGTGTTTCTAAAACCCCGAAGATCTTTGGAATGCACTGAACCGTCAAATGGGGAATCTTCAGCTTTCGATCGTGAACAAGCAGTAAATAAAAGTTAAATTAAATCCAAACGCTATCCAGTCGAACACTAATATACGTATGTGCTGAAATAAATTGCAGTTGCAGGTATTGTGTGTAATTGTAGTTAAATTAAATCCGGAAGGAATTCCGTAGAACAATAAAATTCAAGGATTAAAAGAAGGAACATTTACCTGTGTTTTTTTTTCGTTTGTGTTGTTGGCTTTTGGAGGACAATTTTCAGCTACGCGCAGTGGGGTTTTACTTGGGCACCACTAATTAAAGAACTTGTCAGTGTTTCTATTTTTCCTTGGTGGGTTTTTTTACGAACCCACGTCCTTGCAGACGTAAGGTAAAAACACTACCACATAACCACTTCTCTTCTCTTTAATTTTAACGCACAACAATTTGACAAAAAGAAAACAACCGTCTCGATAACTCGTACGGTTCTCTCTATAACTTTCGACTGTTACATACAAAAACTCCAAACTTCAACCAACTGTTCTCTTGACAAAAACACGGCATCCTCTCCCGTTACCTACTTGGATCCCTGGTGCCGTTGTCTCGCTGAAGAAATTCCGTCAGGATCAACTCCGAAACTGTTCGAAGCCGTTGTCGGCGAATAGAGCTGGGTTTATACACCGGCTATAGTTATTGATTATAACTTCTTATACCAATTTCAATATATTTTATGTATGTTTAAAAGCGTTTAAGTTAATGTGTTTAATTTATTTTGTAAATATTTTTGTATAGTGTATGTGTAAATCACAATGTATGTACGTGGTGTTTTGTATTTATATAATTTTAGCATAATTGTATTTAAATTTGGTTTGAAATTGTTTATCGCTTATTTGTTAAGTATGCCGGTTAATTTCCTATTCCTTTCTCGCCAAGACAAGGGCGGTGGGGGGAAGTTACCACGTAACAGTGGGGCGGTGACAAGGATGCAAGCTAGTTTCGGTTAAAGAACCGCGCCCGCCCGGTTATCCGTTATGAAATCAGAGACTATCATACGCTTTGATAGCGAAACGAGGGAGTTGACGTTTACAAGGATAACTTTAATTTTGGGATCCATTTAGAAGCGTATGCCTTACATATGCCGTGAAAAGGAGTCCATCCCTCTCAGCATCGGTTGTTTTCGTATCGGGATCGAATATCGTCAATCACGCGGGAGACTAAGTAGTTTCTCGAGCATTGAGGGTTGCCCCTGTGGAGGCTTTTATGCCCCCCGTTGGATTTGTGGCGTTGTGTTGATCTGTACAGCGGATCGCTTAGAGACTTGAATATGTAGCTCAAGCGTTTTATAATTTTCTTCGCCTTTTATACTCACTACCTCCGATGTTGAGTATGCACTTGCGAAGCGACTTCCCAGGAATTGACATACTTGTGGGGCTTTTCAGGGCCCGAAGAGCCATACATCGCTCGATCCCCACCATTCCAAGCGATGCGACTTACCTCGACGTCGAACCTTCAGCAAGGTTACGTAACCTTGCTACGGCATTATCCGCCAGCCAGATTGCTGGAATTAATTCAGTTACCCCAAAGGATAACTGCCATAAATACCTTTTAGGCAGCTTACCTTTCTTTGGGGGTTTTCTCCAAACACCTTTTCTCCACCACCATACCTGAAAACATTAAGTCCACGGCAAGGATTATCACCTAGCCGTGGCATCAAAAATTTCACCCTCGGGCATGCATTGCACCCAGTGCATCTCGTTCCCATTACCTTATGCCATGGAAACAAAATCAACACGGAGTTCCTAGATTACTCGTTTTTTTTTGTTTGTCCATGGCACCCCTAGCATGCGGCTACCAGGTCTCATCAGTTTGCCACCGCCGACAAGGTTTCGGCTGATGCAAAGCAAACATTCACCAATTACCAGCAATAGCTGGTTTCCTATTATCGGTCTCCACCGATCAGGGGCCGCAAACAAGCAACGAATTGGATGCGGCCATCAAGTGTTTACTTTTAACATCTGGCAATGGCTGCACCCTATATTCGTTGCAATACCAAAACATAGCATTCACACCACAGATTGATTATGGTATACCAATTCCCTATTAACGGCCGCCAACCGTCGGCGGACCTGGGAAATTGCACGTCCATCAACCCAAATGTTGATTAATGGCCTCTCCTAGGGGACCAGATCTTCGGTTTGTTTTGCTTTTACCCCAGATGGTTCGGTTGCCGGCAAGTATTACACAATCAATTGTGTATACAGCCGCAGCCCCATGCATTGTTTGTATACTCAGGAGACGCAGTTGCGACGCTCGCATCCATCCTCGATCACCGGACGATCGTATGCAACGTATACACATACATGCGAAATGTATGCCATATTCCCCGGTCCAATCACGATTGACTGCCTCGAGTTGATCGTGCAGCTCCTCCCCTTTTACGGTTTTTCTTCGCGATGTCTTTCTGTCTGCGCCGAATGAAAGTCAGTCAGATTTTAGCCGCCGTCGCGCACACATACGCCAGTGGAGTCCAGAACATTTAATAATATCTACAGTCAATGTTAAACAGTTGTGTTTCCAAGTCCAGAACATTCAATAATATCTAAAGTCAATGTTAAACAGTTGTGTTTCCAAGTCCAGAACATTCAATAATATCTACAGTCAATGTTAAACAGTTGTGTTTCCAAGTCCAGAACATTCAATAATATCTACAGTCAATGTTAAGCAGTTGTGTTTCCAAGTCCAGAACATTCAGTAATATCTACAGTCAATGTTAAACAGTTGTGTTTCCAAGTCCAGAACATTCAATAATATCTACAGTCAATGTTAAGCAGTTGTGTTTCCAAGTCCAGAACATTCAGTAATATCTACAGTCAATGTTAAGCAGTTGTGTTTCTAAGTCCAGAACATTTAATAATATCTAAAGTCAATGTTAAACAGTTGTGTTTCTAAGTCCAGAACATTTAATAATATCTAAAGTCAATGTTAAACAGTTGTGTTTCTAAGTCCAGAACATTTAATAATATCTAAAGTCAATGTTAAACAGTTGTGTTTCTAAGTCCAGAACATTTAATATTAACTAAAGTCAACGGTTATACCAGTGTGTTTCTAACTCATTCCCGTAGTGCAGCATTTATAATAAAACATTATATGGTTAAAGAACATTAATCAACAAGATCCACCAATTGTTTTATTTTTTCTACGACCATTTGTAATGAGACTGTGTACAGCATTTTTGCTTTGTCCTCGTTCGGCGATAGTTTGTTCCGGGTTTTAATCTTCACTCGACGGCGATCCGTTTCCACCAGCGTACTACATCGTGGCCTGGAGGTTGAACCAGCGTCCATGTCGACGCACCCGACACCAGGATCTACCCACATACTTGTTTCATGTTGCGTCTTCCTGAGAATTGGCACACTGTGTTGAAGCGACGGCTTCCTTAAATTGCCATGATTCATCACCAACAATCCTGTCCTTTCAGTGGTATCTTTTCCTCAACATGCTTTACTGGTTTGACTTCCTCTTCTTTAACCGATGTCATCGATGGTTCTAATGGTTTCCACCTCCTAAATATTGAGTAAAATTTGCATTATTTTCGTCAGTACTATTAGTCACAGTGTCCATGTCTTTAATTGTTTTATATTTGTAACGCTCGGCTTGGAAATTTGACTGTAGATTGTGCTCTCTCTGTGACATGACTTACAACCCTGTTTGATATATTTTATTTTTTCCATATTATGGACCACTTTGTTTTGATATATGTTCATTGTATTTTGTTTTCTTTTTTTTACCTCCGTCCACTTACGTCGCTGCTGACCTTAATTGCGATACGACTGATTTATCGCATTGATGTCAAGCTTTATTGAACATCCCAGGTATAAATCAACGACCTGAGAAAAAATTGTTTGTTATTTGGAATTTTTTTTAGTTGCCAATTCATATAAGCCCCTTACTTGAACTCTAGCCAAATATTCGCCAAGCCACTCCTTTTTTTGTAAAATCACATGGATCTTAGGATCAGTATAATATTCTCAACATGTTGAATTCCAGCAGTAACGTGATATAGGAATTCCTGCCATTCCTTTTGACGGATTTATCTCGACTCTTTACCATGAACGAACTATGTGGATATCTTACTCTTTGACTTTCGTTTGTTTTCTTTTGAAAACAATTGCCTATCTGTTTCAAGGACTAGGGAAATTTTCCGATCTTCAGTCGTAAACCAAATGTCTCAATTATCCGTAAAATGATATCGTGCAATTTTTTTTTTACATTTCTGTATTTATTGACCATAAATAATTTTTACAATAAGCAATACAGATAACTTATGATACCTTAGCTATAATTGTTTACATATACTTACTAGTACATTTTTCAAACAATTTGATAAAAGTTATATATTGGTTATGGATTAAGATTTTAGTGGGTAGAGCTTCCTGGAAAAGGTCAGAAAACCAGGATGTAGTTATTTACTTAACCTATGCTAAATTGCTTAACTTAACTTAACTTATCTTAATTTAGTCTAGTTACCTAATTATTATTGAAATAAGTTAGTGTGGTGTCGAAGGGGGTAGCATAGTGATCAATGGGTTAGTGAGGATATTGTCAGTCAGGGATGTGGGTTGGGGAACTAGTTTCCGTTTGTTCGTTGAAACGCAAAATATTGGAGAAGGGTTGAATATTACTATATTTAAATTGGTGAGGTGAAAGCTCTGTATTGCGGTATACAATCTCATTAGGGTTATTAACCAATCTGCCAGACGTGAAGAACGTTCTGATGTGGAGACAGTTCGGGTAGGCAGTTCGGTTATCTGACGGAGTCGATGTGAGCGCATTTATTATCGGTGTTGTATTCCAGAATACTACCCTTTATTAAATTTAACACTGAATCTCCTTACACATCCTTAAAAACTTCACTTAACATATATTACATTCTCACTTAATACATACCATTCATAAACATTCACAATATTGCCAGTTACAGCACACTTAATAACCTGCACCTTTTTATTTATTCAAAACATAGTAACTTGGATTTTCGTCCAAATCAATTCAATGTGAAAAGTCACAGAGAAAATTAGAAATAGAAAATAGTTCCGAACGAGTTGAGTTCGGAAGTTAGTTTTGAGAAATAAGTTCTCAGAAGTTATTAGAGAATAAAAAGGAATAGAAGAAATAGAGAAGAATCGAAATAATGAATAGTGAATAAAGAAAAGAATAAAGTTAAATTATTCAATTCGAAAAGAAGGAGTTTTAATTAATGGAATAAAAATAAAACGTCCACGCTCTTCCCTCACCCGAGGAAGCACGGCGGCGGACACTCAACATCGGGTTGCGATTATTGGGAAGATTTTCGATAAATTTGATGGACAGTTCAAGGAAGCGTCGATCTATACGTTCAATATTAGCGGCATAGTAGAGCGAACTACTGTTGTAATATTTGTGGGAGTTGGGATGTCGGTTGAGGCCAGTGATCAGTCTGAAGCATTTCCCTTCGAAGATGCGTAGCTTCTCCATTTGGGCGGGTGTGATATGGTACTGTGGGGGTACGAGATCGCGACGCCACATGGGCGAGAGTTCTACCTCGTCCGCACAATTCACTTAATGAAAGTTCCGCCGTAATTAGCTCACCGAGGGGAAACAGCACACACCGGAGAAATAATAAAAACACGTCGCCAATACACGCGGAGAAATTAAACACAGTATTCCTTTGGTTTAGTTTTATATTTAATTATTAATAGGTTGGCAGAACAAAATGGAAAAACAAACTACTTTAAAAGGCACCACGGACTGCAACACAATCGATTATTTTTTATTATCGCTTCCCTGTGCGCACCAGGGTAGCGATGGAGACGCGACCCGCTCGGGTCGAAGGATGGAATTTGACTCCTCGATAATTATTTCATGCAGAGATCACTCGCTAATCTTGCTCATGGTGGTATGTGTGAGTGAAGATCACATTGGTTTATTTTTCATAAACAAGGCCATAGGAATAAACCTGAAACTCAAGGACGGGGCATAATGGGCATCCAAGAGATGTGTGTTTGTTGAAACAAACGAATCGCGTCTCATCGGATGCTAATGGCTTTGTATTTGTTTATGTATCTAGTCCGTAAGGGACAAGATTCGGCGAATCAAAGGACAAGGGAAATATGACCTAATGCATAGGTCGGTAATGAGGGTCGGCTAGATAAATAGCAGCCGCTCATTAAATAGAAAATGTGATTCGGATACCTAAACGATATGAATTGTCTATGGTATGCATTGCAGCTGTTACGATAGCCGCAATGCCGATGCACATGGTGCTAATAGGTTTAAGACGCGAGATGCGTATTTGCTTTGGTTTGCACATTGCGCGAGTCAGAACATTTTATTGCTGGAAGAAAAACGTCGCCAGCTAAATGTATACATAAGGAAGTTTATCGTATACATGAATGAAGCTGCGAATAGGCGACGCAATGCTAATTATCCCTGGCTGGAATGGTTACATGATATGTGAACCGAGGGTTTTTCTTTTCAGGAAATTTATGATGAGGGAATTAAGAACTCTTATAGGGGATTTGTAAGCGAAGGAATGTTTGAAAAAGTAACAATTCTTTTGCAGGGTTATAATAATTGGATCTGTTTGATGCGTGAAGCATTTAAGATGCTAATGCGAATTGCATTAGCGAAAGCTGGATCAGACCGGGTTGTGGTTATGGGGGTTTTTTCAGGAAGGCGAGCCATGGGATCTGGCGGAACCGCCACAGTACCATATCGGACATGCATATGCGAGAGTGGGTCTGATTATCTGTTTGTAGATAAGTGATTTAACTTTGGTACAGAGACCATTCGGCTTGTACATCACTTTTCTGCAGAGATTAAGTTGAATTGCGGCTTTGCGAATCGGGTTTTTGGTGTGGGCGGAGAAGGACAGATTGTTGGTGAAGGTTATTCCCAGGTACTTTAAGGTTTTGGAGGTGTTGCAGTTCCGCAACATATACCACATTACACCATTCCGAAAAAACATACCACACGGAACGCCACCTATTGCTGAATAGACAAAAGCAAAATTGTCTATTCGTGTGACGTTTCCATGTTACTGTTTACAGTGCTTGTTTTACTACTGTACGGTGCTCACAATGTTTTTGACCTTTTTATATACGGTGCTTTCAGCACCTGTTGTTTTTGATAACGTTTGGAGATGACGGTTGGTGCTAGACAGTTTGTTTTTGCTACTTGTTGTAATTCCAATCGTTTTTAAATGAGGAACAGTTTGTGATGTATCGTTTACTTTCAACGTGGTTTTAAATCGTTTTATTATAAATCAAATTAAAAGGAATCTTTGTATGAGTTATTGTTTCGGTTCTTGTTGTTCCGGTCGCAGTGTGAATACTTTAACGCCAACAATTGGGAGGATTTCATTTGCTTAGTTCCTACAGCTTTCTACAGCGTGGAAAAGGAAGCATCGAGTGTATCAAATTGCACTATCAACCAGGAAGATCAACAGATGATATAGCTCCAGTTGCGATGAGAACTGGATTACCTCAAGAGGACGATTTTTGCTGTCACGTCGAGGAAGCCTTCTCGACGCTGAACATTATGGTCCTTCGGAGCCGGATGTATAACTTCCGAGCAAGAAGTCGGCGCAAGAATCCAAGCGCCAACAACTGGATTACGTCCATCGGATCACGTCCGAGACAAACAACGAAGAGGAAATGGGAATACGTTCACAAGTCGCAACGAGGGAACTATCTCCAGTAACCAGGTAGGTGGCAATTGATTTTATAATTTAATATAATTTAATTAAGAGATCCATCGATCTTAACTTGAAAAAGTGTTGTGTGGTGTGCGTGAAAATAAATGAATTTCGTCGACATTGTCTGTCGCCGGATAATGATTGTCGGTTGTATACAAAGAAGACATATTTGTTCAGGACTCTTCGAGTTTATGATTGAATTCAGTGTCGACATTGATTTGAGACCAATAACGGCAATTCAGTGTTTGCGGTTGATAGATTTCGAAAATGTCTGATCAAGTCCACAAGCAGTTCGTTAAATCCTTCATTGACTATGTAAAACAAAAGAGTGAGGGCTAATCGCTGGGCATTGACGTCGTCGAAAGTCTGGATGTTGTTATACAATGTTTGCAAGCAGCGTTTAATCTGAGCGATGATGAGGATCTCGATAGCGAAGAAGCTACGTCTAACAGTGCAGGCACAACCTCACAAGCGGAACCACAAAGGTTAGATATATTCGAAATGTTCCAGTCGATGTTTATCGAACGCAATCTACAATCCCTTGAAACAGCCGAACAGATTAAGAATAAAGGCAACCGCCTGATGAAGGAATGCAAATATCAAGAAGCAGTAGTCCAAGACAACCGGGCAATTAGTTTCGATCCGGAAAACCCAATATTCTACTGTAATCGAGCTGCAGTTTATATCCGTGTAACAGAAAATTATCGTGCGATTAAAGACTGCAACTCTGCATTATTGTACAATACAAATTACATCAAAGCATATGGCCGAATCAGTACAGGAAAGTACGATGAAGCCATAGACGCCGATACGAAAGCTATTCAATTGGAACCTGACAACAACAATGGGAATCGGATGCAAGTATTACATCACCAAGTGTTGATAATAAACAAAGTGATGGAGCACTTCATAAGAGTGGAACTCTGGCAGATGTGCTTCTGAAAAACGAAGACACCGTGGTCAAGTGGAATATGCTTACCACATATATATTTCTAGAGTTCAATCGGACTAGACATAGCCGAGCCCGTACTGATTAGGTGGTTCATCACTCTTGTGAAAATAAACTAATTTCTGCTTTATTTTAATAATTTTTCTATTGCAATCGACGGTAAATAGAATGAATTAATAGATATTTCCAATTTTTACCAACATTATAAACTTCCAATATAAATAAAACAACATTTTTTTTCGTTTGTATGACTACGTTCAAAGGTTCATCGATGACATAGAGGGATTCACGATCCAAAAGAGGACTACGTCCAAGAAGTCATCGATGATATAGATGGATTTACGATCCAACTTATATTTTAACTTTAACATACAAGTCGAACAAGTCATCATCAATAAACGAAAAGCTAGTAATTCTTCCAAATACAAATTACAGTCTACAAATTACTATTATTTAGCAATTTAAATAACACAGTTAACCAACAATTTAATTAATACTCAATTAATCAAATACAAAGTACAGTCCACTGTTCGACATGCAAGGTTGTTTCATTTGGCTTAATTTTACAGAATTCACTGCAGGTACATCAAGAAATATTCGATCAATTCCAGGGTTTGGATTGAGGACATCATTCAGCTCCTCTTTTAATCAAGTTGCAGGTACTTGGAACGACCCACGCTACCACTTAAATACGCCCCGCGTACATTAAAAGAACCTCAAGCAGCGGACGATGGCCCATCGGGCAAAAAAGTCAAGAGGACAATTCAATCAAATCTAAGGGGTCAGTACCAAGAAAAGTTTTGTCAACAAGGGCACATCCGGTCCTACACCTTTTTTTTTTTTTTTTTTTTTTTTTTTTTTTTTTTATTAGACTTCTCTCGGGAGAGGCGAACCTATAGCGTCGAGTGGGCGCCCCGAGATGACATCAAATAACTGTTGCAGTTCTTTTTGAACATTTGCAGGTTGTAACGCTCCGGGAACACTCGCGTGGGAAGGGAGTTCCACAGCTTCCCCGCTCTGTAACGGAACGAGTTCTGATACAGGGATGTTCGCGCTGTCGGGAGATGAACCACAAACGGGTGCGATCCGTCGGATTGTCTTGTGGAGCGCATATAGACCGAATTGCGTGGAACAATGCCAAGAATCTCCGAAGAACAGCACCCGTGATAATATCTGTAAAACAGATAGAGGTCGGCCACGCGCCTTCGATGTGATAGCGACTGTAGTCCCGACGTCAGCACCGAGTCCCCGATCAGGCGGATCGCTCGTCTTTGTACGCTCTCAAGTAGGTCGAGGGTATGTTTAGGAGCCGAGCTCCAAACATGAGAGCAATATTTGAGCGCGGGTCTAATTTGAGATTTATATAGGAGAAGAAGTTGGGCCGGAGTAAAGTATTTCTTGGCTCTAAAAAGATAACTCAGTTTTCCTTAGGCTGATCTGGCGATACCCGATACGTGTTTATGCCATGATACATTCCCACAGACCGTGACGCCGAGCAATCTCAAACTCTCCCCAGCCTCGAGGGCCCGGCCACTCATCATCAGCTGTGGAACCGATGATCCGGTTTTCTTTGTGAATGTTGTATACTGGGTCTTCGTTGCGTTGAAGTCGACAAGATTGGCCTTTCCCCACTGCAGGACTTTATCTAGATCCTGGTTCAGAGAGTCAATCTGTCTACATCTCAGCTGGTGCGACGTTGATGCACCAATCGGCCGATCACTCGAAAAGGAGGAAACAAGCGTACTATCATCCGCAAAACTGAACCCTTTGTTATCCGTTGTCTCCAACAAATCATTTATGTGAAGCAATAACAAGGTTGGAGCCAAAATAGAACCTTGGGGCACCCCCGAATTAACAGGATACAGATCCGAACACTCGCCGTCCACAACAACCCGGATCGATCGATTCTCGAGGAAGCTCCTCGTCCAGTCGCAAAGCTGTTGGGAAAGCCCATATGAACGAAGTTTGCTCAGCGATGCCCCGTGCCAGACGCGGTCAAAAGCCTTGGAGATATGTAATGCGACGGCCCTTGACTCACCATGCCGTTCAATTGCAGATGTCCATATATTGGTTATAATTGTCAAAAGGTCTCCCGTGGACCGCCTGCCACGGAATCCGTATTGACGATCATTCAGAAGACCGTTGCACTCCAAATACTTAACCAACTCTGTATTGATGACTTTTTCCATTACCTTAGATAATATAGACAGTAATGCTATCGGACGGTAATTTTGTGGGAGACACTTTTTTCCCGTCTTTGGGATTGGCTGAACTCGAGCGATTTTCCAGCAGGCTGGAAAGGTCCTCCGTGCATAAGATAAGCGGAAGAGTCTGCCAAGAACTGGCGATAGTTCTGGAGCACAGTTCTTAAGGACTATTGCTGGTATTCCGCCCGGGCCGGTTGCCTTCCTACAATCCACTTCACGTAGAATGCGTTGAATAGTGCGCGGACGAAATCGCGCATCCCGCATGGAAGACTGTACCGGCGAGATCACAGGTGGCTGCAAAAGGCCGGGATCGAGGTTTGAATTCGCCGAAAATAAATTCGCGAACACATTAGCTTTATCCTTTGGATTCGTGACTAACGTCCCGCTGTCTGTCACCAACGGAGGGAAAGAGGAGGAAGTAAAGTTACCGCTGACAGCCTTTGCCATTGACCAGAAGGAGCGCGAACCAGTTGGGCACCGTAGGAGCTTATTGATCACCCTGTCGTTGTGAGCCTTCTTCGCGGTATCAATCGCCTGGTTGCACGCGTTTCTGATTCTAACAAAATTCGTTCTGTTAACATCAGTGGGATTGGAGCGCCATTGCTTAAAAGCTCTATTTTTTGCCGCTGTAATCAGCTTGCATTTCTTGTCAAACCAAGGTTTATCAGATGAACTTCGTTTGATGGAATGTGGAATATACATCTCCATCCCCAGAAGAATAATCTCTGACACCGACTCCGCGCATGCGTTAACATCGGAGTTTCCGAAGCACATCTCGGACTATGGAAAGGATGCGAAGAAATCTCGTATATCGTCCCAGTTAGCAGCCCCATACTTCCATACATGGCGAAGCTGCCTAGGCCGGTTATTCGCTTGGTATGCAAGTGCTTGCGCGACAGATACCAAGCAGTGATCTGAGTTTCCCAGTGGCGCAGAAACCTCTACGGTATAAATACTCGGTTCGGAAACAGATCCAGGGTGTTCGCATAATCGCCTCGGGTATCCGGTATTCGCGTTGGCTCCCCCACGAGTTGAGTCAAGTTGTGGCTTACAGCAAACATCTCCGCCAGCCTCTCAGCTTCGTCGGTTCTGTTAGAATGTAACAGCCAGTCGGAATTGTGCACATTAAAATCGCCAAGGACAATAATTTCAGAAGCTGGGTGGTTGATCTGCATCCAGTCGACGGTATATGAAAGATGTTCGAAAAATGTCGCCGATCGATCGTCATTCGGGGAGCGGTAAAGACAACAAAGAAATTTAACGGAATTCCTCAGCACGACCCTCAACCATATGATGTCCATATTATTGGGCTCCGACGCCTCCATCCTCTGGCAAGCCAGATCGGACCGTGCGAAGACGCAGACTCCGCCCTTAAAACGGAATCTCGAATGTAAGTCGTATCCTGAGCAACGAAGATATGTCGAATCAGTTGACGAATCGACCTGGGTCTCAGTTAGGGCAAGGATATCAGGTTCCGTTGTTTGCAAATATTGGTGGACGGCGTTTACATTGGTATTGGTGAAACCGATGCCCCTGATGTTACAAAATGGCGTAACCAGTCGAGCGTGGGCCGAGCCTCGAGAGCTAGCCCGGTTATGCGAAGACGAACCTCTCAAAGTTCCATTATTTATTATGATATCTGCATGATGTTCCCCCTCACATAGTCCCCTCCGGAGATCCGAATGGGAGACTAGTTTACCTCCGGAATTCTTTATATCAGAAGACACCATCATGACTTATCCCCGTGTCAGTCCGGGCCATCAGCCACACATTCGAAACACCGTCGAAGATTTCTCTCGGCGATATCGCGGAATGTACAGCGTGACGGGGTGGTATCTCACCTTGGGACCGACTACCACCTAACCAACCTTTTCTCGAACCGGTCCATCAGCCAAGCTCCGAAAGATGGCCAGGGATTTCTCCGGACCATTTCACGGAGCCTAAAGCTTGATGGGGTGGTATTTCACCGGGCGCACAAGGCGTTGGGACCCCGGCTACCACTCGGCCTTTACTCGGCTCTTACGACAAACTGGCCTAGCTGTGAGTATATTCTAACGCCCTACTCACAGGAGATGAATAATTCCAAGAACTCTGAGAATTGCGATTTCACCGCATCATACACATCCGTTCCTGGGCACCGCTTCTCGAAACCTGGTCGCATCGTTTACACATCCAGGATTTGTCGTTCTCGTCACCTGGACTCATCGCTCAAGCACCCAGGATTGTCGCTTCTCGCCACCCAGGCACATTGCTGTTACGTGTCTGGGGTTCTTCGCTTTCGCCGCCTGGACGAAATGCTCTGGGGGCACCCTCTTAGCACCGCCCATTGCACGTAGCTGCTACGGGGGCACCACTCCAACGGAGTCGGTGTCTAAGGTAAGCGTTCGGTTGTAAGATTAAGGGACAAAGAAAACGAGGAACACGGAAAGATGCCGGCACCCCTTGGAAAGCATGTCCACGGAAAACTGTTGCGGATTTGGAGTTCACCGCTTCTCGTCACCTGGATATCGTTCGAGCATACTGAATTTGTTGCTTCTCGCCACCCAGGCACATCGTTGTTAAGTGTCTGGGGTTCTTCGGTTTCGCCGCCTGGACGAAGTGCTCTGGGGGCACCCTCTTAACACCGCCCATTGCACGTAGCTGCCACGGGGGCACCACTCCAACGGAGTCGGTGTCTAAGATAGGCTTTCGGTGCCAAGATAAGGGAATACAGAAGGAGAAGAACAGGAAAGATGCCGGCACCCTTCAGGAAATCCGACCAACAGAGGGCGAACGGTGTACACAAGGTCCAACCACCAGTCAACGAAGAAAAGCGCCTAGCATGGGGACTATTTTATCCTGCGACACAATTAAACGCAGGCTTCCATTGATCAGCAGAGTAATCTTCTAAATAGCAACTTGGATGCGCAACCTCTCTGGCTCAATCAAGTGCCAGTTCTAATTCAACAAAATAGGCCGCAAGGACTCAACCACAACATTCCAAAAAGAAAGCCACCATGTCCAGCACCATCATTCAACCAGTTCATCAAATACGACCAAAGTTAACGCTGCCGACAGAGGGTTCAGTTCCCATCCAGAAACTCGCCCAACGCCGAGCATTGGTTTAGCGGCGTAGATGGGACATATCCCCAACTGCAACAGCATCAGCCAGAGCAATCAAATTGGATTCGAGTCGCAGATGATTCTATGCGGTTGGCGGGATACCTAACATTTCTGGCAGCGGCACAGGCTGAACATACTGAGAAGATGGTGGAATTACAACCCATCACCTTCAACATATTGGCGACCACAAATCACATCGTTTCCGCAGCTGATGCGGCAAAGGTCGCCTTTCAGGCACGTCTCCCCAATATGTCGGAGACTATCAACTATGCTGTTCCAAAAAGAAATCATATGCGGTCACAGAACCCACAACAACAATTGCAGCAGCAGCATAGACCTTATGATGACAATTAGTATGAGGATGATGGTGGTTCCTAGACAATGACTGCACATTATGACCGCAGTCCAGATTCAGCAAATAAGAGTTACGCTCAGCGACTTCAATGTCGGATATGTGAATCGGCTGACGGTAACTACAGTTCAAATGCCAGAGCATCCAACAATACCGGAAAATCAATTCCACGAATTACCATCAAGGGAACAATACAATCCCTTCTGATATGATGGTAGGTTCAGCGAAGTCTGGCAAATCAAGCAGTACATCGTCTTCTTCAAGTCCTCAAGGCCAACAAGATTATTTCTATGGTGGCCATTATAACAATTACCGAAGCCATCATCATCAAACAATCATTCAACCAGTGGATCAAATACTGCGCCAGGTAATGTGGCCAACGACAACCTCAGCTCCCATCAAGAAATTCGCCCAACACCGAGCATTGGTTTAGCGGCGTAGATGGGACAAATCCCCAACTGCAACAGCATCAGGCACAGCAATCACCTTGGATTCAAGACGCAGATGATCATATGCAGTTGGCGGCAACTCTAATACTTCTAGTATCGGCACAGGCTGGCCATATTCAGAAGATGATAGAAAACCAACATTGCACGGCCGACTTTAACGCAACTAATCGGTCTTTGGACTGAATTGACAGCTCCATCTAGTGCACCTAGATTTCAACTAAATCTAAATGGCCACATTTCCAACCAGGGACAAACACAAACAATTCAACATATTGACGACTACATCGCTCAATGTTCATTCATGGATCCACGATCCAACATAGGACTACGTCCAAACTATATAAACTACACTTACGGATTCACGATCCAACAGGGGACTACGTCCAAGATATTCTTATTCATTTAAACGGATTTACGATCCGACTTGGGACTACGTCCAACTTATTGAAATTTTACATACGGATTCACGATCCAAAGAGAGGACTGCGTCCAAGAAGGTCATCGATGACACAGAGGGATTCACGATCCAAACGAGGACTACGTCCAAGAAGATCATCGATGACACCAGGGATTTACGATCCAACCAACATTCAACATTAAACACATAAGTCAAACAACAAACTATGAATAACGTAAGTGCTTATTCAAATCGTTGCCGCCGCTAATGCGGCAAATATCGCCTCTCAGGCAACCCCTCCACAACATGTCGGAGACTATAAACAATAAACAACGACGGCCTTATCACAAGCTATAACGTCAGCAATCAATGGCCAACTGGACCTTCGGTCATACACATACACACACACACACACTAACACTGATAATTGACTAGAAATTGAAGCAATAACTAAGTATATTTTATAACAAATTAATTCAATTAATAGTTAGTTCTAGTCAACATAATTAATTATTGCCACCCTACCGTTTCACCGTACCGGTGTATGAGCAATACGAGCATTAAGGGCTCTAAGCTCAACCAAATACCAACCGTCACTTCCCACGGCGCTGACACCAGCTGATGACGCCAACTAAGGAGGACTACTACTGGGTCCATCGTCTCGGCCCGGGAAGATGTTGCAGTTCCGCAACATATACCACATTACACCATTCCGAAAAAACATACCACACGGAAGGCCACCTATTGCTGAATAGACAAAAGTAAAATTGTCTATTCGTGTGACGTTTCCATGTTACTATTTACAGTGCTTGTTTTACTACTGTACGGTGCTCACAATGTTTTTGACCTTTTTGTATACGGTGCTTTCAGCACCTGTTGTTTTTGATAACGTTTGGAGAGGACGGTTGGTGCTAGACAGTTTGTTTTTGCTACTTGTTGTAATTCCAATCGTTTTTAAATGAGGAACAGTTTGTGATGTATCGTTTACTTTCAACGTGGTTTTAAATCGTTTTATTATAAATCAAATTAAAAGGAATCTTTGTATGAGTTATTGTTTCGGTTCTTGTTGTTGTGGTCGCAGAGTGAATACTTTAACGCCAACAATTGGGAGGATTTCATTTGCTTAGTTCCTACAGCTTTCTACAGCGTGGAAAAGGAAGCATCGAGTGTATCAAATTGCACTATCAACCAGGAAGATCAACAGATGATATAGCTCCAGTTGCGATGAGAACTGGATTACCTCAAGTGGACGATTTTTGCTGTCACGTCGAGGAAGCCTTCTCGACGCTGAACAGGAGGGTTTAATTATATTGTTATTTAACTTGATTCTGATTTCGTTATGGCAGCGTATGGTGTTGTTAGTACAATTCGCATTTCTGCCTTTAAACACTATGAGTTGAGTTTTGGCTGGGTTGAGTCGGATTTTCCACTTAGTAAAATATGCTGAGAGATTCGGGAGATAGCTGTTAATACAGTTTCTTGCCTCCTTGACAAACTTGTTGCTTGAATAAATTAAAGTGTCATCGGCATAATTCAGCAGTACTGTATTAGGTGATAGTGGCTGCGGGGTGTCTGAAGTATAGAGGAGGTATAATAATGGTCCGAGAATGGAACCTTGAGGAACACCCGCGGTTATACTGTATGGTGTCGAAAGAGTTGAATTTATTTTCACCATGAACTTTCTATCAGAAAGGTAGGAAGCGAGAAGTTTTATGGTGCGGGTGTTTAATCCGAACATTGAATGTAGCTTATTGAGCAGTCCTGCAATCCAAACGCAATCGAATGCTTTTGCTATGTCGAGAGAGACGCATATTGTATGGGATTGGTTTTGGAGATTCATTGTCACATCATGTGTCAGTTTTAGCAGAGCATGACAAGTTGAGTGTTGTGGACGAAAGCCAAATTGAGAATTCGGGATAAGGGAGTTGGCTCTAGCAAATGAGAGAAGATTTTTGTATATCTTACATTCCAAAACCTTACTAAGCGAATTTAGCTGTGATATGGGACGGAAGTTAGCCGGGTTGTTGGAAGAACCGGATTTACTAATAGGGACTATCACCGCTGTTTTCCAACATTTTGGGAAATGTGAAGCGTTTATTATGTGGTTGAGAAGAACGAGAATGGGGAGTAAGTTTTCTGGGTGAAGCCTTTTAAATAGAAGGTTAGGGATTCTATCCAAGCCTGAAGATTTTTTATTGTTACGCGAAGTAATCAATTCAGATAATTCTGTAAAGCTTAGGAATGTGTCGGTTCCCATGGGATGTGACGCTGTATTGGTTTCGTTGAATTCAGTAATGAATGGTGGGAAGGATGGCTCCAGTGTGCCTGAGATGAATTCATTCACGGTGTCGTGGAAATTAGTGACTGGGAGGGAATCGTTTTGTTTATGAGTTTTACAGAAGTGTTCAGCGAGACAGTTTGCTATATCAGTGTCCGATTGGGCGATGTTACTGTTAGTTGGTTGGATGAGATAGTCTATTCGAGGCTTGAATTTACGACCAGTTAGTCGATTTATATTTTTGAATAGGTCACAGTTTGGTTTGATACTGTTTAGAGTAGACGTGTAGGTCTGATCGGTGAAATTTTTAAGTTGTCCATTTATCAGGCTGGTCAAAAGCTGTATCTGTTGTTTAATAAAGGGTGAGTAGCTAATATGCAATTTACGTCGGAGTTGTTTTTTATGTGCAATAATTTTGTGAGGAGGTTGGGTAATGGTTTTCCTAAGTGGTTATGAGGGACGATCGTAGGAGTATGGCTGAAGAGAGCATTTCCCAGTATTTGCTCTATTTTTACAGCTGCCTGGTCAATTTCAGTAGGGAATAGGTTTGAAGATTCCGGTAAAGAATAATTTTAAAAAGTGGCAGCAATATCGTTATTGACTTTTTTCCAGTTTGTTTTGGAAAAATTTGGAATAGGATTCACTGTGTAGGGTGGTTCGAGCGAAGGGATTTGAACGGTGGAGTGAACGGACCCATGGTCGGATGGGAATGTAAAGGACACTGTAGGGGGATTAGATGAATAGATATCTGTGGATTTTAGGAAAAAATCGATTGCTGATTTGGTTGTACTGCAAATTCGAGTAGGTTGCAATGGACAGTCTGCGTAAACATATGGGTGAAGTGGGAGGAGATCTAGGAGTTGGTAGCCATATTTGTTGCACTTGATGTCATTAAATGATGTATGTCGAGCATTCCAGTCTCCCCCTATGATGAAAGGTGCCGGCAGAGACTGCTGGATTATTTGAGAAATGTCTGCACTAGGGAAGTTAGGTTCACGAGAAGGGTGAATGATATAGACGACAAAACCAGTACTTTATTACTTCTGCAGAAGAGTTTAACTGCCGTGTATTCGACATTAGTTATGTTAGTGAACCTGATTTCAGTAAATTGGAATTTCTTGTGTATTCGAATTCCAGTACCACCATGAGGGCCAGTGGTTCGCGGGTTGGACACAAATGTGTAATTAGGAATGTATACCCGAGAGTTTGATTTAAGCCAAGTTTCTGAGAGAAGAAGAATATGTGGGGAGAACTTTTCAACAAACAAACGGAGGTGTTGTCTACGAGTGTGGGAATATATGGATTCTGTGTTGAGGGGGACTAGGGTTACCTATTCATTAAGGGAAAGAATGTGGGAAGTTATTAAATCTAAGATCTGACCTTTTTTTTCTATTTCCGAGCTGTGTTTCAGGGTGGGTATCAGCGTATTCAGGCTTCTAATATAACCCATGATGTCCAGGTTGAGAACGTTGGAATTGGGTTGATGAGGTTTAGTCCAGTTTCGGGAATCTTTCGTAACTTCTGCATAGGATATTCCTGATCCCGCGAGATGAGATGGTTGAGGTGATGAGGGTTTAGTTGCAGTTCCTTTGGTTGGTGCTGGTTTATTTGTTGTCGTGTGTGCCGATCGTCTCTCGAGGATTCGCAGCTTTTCGGGACATGATATCGTGCTTTTGAACGACTTTTAATACAAAGATGCGAACAACACGATAAATGTGTCTGTACAATATTTTAATTGTTGATATGGGAGTCTTTATAATTATGGGTAATTATTATTATCAGTGGCGCAAGGCTAATAACCTTTCCCGGAAAGATAAATTATTATTGAAAATTTAACAAGCCTTAGACTTGTTAAATAAGGCCAAGACCGGATCCCGGTTGTAGTGCCGATGATGATGTTGATTATTATCAGTAGCGCCATATTTTACGTAAAGTATTTTCCATTGTGGACTAGGGTTTTGTGGCACACGATGAAATCGAGAGGTGATGTACCACCTGTAAAATATTTAATTGCTTTCGCTGATCAAGCTAAATCTGGTTAACAACTGAAAATTCAGTCAGTCCACGAAAGCTAGGCGTGGGGGGGGGGGGGGGGGGGTGCACCTCTAGTTTTTTAAAGATTACCACTTTGACGTCTAACGCGTGGAAAACACCATCCTACTTCTTATGTCAAAGAGAACAATTTAGACCCACTGCCGATGAACGACACCTGACTCATCAAAACCATTTTTAGTTTTTGTACTCACATTATTTCAAATCTGAATTGGTATGGGGTTTTTTTTGGATTTCTTATCTTTTGTATGTTCCTCCACAAAAAAACATTATTTAAGTTACAATTCCTTTCAAAAATACAATATTTTATTTAGGATCCATCATTGTTGGAGTCCAATATTTGTGGAAGTTCACTTCTTCCAATTGTCCAAGATCGAGAATCCACACGGAGCCATTCTTACCGGTGTCCATAGCTTTCATTATATTTACCGCACATCCATCAGCTGACTGATTCTTTCCTGAGAAAGACTCCTTTGACCTCGGGATGGAATACGGAAATGTACCTGAGCCAGTACCGGTAGTCCACAAATTAGTAATTGTTAAGCCTGGACAAATAGTGATGATTGATACGCCAGTTCTGTCGTAGTAGTATTGATTCTAGAGCGTTTATTCGGAAATCAGTTAATAAGTGAGCATTTGTAGAAGGGATCTCACCGAGATTGATCGGCTAAAACCAATAACACCGTGTTTTGAAGCTGTGTAAACAGCATACGCTCGACCAGGCTCTAATCCAAGGACGGAGGCAATATTCACGACCATTCCTCCTCGTCCCCCGTTACCCTTATCCATATGTGGGATAACGTTGAGTGTAGTATGGATTAACCCAAGCTGTAAGCAAAGCGATGTTAACCTAAAAAATTCTACGTGATTCGGATAACAAAAATCGTACCAAATTCACCATGACCGTCTTATCCGGGTTTCGTTCATTAATAATTCCACTGCCATTAATCAATACGTCAATGTTCGTTAATTTAGCGACTGATTCTTTGACAACGGCAACAATCTCATCGTTGTTACACAAGTCGAGTTTCATGAAAATTACCTTTACAGAGGGATTCAAAGAAGTCAGTTCTTTTATACGAGTGGCATTCTCTTGCAGATCTGCGATTATCAAAGCCTGCAATTATGGAATTGTAAAAAACTAGACTAAATCAGAATTTCGGAGGATATCTTCAACTCACTGCAATATTCCGTTTGATCAAAAGTTTACATGTCGAGAATCCAATGCCTCCAAAGCCACCGACGTACAATACGTTCTTACCCTGAAAATCCATCTCCGCAAAAAATGACTTAATCAGTCTCAGATCACCAAACAACTGCGAATGAGAATGATAGCAACTTAATATATAAACATTGGAATTATCGTATAAATAGGCTTAATCGACTCGTATCACGATATCTCGTGTCATCACATCTTATTGTAAACAAAGGTGAATGCAACAGTGGATTTTGAATATTTCGAGCCGAATGGGAAACAGAGAGCAAAATTGTTTTTATATCAATTCGACTATTTGAGTTTTTGTAAACACCGTATTTTAAAAACGCTTTTTCAGATAAAACAAGTGCCGAGAGTATGGTTTAGAAGTACACCCATTATGCGTTGAATTGCGTACATTTAATTTACTACGAGGGAACGGGGTATGTGAGTATTGCGCTCATCACTTAACTAGAATGCAGATGAATAATAGGGACTCCGCGTTTGTCTTGGATAAGTCCTTTTTTATCCAAGAACGGGAACGCTTCTGGGGGAATGAACCCATTCTGGAGAGTACTCTCCATATGCATATCATTGGGATAGAATGCTCCCGAAATGAGATCATTTTCACTGCACATTGCCCCTGTTGTGTGACCACGAAGTTATCTCTTCTGTCCAATGTTTAGTCCTGATTTGTCATACAGGACTTTATTCGAATAGTGTTTCTTATACTGCGACTCTGGGGTTCTATACAATCGGAGGCAGGAACACAAACACTGCCTCCCGAACACCCGAAACTTCTCCATGTAAAATGGGGATATGTTATACCGTACCGAGCAGCCATACACTAATACTGGTCGGATGAATGCCGAGTATGAAATTATTTTCACCTTGCGGTCCAGAAGACTACTACGGAAGAGACTTCGTGTCATTGCATATGCGTTCTTAGCTGCTGTATGCTTATCAAAGTAAAGATACTGATCAAGCCAGTTTCCGAGGTATCTGACTACAGTTTTTACTTGTAGGGGAAGATTATTACTTCCTGCAATGGAAACTGTTTTCCAATTCAGCTTAGTATCCCTTGATGCACTGGACAGGGGCGTTCTAAAAAGATTGGCCTCCATTTGTTGGAAATAAACTTATAATTTCCAGTCGTCGCAAAAACGTTTGATTTTGTTAAATCATCTTCCAGAAGTCTGTTGATGACATCAATCTTTTCTCCAGATCTATACACCACAATGTCGTCGGCGTACGCAATTGCATGGTTGAGAGAACCCATTAAATCACTAGTGTAAATGTTAAATAAAATGGGAGAATTCACGGTTCCCTCTTGTAGGCGGTTTTTGATGTGGTAGGCCCACACTTCACCACAAATTGTTTACCCATTATCACATCGTAGATAATGTATAATAAATTTTCGAGCATACCTAGATTTGATAACTTATATACCAGCCCTTCTAACCATACGGTGTCGAAAGCCTTTTCAAAGTCAACCACACAGGCCCCTGTGCATTGTCGCTTCGCCTTGTTTCACTGTATGTCGGAAACAAGTTTTGTCGCTGCATGAACTGTGTCATGTTGCGATCGGAAACCAAATTGGTTGTTAAGAATAATACAATTTTCCTCATACCAGTTAGTCAATGCTGTATTTATAATTTTCTCGAATACCTTGCTGATGTTCGGAAGCAAAATAATCGAGCGAAGATTGGCTGGATTGCTCCTGTCCTTGCCCTTTTTAGGGATGGGATGGACTACTACAGATTACCATTGGATTGGAGAATATGCATTGTTTAGAACGTTATTGTTCAAAATAGTGTAAGCCTTCACTACTTCCAGAGGTAAATGCTTTAGAACAATGTTTGGAATACTATCTATTCCAGAAGATTTTTTATTCTTAATCGATCTAAGAATGTCCGTCAGTTCATCCTTGTGTACAAATATACTAGTGTTTAGATTTCTAAGTGGGGAATCCGCTCTATTATTTTCACTTAAGATAGTGAAACTTCGACTTAGGAGACCCCAATTGTTAAGTTCATTGCCTAGCGAAATGTGGTTTTGGAGAGCCCTATTTTCTAGGTCAAGGTTCGAATGAGCCGATTCGTTCAATCTATACACTGCTTCGAAACAAGCACCAATTGCGTTCGCCTTTTTTGGCGGATCCTCGACTATTATGAACTTGTGGTGTAAAATTAGTCAGTGCGTCGACACGGACGCGGGATTCACTAATTTCCACTACTTCGCAACCGCGGGTCCTCTGGATACACTTGCGATTCTGCGACGCCGTCCCGAGCGGAAAAGGAAAATGAAACACTCTGAAGTACTGTTTATTACTTTATTAACACTGTTTCTTATGATAGGTAACACTTATTTAAACTATGGCTATATCAGTTTGTTTTGATTTAGTTAAGGCTTGAGATGAGATTAGACTGTGTTCTCTTGGGAAATTTAATTAAAAAGATTTAGAAGCATTATTTTATACTACACAGTTATATACCTTTGTTTTTCTATTTATTTAACATCAATGCACACTGGCGCACCCGCAAACACAACACAACACATCAGCCAAAGAGGAGGCGACTCGTTTCACAGCATTCACCATTAGGCACCATCAACAACATCAAAATCCCGATGGTCTTGTGAATTTGTTAATATGAAAGCAAAATATAATAAACGCACTAAATGACGAAAGTCCACTGAACGGTTTTAATTGAATGATCCCATTAAAAATAACTTAAACGATAAAGCATGATTAGAAATAATAGAAACTAATAAATAAACTGCCGACGGGAATAAAATATCAAGACCCGCCACACACAAGTTGACTCCGAGGAAAAAGGCTGACTGACTAATTGGTGCTCACCAAAGAAAATGGAAACCTCAAGGAAACTGAAAAAGAGGAGGAGCTACACGATTAACTCGAGGTAGTTAATCGTGATTGGACCGGGGGGAAATAGGCATACATGATGCGTATGTGTGTACGCCTCGCATACGATCGTCCGGCGACCCTGGACGGATGCCAACATCGCTGCAGCATCTTACACGAATGCAAACAATAACATCTGGTCATCCTATGGGAGGCCATAAATCAACATTTCGGTTGACGATGTTGTGGCGTATCTACCAACGCCACTGCTATCTTTTCAATCTACCTCAAAATCTTCCCTCCTAAAGCTCCATTAATTTCATAATTTTACCATGCAAGCGCAATAACTTCCCCAAGCATTCTCCCACCGATTTCATTACCTTTCGGTTATGCAAATAGCATCCAACATCAAGCATCTGCCCATCAAGGACATTCACGCAATTAACGCGTTATATAAATTTCCCTAGAAGAAATTCGGTACGCCAGTACCGCATACATCAATGCATCTCAGCATTGTTCTAAAAGGAAAACATTTCGGTTGCCATACTAGTTAACCGAAGTGGATTATAAAAACAATCAGCAGAACCCCTGTCTGCCTGCATTTACTGTCCCACACGTGCGCAACAGATTTTTATGTTGCACCAGTACTCACGGCGGCTTTTATGCAATCTTCAAAGCACCGGCGCAATTCGCGCCTAGCTGCCAAGAGCCGAATTCAATGCCAGTGTAAATACTCACACTGGAATTCGACCCATGACTCCCTAGGATTGCAATACACAATTAACATGGTTGTAAACACAACCATCATTGTGTAATTATCCCAAATGTATCCTAATCCCTAACGTAGTATTTGGACAACTGCAAATATTTATCCCGAAGATGCTTTTTCAGGAATTTTCATTCCCACGGTTCGACCACCCATGAGCTCGCATCACGAGCCAACAAGGTGATCCGCGCGCAAAGTAGTTTAGTCGATGAAAGTGTTGTAAAGGAGTCGAGTCTCCTGGAGTCCATTATTACCGTGAACAACAAACTAGGCTGCGGCATTCTTTGCACAAGTCTCCTAACTCCAAAATTATATTTCATTAGTGATAAGAAAGTCTACAACTGTGTTCATGATCGAAACAATTTATTTTCTGTAATAGTGCAGTTCCTAATTTACATAAAACAAATTAAGTACCGGTAATAAAGTTAATCTCAGAGAGAGCTTGTGTGTTTTACTTCTTGTGGACGGTCCGTCGCGGAGTTTTGTTTCCTTGGAGGACAGTGTTCGGCGGAACTATCGTTAGGAAATCTTGGTGAACCTTGCCAAGGCCGGCATATAACCAAGAGAAATACCTACAATGTGAATTCCCTTTGGTCCGCCGACGGGTGGCGGCCGTTATTAGGGATTTTTGTATGCATATCATTCTGTGGTGCCAATGCGATGTTTAGGGTATTGCAACGAATATAGGGTGCAGCCATTGCCAGATGTTGAAAGTAAACACTTGCTGGCTGCATCCAATTCGTTGCTTGTTTGCGGTCCCTGATCGGTGGAGACCGATAATAGGAAACCAGCGATTGCTGGTAATTAGGGAAATGTTTGGTTTGCCTCAGCCGAAACCTTGTCGGCGGTGGCAAACCAATGGGACCAAATAGCCGCATGCAAGAAGTGCCATGGGCAAACAAATAAAACGAGTCAACAAGGAACTCTTTGTTGATGTTGTTTCCATAGCATAAGGCTAAGGAAACGAGATGCCCTGGGTAGAATGTATGCCTAAGGATAGGATTTCAAATGCCACGGCAATTTGATAATCTTTGCCGTGGACTTATGTTTTTCTTAGGAATCAACGCCTGGTCGAGGGTGAATTTTCGATGCCACGGCAAGGTGATAAGCTTTGCCGTGGACTTAATGTTTTTTTAGGAATTAATGCCTGCCCGAGGGTGAGTTTTCGATGCCACGGCAAGGTGATAAGCTTTGCCGTGGACTTAATGTTTTTTTAGGAATTAATGCCTGCCCGAGGGTGAGTTTTCTATGCCACGGCAAGGTGATAAGCTTTGCCGTGGACTTAATGTTTTTTTAGGGGTGGTGTTGGAGAAAAAGGGGTTTGGAAGGAAAACCCCCCACAGAATAGGTAAGCTGCGTAACGGATATTCAAAACAGTTATCCGATTGGGTAACCGTATTAATTCCAGCGATTTGGCTGGGGGTAAATGCCGTAGCAAGGTTACGCAACCTTGCTGAAGTTCGACCGAGAGGTAAGTCGTTCGCCTGGAATAGTGGGGATCGAGCGATGCATGGCTCTTCGGGCCCTGAAAAGCCCCACATCACTCCCTCCCCAGTGACGTAGTCACGAAACAGGTAAGGCAGGTTAGGGGGTGGTTAGTTGGTTATGGGCGCGCGCTTGAGCGCGAGTACGGGGAGGTTGTGCCGGTGGTGTAGGAGTGGTATTTGAAGATGGAGATGATTCTGGAGCGGAAGCTTCCAGAAAACAGGGCTTAAGCCTCTCGACGCCGACCGTGGACCGCTTGCCTCCAATGTCGATCTCGAAGACGCGGTCACTAATGCGGCGGAAGACTTTGAAGGGGCCTGTGGGGCTTTTCAGGACCCGAAGAGCCATGCATCGCTCGATCCCCACTATTCCAGGCGAACGACTTACCTCTCGGTCGAACTTCAGCAAGGTTGCGTAACCTTGCTACGGCATTTACCCCCAGCCAAATCGCCGGAATTAATACGGTTACCCAATCGGATAACTGTTTTGAATTTCTGTTAGGCAGCTTACCTATTCTGTAGGGGTTTTTCCTTCCAAACCCCTGTTTCTCCAGCATCACTACTGAAAACATTAAATCCACGGCAAAGCTTATCACCTTGCCGTGGCATCGAAAACTCACCCTCGGTCAGACATTATTTCCTAAAAAAACATTAAACCCACGGCAAAGCTTATCACCTTGCCGTGGCATCGAAAATTCACCCCCGAGACGTACATCATTCCCTAAGAAACATTAAGCCCACGGCAAAGCTTATCACCTTACCGTGGCATCGAAAATTCACCCCCGAGGCGTACATCATTTCCTAAAAAAAAAGCATAAGTCCACGGCAAAATCATCACATTGCCGTGGCATTTGAAATCCTATCTTTAGGCATACATTCTGCCAGGGCATCTCGTTTCCATAGCCTTAAGCTATGGAAACAACAATCAACAAGAGTTCCTTGTGACTCGTTGTATTTGTTTACCCTCGGCATAACATGCATGCGGCTATTTGCCCCTATTGATTTGCTACCGCCGACAAGGTTTCTGCTGACGCAAACCAAACATGTCCCTGATTACCAGCAATCGCTGGCTCCCAATTATCGGTCCCCATGTTCAGAGACCGTAATCAAGCAACGATCAAGATGCAGCCAGAAAATGTTTACTTTCAACATCTGGCAATGGCTGCACCCTATGTTCGTTGCAATGTTTAATCATCGGCAACCGAAATGATGATTTATGGCCTTCCATTAGGATGGCCAAATCATCGGTTTGGGTCTTTCACACCCCAGATGCTAGTATTTACATTCTTAGAAAATCCACTAGCGATGTGCCTCCATCCACCACGGTCGCCGAACGATCGTATGCATGGCATACCCACACATGCGTAATGTATGACTACCCCGTCCGGTCCAATCACGATTAACTACTTCAAGTTAATCGTGTAACTCCGCCTCCTTTCCAGTTTCTTTCGGGGTTCCTTTCCTTTTGATGATTTCCAATGGGATTAGTCAGATTTCAGAGTCTTGGAGTAGTGGCCACATAGAGAACGCAATCGAGTAGTTGTTAATTTGTCAGTTCAAATTTACATTGACATTAAGATCGAGTCTAGTTATACCATTGTCAATTCCAACTTGCGTGATATTAAGATCGAGTTGTGTTATAGTGTTGTCCCGAGTTTGTTCCGTGTTGCGTAAAGATAACCTTTTGTGTCGCACGACTTTTTCAACACATGTATTGCAATCTAACCAAGGGAACTAGGAAATGAGAATACATATGTGATCACCTTAAGTGAAAGATGAACCCAATAACATCTATCTATTAACGCTGTGGAAACGTCCAACTAACATAGTAATTACGTGTAGAATGCCACTGGTGCTAATGTGAAGTGTGAAAATAAATTGTCTTACTGAAATAAAACATTTGTCAGCGTAAATCCTCCAGTGCCTTTTATTTATCGTTGTTCTTGGTGCCGGCGTTTTTGTAGACAATTCGATGAACAATCTATGGCGTGTATGTGAAACCGTGTCCTTGTTGACATCCCAACATCCGCGAACCACATTGGTGACCGCGACTAAGCGAACACGCGCTTTTGTGCCACTTATAAATTCGCGAGTCGTGAACATTTGCGCTACACTATAATTGTGTTTAGAGACAGTGACCAAGTGCCAATCAAAGGAGACGTCGAAACTGATTAAGGAGCGCCACCTCACCAGTAGTCACCTGCCACCATCGCTGGACAGACACCGCCCCCAGTTTTATCACCATCAACACCAGAAGCAACAGCTCAACATTCCATCATCAACACCAACAACAGGTATCCTTTTTCTTACCCTTTTTATCTTTTCTAGTGCTTAATCCTAAAAATCGTGAAATTGTAAATACCCAAGTCATAGTACGCACAAAAAAATAAAGTATTTTCGCAACTTAATAGCTAAGTTAAGATAAGCTTTATATGTTCGTTGCCTTTTCACATTTGATATTGTAAGTTAGCACCGATTCTCAATGAGCCGTATAGTTTGACCTCCTTGTTTTTCCGTGTTTTGTTTTAATCATTTTATCATACCATACAATACAATAGAAGTTAACGAAGGCACATTCGGTGATTATTACTAAATTTTTAATTCAATAAGTTCATTTAGAATTAATTAAACTGCAGATATAATATTTTTACACAAATTATTAACTTAATATTAAAGTCCTTAAGACATTTAAATACTATTACGAAAAATCAAATTAAGAAAAGGATAACCAAAACTCGAATCTAGTATCTACCCGAACTGTAACACTCACGAATAAAATATATTTTCTTTGTCGTCACCTCTCTTTAGTTCATTGTTAAATTGTTTAAACACATGTTTAAAAACGCAATCATTAAGATTGATTAGTTTTACTAGAAAAATTAACAGTTCGAATTTGGTCATACATTTAGAAATACACAACTGACATATACCAATACTTAAATTTTATATCGTACCTATTAGATAAACGTTATATAAGATATTAACTACTTCATAAATTGCATTCGATAAAACTTGTATACATTATAACAATTAAAAAATGGAATTAATCCATCGCATATGCAGCCAATAAATTATATGAAGCTAAAGTGTCTGCCAAATATTATGTTATACATTGAGCGTATTGTACAAACGCACTTACAACTTATACAAGGACATAAGTAATCCCAATTTTACTATTTTACCTATCAATAAGAACGATAATCCATTAACCTTATTTGATATGTCCTTTATACCTATAAGTGAAAATTTAACAATTCCATAGCATATTGAAATATCACACACAACACGGAAAGTAGGTTACTCACCTTTTTATATAACTTCTACCACATTTTCTAACTTCTTTTGTAATGTTATAAAAAAGGAACCCGACCCACTTTTTCGAACGCCACGCGTGGTAAGAACCAACTATACTACGGCCTAGTTGTTTTAGAATTTAAATAACATAATAAAAATCCAACAGCAACTAGCGAACATTTTGTAAGCTCCTTCAGAGCTCCGAAAAACGAATAAGAAACTCTTTCCGATTCGCACCGAACTTATTGGTTTAAATTAAAATAGTAACATTTATAAACCCCTTCTGGGTGCAATTAAACACGCAATCCTTTACGCTCACATTCACACTCACATAACGACTCCACTCGACTTGGCGCAATTCTCCTTTGACTCCGCACCGTCGATCGCTTCTTTTCACCACAATTTGGCCCTTTAACCCCACTCTACTCAATTCTTTTGACTCATCGGCCTCCCTTCACCTTTCTTCGCGTCCTCTTACGCTTTTAACTTTAGTTTCGCGTCATACAACCCACAATGGTCAACACGCGAAACGCCACGGCCAAAAAGGCTCAGGAACAACCTGAGCCCCTTGAATTCCACGACGCCTCCAGCGTCGATTTCCCCACTGAGCAAGTCGGTGACGACCTAGACTTGCCCGTACCATCTACCCCCCTGGCACCCCCGGTTGCCCCCAGGGTCGTGAACCGACCCCAATCTTCTAACGCTCTCCCAACCTCTTCCAACGCCCCTGGTATCGGGCCTTTGGCAAATTCCGGCATTTTAATGCCCACAACTGGGGCCAGCACCTCACAACAACCCCAAAGACCTTCAGAGTCCCAAGAATTCCACGATGCTTCCAGCCTCGGGAATGGGACTCGTCACCCTAATATAGGACTTCCCCCCTTCGATGAGGAGGACCCAGACCTTTGGTTTGCAGTGGCAGACCGCATCTTCCAGGCCTCAGCCTTGCACGACGAACAACTTCGTGCAGTTGAGCTGTTGAAAGTGCTTGACCGCACTCAACGACCGCATGTTGCACACATAATAAGGTCGGCCGGCCGCAACCCATATAGCAACATGCGTGAAGCTCTGCTCGACGCATTGGATGAGCCTGGAAGCGCGCGGCAACAACGTTTAGCCGCCGTAACCAACCTTTCTGGGATGAGACCATCTCTTTTCCTGACCCATTTACGCTCTATAGCGGGGACCAGGATTGGGGACGACCTGATAAAGCCTCACTTTTTGAGGTGTCTTCCCCAGCATGCCCGTTCGGCACTCATAGCCCAACCCAATCAGAGTTTGGGCTATTTATCCAAAATTGCGGACGCAATTATGGAAAGCTCAGATCAGTATTCTGAGCCTCCTGCGTACCAAGTAGCGGCGGTTTCTCAACACGTCGCCCAGCCTGCACGGCACCCTCGTCTGCCTTTCTCAGCCCCTCAATTGGTCCCGACTCTCCGTTCTCCTCAAACCCAATTGCCTCTTAGAGGGCCCGCCTCAACCAATTTCCCTCAGGGGAATCCAGTGGCAGGCCCCAACCCTAACCAAAGAAATTCGCCCACACAATTAACCCCTGCTGACCTTCGGGCGCTCCAAACCTCACTCCTCCGCGAGATAACTCAATTGCGCGCGGAGGTGAGGAACAATCCTCGAAGCGCCCAGAACCGAGCCATGCCGAGCCGTCCTCTCAATCGGCAGAATTCCTACCAAACTGCCCCTCAGAGGGCCTATATGCCTCAAAACGCCCCACAGAGGGCCAATTCCTCTCAAAATGGCCCTCACCGGGCCAATTCCCAGCGAGCTCCAGCTCGACCTCCCCGTAACGGCAATGCCAATAGGCAGAATATACCAGATAATGCCGTTACTCTACCTTGGTGCGCCAATCACCAACGATATGGTGATCGCGCATTTAACTGCAAAGCGCCTTGTGGTTGGACACAACCTTCCACCAACCAAAGGCGCTCTTTAAACTAATTTTGCCGACCGACACCCTCGCGCAATCGGCCGGCACTCATACGATAAGTCGCCTAACCATCCGGGATTCGAAACTGAATATCGCTTTTACTGTCGATACCGGCGCCGATATTTCAGTCCTCCCGCGATCGTTTGCTCCGCGCAACCGCGTGCCAGCCGCACTTAAATTGTCAGCTGCGAATAATACGCCGATACTTACGTACGGACGTAAAAAGCTGACACTCCAATTGGGTCTTTGTCGTCCGATTACTTGGCGTTTCGTCATTGCGGACGTGAACGAACCCCTGATAGGTTCCGACCTATTAGGTGCACATAATCTGTTGGTCGATTCGACCCATAACAGACTTGTGGCTCCAACCGCACCCCCCTTGCCCATGACGGCATCTCCAGCGGCAACTTCAGGGGCCACAGAGTGCATAGACCCATTCCAGGTTATGGTACAGGAATTTGTGAGTACAACAATTCCTCTACCTAACCAACGCCGACATAAAGCCACGGTGTTTCATCATATAGAAACACGTGGTCCCCCGGTGAGCCAGCGTCCACGGCGACTGGCTCCGGAAAAATTACGAGCGGCGCGCGCGGAGTTCGAGCATATGATCGAACAAGGTATCTGCCAACCGTCGGACAGTCCCTGGGCAAGCCCACTCCACTTAGTGAAGAAACGTTCTGGTGAGTGGCGCCCATGTGGCGATTACAGGCTGTTGAACGCAGCAACTGTCCCGGACAGATACCCAATTGCACACCTCTACGATTTTTCGTACAAGTTACGAGGGTGCAATGTCTTCACTACCCTGGATCTCACCAGGGCATACCACCAAATTCCGGTGGCACCAGAAGACATCCCCAAGACCGCAGTCATTACACCTTTCGGACTCTTCGAGTTCAAAGTGATGACTTTCGGCCTCAGGAATGCCGCACAGACATTCCAGCGGTATATCGACACGGCTTTACGAGGTCTTAATTGCTGCCATGCATACCTTGATGACATTCTCATCGCCTCCAAAGACCTCGCCGAACATAAACGCCACTTACGTCAGGTCCTAGAGCGCCTCCGCGAATTCGGTCTAGTCATCAACCCAGAAAAGTGTCAATACGCCAAAGAGCAAACCACCTATCTGGGTTATGTCGTTGACAACCAGGGCATTCGCCCACTACCGGACCGTGTGGAGGCCCTCATGAAGTATCCCCGGCCTACTAACGTGAGTGAGCTTCGTCGATTTTTGGGCATGCTTAACTTCTATCGTCCAACACTGAAGAACGCTGCCCAAGTTCAAGCTCCGCTCAATGAATTTTTAAAAGGAGCTAAGCGCAATGATAAGCGCCCCATTAATTGGACAGAAGTCTCTGATAGAGCATTCCAACTGTCCAAAGAACAATTGGCAAATGCCACCTTACTCCGATACCCTCTCGAGGGAGCGGCACTTTCTATCCAATGCGACGCATCGGATACCGCAATCGGAGCCGTCCTTGAACAGGACATTGAAGGCCGCCCGGAACCACTTCGTTTCTTTTCAAGGAAGCTGAGTCTCACTGAGCGACGTTACAGCGCCTACGACCGTGAATTGCTCGCGATCTACAGCGCTGTTAAATACTTTCGTCATATGATAGAAGGACGTTCGCTCTCTATTTTAACAGACCACAAGCCATTGGTCTATGCGTTCCGGAAGAAGTCGGGAAATGCCTCCCCCCGACAAGAGCGTCAATTAGACCTCATTGGGCAATATTCTACGGAGATCAGGCATATCTCCGGTAAACAGAATGTCACGGCGGACGCCCTTTCTCGAATCGATACGATTCATTTGCGTACCGCCTTGAATAACACTGACCTTGCCCTAGCTCAAGAGGAGGACGAACAGCTCAAGTCCCTCCTAACTGCCGATACGGCACTAGAGCTTAAGAAAATTACCCTTCGCGACCCTTTGGGCGAAATCTGGTGTGATGTCTCCACTGGAACCGCTAGACCTTACATTCCCGAGAAACTTCGTAAGGGCGTGTTCCAGGTTTACCACAACCCAGCCCACCCCAGCGGCCGAGCAACAGCCGCTGCTGTCCGTCGCAAATTCATTTGGCCCCGGATGAACAAAGACCTCACCGGTTGGGCCCGTGCTTGTCTCCAGTGCCAGCGCTGCAAAGTAGCGCGACATAATGTACTGGAGCCAGCGCAATTCAAGCTTCCCACGGCACGCTTCGCCCATGTCCACATAGACATAGTGGGACCGCTTACTCCATCAAGAGGATTTTCTTATATCCTCACTATGATGGATCGCTGCACGCGATGGCCAGAGGCGACACCTCTCCGGGCAGTTACTGCCGAATCAGTCGCCAAGGCCTTTTATTCAACTTGGGTCACACGCTTCGGTGTACCAACCACCATAACTTCGGACCGAGGTCCACAATTTGAGGCGACAATTTTTAGGCAGCTAACAAATCTTCTCGGCTGCCAAAGAAGTCGTACCACCGCCTACCACCCGCAATCAAATGGGATGATAGAGCGCTGGCATAGATCTCTTAAAGCCTCACTCATGTGTCATAATGACACACAATGGTTTGACGCCCTTCCAACCGTCCTCCTCGGCCTGAGGACAAGTATTAAGGAGGACCTAGGTGCTTCGGCAGCAGAGCTTACCTATGGTACCAACCTCCTTCTTCCAGGAGAACTTTTCCTGAATGGCGAAACACCGCGTGACCAACTTCGCGAATTGGGACATCTCCGTGACCTGCTACGTAAGGTTAGGGCAACCCCTGTAACCAGGCACGGCTCCAAAAAACTTTTCGTCCACCCTGAACTGCACAGCTGCACGCACGTCTTTGTCAGGGTGGATAAGGTCAAAAAACCCCTCGACCCACCTTATGATGGCCCATTCAAAGTCTTCCGCCGCATCAGTGACCGCGTCTTCGAGATCGACATTAGAGGCAAGCGATCCACGGTCAGCGTCGAAAGGCTTAAGCCCTGTTTTCTGGAAGCTTCCGCTCCAGAATCACCTCCACCTACTGACACCACTCCTACTCCACCAGTCCAACCTCCCCGTACTCGCGCTCATACGCGCGCCCATAACCAACTAACCACCCCCTAACCTGCCTTACCTGTTTCGTGACTACGTCACTGGGGAGGGAGTGAAGTGGGGCTTTTCAGGGCCCGAAGAGCCATGCATCGCTCGATCCCCACTATTCCAGGCGAACGACTTACCTCTCGGTCGAACTTCAGCAAGGTTGCGTAACCTTGCTACGGCATTTACCCCCAGCCAAATCGCCGGAATTAATACGGTTACCCAATCGGATAACTGTTTTGAATTTCTGTTAGGCAGCTTACCTATTCTGTAGGGGTTTTTCCTTCCAAACCCCTTTTTCTCCAGCATCACTACTGAAAACCTTAAATCCACGGCAAAGCTTATCACCTTGCCGTGGCATCGAAAACTCACCCTCGGTCAGACATTATTTCCTAAAAAAACATTAAACCCACGGCAAAGCTTATCACCTTGCCGTGGCATCGAAAATTCACCCCCGAGACGTACATCATTCCCTAAGAAACATTAAGCCCACGGCAAAGCTTATCACCTTACCGTGGCATCGAAAATTCACCCCCGAGGCGTACATCATTTCCTAAAAAAAAAAGCATAAGTCCACGGCAAAATCATCACATTGCCGTGGCATTTGAAATCCTATCTTTAGGCATACATTCTGCCAGGGCATCTCGTTTCCATAGCCTTAAGCTATGGAAACAACAATCAACAAGAGTTCCTTGTGACTCGTTGTATTTGTTTACCCTCGGCATAACATGCATGCGGCTATTTGCCCCTATTGATTTGCTACCGCCGACAAGGTTTCTGCTGACGCAAACCAAACATGTCCCTGATTACCAGCAATCGCTGGCTCCCAATTATCGGTCCCCATGTTCAGAGACCGTAATCAAGCAACGATCAAGATGCAGCCAGAAAATGTTTACTTTCAACATCTGGCAATGGCTGCACCCTATGTTCGTTGCAATGTTTAATCATCGGCAACCGAAATGATGATTTATGGCCTTCCATTAGGATGACCAAATCATCGGTTTGGGTCTTTCACACCCCAGATGCTAGTATTTACATTCTTAGAAAATCCACTAGCGATGTGCCTCCATCCACCACGGTCGCCGAACGATCGTATGCATGGCATACCCACACATGCGTAATGTATGACTACCCCGTCCGGTCCAATCACGATTAACTACTTCAAGTTAATCGTGTAACTCCGCCTCCTTTCCAGTTTCTTTCGGGGTTCCTTTCCTTTTGATGATTTCCAATGGGATTAGTCAGATTTCAGAGTCTTGGAGTAGTGGCCACATAGAGAACGCAATCGAGTAGTTGTTAATTTGTCAGTTCAAATTTACATTGACATTAAGATCGAGTCTAGTTATACCATTGTCAATTCCAACTTGCGTGATATTAAGATCGAGTTGTGTTATAGTGTTGTCCCGAGTTTGTTCCGTGTTGCGTAAAGATAACCTTTTGTGTCGCACGACTTTTTCAACACATGTATTGCAATCTAACCAAGGGAACTAGGAAATGAGAATACATATGTGATCACCTTAAGTGAAAGATGAACTCAATAACATCTATCTATTAACGCTGTGGAAACGTCCAACTAACATAGTAATTACGTGTAGAATGCCACTGGTGCTAATGTGAAGTGTGAAAATAAATTGTCTTACTGAAATAAAACATTTGTCAGCGTAAATCCTCCAGTGCCTTTTATTTATCGTTGTTCTTGGTGCCGGCGTTTTTGTAGACAATTCGATGAACAATCTATGGCGTGTATGTGAAACCGTGTCCTTGTTGACATCCCAACATCCGCGAACCACAGGCCATCATAAGGTGGGTCGAGGGGTTTTTTGACCTTATCCACCCTGACAAAGACGTGCGTGCAGCTGTGCAGTTCAGGGTGGACGAAACGTTTTTTGGAGCCGTGTGCCTGGTTACAGGGGTTGCCCTAACCTTACGCAGCAGGTCACGGAGATGTCCCAATTCACGAAGTTGGTCACGCGGTGTTTCGCCATTCAGGAAAAGTTCTCCTGGAAGAAGGAGGTTGGTACCGTAGGTAAGCTCTGCTGCCGAAGCACCTAGGTCCTCCTTAATGCTTGTCCTCAGGCCGAGGAGGACGGTTGGTAGGGCGTCAAACCATTGTGTGTCATTATGACACATGCGTGAGGCTTTTAGAGATCTATGCCAGCGCTCTATCATCCCATTTGATTGCGGGTGGTAGGCGGTGGTACGACTTCTTTGGCAGCCGAGAAGATTTGTTAGCTGCCTAAATATTGTCGCCTCAAATTGTGGACCTCGGTCCGAAGTTAAGGTGGTTGGTACACCGAAGCGTGTGACCCAAGTTGAGTAAAAGGCCTTGGCGACTGATTCGGCAGTAACTGCCCGGAGAGGTGTCGCCTCTGGCCATCGCGTGCAGCGATCCATCATAGTGAGGATATAAGAAAATCCTCTTGATGGAGTAAGCGGTCCCACTATGTCTATGTGGACATGAGCGAAGCGTGCCGTGGGAAGCTTGAACTGCGCTGGCTCCAGTACATTATGTCGCGCTACTTTGCAGCGCTGGCACTGGAGACAAGCACGGGCCCTACAGGTGAGATCTTTGTTCATCCGGGGCCAAATGAATTTGCGACGGACAGCAGCGGCTGTTGCTCGGCCGCTGGGGTGGGCTGGGTTGTGGTAAACCTGGAACACGCCCTTACGAAGTTTCTCGGGAATGTAAGGTCTAGCGGTTCCAGTGGAGACATCACACCAGATTTCGCCCAAAGGGTCGCGAAGGGTAATTTTCTTAAGCTCTAGTGCCGTATCGGCAGTTAGGAGGGACTTGAGCTGTTCGTCCTCCTCTTGAGCTAGGGCAAGGTCAGTGTTATTCAAGGCGGTACGCAAATGAATCGTATCGATTCGAGAAAGGGCGTCCGCCGTGACATTCTGTTTACCGGAGATATGCCTTATCTCCGTAGAATATTGCCCAATGAGGTCTAATTGACGCTCTTGTCGGGGGGAGGCATTTCCCGACTTCTTCCGGAACGCATAGACCAATGGCTTGTGGTCTGTTAAAATAGAGAGCGAACGTCCTTCTATCATATGACGAAAGTATTTAACAGCGCTGTAGATCGCGAGCAATTCACGGTCGTAGGCGCTGTAACGTCGCTCAGTGAGACTCAGCTTCCTTGAAAAGAAACCAAGTGGTTCCGGGCGGCCTTCAATGTCCTGTTCAAGGACGGCTCCGATTGCGGTATCCGATGCATCGCATTGGATAGAAAGTGCCGCTCCCTCGAGAGGGTATCGGAGTAAGGTGGCATTTGCCAATTGTTCTTTGGACAGTTGGAATGCTCTATCAGAGACTTCTGTCCAATTAATGGGGCACTTATCATTGCGCTTAGCTCCTTTTAAAAATTCATTGAGCGGAGCTTGAACTTGGGCAGCGTTCTTCAGTGTTGGACGATAGAAGTTAAGCATGCCCAAAAATCGACGAAGCTCACTCACGTTAGTAGGCCGGGGATACTTCATGAGGGCCTCCACACGGTCTGGTAGTGGGCGAATGCCCTGGTTGTCAACGACATAACCCAGATAGGTGATTTGCTCCTTGGCGTATTGACACTTATCTGGGTTGATGACAAGACCGAATTCACGGAGGCGCTCTAGGACCTGACGTAAGTGGCGTTTATGTTCGGCGTGGTCTTTGGAGGCGATGAGAATGTTATCTAGATATGCATGGCAGCAATTAAGACCACGTAAAGCCGTGTCGATATAACGCTGGAATGTCTGTGCGGCATTCCTGAGGCCGAAAGTCATCACTTTGAACTCGAAGAGTCCGAAGGGTGTAATGACTGCGGTCTTGGGGATGTCTTCTGGTGCCACCGGAATTTGATGGTATGCCCTGGTGAGATCCAGGGTAGTGAAGACATTGCACTCTCGTAACTTGTACGAAAAATCGTAGAGGTGTGCAATAGGGTATCTGTCCGGGACAGTTGCTGCGTTCAACAGCCTGTAATCGCCACATGGGCGCCACTCACCAGAACGTTTCTTCACTAAGTGGAGTGGGCTTGCCCAGGGACTGTCCGACGATTGGCAGATACCTAATTTGATCATCTGTTCGAATTCCGCGCGCGCCGCACGTAATTTTTCAGGAGCCAGTCGACGTGGACGCTGGCTCACTGGGGGACCACGTGTTTCTATATGATGAAACACCGTGGCTTTATGTCGGCGTTGGTTAGGTAGAGGAATTGTCGTACTAACAAATTCTTGTACCATAACCTGAAATGGGTCTGTGCACTCTGTGGCCCCTGAAGTTGCCGCTGGAGATGCCGTCATGGGCAAGGGGGGTGCGGTTGGAGCCACTAGTCTGTTATGGGTCGAATCGACCAACAGATTATGTGCACCTAATAGGTCGGAACCTATCAGGGGTTCATTCACGTCCGCAATGACGAAACGCCAAGTGATCGGACGACAAAGACCCAATTGCAGTGTCAGCTTTTTACGTCCGTACGTAAGTATCGGCGTATTATTCGCAGCTGACAATTTAAGTGCGGCAGGCACGCGGTTACGCGGAGCAAACGATCGCGGGAGGACTGAAATATCGGCGCCGGTATCGACAGTAAAAGCGATATTCAGTTTTGAATCCCGGATGGTTAGGCGACTTATCGTATGGGTGCCGGCCGATTGCGCGAGGGTGTCGGTCGGCAAAATTAGTTTAAAGAGCGCCTTTGGTTGGTGGAAGGTTGTGTCCAACCACAAGGCGCTTTGCAGTTAAATGCGCGATCACCATATCGTTGGTGATTGGCGCACCAAGGCAGAGTAACGGCATTATCAGGTATATTCTGCCTATTGCTATTGCCATTACGGGGAGGTCGAGCCGGAGCTCGCTGGGCGTTGGCCCGGTGAGGGCCATTTTGAGAGGAATTGGCCCTCTGTGGGGCATTTTGAGGGATATAGGCCCTCTGAGGGGCAGTTTGGTAGGAATTCTGCCGATTGAGAGGACGGCTCGGCATGGCTCGGTTCTGGGCGCTTCGAGGATTGTTCCTCACCTCCGCGCGCAATTGAGTTATCTCGGGGCAGGGGTTAATTGTGTGGGTGAACTTCTTTGGTTAACGTTGGGACCTGCCTCTGGATTCCCCTGAGGGAAATTGGTTGAGACGGGCCTATGAGGTAATTGAGTTTGAGGAGGATGGAGAGTTGGGACCAATTGAGGGGCTGTGAAAGGCAGACGAGGGTGCCGTGCAGGCTGGGCGGCGTGTTGAGAAACCGCCGCTACCTGGTACGCAGGAGGCTCAGAATACTGATCTGAGCTTTCCATAATTGCGTCCGCAATTTTGGATAAATAGCCCAAACTCTGGTTGGGTTGGGCTATTAGTGCCGAACGGGCATGTTGGGGGAGACACCTCAAAAAGTGAGGCCTTATAAGGTCGTCCCCAATCCTGGTCCCCGCTATAGAGCGTAAATGGGTCAGGAAAAGAGATGGTCGCATCCCAGAAAGGTTGGTTACGGCGGCTAAACGTTGTTGCCGCACACTTCCAGGCTCGTCCAAAGCGTCGAGCAGAGCTTCACACATGTTGCTATACGGGTTGCGGCCGGCCGACCTTATTATGTGTGCAACATGCGGTCGCTGAGTGCGGTCAAGCACTTTCAACAGCTCGAGTGCACGAAGTTGTTCGTCGTGCAAGGCTGAGGCCTGGAAGATGCGGTCTGCCACTGCAAACCAAAGGTCTGGGTCCTCCTCATCGAAGGGGGGAAGCCCTATATTTGAAGGACGAGTCCCATTCCCGAGGCTGGAAGCATCGTGGAATTCTTGGGGCTCTGGTTGCCTATGGGCTTGTCTGGAAGTACCGGCACTAGTTGTGGGCATTAAAATGCCGGAATTTACCAAAGGGCCGGTACTAGAGGCGTTAGGAGCAGTCGGGGGTGTGTCTGTGGAAGTAGGCTGGGGTCGGTTCACGACGCTGGGGGCAACGGGTGGTGCCAGGGGAGTAGCTTGTCCGGGCAAGTCTAGGTCAGCATCGACTTGCTCAGGGGGGAAATCGACGCTGGAGGCGTCGTGAAATTCAAGGGGCTCGGATTGTTCCTGAGCCTTTTTGGCCGAGGTGTTTCGCGTGTTGACCATTATGGGTAGTGACGCGAAACGGGGGTCAAAGGCGTAAGAGGACGCGAAGAAAGGTGAAGGGAGGCCAATGGGTCAAAAGAAGTCGCAGAGAGTTGAGAGTGCGTCGGCGGAAGCGGAAATGAGTCGTGCGGAAGTCGGAGGAGTCGTATATGCGATTACCGAGAGTTGTGTGTTAATCAATACCCTGAAGGGGTTTAAAAATGTATAGAAACGACTAAGTTATTTTTAGGTTCAAAATTTTGGTGGCTTTCTTTTTTCAATTTTACGCTGATTCCGTATTACGCAAATTAAATGCGGTTTTTAAATTGAACAATCATTAATAGCATGCGTGGCGATTTGGATTTGCAACTAGATTTTAATTTTCCATACAAAATTGTGTAAATTATACAGGGAAATTTTTATTTAAACGATCCGACAATAATCCGGTTGTACCAGCATAAAAAATTGAGTAAAAAAAAATTTTATAATTACGGTCGAATTTTATCTTTTATTTTGTCTTTTGTGCTATGTTTTCGAAATTGCAAGTTTTTATCTGTGGTTAATGAGAATAACATAGAGACGTTAGCTTATTGTTTACTTAATGCCTATTATTAGGTAAATAGAATAAATTCAAAATTGTCTGTGCTCAAGTACAAGTCGAAAGTATATTCGTTATACACGCCTATTGGTAGAATAAATGTTTAAAAAGAAAAAAAGGAAAACAAAAAAATTTTGCGCATATAGTATATTATTTAGAAAAAATTTATTGTATGTTTTGGGTAGGCGTTTGCTTTATTGAAAATTTTAATTTACTTATTAATTCATATTCTATCTTAAGTTCACTTTTTCGTTCTTTTTTTAATATAAAAGTTACGTGCAAAGGAAAATATTCATAATTAGAATTTTTATCTTGTGAGAAAACAAGAAACAGGAATCACATCGATCGATTATAACACAAAATATGGGATAATTTAATACAATAAACGTATATGTAAAAAAAAAAACGCCTTGTTAATATGCTCTTAAGTGTTTATATAAAATAAAAAGAAAATAAAAAGAAAGTTAAAATGAAAGAAGAAAACGAAAATAAAATACAATGGTAATTTACACGTTGTTAGATTTGAAAAAAATGAATTACACGTCGTAAACTAATGTAAGAACATCACAAAAGCAATTGTTACCAGGAAGGAAATAAACCCAAATTGGTTATAAAACGTATAGAATAAAATAAAATAAAACAAAACTGAATAAAACACCATAAAGGGAAAACATAAAAATGTTATTCAAGGAAAAAAAACCTGGTGTCCTTTGCTGTCTCCATGGCTGGTGTTCGAGGCTACAGGTGTGAATGATGTGGCTGCAGTTCCTGGTCCAGCGATGTTGGTTGGAGTTGTACTTGGTACGGTTGAGCTGTTGCGTAGAGTTGGTGGTGATGTTATGCCAGGTGCTGTTGTTGGGCTGGCGTTGGGGCGTACCCTTTAATTGTCTTTTTTGGCACTGGTACTGTTCTATTGTTACAGGATCTCCTTATTAATTTCGCACTGGTAAGGGTACCGATGTAGGTGGTACGTGTTACTTTTAACGTCACAGAAAGCTGGGTGTTAGCACTTCACCGATTCGCCGAGCGATCGAATTGTTCAAATGTTCACTCACTGGGTCACAAAAGTTCAGCGGAGGCGTGTTCACACTAGGTGTCACCAATGTGGTGTAAAATTAGTCAGTGCGTCGACACGGACGCGGGATTCACTAATTTCCACTACTTCGCAACCGCGGGTCCTCTGGATACACTTGCGATTCTGCGACGCCGTCCCGAGCGGAAAAGGAAAATGAAACACTCTGAAGTACTGTTTATTACTTTATTAACACTGTTTCTTATGATAGGTAACATTTATTTAAACTATGGCTATATCAGTTTGTTTTGATTTAGTTAAGGCTTGAGATGAGATTAGACTGTGTTCTCTTGGGAAATTTAATTAAAAAGATTTAGAAGCATTATTTTATACTACACAGTTATATACCTTTGTTTTTCTATTTATTTAACATCAATGCACACTGGCGCACCCGCAAACACAACACAACACATCAGCCAAAGAGGAGGCGACTCGTTTCACAGCATTCACCATTAGGCACCATCAACAACATCAAAATCCCGATGGTCTTGTGAATTTGTTAATATGAAAGCAAAATATAATAAACGCACTAAATGACGAAAGTCCACTGAACGGTTTTAATTGAATGATCCCATTAAAAATAACTTAAACGATAAAGCATGATTAGAAATAATATAAACTAATAAATAAACTGCCGACGGGAATAAAATATCAAGACCCGCCACACACAAGTTGACTCCGAGGAAAAAGGCTGACTGACTAATTGGTGCTCACCAAAGAAAATGGAAACCTCAAGGAAACTGAAAAAGAGGAGGAGCTACACGATTAACTCGAGGTAGTTAATCGTGATTGGACCGGGGGGAAGTAGGCATACATGATGCGTATGTGTGTACGCCTCGCATACGATCGTCCGGCGACCCTGGACGGATGCCAACATCGCTGCAGCATCTTACACGAATGCAAACAATAACATCTGGTCATCCTATGGGAGGCCATAAATCAACATTTCGGTTGACGATGTGAATTCCCTTTGGTCCGCCGACGGGTGGCGGCCGTTATTAGGGATTTTTGTATGCATATCATTCTGTGGTGCCAATGCGATGTTTAGGGTATTGCAACGAATATAGGGTGCAGCCATTGCCAGATGTTGAAAGTAAACACTTGCTGGCTGCATCCAATTCGTTGCTTGTTTGCGGTCCCTGGTCGGTGGAGACCGATAATAGGAAACCAGCGATTGCTGGTAATTAGGGAAATGTTTGGTTTGCCTCAGCCGAAACCTTGTCGGCGGTGGCAAACCAATGGGACCAATTAGCCGCATGCAAGAAGTGCCATGGGCAAACAAATAAAACGAGTCAACAAGGAACTCTTTGTTGATGTTGTTTCCATAGCATAAGGCTAAGGAAACGAGATGCCCTGGGTAGAATGTATGCCTAAGGATAGGATTTCAAATGCCACGGCAATTTGATAATCTTTGCCGTGGACTTATGTTTTTCTTAGGAATCAATGCCTGGTCGAGGGTGAATTTTCGATGCCACGGCAAGGTGATAAGCTTTGCCGTGGACTTAATGTTTTTTTAGGAATTAATGCCTGCCCGAGGGTGAGTTTTCGATGCCACGGCAAGGTGATAAGCTTTGCCGTGGACTTAATGTTTTTTTAGGAATTAATGCCTGCCCGAGGGTGAGTTTTCGATGCCACGGCAAGGTGATAAGCTTTGCCGTGGACTTAATGTTTTTTTAGGGGTGGTGTTGGAGAAAAAGGGGTTTGGAAGGAAAACCCCCCACAGAATAGGTAAGCTGCCTAACGGATATTCAAAACAGTTATCCGATTGGGTAACCGTATTAATTCCAGCGATTTGGCTGGGGGTAAATGCCGTAGCAAGGTTACGCAACCTTGCTGAAGTTCGACCGAGAGGTAAGTCGTTCGCCTGGAATAGTGGGGATCGAGCGATGCATGGCTCTTCGGGCCCTGAAAAGCCCCACAAACTCTTCGTTAGAGTTGATGTGTTCCGGGGTAAGTCCTGCGTTCAGCAGAGTTTGACAAGTCTCGGGAGTCGCAGACATGGAATGTCATTATAATCTTTCCTTCGAAATACTTTATTTATTTGAGGGAACATATTCGGTCCACTAGCTTTAATGGCTTGAATTCTGCTGTTCCTTCATTAATTACTGATCTATAGTTGTCACGGATCAGTTTTTGAAGATTTTTAATTAATGACTTAATTGTTTTTATTTCCTGGATATTTGGATCGCTGAACTGTCTGTAGAGCAATTTTAACTTAGAGGGCAGAATACTCCTTTGCCTATACAGCTCCTCGATCGTTGCGTTTCTGTATCGGTTTGAATGGCTCTCCATGTGAGACGCTTTTGGGATAGAACGATTCATTGTATTAGTAACAATGTTGTTCATCGTCGAAAGATAATGATCAATTTCGTCATTATGAAGATTTCTGTCAGTTGGTGGATCTATGCCATTGGAGCGTAATTGTTTTTTTATTATCCGATCAAAGCGCGACCAGTGTGCTTTTCTGAAAATAAAAGAATGTATCTGGTTATTGTGCTCAAGTAGTGTGTGTTCGTTTGGGACATGTATTACAGCACCAAGTCCGTAATGATCGCTATCTTTACCGGTCGGTGGTCAATTTGGTACTGTAAGACATTGTAGTCGTTCGCGACAAATGCAACATTTCATTTAATATCACAGTTTCTGAATGGTTTTGTAGCAGGTTCAGCGACGTTTGGCTTCAAGTCCGGTGGTCTCGTACTCTCGGCTCTGCCTTATTAAATAAAGGGAAAGGGATTTTTATTTAGGACAGACTACAGATTTAGTTAACAACGAGTTGAGAACTTTTATTTAGGACTAAAAGCTTAATCCTATTTACAAATTATTTTTTCTTTTTATAATAACTTATTTGCTCTTGGCGAGCACTCTAAATTATATAATACTACCTGTCACCCGGCCGTTGCGTTGTAGATGAAAGAAAGTGCTTGTATTGTGATGTATCTGTGTTGCAATGATTTCGGGAACACAATATTTTTTGTTTGTCAATCTGATCCGTATACAAATAAATCAGAAGTTTTAGTGGCGTGTGAGCAGGCCACATACAGCTGTCCATGTGAGAAGCGTACATTTTCCAAAGATAATCCTTCCATGTGTAGCGATTGTCTCTGTAATTTGTTGATGGCCGATGAAAATATGAGACAGCGGGAAACTACAAACACTTAAATTCGAATAGCATATCCCTCGGAATCATTGGATTCGTGACGACAGCCATCCATAATGCTAATACAACGAAAAATATGGTGGCAGCGGTGGGATAATCCAAAAATACTCTATCAGAGAACACAGAGCACAGGTGGGATACATCCAACCATCCCCTAACTAACAGAACCAAAACCGACACACCAGCGGCAGTAGACTGGAGTCATACACATAACATAAAAAACAATGTTGGACAAAGTGAACAAAGTAATAAAAAAATAATCAATAAATTAAGAACTTTCACATAATAAAAGCGTTCCCTGGGGCTAAACACCGGGAATATTGGGAAAAAACAAATACATCTTTTTTACAAATAATAGAAGCGTTCCCCTGGGGCTAAACACCGGGGATAGTGATAGTGAAAAGTGAACAGTGCAGACAGCCACATCCAGCGGTGATGACATCACTGGTGGCACCAGCAGGCAACCAACAGGATCCAGTGGAGCAAACTGCCGGCAGCACAACCAAGGATAGACCGATTCCTGTCGAAGCGGCAACATCCAGGGAAAGCAACGCACTCAACGGATTACTTCCAACGACCACAGGTACTAATGTTTATTTTATTATTCGGATAATTATTAACCTAAAGTGAAGTAAAAATTGTAAAATTCTGGTGTTAGTGATCGGCTCTCCAAAATAAATAAAATGTGTTTTAATTTTCAGAATTGTAAATTAAAAGGGGATGCCAAGAACAAATTGAATGTTTTAATACATATACACACCCACTTCAAAATTTTTCTTTTTACACGGAGATAAAGTAAAAAACCCCCAAGTTTAATAAAATTTGTTGATGTGATTAAAATTTGACTTCGTTTTTTCTCCCCCGCGTGGTAGAAATCTTGACGGGGTGCGGGGGCTTAAATTACAATGAATCACTCAGGCTATGCTGACGGAAGCATATGCTTCCAGTAGGGGCACCCATGTCAAACAGGCTAGCGAGGAGTAACAGACAAAGATCTACCACCCCTAATCCAGGGTGTTACGCGTCACCGTGCCCATTGGATGATTTGCAGCCAGGGGTATACCGGCTGTATTATAACGGCGCCTCTCTGACACCGGGTCGAATCAGACCAGTAAGCAGACCTTACCATATCAAAACGGGGCTCTGATGTGGCGGACTATCTGAAACCCCAAGACTCGTGGGATCAAAAATGAATAACCAATATACAAAAAACAATCCCACAAAAAACCCCATAAGGGAAAAAATCATCAAGAAAACACCGACTCGGCAAAAAGAAGACGTAGGGAAAAACAATGGACATCATCGCGCTTCAGGAAGTTCGACTCGCACATCAAGTAATCGAAACCAACGGGTTTACACTGGTGTGTGGAGGTACCGATACACATAACCTCGGAACTGGCTTCACCATAAGCAAAAAGATTACGTCCCATGTAAAAGATGTGCAATTTATTAATGACCGAATGTCGGTGCTAAAAATACAGGGACCATGGTACAATTATGTATTTATAAACGTACACGCCCCAACAGAATCTACCGACGAAGAAACGAAGGACACATTCTACGAGACCCTAGAGGAAGTATTTGATGGGATCTCATCATTCGATGTTAAAATCCTCCTCGGCGACCTCAATGCGAAAATTGGAAAGGAAGATATCTTCCAACCAACAATAGGTAAAGAAAGCCTACATGACGTTTCAAATGATAATGGTATTCGAATTATCACGTTCGCAGCGTCAAAAGATCTGGTAGTGAAGAGCACGATGTTCAAGCACAAGCAAATCCATAAAGCCACATGGATGTCACCCGACAGCGTAACGCGTAACCAAATAGACCACTTCCTCATAGATAAAAGACACCACTCGAATATCCTTAATGTAAGATCATATAGAGGAGCGGATTGCGAGTCCGATCAACTTCTAGTGATGGGCAAAATTAGAAGTCAGCTCGCAGCAAACCCACATGGACCGTCACGGGAGACGAGCAAAAAGATCGAGATTGATAAACTAAAAGACCTACGTAAAAGGGCGGAATATCAAGACGAACTAACGAATAGATTTAGCATCCTAGAGAATGACAGTAGTGAGGAAGAGGAAGCCAATAGTGTGGACACTGAATGGGCGTCGATCAGAGACTCAATCAAACAAACAGCCCAAGACGTATTGGGATTTAAGAAAACAACTAAGTCCAAACCTTGGTTTGACGATGAGTGCAGGGCTAAGATCGAAGAACGTAAACGCCTCAGAATGATCCACTTAGAAGCATATGATGAAGTCGACGCAGTAAAATACGCGACAATTCGGAAAGAAACAACTAGACTTTTCAAACGCAAAAAACGCGAATGGGAGAAGACTCGGATCGAAAAAATCATAGAAAATTCTAGAGCAAACAACATCAGAGGTATGTATGCCGGCGTAAATTCAATTAGAAATGGCTACCGAGGGAGAGCCAAAATAATCCGAGACACAAACGGCTGTCTGGTGACAGAAACAAAAAATATCGTGACAAGATGGAAGCAGTACTTTGAAAACCTACTCAATGTGCGCACCCATCAACCGCAAATAAACGCACCAGACGTACATACAGCCGAGCCTCAGATCCCAGAGCCCTCTTTCGACGAAGTTGTAGACGCGATAAATCGACTGAAAAACAACAAGGCTCCCGGAATCGATTACATACCGGCAGCGTTTGTGAAGCATGGAGGAGGGGCAACCACTCGAAAGATCCACCAACTGGTTAAAATAATATGGGACAAGGAAGTCATTCCGGAAGAATGGAAAACCTCAATAGTCATCCCCATTTTCAAAAAAGGCGACAGATCTGACTGCGAAAATTACAGAGGAATATCATTGCTCCCAATCACATACAAAATATTAACAAATATCATACTGGCAAAAAGCACACCGTACGCAGAAGAAATATTGGGAGACTACCAATGCGGATTCCGTCGGAACCGGTCAACAAGCGACCAGATGTTCATAATAAGGCAACTGCTGGAAAAGAAGTGGGAATACGGAGAGACGGTTGACCAACTGCTCGTTGACTTCAAAAAAGCCTACGACTCAGTCGCAAGGCAAAGACTCTACCATATTGTGGTTTAGCTGGGGATCCCAAAAAAATATGCCGCCCTCATTAAAATCTGCATGAACGAAAACAAAGGGCGAGTTAGAATAAAAAACCACCTCTCAGAGCCATTTGAAATTCGGGACGGACTAAAACAAGGGGATGGCCTCTCACCATGCCTTTTTAACCTTGTCCTCGAGTATGTTATCAGAGAGGTACAAGACGACAACACGGCCGGAACATCCCTGAACGGGGTCACAGAAGTGATCGCGTATGCGGACGACATCACCGTTCTGGCCGATAATCTCGAAACTATAAGTAAAAACTGTGAAATCATAATGCAATCAGCAGAATTGGTGGGCCCAGAAATAAACGAAGACAAAACGAAATACATGATTACGACGAGAGCAGGTGGACCTCAGAGAACACAAATAAACGTCAGGGGCAAGATATTTGAAAATGTCAAAGAATTTAAATATCTGGGAACGATACTGACGACCCGAAACGAAACGTCAAAGGAAATTAACAAAAGACTACATTCCGGCAACGCTAGTTGGCACGCAGCCAGTAAACTATTAAAATCCAAACTGCTATCACGTAATATAAAGCCCCGTGTCTATAGAACCATAATCATGCTCTATACGGATGCGAAACATGGGCTCTGACAAAACGGGAAGAGAACAAATTCCGCGTATTCGAAAATAAAGTTTTAAGGGGTATATTTGGCCGTAAATACGACGAGGAGTCAGGACAATGGAGGAAACTCCACAACCCCGAATTGGAAGAGCTATACCGCAAACCTACAATAGTGAGAGTGATCAAGTCGCGAAGATTAAGATGGGCCGGACACGTAGCGCGAATGCGCGATGATAGGACCGTGCATAGAATTCTTGACGGTAAACTAACGGGGAAGAGACCGACAGGACGGCCGCGACGGAGATGGGAGGACAATGTTTAGGTTTGACCTAGAGGAGGTCGGATCGGATGGTCGAACGTGGAAGGAGAGCGCACAGGACAGGGAACAATGACGGAGCCGAGTCAGTGAGGCCATGAACTTCCGGGTTCCTGCAGGCCAGTAAATAATAATAATAATGAGAATATACATAGGTAAAATACATATACCCACATAAGTGCCCCAATGGGATAAATATATCATCACCATCATCGGCACTACAACCGGGAACCGGTCTTGGCCTTATTTAGCAAGTCCTAAGGCTTGTTAAATTTTCCATGATAATTTGTTTTTCCGGGCAAGGTCATTAGTCTTGCGCCAGAGGCTCCCCGACGGGGAATCGGAGCCCGGTCTCCCGCGTGACAGGCGGGGATACTAACCACTATACTATAGAGAAGCCAAGGGATAAATATATAGTAAACCCAAAATTAATCGAGGGAACTATAAAAAAAAAATGTTTAGTTTTATAATAGAGGCAAAATTTAAATATATTTTTCTTTTAATAAACTAATAAGATCATTTATCAATTTTTTTTTTTACATATACATGTACATATACAATTCTATTTCCAAATGATTTGAACTTCTTTGGGGAAGATTTTTCTTACATTGCTGAGTGGCAACTGAAGGAAAACGGAAAGTTAAAGTTCTTGGTACTTATTTTTGGCGTCGTTCTGGACTTTTTGTGTGTTGGGTTTTTATTTTGTATCATTTGCGTCCCATCGGAAAATCCATTTTAAGGTCTTTTTCTCTCCTTTACTCTTGACACTTTAGGCATTTTTTCCATCGGGCGAAAGGAATTTGTTTCTTTCACTTTGGGAATAATATACACTTTCCCCATAGGATCGAACTAACCAAGTTTGGAGGTACTTTTTCTTGTTGTGATGAACATGTTTTCTCTTGCCCATCTTATCTCGAAATAATGAAGATCTCGTCTTTATATTCTTTGCCTTTTCTTACCATTATTTGGGAAGGACTTTTTTACAAATACGTTTTAAGTGACAATACGAAACCGGGTGCTCGTTCACAAAGACGTGAGCCCGAGCTTACGCAGAGACGCGGGGACGAAACGACGGAAACTTTGCCCACTGAAATACGCGAACAGGGTTCTACGATGAATTTCCCTAATGGATTAAGCGACGTACTGGGATGCGTACCAGTATTCAACGGCCCCCCAAACGAACTTGAGGGTTTCGTCTCTTGCGGAGACATTCTGTTCTCACATGCACAAGACGACTATCAAGGATCGTTCATTCTAAGGGTGGTCAAACCCGGATTGCAGGGACCGGCGCGTGACTGTATTCGGCATAAGACTCTTCCAACCTGGGAAGATCTTGTACCCGAATGAGAGGGAGAAGTTAAAACTCTCACCTCTAGGACTGCGGCGCCGAATAATCCAGTGATAACGAAGGTGTGAAGGAATTTGCAAACAGACTCACGCATTAATTGGACAGTGCCACATACGCTAGTTTACTTGAGCCTGCCGTCAGGACATATCTTCTAGCTGAAAACCAGAGACTCACGTTGAGCACATTTGAGGATGGGTTAAGGAATTCCAGCCTTAGAATCTTGGTAAAAGCGCACAGCGCCCCAAATCTTAAAGCAGCCATCAATTACGCTCTAGAACATTCCCGAAAATTGAGTAGCGACCGCACAATGGCAGCCCCCACTGACAATTTTAGGGGAAAATAACCACTGACCTACCAAACATGCAAGAAGAGGGGACATACTTCTGCGAATTGGTATTGCAATACAAATTTTCCAAATGTCGTCCCCCAACGCATTGAGACGGAGATTGAACGTCTCCAATGCACATACTTCCGAAAATATAACACATTCAGGCAGAGCGCAGAACAAGGCTAGCCGAAATCCTTTTAGGACCCAATCGAACCTAACCCAAAATAGCCTGTCGACAAACTCACCCCAGACTGAAAACCAAAACACCCGACAAAACCGAAATATTAATAGGGTATCTAATATACCCCAACAGGGAAACGAACACACTCGGGGAGCGAGCAACGGCAATCTGTCCCGAATTCAGACAATCGCCGATGTACCCCATTGCGATGTAAGATTTAAAATGCTCGTATTCTTCTGCCCTGAACTTAAGGAGCCCGTAATACGAGTAAAATTTAACCCTTCGGATAGACGATACTCCACGTTCCTCATTGACACAGGCGCAGACATCACCCAGATCAAATCGAATACCTGACATGTCAAACGACCAGCAGATAATTCTGATCTAGTAACAATATCCACCATTGCTGGAGGAACGGTCAGCACATGCGGCAAAGTATTGGGGGCACTCGAATTCAGAAATGACAGGCACACCATACCTCTTAACCACAACCTTTTTGTAGTAGAAAGCGAAGTCGATTTTCAGCACGATGGCACACTGTGAAGCGATTTCCTTACGAAGCACCAGTGCCACACTGACTTTGTAAAGTAGGTAACCTTAGAAAAACTCGGGCAGCCTTTAGGAAATGGATGTGAGGTAAAGGCAAATGTTCATAATGCAACACCTTACGAGGTGTCTTCTATGGAAAATACAGAAAAATTGGAAAACCCCATTCGAGAGTCAACATCCGAATCCGTTTGTCTACGGGCCGGATCTGATGATTTGACAAACATAACGGAACCAACCACCCTTGCATCTTCCCTTTGCCTTTCAAATAAAGTTCGTGGTAACGAACCGGTTAAGGAACTCGGGGAAAAACAAAGTTCAGGAAAATATGAACCTGAAACTCCAATATCCTCCACAAATATAAAACGAAACGCCACCGTTAACTGCATAAAGTTGCACCAACGATCGCAACAGATAGTGGAAATCCACATACAGATAATACTAAGAGTCCCAGCAGAACATGAGACTGAAAAACATCTAATTTTCTCGTTAGAAAAGAGTAAGCCTGTAGATAACAGTCATATCAAGATTGCACTCGAACACATTCCTCCTTTCAGTAATTCGTTTGTCCACTCTCTCTCTCTCTCGTTTTTCGCATTATCCAAATTTTAAAATGGATTTTACAAATAAAAGCTAACCCTAAAAACGGAATGCCACTTACGAATAAAATAAATTTTCAAATTTTAATCTCGAGACTTTTAACATATTGTCGCTCGAAAGTTTGAACTAGGTTACACAGCCAAACCCGAAGAAAGGGTGGGAAGTCCTCCACAAATTTAAAGAAAAAATTAAAACGAAGCAAATCGACTTTCCCATTATTATTCAAATATATACATATACTTTTTTCCACTTTATAAATTATAAACGTAGATCCGACGCCTATCCTAACTCCCTCTCTTATGGCGCGACTACGTCAAACGACAACCTAACTATTGCCAACCTGTTCGCGTCGTTTTTCAATAAATCCTTCACGGACATCTCCTTCGAACCCAATCCGTCGTATTTCAATGACTTGTCCGAATTCTCCCTTGGTCCTTTCTCTCCTCAACTTATTCAGCGTCACGTAGTTGAGGAGAAACTAAACTTACTCAAAGACGAGTTCAGCCCCGGACCTGATGGACTTCCGTCTGTATTCTTAAAGAACTGTTCCACTTCTCTTTCTCTCCCGATATCAAAGATTTTCAATCTATCTCTATCTCAAGGGACCTTCCCTAGTATATGGAAATCCTCCTATGTCACCCCCATACATAAAAAGGGACCTAAAAATGATATCAGCAACTACCGACCCATCGCCAACTATCTCATATCCCCAAACTGTTCGAAGGGCTTCTTTACAATGCGTTATCTTTTAGTTGTAAATCCATCATCTCACCCAACCAGCACGGTTTCCTTTCGGGTAGGTCGACCACAACCAATCTGATCGAGTTCTCATCCCATACTCTCCGTGCCTTAGAGAATGGCAACCAAGTTGATGTTATCACCACTGATTTCAGCAAGGCATTTGACAAAATCTCCCATAATCTCATCCTTTTCAAGCTGTCCTCCCTAGGCTTCGAACCCCTATTGATCAAATGGTTATCTTCTTATCTGAAAGACCGATCCTACCGTGTCAAATTCAGATCCTCCCTTTCCGATCCTTTTTTTCCCACCTCTGGGGTTCCGCAAGGAAGTCATCTAGGCCCCCTCCTTTTTATCCTAACCATCAATGATGTCGACTCTGTTATTAAACACTCATCCATGTCCATCTATGCGAACGACGCCAAACTCTACAAAACAATCATCTCTCCCCTCGACTCCTCACTCCTCCAACAGGACCTCGACAGCTTCTCAGCCTGGTGCCGTAATAACTGCCTTGATCTCAATGTTGCCAAATGTCACTCCATTACATTCTCCCACAAACGTCCACCCCCACCTCCTCGCCCCTACTTCCTTCTTAACCACCAGGTCTCATACGTATCCTCAACACGTGACCTCGGAATCTTAGCGGGAGCTCAGCTTCATCCCACATATTGACGATATCATTCTTAAGGCCAACTCCGCCCTAGGGTTTGTGAAACGCTGGTCTAAGGAATTCTCTAATCCTTACGTTTCCCGTTCCCTCTACATTGCCGTCGTCCGCCCCCTTCTTGAATACGCCAGTCAGGTCTGGTCTTCACATTGCTCGTCCCATATCCGCAGAATCGAGAGCGTGCAACGTCGGTTTCTGCGCTTTGCCCTCCGTGGACTGAACTGGGAGAATCCTCGGATTCTTCCCCCATACACAAGCCGGCTCCATTTGAGCAACCTCAGTACACTTGAGGAACGCAGAACTCTTGCCGATATCCTCTTCATCCACCGTCTCCTCTCCGGCACAATCAACTGCCCTAGCTTGCTTTCCGCCATCGCACTCAACACCAACCCCCGCAACCTACGAAACCCTCGTCTCTTCTATCTGCCCTCCCACCACACTTCCTACGGCTGCAATGAACCAATTTCACGTATGCTTAAGCAGGCAAACTCTTACCCCACCTCCTTCGATTTCTACCTCACTTCTATTGCTCTCAAACGTCGTCTTCTCTCTTTCCCCTCGTGACCTTGCCCCACTCACTATCTACACTTTTACTACCCGTATACATTCCTATCACCCCGCCCCTTTATCCTACTACCCGGTCTTCGCCACCCCATCACGTGCACAGGCACCTTCCCACCTTTTTATCTTCTTACTTATTCGAAAGTAATTTTTGTAATCCTATTTCTTAAGTTAGTTCGTAAGTTTTTTTTTACTTTTAATTTCTTTTTTTTTTTTTCTCAAACGCTTGTACTAAGTGTAATAAACGAGGGTTCTGCTCTCACTAAACTACTTAAACAAGTGAATAAACATATTCTTGCATGCGAAGATTTCAAATATCCAAAAGTCCACAACAACAATATAACACCATTTGTGGACTAAGCAAACACGGACAAGAAACTCCTAAGAGTCAAAGTTAAAGGGTAATAAATGTATATATGTATGGAAAACCCTTACATAAATAAAACAAAAAAAAATCATAAAGTAATACATTAACAACATCTAGTACGATAGGTTATGTACTTAAAATTTGCCTCCAATTATTTTTTCCCCTTTCCTCAATTATACGAATAAAATAATTTTCTAAATATTATACAATGTTTTAATCAACTACCAGAAAGTCCAAAAAAAAAAAAAAAAAAAACTAATAAAAATACTTTAAAAATAAATGATCTTTATTTGTAAGAAAAAAACAAACATTATAAATGCACAACCGAAGGTCTTCATTACGAAAAGAAATATGAGAAAAAACACAAATTATCTAAAATTCTTAAACCAAGTATATATTGTACACGCAACCAAAACAAACTAAAACAAATATAAATTGAACTCATAATAGAAAAACTTAGAATTCGAATTTTCTCTTTAATAAAAAAAAAATAATAATTAATAAGTACACGACAAATAAGGACAATGGAAAGTCCTGAAATGAAAACAGAGATATACCTTGTAAACAATGTAAATTACTCTGTAATACAATAGGTTTGACCTTGAGGAGATCGGATCAGATGGTCAAACGTGGAAGAATAGGAAACGATGACGAGGTCGAGTGGGTGGGGTCATTAACTTCCGGGTTCCTACAGGCCAATAAATAATAATACAATACATTTTAGGCTTAACTAAAATGCATCTGTACATCGTACCACGATTGAAAAACAAATTATTTAAGATAGTTTTGTGGCGGGGTTGCCAAACCCCAGGGTTCACTTACCTGAAAACCCCCCATAATTTTCACCCAATCTCCTAATTTCGCTAATGCAACCGCATTAAAGCAATCAAATTCATATAACCTAAAAGTCCCTGGAAAAGAAAACTTTCCTTTCATGCATCTCTTTGCATACAATTCCCGTAAGATTTCTTTCTTACCTTATCAGGAATCTCAAACTAATTCGGCACCTTCGGTGTCAGGCCAATTCCCCTAGATGAGTTCCTGAAAACAAGATGATTTGGCTTACATATAATGTAACCGTCATAACAGGGACCATATACATTACGTCGCCTATTTCCCGTCCTCACCAACTGTATCATAAATCACCACACATACACATTGGCTGGCGACCACTTTAACGAACGATAAATGGTCCAACGCAGCTGCATGTAATTAGCACCATACACGTTGAGACTCATCATCATCATCGGCACTACAACCTGGAACCGGTCTTGGCCCTATTTAGCAAGTCCTGAGGCTTGTTAAATTTTCCATAATGATTTGTTTTTTTCCGGGCTAGGTCATTAGTCTTGCGCCAGAGGCTCCCCGACGGGGAATCGAACCCCGGTCTCCCGCGTGACAGGCGGGTATACTAACCAGGATACTATTGAGACTAATTCCCTGTAAATAAACTAGAACCAATTAGCACCATGTGCATGGGCATTGCGGCTATCGTTACAGCTGCAATGTATAGCTTAGACAACGATCTTTTCGATCCCTTTGTCCTTGCCGCCTATTATAGCTACAATGCGTAGGTTAAACAATGGTCTATATGATCCCCTTGTTTTCCGATTTCACATTTCATGTATCTGAAAAAAACCGATGTGATCTTCACTCACACATACACATACATTGCCAAGTCTTTCTTCCTTGTTTCCACCACAGAGAAACACTTTTTTTCTTGGGTAAACTCACCTCAAAACGATTAAATATCGTTGAGTCGTAATATAACCATTGTAATATTTCAACGCTGTGCTTCCTCGACGCGACCGAGGGAAGAGCGTGGAATGTCTTTTTTTTTAATTTTAACTTTTTAAATCAAAAACTTTTATTTTATTTCTTTTACACTAGACGTCCCCACACGTCTGTGTTTATTTTATTTTTTCTTTATTTATTTTTTCAAAACAAAACAAAAACAAAACTCGTCTTTCAATACAATAACACGCGACCTTCCTCGTTGGAAGTCTAATTTTTACTCCCTATTATAAAGCATTCTTTCTTTTGTTATTTTCGATTTCGTATGAACGAAATCAATCAGTTGCCCCAAGTTACCTAATGGGGGTGACTCATTATTTTTCGTTAACCGAAACTATTGCAAACTATGAAGCTGCTTGGGATAACGGTAATTGTATTAACAGTTGTTATGAAATGGATAGCTTGAAATTTGGTGTGTGTATGTTATGTTATGATATGCAAATTTGAGAATTAGGGATGATGACTGTATTTCTAATGTATAATTGAATTGCTTAGGATGTAAATGTAGGAACTATGGAAATTGAATTTATATGCAAATGTGTTTGAGGAAAATTGATATTAAAGGATATGGTTATTATATAAATTGTATTAATGTATATTATGGGATTTTAGGGTTAAATGGGTAAGTAAGGATTGAGGTAAGGATTTAGGGAATATGGTAGGGCTGCGAGCACTACACCATCAAGGCGGACAGGTCGCCCGCTATCCACCGTACCGGCGCCGGTACGCTGTGCAAACGATAGATGGGATTCGAGTCGAGTGAGTCGGCGTACAGTAGCACATACGAGTATAAAGTAGAAAGAATTGTTGTGAGTTATCGCTTAAAGTAATATATCATTGTAAAATGTGTCACGTCGAATTGAGTGGAAAGTGCGTGTTTCATAGTTATAAAAATTTCCAATTAAAGAGAATAAAACATTAACGTACACGAAACTTGTGTTTCTTTTACTGTGCCGCAGCTTCCCTGGGTGTTCCTATGTTCTGTCATTGTTTCCGGTTATCGTGTTTTGTATTCGACGGTATTTCTGATGGTGGAAGAAGTGAACCAAGTACCCATGCTGGTACATTATTTCCTCCCCACAGTTTTATTTTGTGGAAACGACCCACAATCTAAGATCTACAGGAGTCGATTTAAAACAGCACGTGGGCTTTTGCCTCGTGATCCGTACCATCGGATCAATTGTGCAATCCGTTTTGAGAATCTTAGATACACATAAGATACCCAATTGCACTATCGGTTGGGGCGCGAAGTCTTACTGTGGGATCCTAAACAAACGAACGGATCTTCACACACGAGTCCGATTGCAGTGTTCCTATGCAAATAAACGGATCTCCGCACATGCGCCTTAGCGCTGAGCAAAGTGCGATAATATACACGCGAGTCATGTGCAGTGCAGAAAACCCCTCTACCCTTTCCATCCCTTGTGGTGGTTTTCCTTTTTTTCGCACCTCTGCTTGCGTCCCTCGGGCATCGATACTCTCGATTGATTTATAATCTTTGGAGAGTTTTTGGTGTCTGAGTGGCATAATGTTCCTCGTGGAAGAGATGTGACCTGGATTTCGGCACAGACCTAGTAGGCCCCTACTACAAGGGAATGACACCTGTAGTGGTTTCTTTCGCTTGTCTATTGCTGGTCCCGACTTGCATCCTTTCCCGAAGCGGTATTTGTTTAATGTGTATGGCCATTTCAATGGAGCGGGAATTTCGCGTTGATTTGTGTAACATTGGCGGGTTGAGATGCAATTTCTCAAGGAGTCCCAGAGGAAAGCACATCCGGGACCACACCAACCCTCTACCTCCAGACTCCCAACCATTTCAAAACTCCTGGTGTCTAGCATCCAAATTGACCAGGGGTCGTATGGCCGTACGGATCACACGTGGGACAAATGTGGAAAAGGGGTAAGTTGGATAAAAACAAGAAGTCCCTCAGTAACATCCACCCCAACACGAACTCGCAAAGCTAAGACTGCACGTCAACGCCAGCGCCCACAAAACAGCACTTCTACCAAGGGCGGCAAACAATTCTCCATATCAACGTAGGGACGAAAAATGCCGACCCTAGACTCGGTTCTTCTCCATCCCGCACACAGCACCCCGTCACTGCGGAGACGAATAAATTCTGGGATTGAAGCTCTTCCATCCCGCCGCACACTCCACTTAGTCACCGCGGATGCGAGCGAGCTACCGATAAGCCCCGACCTAACAGGCCAGTGGACCGCACCACAATCACCTTGCCCCTGCCGCAACACACGCGGTACTGTGGGGTATTTTAAGTAGTGTGTCTGGCACGACACGGATTCACTTAATCCCCAACACCTTTAGATTACACTCACCGATTGCTGAAAATTGTTCCTCAAGAAAGAAGAAAACGGGTAAAAATTAAACACTGATTTATTTTACGTAACTTCTTTTTTGTTTTATTTCACACAAGTTCTTTCACATATATGTTTCCTTAAATTATTGTTCTCTTTGACAACAAGAGTTACGCGGTATATTAAACGACTCGCGTAAGGACGGACTTCCACACACGCTTGACATAGGACGCACAAGACAAAAAGATATTATGTTTTTACTCGACTCCGTATATTACAAAAAACCTCAATAGGCGCGTATAGTACGTGTGCACTCTTATAACGATGATATCTGACTCCCTTAAATACACATGTGTTTGCTCCTCGGCGGATAAAATCCGACTCTACGATGCAATCCATATCCGCCAGATTCAACGGTGTTGGATTACATCGGTGTGGGAGGATTCTATATGTGTCCGTATAGGACAAGTACGATGCCCTTCAGCCTGCATATCGGCAACGACGAAAATGCACCTGAATAAACATGGGCTGGTGTAATGAATTGTAGGCATTCTAGAGATACGCGATAGCGAAGATCGTCGAAGGGAGAAATAGGTTTCTGTGTCCTAAATAAACAGAAACGATATTTCAAGGTTCAAACGATGTGATGAACATTATTTCTGATTTAGGCGATGCTATATGGAAACATCGGCTGTTTACATAATCGCCCCACACTTATGCCATTGCAGGCAATAGATTTTTTCGTGGCGATAAGCAAACCGAAGGTTGCTCGCCTATGGGCAAGGCTATGGTGGCTTTTGTATGCTCTAATTAAATGGAACATGGGTATGATGGCGAGGAATTTGACGTGCAAGCGTGCGTCTCACCCAGGGGAAACGTGGACAGCGGTTGGTAAGTAGCACAAACACAGTGATGCTACTGTGTGTTTGTTTGTTTTACAGGACGGAGTATCGTTAGGCATGATCATGGGTATCATTGTCTCGCGTCAATCATATTCGTGCCCGAATCCCATGATCGGTAGATAACCGAAAAGGAATTTGGTTGCAACAGTAGCGAACTTTGGGATTGGACCAATATTCAATCATGAATCGTAGCAAAAACATCGGGTACAGCTGTGTCAATAATTAATCTGGCCAGCGAGTGCTTCGCGATTATAATTGCTGACAAGCTGTGTCGATTAGGTTGATTCGGTTCATGTAATATGAATGAAATAATTTGTTTGATGTGCATGCTTGCTGGGGTTTTACTTTCAGGTGAAAGCGAATGAAATGTAGCTTACGCTGCTCGATTGCAGGTAAGCAGGAGGAAGGTAATTTGGTTGGAAATGGATGGTTCTTAGAGAAGGCTTTAAAGAACCGCCACAGTACCAACAACCAGGTCCACTCCCAATAACGACTCAAGCCCAGTCACGATCCAGGAACTCGTCAAGAAAACAGTTCCACTTTCTGCCACCGCGCCTACTGGAGCAAACAAAGCCCACGACATCCCTGGGCACCCAACTCTCCTTCCGCCATCCACTCCAAGCTCCCCGCGTCCCTACCTTTATTTCGTGACTACGCCAGTGGAGGGGGGGGGGGGGGAACCAACCCACAATTGCAACCTAATTTCGACCGCTAACAGCGCGTCACCTCAATCCCAATTTCTTCCGTCAGTTATTTCACCTGCAATAAGATAGATCCCTAAAAGAAGCATGGCCAGAAGTCATTAATCTATCCAGTTAATGCACAATTGCATTTAGTATTTTCGTGCCATACGGCAACACTATTACATTAACCCATGAGATTTCCATCGGAAATCTCGACGTCATATTGGTTAGCAACAACCATGTCTGACCAAACGACGCCTTTGCATAATCGTGCAACGGCTGGGGTAATTCCAAATTCTTCGAGTTTGCTTCTCACGATAATATTTCCCTAGCCGATTTAGCGTCCCTTTGACTTCCCCCAGACACTCTATTCGCTTGGGATCAATGATCTCTTTTGTCAGGTGAATAGGCAAACCATTTTCCTCTCCATCCCATTTTCACCAGTTCATTGCACTCTGAGATCACCACAGTCACCGAACTAGGTTACTGGGCCAGCCTTAGAGTTTGCGTATGTGCACGCACACAATAGCCAGATCAACCCTGGGCTATTGTGCTCTCCTTTTGATTTCTTCATTCTTCCTATGCCTAGCGAGGGTCGAATGGATATACACAAGTGTTTATTCACCTCGATTGGCTGGGAGGTTTAATGAGTGCATGAGAGAGCACAACGATGATTGGCTAATAGCCATGCAAATCCCAAATCCCAATTTTAATCCCTAATTCGCGTTAGTCGCTTTACATCTACCACCGGTGTCGGTCACGCCCCACCGAGTCGTAATTCAATCACTACAGTGCGCGCACGTTCCCGAGTCGACTTGCTGCTGAGAATTAGTTGTTTTGGGTGTTTTCGTCATAAAGTAATTTAGTGATTACTAAAGTTATCTATTAAATTGTGCATTACAAAAATAAGTTTTCCTGTAACAAAAATAGACTGGTATCTCCACCAAATCTTATTAAAAGGATATTCCGGTGTAATTAAAAATACTTGTGGTTTTGTAAAACACGTTACCTATTGTCTTAAAAGTTTGGCAGTGATATCAAGAGTGTGATAGTGAATTTAATTTATAAAAATAATCGGTGAACTTCTAAACCCTACTCTCGGCACTTGTTTTATCTGAAAAAGCGTTTTTAAAATACGGTGCTTACAAAAACTTAAATAGTCGAATTGATATAAAAACAATTTTGCTCTTTGTTTCCCATTCGGCTCGAAATATTCAAAATCCACTGTTGCATTTCCAATAAGATGTGTTGGCACTCATGATAACTCCGACTGCATCGAGATATATTGATACGTGTCGATTAAGTCTATTTATAGCGTAATCCCAATGTTTATATTTTAAGTTGCTATCATCCTCATTCGCAGTTGTTTGGTGATTTGAGACCAATTAAGTCATTTTTTGCGGTGATGGATTTTCAGGGTAAGAACGTAGTGTGCGTCGGTGGTTTTGGAGGCATTGGATTCTCGACATGTAAACTTTTGATCAAACGGAATATTACAGTGAGTTGAAGATATCCTCCGAAATTCTGATTTAGTCTATCCTTCTACAATTCCATATTTGCAGGCTTTGATAATCGCAGATCTGCAAGAGAATGCCGCTCATATAAAAGAACTGACTTCTTTGAATCCCTCTGTAAAGGTAATTTTCATGAAACTCGATTTGTGTAACAAGGATGAGATTGTTGCCGTTGTCAAGGAAGCAGTCGCTAAATTAAAGAACATTTACGTGTTGATTAATGGCAGTGGAATTATTGATGAACGAAACCCGGATAAGACGATCAATGTGAATTTGGTACGATTTTTGTTATCCGAATCACTTACAGCTTGGGTTAATACATACTACACCCCACATATGGATAAGGGTAACGGGGGTAACGGGGGACGACGAGGGATGGTCGTGAATATTGCCTCCGTCGTTGGATTAGATCCTAGTCAAGCGAATACTGTTTACGCAGCTTCAAAACACGGTGTTCTTGGTTTTAGCCGATCAATCTCGGCGAGATCCCTTCCACAAGTCCTCACTTATTAACTGATTTCCTAATCAACGCTGTAGAATCAAAACTACTACGACAGAACTGGCGTATCAGTCATCACTATTTGTCCAGGCATAACAGTTACTAGTTTCTGGTCTACAGTTACTGGCTCAGGTACATTTCCGTACTCCGACACGTTGTCAAAGATGTTTTTCTCAGCAAAGAATCAGTCAGCTGATGCATGTGCGGTAAATCTAATGAAAGCTATGGATACCGGTAAGAATGGCTCAGTGTGGATTCTCGATCTTGGACAATTGGAGGAAGTGAACTTCCCCAAATATTGGACTCCAACAATGATGGATCCTAAATAAAATATTGTATTTTTGAAGGAAATTGTATATTAAATAATGTGTTTTGTGGAGGAACATACAAAAGATAAACAATCCAAATGCACACCGATACCAATTAAGATTTGAAATAATGTGAGTACAAAAACTAAAAATGGTTTTGATGATTCAGGTGCCGTTCGTCGGCAGTGGGTCCAAATTCTTCACTTTGACAGAAGAAGCGGGATCGTGATTTCCACGCGTTACACGTCAAAGTACCCATCTTTAAAAAACTAGACGTGCCCCTGGGCTTTCGTGGAATGACTGAATTCCCAGTGATTAACCAGTTTCACCTTGATCACCAAACGCAATTAAATATTTTACAGGTGGTACAACACCTCTCGATTTCATCGTGTACAACAAAACCCTAGTCCACAATGGAAAATACTTTACGTAAAATATGGCGCCACTAATAATAAAATCAGTGGCACTACAACCGCTTGTTAAATTTTCCATAATAATTTATCTTTCCGGGCAACGTTAATAGCCTTGCGCCACTGATAATAATAATTACCCATAATTATATCGCATATCAACACTTAAAATATTGTACAGACCCATTTATCGTGTTATTCGCATCTTTGTATTAAAAGTCATTCAAAAACACGATATCAGTTTACGGATAATTGAGACATTTGGTTTACGACTGAAGATCGGAAAATTACCCAGTCCTTGAAACAGATAGGCAATTGTTTTCAAAAGAAAACAAACGAAAGAAAGAGTTAGATATCCACATAGTTCGTTCATGGTAAAGAGTCGAAATAAAATCGTCAAAAGGAAAGGCAGGAATTGCTATATCAGGTTGGAGCCGGAATTCATCAGGTTTAGCATATATAGGGTGGTTAAATTTTAAGGGCCGATGTCGATTTTGAATAAAACACAAATTATTTAGGAAATTATTGTCATTTCTTTTTATTATGATAATATTGGTATGGTTCAATTAAGTATGTAACAAAATATCGCCCAAATGGCCGCCGTGGACTCGGCGACACACCTCCATCCGATGGTCCAAATTTTCGATGACGCTGAGGCATAATTGAGGTTCTATGCCGTTAATGTGCCGAATTATCTCATCCTTTAGCTCTTAAATTGTTGCTGGCTTATCGACGTACACCTTTTCTTTCAAATAACCCCAAAGAAAGAAGTCCAACGGTGTCAAATCACATGATCTTGGCGACCAATTGACATCGCCACCACTTGAGATAACACTGCCATTGAATTTGTCGCGCAAAAGAGCCATTGTTTCGTTAGCTGTGTGGCAAGTGGCACCGTCCTGTTGAAACCACATATCGTCCGCATCCATATCGTCCAATTCGGGCCATAAGAAGTTCGTTATCATCTCACGATAGCGAACACCATTCACAGTAACTGCATGACCGGCCTCATTTTGGAAAAAATACGGCCCGATGATCCCGCCAGCCAATAAACCCCACCAAACAGTCACGCTTTGTGGGTGCATTGGTTTTTTGACAATCACTCTTGGATTATCATTCGCCCAAATGCGGCAATTCTGCTTATTGACGAATCCACTGAGGTGAAAATGTGCCTCATCACTGAAGATGATTTTCTTCGAAAATTGATCATCCACTGTTGCCATTTCTTGCCACCATTCTGACCATTGACGACGCTTGAAATGGTCAAGAGGCTTTAGTTATTGAGTCAATTGCACCTTGTAAGCGTGTAAATGCAAGTCTTTATGCATAATGTTCATCAACGACGAGCGTGAGAGGTGCAATTGTTGGGCACGACGACGAGTTGAGGTGGACGGCTCTTCAGCCACACTATCGCGAACAGCAGCAATATTTTCTGCAGTACGAGCTGTACGAGCATCCACTGGTGTTTTCACATCTCCTACAGACTCGGTTTGCTCAAATTTTTGCACGATTTTTCCGATTGTACGCACATTTGGACGATTAAATTGACCGAAAAAATCACGAAGTGCACGATATGCATTTTGATTTGAACGCCCATTTTCATAATAAGCCTGAGTAACTTTAACGCGTTGCTCGATTGTGTATCCATGGTTCAAATTGAGTTAGACTGATATTGAGAAATGTCAAATAAAATGCAGAAAAAACTTGACGTTTAGGTGTGGTTTACATTCAACATCGGCCCTTAAAATTTAACCACCCTTTAGTACTGATCCGAAGGGTCATGTGATTTTACAAACAAAGGAGTGGCTTGGTGAATATTTGGCTAGAGTTAAAGTAAGGGACTTATATAAATTGGCAACTAAAAAAATTCTAAATAACAAACAATTTTGCAAAGTCATGTCACAGAAAGTGCACAATCTACAGTCAAATTTCCAAGCCGAGCGTTACAAATATAAAACAACTGCATACCCAACATCTGAGGTAGTGAGTATAAAAGGCGAAGAAGATTATAAAACGCTTGAGCTACATATTCAACTCCCTAAGCGATCCGCTGTACAAGCCAACACAACGCCACAAATCTAAGCGGCGGCACAAAAGCGCCCAAAGAGGCAACCCTCAATGCTCGAGAAACTACCTAGTCTCTCCCGTGTGATTGATGATATTCGACCCCGATATGAAAAACTAACAACCGATGCTGAGAGGGATGGACTCCTTTTCACGGCATATGTAAGGCATACGCTTCAAAATGGATCCCAAAATTTAAGTTATCCTTTTAAACGTCAACTCCCTCGTTTCGCTATCAAAGCGTATGATAGTATCTGATTTCATAACGGATAACCGGGCGGACGCGGTTCTTTAACCGAAACTAGCTTGCATCCTTGTCACCGTCCCACTGTTACGTGGTAACTTCCCTCCGCCGCCCTTGTCTTGGCGAGAAAGGAATAAGAAATTAACCGGCATACTTAACAAATAACCGTTAAGCAATTTCAAACCAAATTTAAATACAATTATGCTAAAATTAAATAAACACAAAACACCACGTACATACATTGTGATTTACACACATACTAAATAAAAATATTTACAAAATAAATTAAACATATTAACTTTAACGTTTTTAAACATACATAAAATATATTGAAATTGGTATAAGAAGTTATAATCAATAACTATAGCCGGTGTATAAACCCAGCCCTATTCGCCGACAACGGCTTCGAACAGTTTCGGAGTTGATCCTGGCCGAATTTCTTCGCCGAGACAACGGCACCAGGGATCCAATTAGGTAATGGGAGTGTATGCCGTGTTTTTGTCAAGAGAACAGTTGGTTGAAGTTTGGTGTTTTTGTAAGTAACAATCGAAAGTTATAGAGAGAGCCGTACGAGTTATCGAGACTGTTGTTTTCTTTTTGTCAAATTGTTGTGCGTTAAAATTAAAGAGAAGAGAAGTGGTTATGTGGTAGTGTTTTTACCTTACGTCTGCAAGGACGTGGGTTCGTAGAAACACCCACCAAGGAAAAATAGAAACACTGACAAGTTCTTTACTTAGTGGTGCCCAAGCAAAACCCCGCTGCGCGTAGCTGAAAATTGTCCTCCAAAAGCCAACAACACAAACGAAAGAAAACACAGGTAAACGTTCCTTCTTTTAATCCTTGAATTTTATTGTTCTACGGAATGCCCTCCGGATTTAATGTAACTACAATTACATACATTCCCTGCAACTGCAATTTATTTCAGCACATACGTATATTAGTGTTCGACTGGATAGCGTTTGGATTTAATTTAACTTTTATTTATTGCTTGTTCACGATCGAAAGCTAAAGATTCCCCATTTGACGGTTCAGTACATTCCAAAGGACTTCGGGGTTTTAGAAACACTCAATCTGTCTCAAATTGGACTCACAAAATATACTCCTAATTTTATCGACTTCGACGAGGTAGATACTCCGTAGATCACTGAAACAATTCGTATTTTGCCACTTCATATTAGTCGCGTAGAAATTGGACCGGAGGTAGAATTTTTACTTTCGACGCGTGCACACTCTTCGAAGACTCAAATTTGACTGCTCTTAGCTGAGCGACATTGACCCAGCCTCCGGTGATTGCTTTGGGTTTCAACGCACACCATCACAGGAGAAATTATCCTTCTGTCACGCTGTGACCAATGAGAAACGATCCGCGTCCCATTGGAACGTTCTTGCAAGATATCGTTTCGATTGGAACGAATGTCTTCCTATTGGAAGGAACGACAAACGAAACGCTCGTTGAAGAACGTATAGAAAAAGAAAAATATGCAGCTGTTTAAACATAAGCGTGCATAGGCCCAACGTTTCTATCATAAACGATAGAAGGTATTTTGTATATACCGTAATGGTATCTAATAAAGGGCAAACGCTAAGATGCGCATTTGTTTGGATAGGCAAATGTAAATACATTAGGATCACATCCAATGCATTGCTGGTTTATTGCCTATGCAACCGATCCAAGCTAATTGGTTGCAGCTGTATTTGGCATGGATTTGCATGTCATGATCGTGGGATCGGCGGTTGCCTGAGAAAAGCAAACACAGTAAGATGGCTGTGGGAATGATTGGCATGGTTATGGGGGCGATGTTTGCTTTAAGTCGGCCGAAACCTTGTCGGCGGTGGCAAACTGGTGAGGCTGGGTGGCCACATGATTAGATTGACGTGGGTAAACAAAACAAGCACATTGGAATACTGTGTGTTTGATTTAGTTTTCATGACATCACATGGGTAAGCATGTCATGCCGAATATAGGGAAAATGCTCCTCAGCCATGTTCGGATGTTTATGTCGGTTATCCAAGGGGGTAACCGAATTGCATTTCAGGTCATAGATTGAAGTCAATGCAATGGCAATATTGTGTAATCTTGGTGAGGATTAATGAATCACGTAAGTTGTCTATGAATTTTGCAAGTATTTGCAGGTTATATGGGGTTGGGGCGATGCGTGGCCCTTCGGCGCCTTGAAGAACCCCACAGTTACGGTTCGGGGTCTGGTTCGTTTCTTGTTTTTTGAGTTCGATTTTGTGAACGTTACGTCAAAGCGGGAGTTATTTGAAAAAAAAATCTATTATTGTTTGGATACATGTTATATTTTAATTTTATAACAATTGAAATTAATATTTATTTATTTTCCGAACTTACCCCCAATCTTCTTAAGCTATCCTTTTGATGCTTGTGCTGTGAGACGGGCCATTTAATGAAAAAGCAATTCACACAACGACTTCTCCACAATTCATTTTCTGTTATTTAATATTAAACATCACGTAGTCTTATTTACAAAAACTTATTTTTTGTTTCAAAATATTTTTCAGCTTTCCACCTTTTCCCCGATTTCCATATTAAAAAGCACGTTGTCTTATTAACAAAACTTATTTTTCATTATTTGTGTTTGTCTATTTCCAAAATCTTTTTCCATTTATTTTATTGGCGAACGAACCGCCTCGCGTTCACGATACAATTCACAAGCCTTTTTCTTTCTTTACTTTTTCTTTAATTTGTTTTTTCTTTTTACTTTCGTTTGCGCTTCAAATGCACCGCACGCGTCGACCACTGGATTTCGACCGAAAAAACTAATTTGAATATTTGTGCGGAGCACCCGACTGCACTCACTCAGCGCACATTTAACAAGAAGGACTATCTCGTGGCTTGACGGCACATATCCTTTTTTGTTCCGCTTCCACGAGTTATTTCTAGGAAGCGGCACAATTGGCTATTGGCAAATAGGGGTCGACTATGGCTAATACAAAGAAGATGACTATTGCAATGTGAATGGGGTTTTAAATGGGTTTTACGTTTATTTAAATTGGATTCTATTGTAAGGGGAATAGGCAATTCGTACTTTGTAGGGAAGGGAAGGATATGGGAAGGATGAAGGATATGTGCGTAAAGACACGAGATGTTAATAATTCAAGGGGGAGTGATAATTAATTGACTTTAATTATATAACAGACATATATACATGCACTGTTTTTTTTTTTTAATGTGTTCTGGATTGGTTCGGTGAATTTGAAGTTCGACATCTCCGTGGTTGTTTCTTGTTTCGGTTAGAGATTGCGAACTGCTGTTGGTGTAATGTGTTCTAGCAGAATTGTCGCTGGAGTTAGCTGTGGGAAGTCAGGACAAAATCCTCGGATGGTGGAGTCGAGGTTTGGACCGGGTCGTTGGGAATCAATGTTTGGAGCGGAGTGTTAAGACGTCTAATCCCAGTAGGAACATATCAAACATTAATTTTGAACGTTAAAATGGGATATGATCCAGTTCGTGAGCTTCTTGGCGAGCTGTTCTCCTTTTAGAGGTAAAGAGGGGAAACTAACGAAAGGGGATAAGTGGATGTTGGGGGAGCTGGACTCAGGGTCGGTCCGTAACACTCCCATACGTGCACCACGATCTCATGAATTGCGTGATGTAACGCCGTCCCTTCTTGTTTGATCAGCTCAGCTGGTATGCCATCAGCTCCGGGGCTTAATTTGATTTGAGTTGTCGTATGGCTTTCAATGTTTCCTCAATGCTTGGGGCGGCAGCATTTGGTCTTGATCTTGCATTGGTGGAGCCTCCAATTCTTCTGTGAGCTGACCATTTAGCAATTCATTAAAGTGCACTTCCCATCGCTCCAGAATGCCTTCAGGATCGGTGATCAGATTACCCTCTTTATCCTTGCAGTAAGTGCAGCGTGGTGTGTACCGCGTCATACAGTGGATTATTTGGTAGAACTTCCGCGCCTGGTGCGGTCCTCGCTCTCGACTTCTCACAGACAAGGTTTTTTTCCCAGGCACTTTTCTATTGTCTGTGAAGCCTTTTTTCAGATCTCTTGAGCTCTTTGTATTTTTCCTCGTGTAGCCGCGTCGTGTGGGACTGCTGCATTGCCTGGTATGCAACATTCTTACGTTCAGTCGCTTGTTTGTATTCATCATCAAACCAGTCGCTCCGATCTCTACGACTACTGCCTAAGATGGAGTTGGCAGTACTAATGACAGTATTCTTAAGGCGTGTCCATTTCTCTTCTACGCCCGGCATTCTGGCTCCAGGACTTACTCTTCCTCCATCGAGCTCTTCGAGGGCGAGTCTTAACGCACGACCAAAGGTGTGGCTGGTGTTCTCATTGCGTAAGGCAGTCGTGTTGATTCGAATCTGATTTGCGGATACAATCCGCACTCGGAAAACTGTGCCAGCACGATACTGATCCGAGTCGATGTTGGCCCCTCGGTACGTTCGTACCGTCATCAGCCTCGAGGAGTGGCGGCGATCTATCAACACGTGGTCAATTCGGTTGCGAGTGACTCCACCAGGTGATACCCAAGTGGCTTTGTAGATATTCCTACGCGGAAGCCTGGTACTCGCAACTACCAAGTTTTTTGATGCTGCTAGTTTGATGACTCGTAGTCCATTGTCATTAGTGTTCTCATGCAAACTATAGAAACCTCCGCAGTACCTGAACACCGGCTCCCGACCTATTTTCCCATTCAAATCACCAAGAACGATTTTCACATCGTATCTTGGGCAGGCATTGAGGGCCCGTTCGACGTTCTCGTAGTATTCTTCTTTTTCGTCGTCAGGAGACTTCTCTGTAGGTCCGTGAACGTTTATGAGGCTTATGTTCTTAAACTTGCCTCGCACGCGAAGAGTGCATAGCCTTTCGTTTATTGCATTAATGCCGATGATGGCAGGCTTCAGTTTTTGTCTGATTAGAAAGCCTGCCCCGAGCACATGGTGTTTTGCATGACAGCTATAATAAATGTTATACTCGTTTCTTTGAATAACACCACTCCCCATCCATCTTATTTCTTCTAATGCTGTTATGTCAGCCTTATATTCGGGCAGAGCACCGGCTAGCTGCTGTGCAGCTCGAGGTCTGTATAGTGAGCGGACGTTCCATGAGAAAATGCTCATATCGTTTAGCCATTTTCGTTTCCGTGGTCGTCATCGTGTATCCGGTCCATATCCGAGGCTTGTTAAAATTTCCATAATAATTCGTTTTGACGGGCATGGTTATTAGCCTTGCGCCAACCTTTCTCAAATCAATATATAACCGAATCAATATATAACGCTCCTAACTATATATAACAAATTGGCCACACAACAAAATTCGGCGCAACCGCATCACAACCTTATAACAAAAATGGCGCAGCCTTTCCTCATCAGCATACATAACAGATTTTTATATACAACATTTTGGCTTTACATAACAGATCATTATACAACATTTTGGATTTATACAACATTTTGGGTTTACATAGCAGATCATTTTACATAACATTTTGGCGACACCTACACATCATCATTTATATACAACATCACCTTTCTTATTACAAATTCGCGCAGCAGCACCCTCATATTATTTCATCAACATTTTCATATTACATTTTTGGCGCAGCCGCGCCACCTCACCTTTTTTATATTACACGCTTTCCCAAACTTTTCAATGATGCGAAGAGATCGTACCCTCGCCGGCGGTCCCACCATCAACGGAGCTGACACCTGTATATTAGTTAATAGCGAACTTCGACATGAAGGTATTGACCTCCCAATATTGGCACACTGATAATACAGAGAATCCGAAACAATCGTACCCGACAATCGGAAGAGAAACTGAAGGGTATTCAGATGGACCAGAACATTTCTAAAAATGATAAAAAGATATGTAGTACTTCTCGTATCACTGGGCCAATTATGCACAACGGTGAATAATGATGCCAATAAAGCAAATATCATGGGAGGGTCCTTTGAAAATAATCACAAACTCACTCTCGAGAATGGCGCCCCGGAAACTAATGCAATAATGAGTTCAGAGTTTCACAATATATTAGACAACTTTAACGAGCCAATAGTTGTCTTTAATTCAGCTAACAGCTGCGACGACTGATAGTAGTCACGGTTTCGTCACGCCAAATACTTAACCGAACCTAGTTAAATCTCGAAACCCCGAGAAGACACCCGGCATCGACAACATGTCGTACCACTCGTTGCGAAGGCTTTCTGCTTTATTCTTTATAAAGCTCGCCATTCTGCTAAACCATACCTACAACATGGAGTACTTTCCCCAAACTTGAAAGCATGCTATTGTTCGTCCAATAGCGAAATTGGGAAAGCAACGTATCACCTCTCAAGCTTTCGGCCCTCACTTGCATCAGCAAAATATGTGAAACATTCATATACGAGAAGCTAAATAACTTGTGCCGGGAATCTAATAACTGATTTACAATTTGGATTTAGAAAAGCACACAGCACCACTACGGCTCTCAACGTATTTCAAAACCACGTCTGCGTGCGCCTCTTTAATAAGGAACCCACCATTGCGATGAGCCTGGACATTGAAAAGGCTTTTGATACGACATGGATCGAAGGTCTCATTTTTAAATTACTGAATACTGGCCTCAGTAGAACGCTGTGTAGTATCATCTATCAGTTCATTCTAAACACAACCTTCCGTTCGAGTGAATGGAAAGCTTTCCCGAACTTTCAACGCCGCTGCAGGCGTACCACAGGGCTCCATTCTAGGCCATATCTTATTTAATATCTACACCTCAGATATTCCTCGCCCTGGGGACGGGAGAGTAAACCACATATGCTACGCGGACGACGTCCTAGTATACTCTCACCTATACGATGGTGCCTCCATTACCCCTATCGACGAGTACTTGCTACAATTAGCATTCAAGTACCTCGAAAGCATTCAGAACAGCGAAAACATACTTGTACGGGAGTCTTGCGTTCTTAACCCTTCTATCTGTCGATCTCTTCGGATCAGACCACCACCATTTCTTCTTCAGTACAAAACTGAAAAAGCACCCTTCCCAACAACATTCCCCTCTATAATAGAGGATTCCTGGATCCATCCCATAGGGTATACTGCTAACAAACTACACACAGTAAAAGACGGCACAAACATACACACACGCCGAACAAAGTGCAGACCATTAGACGCCAAAGACGTGATCTCAGCTTGCTACCGCACACAAGACCTGTTGGGGTTCTCTATACCACATGGAGAACCAACCCACAATGGCAACCAATCTTGACCACTAACTGCGCGTTACCTCAACCCAACTCGCCGTTCAAAACCTGCAATACATACATTCGCAACCATGCAAAACCTGCAAGCGCATCCATCCCAATATGCAACAGCATTCGTCCCCAATCCGCAATTGCATACATCCCCCAATTTACCAGGAACCCATTTCCCAAGCTGAAATAAATACATATTCCAATTTACAACGGAATATTAATCATCTCCCTCAATTACATCACCCCACATACATTTTCCCAAAGTTGCTTCGGTCAATTCCTTACTTAAGTTATATTCTTTCCTTGCGACCAAGCAATCTTAATTTCCCCGAAATTCGTATGCTGTAATAAAACGCATATTCAAACCTAGAACGGAACATTAACCATCAACACCAACTATACCGAGCCGCATACATTTCCCCGAAATTGCTTCGGTTAATAGCTTATCTAAGCGATATTCCTTGCTCGCACCCAAGCAATTCCAATTTCCCACGAAAACCATTTCGGTTCATTTTCTCCTTAAGCTACACTCCTCGCTTGCAGCCAAACGACAGCTAATTTTCCACGAAACGATCACAACAATCAAGACCCTCGATCATACTTGGCTATTCCGCCAAAACCTATTTTCTAGTATACACAACCAACGAATCCAACTCAGCTTATACGGCGAGGATTCGCTGGAACTGAATTCCCTATGCGGCATAGCAACTCTTCTCGAAATTCCTCGTAAGTGGCAGTGAGTTTATTTCAGGCATGACTCAACCGCCACGACGCGATGAATAGATTTTTACCATTCTTTAGTCAGTCGTCATCCAACTCCCAACACGCGCACGTCGAGGGCCCCCCTGATAACCGCTGGGTCCACACGGGGGCACGCACGACCCCCGTGTGGAAAGTAAGATCGAGCGGCACCGCATGAGCCTGCTGCGCGAGTCCCAACCTAAGTCGCGTTTCACCCTCTAGTGGGTGCGTTCGAGAGTTGCACTACCGGCCAGTGGTGCCTTGTCGGATTTCATCGTGTCCTAAGATCGGTTTCTAATGTCGGTTCTAACGTCGTGTCCAAATAGTTGGAATATTTAATCCGACGCTTATGTTGTCGCTCCAGTTACAGATCTAGTGCTACGCACCAACACCATCCAGTGCACTAATCGGGACCATCAACTAGTTGCTCCACCCAAATTTAAAGGATAATAACGTGACTCGAAAGCTTATAGTGCGGCGCGAATTTTATATGCAATGGTTCCGTTAATGTAAATAGCTTCAAGTCATACGACACTGTTCAACACCCTTGTAAAAACGTATTAATCCTAATCAAAGTAAAACCAGCCCGATACAATAAAAACCGTTTATACCAAACAAACCCGATGTGTTTATTTCTCCGCTGTTGCCGCTCCGTGTCGAGGACCGACCACCATACCGGCTGCGCAGGGCTTCAGCATGTCAGTGAACGGTTTGCAGTGTCTCATCCAGTGAACTCTTTAGCGCGGTGGTAGTGAACTAGTGCCATACGTTGGAACACCATACTTCGTCCCCCACAGACCTACCGTCCTTGTACGATTTCTTTCCCACCATCCAAGTAGTTAGAGAACACCTGAATTAACCCTGTCCACACCATCCTTAGATACCCCCCCCCCCCCCCCCCCCCCCATTTTCTTTTTCAGATATATCGAGATCGAACCCAACATCCTCACGGATGTGGGTGATTCTGGTTATCGCAAGATGACCAGAAGCCAGAAACAAGATGAAGGAGAAGGACACATCTGTCCTTGTCTCGCCAAAGTCGGCATCTCGCCACCCATTTTTTTTATTTGTTTATTTATTTAGTTTATTTATTTATTTTTTTTTAACGCTTAAGTTCTCTTCTGGTGTTTAAGGGCTGCGTAGGCAGTTTCTCTTTTCTTAATACATTTATATAAAATAGGAAGATACTTGTGTCATTTCAGAGGGAATTCGCTTCCAAACCCTTCCCTTGTTTTTTTGATACGCCAAAACGCTTTTCCTAACCAGACGTAAGGAGCGGTCAACCAGATCCTATTCTACAGGTACCATAGAGCACTTCCCATCACCACTGGTAAGGGGTGCTTGAAATCAATTCCCCTTCGGGTATATCCAAGCAGTTTCTGGGCGCCCTGCGATGGCTTGTTTGATGTTAGTTTCATGTTCATGAAACTAAGTTGTCCTGAGGAATGTTATGCCATGTTCTGGAATTGATTTTGACTTTTGGCCGCGGGTGTTCTTCGGCGATATCCGCACCAATACCGAGCGCTTTCCATTTCAAGGATTAAGAAATGCATTGCATGGATCTTATACAATGACGAAAATGTCTGCCTTGGAAAAGCTGATTTATTGATGCTTGTACTGCCCATTTTCTAGTACACTATGCCTCATGGCGATTATTTAGGCATTGCACCTGTAGTGTAGAGCTGATATGGGTGCTATTGGCCAAATTGCCGTCATTTAAACTTAGGGTTGAGCTGTGGGCTAGTATAAACCGCCACAAGCCGATACCGGAACTTTTACCCCACATTGCTGACTACCAACGGGGCAACAGCGTGGGATAGGCGTAGAACCCGTGCCAACGACGCCACACATACGTCTTATCCATAAGTTAATATATGATCAGGGGCATTTAAGACCATATTACAAGTGGTGAATCGGTTTCAAAATACATACATGGGACATAAGCGTAACGTATTGCGCCTTTTTTTTTCTTTCAGGTGTTATGGCGATCGTTGTTCAAGAGGACTTACTAAATTTCACTTCTTCAAATATTTTCAAAGATACTTGAAAGTTAGAGTGTGCGCATCATATCACGTTGAAGTTGAACTTAAGACTTACGCAACAACCGTTCTTTGGCCGAACCGCACAAATGTCGGACGCTCCACCAAGTCCTGTGTTTCCTTGGCATTATACTAGTCAGGCCTTTCAGACAAATGTGCATCGATATTTTCCATTTCGCCGTTGTGCTTTGGCATTTAGAGATGGCCCAAATTGCCTTTCGTATGCGCGAGATAAATGTGGATATTTAGAAATTTGTAACCAAAAACACACTTTTAGTTTTACTTTATTTTATTCTTAAATTATCTCCGACTGGAGGCTAGTGGACGACTGCCTCTTTATTCCAACTTAGAAACTATTCCAACTCAACACAATAAAGATACAACAAAGGAACTGAATTGAACTATTTTTTACATATTCGAGATAACATTTGATACAGAAAAATGAATTTGGATATTGTTTACATATTCCAAGTAACGTAGGATAAATGAATTGGGTTGAAATATTGTTTACAATGTGTGAATGAAATGTAAATAAGACTTAGGATGAAGTAGCCATATCTTGCGAGTTACGACAAATAGCTTGGGAAGAAATTATTTGTTTTCTTATTATTTGATAGTTTTCCACTTAGGCTGACGATCTTATCATGTGCATCACTTAGCGGACACTTGGGTGGTAGATATGATTGACATAAGCCGCATTCTTTGAATTTCACATATGTTCAAAACGATTTGTCTTAACTGTCAATCTGGTACAATATTCTTTATTTCAAACCTGTATAAAGGGAACTATGGGGAAGGGAGCGAACATACAGGGTAAAGTCTTTGGTTTCAACCCGGCGAAGGATAGGCCAAGCCGTGTCCCTGTTCAATCCAAGTTGGTATGCAGTCTCCACGTGGCACCCCTGGATAGCTACTTTGGCATCCGCCAAGTAGTGTATCGATGCATGCAGCGACATCCTGAGAATGGTTGGGGCAAGGCTAATAATCTTGCCCGGAAAAACAAATTATTATGGACAATTTAACAAGTCTCCGATAAGGAGGAGATACTTGCTAAAAAAAAGGCCGAGACCGGAACTCGGTTGTAGTGGCGATGATGATGATGATAAATATACCTGCTCACGCTATGACAACAAATGATATCAAATATGTCAATTTGTTGTAATGGGGTGTATGCTACTTGTTTATTGGAGCAGAACTTAATAGTTAAGATCATGAGAAGTGTATCTTATCAAGATTGAGATAACGAGAGTATCAGAGACAGACATCCGCTGGAGCCAACAATGCAGCCGTTTGGGGTGACGTAAATTACAAACATTGGCCTGTATTGTAGTTCAATGCCACATGTAAAACTCAGTTCCTCCATTTCAGTTGGCTATCTTGTGATCGAAAGCTCAACCGAGTGGTAAATCCACTGAAAACAAGTCATAATGCGATCTTATCTGTAACGTTTCTATCACTCTTAACCGCGGTTGTTCGGTGATTTGAAAATGATCAAGTAGTTTTTTGTGGCAGTCTATTATGTCTATTTATATAGTAAACCCAATGTATATATATTAAGTAGCTATCACCACTTTCGCAGTTGTTTAGTGATTTGAAATTGATTAAGTCATTTTTTGCGGAGATGGATTTTCAAGGTAAGAACGTATTGTACGTCGGTGGTTTTGGAGGCATTGGATTCTCGACATGTAAACTTTTGATCAAACGAAATATTGCAGTGAGTTGAAAATATCTTCCGAAATTCTGATTTAGTGTATCCTTTTACAATTCCATATTTGCAGGCTTTGATAATAGCAGATCTGCAAGAGAATGCCGCTCATATAAAAGAATTGACTTCTTTGAATCCCTCTGTAAAGGTAATTTTCATGAAGCTCGACTTGTGTAACAAAGATGAGATCGTTGCCGTTGTCAAAGAAGCAGTCGCTAAATTAACGAACATTGACGTATTGATCAATGGCAGTGGAATTGTTGATGAACGAAACCCGGATAAGACGATCATGGTGAATTTGGTACGATTTTTGTTGCCCGAATCACGTAGAATTTTTTAGGTTAACATCCCTTTGCTTATAGCTTGGGTTAATCCATACTACACTCAACGTCATCCCACATATGGATAAAGGAAACGGGGGACGAGGAGGAATGGTCGTGAATATTGCCTCCGTCCTTGGATTAGAGCCTGGTCGGGCGCATGCTCTTTACACAGCTTCAAAACACGGTGTTCTTGGTTTTAGCCGATCAATCTCGGTGAGATCCACTCCACAAGTCCTCACTTATTAACTGATTTCCTAATAACCGCTCTAGAATCAATACTACTACGACAGAACTGGCGTATCAATCATCACTATCTGTCCAGGCATAACAGTTACTAGTTTACTGAATACAAGTCCTGGCTCAGGTACATTTCCGTATTCCGACCCGTTGTTAAAGAAGTTTTTCTCAACAAAGGATCAGACAGCTGATGGATGTGCGGTAAATATAATGAAAGCTATGGACACCGGTAAGAATGGCTCAGTGTGGATTCTCGATCTTGGACAATTGGAGGAAGTGAACTTCCACAAATATTGGACTCCAACAATGTTGGATCCTAAATAAAATATTGTGTGGGGCTGTTCAGGGCCCGAAGAGCCATGCATCGCTCGATTCCCACTATTCCAAGCGAACGACTTACCTCTCGGTCGAACTTCAGCAAGGTTGCGTAACCTTGCTACGGCATTTACCCCCAGCCAAATCGCTGGAATTAATTCGGTTATCCCCAAGGATAACCGACATAAATATATATTAGGCAGCTTACCTTTTTTGGGTGCTTTTCCAAACCTTTTCCCCATGGTCATTCCTGAAAACATTAAATCCACGGCAAAGCTTATCACCTTGCCGTGGCATCGAAAACTACAGCGCTGTTAAGTACTTCCGTCATATGATAGAAGGTCGCTCACTCTCCATCTTAACAGACCACAAGCCATTGGTCTATGCGTTCCGGAAGAAGTCGGGAAATGCCTCCCCCCGACAAGAGCGTCAATTAGACCTCATTGGGCAATATTCTACGGAGATCAAGCATATCTCCGGTAAACAGAACGTCACGGCGGACGCCCTTTCTCGAATCGATACGATTCATTTGCGTACCGCCTTGAATAACGCTGATCTTGCCCTAGCTCAAGAGGAGGACGAACAGCTCAAGTCCCTCCTAACTGCCGATACGGCACTAGAGCTCAAGAAAATTACCCTTCGCGACCCCTTGGGCGAAATCTGGTGTGATGTCTCCACTGGAACCGCTAGACCTTACATTCCCGAGAAACTTCGTAAGGGCGTGTTCCAGGTTTACCACAACCCTGCCCACCCCAGCGGCCGAGCAACAGCCGCTGCTGTCCGTCGCAAATTTATTTGGCCCCGGATGAACAAAGACCTCACCGGTTGGGCCCGTGCTTGTCTCCAGTGCCAGCGCTGCAAAGTAGCCCGACATAATGTACTGGAGCCAGCGCAATTCAAGCTTCCCACGGCACGCTTCGCCCATGTCCACATAGACATAGTGGGACCACTTACTCCATCAAGAGGATTTTCCTATATCCTCACTATGATGGATCGCTGCACGCGATGGCCAGAGGCGACACCTCTCCGGGCAGTTACTGCCGAATCAGTCGCCAAGGCCTTTTACTCAACTTGGGTCACACGTTTCGGTGTACCAACCACCATAACTTCGGACCGAGGTCCACAATTTGAGGCGACGATTTTTAGGCAGCTAACAAATCTTCTCGGCTGCCAAAGGAGTCGTACCACTGCCTACCACCCGCAATCAAATGGGATGATAGAGCGCTGGCACAGATCTCTTAAAGCCTCACTCATGTGTCATAATGACACACAATGGTTTGACGCCCTTCCAACCGTCCTCCTCGGCCTGAGGACAAGTATTAAGGAGGACCTGGGTGCTTCGGCAGCAGAGCTTACCTACGGTACCAACCTCCTTCTTCCAGGAGAACTTTTCCTGAATGGCGAAACACCGCGTGACCAACTTCGCGAATTGGGACATCTCCGTGACCTGCTACGTAAGGTTAGGGCAACCCCTGTAACCAGGCACGGTTCCAAAAAACTTTTCGTCCACCCTGAACTGCACAGCTGCACGCACGTCTTTGTCAGGGTGGATAAGGTCAAAAAACCCCTCGACCCACCTTATGATGGCCCATTCAAAGTCTTCCGCCGCATCAGTGACCGCGTCTTCGAGATCGACATCAGAGGCAAGCGATCTACGGTCAGCGTCGAAAGGCTTAAGCCCTGTTTTCTGGAAGCTTCCGCTCCAGAACCACCCCCATCTGCTGATACCACTCCTACACCACCGACACAACCTCCCCGTACTCGCGCTCAAGCGCGCGCCCATAATCAACTTACCACCCCCTAACCTGCCTTACCTGTTTCGTGACTACGTCACTGGGGAGGGAGTGATGTGGGGCTGTTCAGGGCCCGAAGAGCCATGCATCGCTCGATTCCCACTATTCCAAGCGAACGACTTACCTCTCGGTCGAACTTTAGCAAGGTTGCGTAACCTTGCTACGGCATTTACCCCCAGCCAAATCGCTGGAATTAATTCGGTTATCCCCAAGGATAACCGACATAAATATATATTAGGCAGCTTACCTTTTTTGGGTGCTTTTCCAAACCTCTTCCCCATGGTCATTCCTAAAAGCATAATTCACGGCAAGATTATCATCTTGCCATGACATCGGTTCATCAACCGAGCTTCCGCGACCGAACAATGGATGGCACATATCCACCAACACACGCTGATCTTTCCGTGTGCTATTTTTGTACCCATTCATTGAGCTAGCATTATTTCGGGTTGCTTGCACAGCTGCAAGCCAGATTTCCAACGGCATGTCTACGATCTATCTTTCCTTAAGTAAAGAAGATCAAATCAAACATTGGCCTTTCAGGCGCGCATATTTTACTTGGATCTAAGCATGACCGATTTTATGATCCGTTGCCGTTTCTTGGAACTATCACCAGCATCGGTCATGGCCACCAATTTTAGTTTACACAAAGTAAACATTCAAGCGGATACTTTCGCCTGACAGTGCCTTTCAACGGGATTAACACATCCCTAACATAACATGCATCGAATCACCAGACCGAAATTTGTTTATGCTAGATGATCTAACAACGGCCATGCCCAATGTTCGATACATTTTTCCAAGATAGATTTCTGCCTTCGGCAAGGGTTTTATTGACTCACGTCAATCAAGAATCTATCCCTTGCGTATGGCGGCAGTTTATCTTGCCCAAACATGTAGCAGCCGATTCGATCTGCTACATGAGTTTTTTCCCTTTTCCTTTTGTTTGGACCTTCGCCATTGGCGACGAATCCTTTAGGTTCGTTTTCGTTGGATGTCTGTAAAGAGACATCCAATAGTCAGTCAGATTTTACCGTTGAAGGAGTCACCCGCGTCACTGTCGTTGCGCAAAAAGTCAGTGAGCCTTTTCCGTGGAGTCGACTTGTGTGTGGCGAGTCTCGACATTTTATTCCGTCAGCAGTTTATTTACCAGTTTGCTATTATTTGTAATCACACCGTATCGCTTAAGTTAATTCTAAAGGGAACATTCGATTAAAACCGTTTTCAGTGGACTTGCGTCATCCAGTGTTTTTATTATATTTTACCTTTAATAGTAAGGTATTCATAAGACTATCGTGACTTTTGATGTTGTTGAAGGTGCCTAATAGTGAATGCTGTGAAAACTAATTTAAATAAACATTGTTCCAGTCAGATAAATAAAGAGACAAAAGAAGATTAAGTGAAGGTGTTTCATTTTAAAAAATCAGCTGCCGTGAATCAAGTAGTGGGTGTTAAGTGAATCCGTGTCGTGCCTGACACACAACATAACACCCCACAATTGTATTTTTGAAAGAAATTGTATATGAAATAATGTTTTTTGTAGAGGAACATACAAAAGTTAAAAATCCAAATACACACTCATACCAATTAAGATTTGAAATAATGTGAGTACAAAAAATAAAAATGGTATTGAAGAGTCAGGTGCCGTTCGTCGGCAAAAGTGTTCTCTTTGACATAAGAAGCGGGATGGTGTTTTCCAGGCATTAGACGTCAAACTACCCATCTTTAAAAAACTAGAGGCCACCCCCCCCGCTTTTGTGGAATGTCTGAATTCTCAGTGGTTAACCAGTTTCACCTTGATTAGCAAAAGCAATTAAATGTTTTATAGGTGGTACATCACCTCCCGATTTCATCGTGTGCCACAAAACGCTAGTCCATCATGGAAAATACTTTACGTAAAATATGGCGGCACTGATAGTAATAATTACCCATAATTATAAAGACTCGCATATCAACAATTGAAATATTGTACAGACACATTTATCGTGTTGTTCGCATCTTTGTATTAAAAGTCATTCAAAAACACGATGCGACTTTACGGATAATTGAGACATTTGGTTTACGACTGAAGATCAGAAAATTTCCCAGTCCTTGAAACAGATAGGCAATTGTTTTCAAAAGAAAACAAACGAAAGTCAAAGAGTTAGATATCCACATAGTTCGTTCATGGTAAAGAGTCGAGATAAATTCGTCAAAAGGAATGGCAGGAACTCCTATATCACGTTAGTGCTGGAATTCAACATGTGAATATAGTCCTAATCCGAAGAGCCAATGTGATTTTACAAAGAAAGGAGTGGCTTGGCGAATATTTGGCTAGTGTTCAAGTGAGGGACTTATATGAATTGGCAACTAAAAAAAAAAAAAAAAAAAAAAAAACCAAATAACAAACAATTTTGCCTCAGGTCGTTGTTTTAAATCAGGGATGTTCAATAAAGCCTGACATCACTGCGAGAAATCAGTTGTATCGCAATTAAGGTCAGCAGCGACGTAAGTGGACGGAGGGAAAGAAAGAAAACAAAATACGGTACATCGGGTACGTGAGTGAGAGAGAAAAAGGGCAGCACGTAATTCTGAACGCGTGCGCGGGTCGAATGTCGTTATCCGTGCTGCAGTGAACATATATATATAAAGTGAAAACAAAGTGGTCCATAGTATGAAAAAAAAAATCAGACTGGTTTGCAATGCCATGTCACAGAGACGGCACAATCTACAGTCAACTTCCCAAGCGCGTTACAAATATTAAATAATTAAAGACATGGTCTTTGTGAGTAACAGTACTGACAAAAATAATGCAAATTTTACCTAATACGAGGGTTGCCTTTTATATTTCGGGCTTAGAGAACAAAAACAAATACTGATCATCGAAAATCACTTTATTGTTTTTCAAAATATTCCCCATGAAGATCTATACACTTTTGCATGTGTTTGAACCAATTGTCGAAGCACTTTTGCCACTCTGATTGAGGTATCTCCAACACATGCATTCTGAATGTAAGAAGCAACCGCTTCTTCAGGTGTCGAAAAACGTTGACCTCTCAGTTTGTTTTTTACGTACGGGAATAAAAAGAAGTCATTCGGTGCCAAGTCAGGACTATACGGCGAATGACCCATCAAATCGATGTTTTGGGTGCTCAAAAATGCAGTTGTCGCAGCCGATGTGTGAGAGCTCGCATTGTCGTGGTGAAGAGTGATCCGTCTTCGGCGGTTGGTTTTCCTGATTTTTTGGAAGACAACTGGCAAACAAATGGTTGTGTACCACTCAGAATTGACTGTTCTGCGTTGTTCTAGTGGTACGGTTGCGACATGTCCAGTTTTTCCGAAAAAAAACAGGCGACCATTTGCTTGGAAGTGCTTCGTGCGCGAACAACTTTTGTTGGATTTGGCTCATCTTGAAACACCCAGACAGTCGACTGCTGTTTACTTTCGGGCTCATACGCGTAAATCCACGATTCATCACCTGTCACGATGTCATAGACGCGTTTCGAAGCACCGCGACCGTATTTTTTGAGCATTTCTTTCGACCAATTGGCACGAGCCTTTTTTTGGGCGATTGACAAATTGTGTGGGATCCAACGCGAACAAATTTTTTTGACAGTCAAATGTTTATGCAATATTGAATGTATGCTGGTCCCACTAACGCCTAAGGTTATCTCAATCTCACGATAGATCACATGACGATCTTCCAATATCAGTTCGCGCACAGCATCAATGGTTTTCGGAACAACAACTGATTTTGGACGACCTTCACGAAATTCATCTTGGAGTGAACTACGACCACGATTGAATTCACCATACCATCGATAAACACTGGTCCTTAATGGAGCTTCATCGCCAAAAATTGAATCAAGTTCATCCATGCACTGTTGCTGAGTTAATCCACGCCGAAAATTGTAAAAAATAATCGCACGAAAATATTGACGATTTAATTCCATTTTTGGGCCGAGATGAATCTTTTAAGTTACTGTAAACAACACAAATAGCGCTCGTATGTCAAAACGTTCTGAGTGCGTATAACCTCAAAAATGTCCAACTTTACGACAGAGCTGTCAATTGCCGGATTGCAACGCTAGGGTCGCCAAATCCCGAAACATAAGAGGCAACCCTCGTATCTAGGAGTTGGACTCTATTAGAACCATCGATGGCGTCGGTTAAAGAAGAGGAAGTAAAACCAGTGAAGCATGTTGAGGAAAAGATACCGCTGAAAGGACAGGAGTGTTGGTGATGAATCATTGTATCTTAAGGAATCCGTCGATTCAACACATTGTGCCAATTCCCAGGAACACACAACATGAAACAAGTATGTCAATTCCTGGGAAGTCGCTTCGAAGGTGCATACTCAACATCGGAGGTAGTGAGTATAAAAAGCGAAGAAAACTGTAAAATACTTGAACCCGCATCTCATACTCCTTACATTGGGGAATTTAACAACACAAACAAAGCGTCACATCCTTCAAACACCAGCACATTTCTAACCAAACATGAATTAATCAAGTTCACAAAATCACGACCTAAAAATATCGACCGGTCTAGATGGAATACCACACCTTCTATTTAAAAGACTTCGCCCACCAAATCTACTTCCCATTCTTGTCCTTCTTAACCATATCATAAATGCATCACATTTCCCAGAGAACTGGAAAATTGGTGGGTAATACCCGTTAAAAAATCCGACGGTTCCAATAACACCTCCAACTATCGTCCGATATTTTTATTAAACACCCTAAGCAAAATATTAGAATGTAAAATCTACCAAAACCTTCTCTCTTTTGTCAGTGATAACGCTCTCATACGTAATTCTCAGTTTGGCTTTCGTGAGTGACACTCCACTTGCCATGCTCTACTAAAACTTACACACGATGTCACAACTGGTCTGGAAAACCCATGCCCTACCGTATGCATATCTCTCGATATGTCCAAAGCATTTGATTGTGTCTGGATCTCAGGACTTCTTTATAAGCTGCACTGCTTATTTGGTCTGAATTCCAACATCACAAAGCTCCTAACATCTTATCTTTCTGGTAGGAAATTCATGGTCAGAATAAACTCTTCCCTCTCTTAGCAACAACATAACCCCGGGAGTTCCCCACGGATCCATTCTTGGACCACTGTTATTCTTAAATACACATCCCATATTCTCCAACCTCGACCTAGTGTTGTAATGGTAAATTATCTTGATTGACGTTAAAAGGGTATTCTGGTATAGACGCACGAATTTAACTCAATTTTTGAAGTGCTGTAAAAAAAAGCAATCAATATTTTTACTGTTCATTTTTTATAGGATGTTTATTAATATTTCAAGAATACAGTAAAAAAATTGAACGTAAAAAATTCAAAATTCAAAAAGTTAGCAGCTGATGAAGTGGGGGATCTCAAAAAGTTGGCACGCGGCCATACCCACGATTCAACCCTCCTAGCAATCTGAAAAAAAAAAGAAAAGAAGATTTTTAATTTACAGAAATGCCGTTATCGTTGGAACTAAAAAAAGTTGAAAAAAAAAAAAATTTTTTTCACATTATGGCGACTGCTTGAAAAAAAAAATTTATTTTTGTGCCTCTTTTTTTTTAGTTTTTCGAATTTTTTAAAAATAGTTGACATTAAAATTTTGGGATGAGGATAGTTCATGCAATAAAAAAGCTTATAAAGAAGACATGTACTAAATTTGAGGTGAATCGGTTCAGTAGAACTTAAAAAACCGTGGGAATTGTTTTAAAAAGAACCGTTTCGAGAAAAACGCGTTTAAAGTTTCACGTAAAGCCAAAGTCAAAGTTGCGTTAGCAAAACAGCCATACCTCCGAAAATAATTTGAATTTTCTAAAATCCACTTAAAGACATATTCTTAGAGGGTTAAGCTTTGAAAATATGAACAAAAAAATGATTTTTTTTTCAAATTTCTAGACCAGAATACCCCCTTAAGGAAGCATTCCTAAACGGACGGCGTATATGAATAGGTTCGCTGGACAACAATCCCATGACCATACACAAAAATTAGACCACAGGACGGAATGAAATATTTTGGGATCATCTATACCAAAAAAAATTAATTTCATCAAACATGTGACCCACATTCTTCAAAGGGGCCTCGGTCGGTCTAAGCAACTGCACTATATTTTGAAATGGAGCAACAAAGTTGATACCAAAGTTAAGCTTCTTTGCTATAAGGAAGTAATCCGATCTAGAATATCGTACGCCTTTCCCATATGGTACTCTATGTCTTCGGCTCAAATGGAAAGACTTCGAGTTTTCGAAAGGAAACTCCTCAGAAGATGCACCAATCACCCTAGAAGGCCTGACGGTCGTCATTATCCCAACTCTCACCTATACGAAGGCGCCTCCATTACCCCCATCGACGAGTACTTGCTACAATTAGCATACAAGTACCTCGAAAGCATTCAGAACAGCGAGAACATACTTGTACGGGACTCTTGCGTTCTTGACTCTTCTCTCGCTCGATCTCTTCGGATCAGACCACCACAATTTCGTCTTCAGTACAAAACTGAAGAAAGCCCCCTTCCCAACAACATTCGCCTCTATAATAGAGTATTCCTGCACCCATCCCATAGGGTATACTGCTAACACACCACACACCCACACGCACGCACAGTACAAGATGGCACAAACATACACACACGCCGACCAAAGTGCAGACAATCAGACGCCAAAGACGTGATCTGAGCTTACTACCGCACACAAGACCTACCGGTCTTGTGTGATTTCTTTCCCACCATCCAAGTATTTAGAGAACCCTGAACTAACCCTGTCCACACCATCCTTAGATACCGCCCCCCCCCCCTTTTTTTTTCTTGTTCAGATATATCGAGACCGTGCCCAACATCCTCGCGGATGTGGGTGATTCTGGTTATCGCAAGATGACCAGAAGCCAGAGACAAGATGAAAGAGTAGGACACATCTGTCCTTGTCTCGCCAAAGTCGGCATCTCGCCACCCATTTTTTTTATTTGTTTATTTATTTAGTTTATTTATTTATTTTTTTAACGCTTAAGTTTTCTTCTGGAGTTTAAGGGCTGCGTAGGCAGTTTCTCTTTTCTTAATATATTTATATAAAATAGGAAGATACTTGTGTCATTTCAGAGGGAATTCGCTTCCAAACCTTTCCCCATGTTTTTTTGATACGCCAAAACGCTTTTCCACACCAGACGTAAGGAGCACTCTACCGAATCCTATTCTACAGGTACCATAGAGCACTTCCCATTACCATTGGTAAGGGGTGCTCGAAATCAGTTCCCCTTCGGGTATACGGTCTCATAGGAAAGGTAGAGAAACTCGATAAGTGGGTACCCCATAAATTGAACGAGTCCCAAAAACTACGGCGCCTGGAAATCTGCGCATCGCTTAAGTTAACAAACCAAACTGAATCGTTTTTGCACCGGATAGTCACCTGTGATGAAAAGTGGATTCCCTATGATAACCGTAAAAGACCTGGGCAGTGGTTGGATGCAGGTGAAAAACCGAAATACATCCCCAAGCCTGATCTTCACTCAAAAAAGGTTATGGTGACAGTTTGGTGGGCATCGAAAAGACCAATCCGCTTTTCATTTCTTCAACCAGGAGAACCGATAAACGCTATCAGATATTCTGACGAAATCGACATATTGCGTGCCAAAATGCCTGAAAAGCAACCTGCGTTGGTCAATAGGCACAGCCCGATCCTTTTGCATGACAATGCTAGACCCCATACCTCACAAGTAACGGTGCAAAAGCTGTTGCAGTTCGGAATTGAAATTCTTCCGCATCCGCCGTACTATCCTCACATTTCCCCAACGGACTACCATATTTTCCACAATCCGGATTCATTTTGCCGGCAGGAGGTCTTCTGGAACCGAGCAGAGGTCATAAAAGTCTTTGAAGATTTCATTGCCTCAAAAAGCCAGCACTTCTACGAAAAAGGAATAGTTGACCTTGTATCACCTTGGAAGAATGTCATAGATGCCAACGGATAGAATAAAAATTTAGAGAAAAACAATATTGGCTTTTTAATTTTCATTTTAAATCGGACATTTCATGTGATAGAACCCAATATATAATTTCTCCCAAAAACACAGTATTTTATTTAGGAACCATCACAAACGAATATATTACTCAGTTTTGACGTTTTTAATATTGCTCATAAGTCTCTAATTGTTGGACTCCAATATTTGTGGAAATTCGTTTCCTCCAATTGTCCCAGATCCACACTGAGCTATTCTCACCGGCATCCATGGCTTTCATTAGATTTGCCACTCATTCATTTGTTGTCAGATTTTTTGCTGAGAAAAGCTTTTTGGCAACGAGTCGGAATACGGAAATGTACCTGTAGACCATAAACCAGTAATTGTTATGCCCGGACAAATAGTGATAAGAGATACGCCAGTTCTGTCGTAATAGTGTTGATACTTGGCAGTTTATTGGGAAATTGGGTATCAAAGGCGAGGATAGGGAGTATTTCTTACTGAGATTAATCGGCTTAAACCAACAACACCGTGTTTTGAAGCTGTATAAATAGCATGACCTCGAGACGGTTCTAGTCTAAGGACGGCGGCAATACTGATGACCATTCCTCCTCGACCCCCATTATGCTTATACATATGTGGGATAACGTTGCGTGTAGTATCGATTAGTCCAAGCTATAATCAAAGAAATGTTTAACTAAAAAATGCTACATCGGAGTCTCCATAGTAGACCCCTGATCCCGAAAAGGATGCGAAGAAACCCGAAAATCGTCTCAACATCCCCGGTTTAAATGCCTCATATGTGCGAAAACGACTCTTCAAAACGTATTTCGTAGCGTTTGCACGAAAAAGTCTACCATCGTAAGTAGTAGTTAAGTTTTTTCTACCAAACGAGCGCGGACTACTGCATCGTTGATACTGATAACATTTCCGCTACTATTTGGTTCTGTAGTGGTTTAGTTTCAGGGAGCGTATCTCCTTGTCCTGAAAAGGATGAGGGATCTTTTATAGACTGTTCCTGAAAAAAACGTCCTATAAATGGGTCGTCGCCGTGCTTGCTCAGAGCCTGAGGGAGGAGCAACGTCCTGTTGTTGGTCCTGGTTTCACTGTCGCTTGTTCGGTCTTTCGCAAGCCCTTGTCTCCGCTGGGATTGCTTGAAAATTTAGGGATTTTGTAAAAATGAAAAGTCAGTTTTCTTACTGTAATAGTTTATTTTTTCCGTCTCCTCGCCTTGATATCAGTTTAATATTACTGAATCTTTGATGTCCCTGGATACAAAATCTTAGATGTACAGTTTTGTACTGCACGCAGAATACTGAACTGAAGTGAACTTGTGGGGTTCGAAAGTTTGAATGCTGACGTACGCCAAGTATTCACTTTTCCCCAACGCTTGTTCCACCGGACACACTAGATTAAACGGATTCCAAAGGCTCGTCAAAAGTTAATCCACTTATAGATTCAATTTTTCTTTTCCAACACTTGCGAACCGCTTGTCTTCGACACTTTTCACAAACGTAAAAATGAATGAATAAAAACGCACTGGGGTTTAGGGTAGATTTAATTCCATTAATTCCCCGTATGCAACTGGGCCAGTGATCTAGTGATGATTATGGTAGGTTTCATAGGTCATCGAACTATGGAAAGACAGAATTTCAGAGGAGAGGAAAATTTAGCTTGTGGAAATCACCTGCAAAAAGAGATCATTGATCCCAAGCGAATGGATGATCTGATGAAAAGCTGAAGTGACGCCAAATTGGCTAGGGTAATATATCATGAAAACTAATTACATATTTTGATAAATTCCCCAGCGGTTTCGCTATGATGCGACGGCGTCGTTTACTTCGACTTGTTGTTGCTACCCGACATGATATGATTTCCGATGGAAATCTCATGGGCTAGAAAAAATGGAGTTGCCGTGTGGCAAAAGGTAGCTGAATTCAATTCTGCATTATCTGCATAGCATCATGGATTCAGCTATGCTCTTTTACAGGTAAAATAGCCGAACGGTGGGATAAGGGATAATGTGACGCGCTGTTAGCGGTCGAAATTAGGTATAGGATTGTGGGTTGGTTCTCCATATAATATAGAAAAACCCCACAAACTGATCCTGGATACTGAATTTTAACACTGAACCCAGATATCACTTTGCTGTGCCTTTATAAAGGGAAACAAATCGAGATTTGTATCTCGAAAACGCACAATTTCATACCAAAATCTCGATTTTTGTATCCTGAGTGAGGTGATCAGTGTTTACTTAAGATAAGAATTCAGTTTCTTGAATTCTTATCAATCTATTGTGCAGATGTGGATATGTAAAGGAATTCGGGTTTTGTTTGTTCAATTTATTAGGAATTTTACCAGATAGAGATAACGATCTCTGGATTTTGAATTTTACTGATGCCGTGGGGCAAATGTGAAACGATAAACGAATATTAGATTCGTTTATTGTGAATTTTAATTTTAATTCGGATTTTGGATGGGGGCAAATGTAAAGCGATAAACGAATGTTTGATTCGTTTATTGCGGATTTTGGATCATGTTTGGGTTTGTTAGGGTTTTGATTGAATTTAAGTTTTGGAGTATTATTGCTGGGATTTGGATGTAGGAATGGGGGAAAAGGTGGGAGGGCTTTTTAGAGCACTACACTACTGTTTGGAGATATGTTATTTTTCGGTTTCCAAAACACTGTGAAACCTCTTCCATCTGTCTTGTGTATTCTAATTAGACAATTTCCAAATAAATGGAAGTCATGGAATGTTTAACTGATCACCAAAAAGCATGAGTCATCGAGCTTCCTCTCACCGTCAATCGATAACACTAACTTATACTCAGAGATTAGGGAATTACTTTCGAAACAGTTAGAACCAAGCGAAACGATTTTGTAGTAACAGGTCCACTTGGGAAGCTACTCCGTCTACATCCTGGGGGCCATGTATTTCAATCTGCGAAAAGGGCGCTATTTCTTAAGAGATGGGACAAATATTTCACACTATACCTATCGCCACAATTCACAAGGTATATGCACGTTGCGACCCGCAATGACTTAATATTTGATCAGGGGGACCTAAGACTGTGGCGGTTCTTTAATACATTCCCAAAGAACCGCCCATCCTCTTAAATTAACCACCTTCCTCTTTCCATGCAAACCCATAGTACTTACCTGCAATTAGGGGCAGCGTAACCTCCCTTGCAGGATCATACCTGAAAGGAAAACCTGCCCGACAGCATCCACACATTCTGAATTTCCCTGGTTCATTTTCCATGAACCAATTCATTTCCTATCGGTTCAGCCTGTCTTCAATTACGATAAAAAACGCTGGCCAACGTATTGTTGACATAGCTGTAGCCGATATTCTTTCCATCGTCACAATTGTATATCGCGCCTATACCCTTAGATCCGCGACAGTTGCGATAATTTCCCGTTATCGGCTATCAACCGATCATGAATTTGGGTATGGATATGATCATTGTTTAGGTAACCTTACCCATGTCATGCCTATGATGACCCGCCTGAAAACCTAAATTAAACATACAGTATCTGACTGTGTGCGTTTTACTTACCCGCATATTAATCAAACATATAGCCATCCAGCCTGAGCCTTTGCCGCCGTCGACGAGGTTTCTGTTGACTTATGTCAACAAAATAATTTGCCTCCTTGTGCACCGGAGCCATACGGCTAGATTAGATATTCCTTAAATCGTCGTTTCCAAGGAATCTTAGGCAAATACCATGACGACCCCTTGTATCATAGGCACATCATTTTACATCATGTGTGCCACCATTTGATGTGTGAAATAGAGTTTTTGTTTACTTTGAAACAAACATCTATTTCGATCTCTGGCATACATCATCAACGATGTTTGGGTGCATCGCCGTAGCCCCCGGTCATCGTACGTCTGTTTAATCAGGTGTCCGCCGATCATCGTTTTCATCGAAGGGCAACGTACTTGTCCTATAAGGACACATATAGAATCCTCCCCTATCGATGCAATTCGCGGCCATCGAATCTGATGGATGTGAATTGCATCGTTGAGACAGATTTCATCACCCGAGGTGTGCGCACGCGCCATAGAGACGAACGAGTCTTAATCGAACGATGTCGAGTCCGTTGCGTTGCCAGAGTCGGGAAAATTGTCATTTTTACGCGTGTGTAGTTTTTTTTTTTTTTTTTACATTTCTGTATTTATTGACCATAAATGATTTGTTACAATAAGTAATACAGATAACTTATAATTATCTTAGCTTTAATCGTTTACACATACTTGCTAGTACATTTTTCAAACATTATTATAAAGTTATATATTTCATGGGTGGACAAGATAGGAGTAGGTGGGGCTTCCTGGAAAAGGTCAGAAAACCAGGATATAATTATTTACTTAACCTATAACTAATTTGCTTAACTTAACTTAACTTAGCTTAGCCTAGCTTATCTAATTGTTAAATCTATTATTATTACAATAAGTTAGAATAGGGTGGGGCGGGAGGTATAGTGGTTGATGGGTGGAATTTGGGTTAGGGTGGGTACTATGAGTCGGGGATATGGGTTGGGGGAACACTTTCCGATTGGTCGTTGAAACGCAAGATATTAGAGAAGGGTTGTATATTACAATATTTAAACTGGTGAGGTGAGAGTTCAGTATTGTGGTATACGATCTCATTGGAGTTGTTGACCAACCTGCCAGAGGTGAAGAGGGTTCTGGTGTGGAGACAGTTCGGGTAGGCAGTTCGGTTGTCTGACGGAGTGGATGTGAGCGCTTTTATTATCGGATTGGGATTATGCGTGTGTAGTTGCCTGAGATGAAATGTAAACTTGAGAGTGCTAAATAATTAAGAACAGAAATTAGACCGGATCCAGGTCACAGTTTATAACCTAAGAACATCAGTGTTAATAAAGTTTTAAAAAAACAATAACTCCGGCGTCTTACTTTGGTCTGCTTTTGTGACAGTGTGTTTGGTTTTTCTCCTTTTCCTTGCGGAACAATTTAGTGCACCATTTATTGTTGTGGGGTATTTCGCTTAACCTGCGTCCCTGCTGACGCCCTTGGTAAATACCACCTACAAGACCATATTACAAGTGGTGAACAGGTTTCAAAATACTTACATGGGACATAAGCGTAACGTATTGCGCCTATTTTTTTCTTTCAGGTGTTATGGCGATCGTTGTTCAAGAAGACTTACTAAATTTCACTTCTTCAAATATTTTCAAAGATACTTGAAAGTTAGTGTGCGCATCATATCACGTTGAAGTTGAACTTTAGACTTACGCATAAATGCAAACAACCGTTCTTTGGCCGAACCGCACAAATGTCGGACGCTCCACCAAGTCCTGTGTTTCCTTGGCATTATACTAGTCAGGCCTTTCAGACAAATGTGCATCGATATTTTCCATTTCGCCGTTGTGCTTTGGTATTTAGAGATGGCCCAAATTGCCTTTCGTATGCGCGAGATAAATGTGGATATTTAGAAATTTGTAACCAAAAACACACTTTTAGTTTTACTTTATTTTATTCTTAAATTATCTCCGACTGGAGGCTAGTGGACGACTGCCTCTTCATTCCAACTTAGAAACTATTCCAACTCAACACAATAAAGATACAACAAAGGAACTGAATTGAACTATTTTTTACATATTCGAGATAACATTTGATACAGGAAAATGAATTTGGGTATTGTTTACATATTCCAAGTAACGTAGGATAAATGAATTGGGTTGAAATATTGTTTACAATGTGTGAATGAAATGTAAATAAGACTTAGGATGAAGTAGCCATATCTTGCGAGTTACGACAAATAGCTTGGGAAGAAATTATTTTTTTTCTTATTATTTGATAGTTTTCCACTTAGGCTGACGATGTTATCATGTGCCGCACTTAGCGGACACTTGGGTGGTAGATATGTTTGACATAAGCCGCATTGTTTTAAAAGAAAAAAAAATCAATTTCACATTTGTCCAAAACGATTTTCACATATGTTCAAAACGATTTGTCTTGACTGTCAATCTGGTACAATATTCATTATTTCAAAGGTGTATAAAGATAACTAGGGGTATGGGAGCGAACATACAGGGTAAAGTCTTTGGTTTCAACCCGGCGAAGGCCAGGTCGATCCTTGTCCCTGTTCAATGCATGCAGCGATATCCTGAGAATGTTTGGGGCAAGGTTAATAATCTTGCCCCGAAAAACAAATTATTATTGACAATTTAACAAGTCTCGGGATAAGGAGGAGAGACTTGCTAAAAAAAAAAACGGCCAAGACCGGAACTCGGTTGTAGTGGCGATGATGATGATGATAAATATACCTGTGTAGTGCTCCAAGAAGACCTACCATTTTCCTCCCACATACATTTCTACCTATCTGCTATATCATACATCCTAATCTCATAATCGTTAACTCAAATTAAAAAAAAACAATCATCTAAATTGAAAAATCGCGATAAACGAATCAAATGTTCGTTTATCGCCCTTGCACCCAACTCCCCATTATCATCCAACTAATTCAAAAATGCAAAATCCCGATAAACGAATCAAATATTCGTTTATCACTCATACACACAATCCTAAAATTCAGCCAGATGTGTGTATTCTAAAAATAGATATCACATCCCTTTTGTCCAGTACTCGACTCCAGTCGAACTAAATTTCGAAATTCTGCTTGCATTTCGATGCATCGGCGATACAAAATCCCGATAAGATTTTGTATAAAAGGGCGATGGATTTTGTATTCGAGGAACAACACAAACATAGCTTCGCACCCCTTAGACACTACAAATTTTCTAACTGCAGACGAATTATCCGAGATCGTAAGAACAGGAAATAACAAAAAGTCAACTGGATTAGATGGAATCCCACGCCTTCTATTTAAAAGGTTACGCCCACCGAATCTACTTCCCATCCTCATTCTTCTTAATCATATAATTAATGCATCGCACTTCCCAGAGAACTGGAAAGCTGCGGTAGTAATTCCTATTAAGAAGCCCGGTAGTAGTAATAGCCCTTGCAATTATCGTCCAATATCGCCCTGTGAGTAGGGCGTTAGAATATACTCACAGCTAGCCCAGCTTATCGTAAGAGGCGACTAAGGGCCGAGTGGTAGCCGGGGTCCCAACGCCCTGTGCGCCCGGTGAAATACCACCCCATCAAGCTATATGCTCCGTGAAATGGTCCGGAGAAATCCCTGGCCATCTTTCGGAGCTTGGCTGATGGACCTGTCGGTGGTATTTATGGCGGGGTTTATATATTTTTACGCGAAAAGTTTTTCTTTGGTTATGTGCCTCAAAGGTACGGTTTTACCAACGTTCCCCCGCTCCAATCCCCGCTCGGTTAGGTGTCTCACGGGCACGGTTTCACCAATGTTTCTACGCTTTACCAATTGAAACTCACTCTTTCTGGTAGCTACCGAACGTAAAAATGTCTTTATTTCAATAATTCAATAGTTCACTACACCCTAAACTTGAAGTATTTACAGATAACTTAATACATAAGTTTACTTTTAATATTGGTTCATTAGTGAGTATATTTACTCTTATTCAATAGTTCAGTATTTCAACTCTTATTTTCTGTTTATGAGAACTAGTTACACTGCTATTCTTAATATTAGAAATTAATTACAATTGTGTGATTAAGAAATATATTTACACTTCTTCAATAGTTCAGTATTTGAACACTTATTTTCTGGTTATGAGAACTAGTTACACTAGTTGCACAATTGTCAGTCCACACAGGGACGCCAACACTAGTTATACCATTGAACCGCTACCGAATATTTATCGACGATTATCCACATCCGAAGTACCACCGATTTCGTGTGTTTTAATATCACTCCGTTTCCGCCAAGCTCAACCAATTACTGAATGAATCCGATGGATCGCACTTTCCTTGAGGGTTGCTTTCTTACACCGACACGCTGACACCACTTTCATGGTAGCTGTGGTTTTCTTGAGGATCTTCAAACCCTCATGTGTTGCACACAGCCAAGGGTGCGAGCTCCTCGCGGCCCTGGACCGTGTGCAGTATGCATGGTAAACAACGCGCTATGCCGATGTTGATCGCACGGCGATAGCTGTATGTGGCATTATATCTGGCCGTGATCCCAAATCAATGGCAGTGTGTGTTGGGCTTCGTCGTTACTTCTTCCTCCAGCACACTGCTTTCGTTCTGAAGGCTACGGCTGCCATTGGTGTATGGGTCAGGCCGTGGATACGAATTCGTATCATAAGCGGTGGCTATGTGTATTTGAGAAGATGCCGCATGTCCATTTTTGGACACAATTGCGCATCTTGCCAAACGATCGCTTGGCGGTTATGTGGATTGCCGCACGCTTGTGCGACAGAACATTACAACCGCTGGCGGTTATTTGCTTGGCGGTGAGCTGTATGTTGTTTTCCACATAGCGTCTTGCAGGTGTCCTGCGTCGGTTGCCTATGTTTACGACAACTTGCTGTTGGGAACTTGAAATTATGGTTCCGCTCTTTCTGTGACTTGATGTTTGAATTTTGAGTTATGGTTTCTTCTATGTGTGACTTCGTTTGCATGTTATTAGGATCCTTTGTCAGGTCTGTAAGATTTGTTATCCATTGCCACGGAGTTGGTGAGGGTGCTCGTGACTGGTTATGGTGGGTGATATTCTTACAGGTTACCCAGGTACCCTCTTTTTTACCTGGGTGCTATGTTTTATGCCGGGTTTATTATGTCGAGGAAGGGTTTTCCTCTGCTGAGGTGGTGGATCACTAGGTGGGGTCTGTATGCATCCCCCACAGACCGGTTCGAGAAAAGGTTGGTTAGGTGGTAATCGGTCCCAAGGTGAGATACCACCCCGTCACGCTGTACATTCCGCGATATCGCCGAGAGAAATCTTCGACGGTGTTTCGGATGTGTGGCTGATGGCCCGGACTGACACGGGGATAAGTCATGATGGTACCTTCTGATATAAAGAATTCCGGAGGTAAACTAGTCTCTCATTCGGATCTCCGGGGGGGACTATGTCAGGGGGAACATCATGCAGATATCATGATAAATAATGGAACTTTAAGAGGTTCATCATCGCATAACCGGGCTCGCCCTCGAGGCTCGGCCCACGCTCGACTGGTGACGGCATTTTGTAACAGCAGGGGCATCGGTCTCACCAATGTAAACGCCGTCCACCAATATTTGCAAACAACGAAACCTGTTTTCCTTGCCCTAACTGAGACCCAGGTCGATTCGACAACAGATCCGACATATCTTCGTTGCTCAAGACACGACTTACATTCGAAATTCCGTTTTAAGGGCGGAGTCTGCGTCTTCGCGCGGTCCAATCTGGCTTGGATCGACCGGCGACATTTTTCGAACATCTTTCATATACCGTCGACTGGATACAGATCAACCACCCAGATTCTGAAATTGTTGTCCTTGGTGATTTTAACGTGCACAATTCCGGCTGGTTGTTACATTCTAACAGAACCGACGAGGCTGGGAGGCTGGCGGAGATGTTTGCTGTAAGCCACAACTTGACTCAACTCGTGGGGGAGCCAACGCGAGTGCCGGATGCCCGAGGCAATTATGCGAACACCCTGGATCTGTTTTTGACATCCGAACCGAGTATTTATACCGTAGAAGTTTCTGCGCCACTGGGAAACTCAGATCACTGTTTGGTATCTGTCGTGCAAGCACTTGCATACCAAGCGAACAACCGGCCTAGGCAGCTTCGTCATGTATGGAAGTATGGGGCCGCTTACCGGGACGATTTGCGAGATTTCTTCGCAACCTTTGCATGGTTCGGAAACTCCGATGTTAACGCATGCGCGGAGTCGGTGTCAGAGATTATTCTTCTGGGGATGGAGATGTATATTCCACATTCCATCAAACGAAGTTCCTCTGATAAACCTTGGTTTGACAAGAAATGCAAGCTGATTACAGCGGCAAAAAATAAAGCTTTTAAGCAATGGCGCTCCAATCCCACCGATGTTAACAGAACGAATTTTGTTAGAATCAGAAACGCGTGCAACCAGGCGATTGATACCGCGAAGAAGGCTCACAACGACAGGGCGATCAATAAGCTCCGTCGCTGCCCAACTGGTTCGCGCTCCTTCTGGTCAATGGCAAAAGCTGTCAGCGGTAACTTCGCATCCTCCTCTTTCCCTCCGTTGGTGACAGACAGCGGGACGTTAGTCACGAATCCAAAGGATAACGCTAATGTGTTCGCGAATTTATTTTCGGCGAATTCAAACCTTGATCCCGGCCTTTTGAGCCACCTGTGATCTCGCCGGTACAGTCTTCCATGCGGGATGTGAGATTTCGTCCGCGCACTATTCAACGCATTCTACGTGAACTGGATTGTAGGAAGGCAACCGGCCAGGACGGAATACCTGCAATAGTCCTTAAGAACTGTGCTCCAGAACTATCGCAGGTTCTGGGCAGACTCTTCCGCTTATCTTGTGCACGGAGGACCTTTCCTGCCTGCTGGAAAATCGCTCGAGTTCAGCCGATCCCAAAGACGGGAAAAAAGTGTCTCCCACAAAATTACCGTCCGATAGCATTACTGTCTATTTTATCTAAGGTAATGGAAAAAGTCATCAATACAGAGTTAGTTAAGTATTTGGAGTGCAACGGACTCCTGAATGATCGTCAATACGGATTCCGTGGCAGGCGGTCCACAGGAGACCTTTTGACACTTATAACCAATATATGGACATCTGCGATTGAACGGCATGGTGAGTCGAGGTCGGTCGCATTGGATATTTCCAAGGCTTTTGACCGCATCTGGCACAGGGCATTGCTGAGCAAACTTCGTTCATATGGACTTTTCCAACAGCTTTGCGACTGGACGAGGAGCTTCCTCGAGAATCGATCGATCCGGGTTGTTGTGGACGGCAAGTGTTCGGATCTGTATCCTGTTAATTCGGGGGTGCTCCAAGGTTCTATTTTGGCTGCAACCTTGTTCTTGCTTCACATAAATGATTTGTTGGAGACAACGGATAACAAAGTGTTCAGTTTTGCGGATGATAGTACGCTTGTTTCCTCCTTTTCGAGTGTTCGGCCGATTGGGGCATCTACGTCACATCAGCTGAGATGCAGACATATTGACTCTCTGGATCAGGATGTAGATAATGTCCTGCAGTGGGGAAGGGCCAATCTCGTTGACTTCAATGCAGCGAAGACACAATATACAACATTCACAAAGAAAAGTGGATCATCGGTTCCACAGCTGATGATGAATGACCGGGACCTCGAGGCTGGGGAAAGTTTGAAATTGCTCAGCGTCACGGCCTGTGAGAATGTATCATGGCATAAACACGTGTCGAGTATCGTCAGGTCAGCCTCAGGAAAACTGAGTTATCTTTTTAGAGCCAAGAAATATTTTACTCCGTCCCAGCTTCCTCTGCTATATATATCCCAAATTAGAGCCGCTCACGAATATTGCTCTCATGTTTGGGGCACGGCTCCGAAACATACCCTCGACCTACTTGAGAGCATACAGAGACGAGCGATCCCCCTGATCGGGGGAGCATACAGAGACGAGCGATCCCCCTGATCGGGGACTCGGTGCTGAAGTCGGGACTACAGTCGCTATCACATCGAAGGCGCGTAGCCGATCTCGGTCTGCTTTACAGATATTATCACGGGTGCTGTTCTTCGGAGATTCTTGGTATTGTTCCACGTTATTCGGTTTATATGCGCTCCACAAGACAATCCGACGGATCGCACACGTTTGTGGTTCATCTCCCGACGGCGCGAACATCCCCGCATCAGAACTCGTTCCGTTACAGAGCGGGAAGCTGTGGAACTCTGTTCCCACGCGAGTGTTCCCGGAGCGTTACAACCTGCAACTGTTCAAAAAGAACTGCAACAGTTATTTGATGGCATCTCGGGGCGTCCACTCGGCGTTATAGGTTCGCCTCTCCCGAGAGAAGTCTAATAAAAAAAAAATAAAAAAATAAAAAAATAAAAAATCCCTATTAACTACACTAAGTAAGATACTGGAACGCAAGATCTATTAAAATTCAATGAGAATGCCCTCATCCCTAACTCTCAGTTCGGATTCCGTAAGCGACAATCCACATGTCTTGCTCTATTAAAAGTTTGACACGATGTTACAACTGGTCTCCAAAACCAAAGCCCTATTGTGTGTATATCTCTAGATATTTCTAAGGCGTTTGATTGCGTCTGGATCTCAGGGCTTCTGTACAAACTGCACTCCATATTTAATCTAAACTCTCACACAACTGTTGTATTCCAGAATACTAGCCTTATTAGCTTTAACACTGAATCTCATTACTTTTCTAACAAATCTCTCTTCCTCTTTATATATCTCACATTTTCACTTAATACATACCATTCATAAACATTCACAATATTCTATATCAAGCCAGTTACAGCACATTTAATAACATGCCCCTTTTCATAACATGCACCTTTTTTCATTCAAAACATAGCACTTTGATTTTCGTTCAAAGTTTATTAAAAATTTAAAAGTCACAGAGACTAAAGGAATACTTTGATAAAATTAGTTTGGTTCACATTATAATTTACAACCAATTAGAACAATAAGTAGCATAAGAAGAGAGAAATTTTAATTGTAAAATCAGTTTAGTTTTGGCAGTTCAAGTTGGAGATTATAGTTCAGTTAGTTCAGTTCTAAACAGTTGAAGGATAGAGTTGAATATACAGCTTAGAGTTAAAGTTCAGTTTTGAGTTATCAGTTAAGTTGTAAGTTAATAGAGAAATCAATTCGTTTATGAGAAATTAAATCAAAAGATAAAAGAATTTAAAATGAAAATGAAATAAAATTATTTTAAACTAAACCAAAGAAGAGGAGATATATGCTTATATCCAAACCTCCACGCTCTTCCCTCGATATAAAGAGGAAGCACGGCGCTGGAGATGTAACACAACAAAGTTCTTAGCCTCTTATCTTTCTGACAGAAAATTCGTTGCGAGAATAAATTCTTCCGTTTCAGAAACTCGCAACATAACCGCGGGTGTTCCCCAAGGCTCTATTTTAGGGCCAATTTTATATCTGTTATATACCTCAGATATTCCTCAACCCGTATCTTCTAATGTTGTGATGCTGAATTATGCTGATGATACATTAATTTACTCTAGCAGCAAATTTGTTAAGGCTGCAAGAAACCGCATTAACAACTTCCTCCCTAACCTATCAACATACTTTAATAAGTGGAAAATCCACCTTAATCCAAATAAAACGCAGCTCATAGTGTTCAAGGGCAAACACGAGCACTGTACAAACAACACTAGCCGCTGCCACAACAAAATTAAACTTAACCTAAACAACACTCTAATAAAACCCTCCAAAACCCTAAAATATCTGGGAATCACTTTTTCTAATAACTGGTCTTTTTCCTCCCACATTAAAAATTCCCTTCATAAAGCCACAATTCAGCTTAATCTCTGTAGAAGAGTAATGTGGAAACCTAATAGTCTCTCTCACAAAGTCAAACTGCTCATTTACAAACAAATTATCAGACCCACACTCACGTACGCGTGCCCATTGTGGTACCATATCACTCCCGCCCAAATGGAGAAGTTACGAGTATTCGAAAGAAAATGCTTTAGGTATGTCTCTGGCTTACATCGTCGTCCTAACTCCTATAAGTACTATAGTAACGTCGAACTCTACAATACCGCTGGTATTGAGCGCCTCGATAGACGATTCCTCGAGCTGTCTATCAAATTTATCGAAAACCTACAAAATAATCCCAATCCCACAATAACCTCGCTCTTAGAGAACCCTCTAGATATCAGAACCAACTATCCCAACTGTCTCCACACCAGAGCTATCTTCGCCTCAGGCAGACTGGTAAATGATTTAAACGAGATCATATACCACAACACCGAAGTTACCCCTAACCAGTTCAAATACTGTAACGTACAACCATTTTCCAACATCCTATGTTTTTCCAACGAACAACCGGAAAGAAATACTCTTCCTCAAACCCATAACTGACTTCATTCCATATCCTTTAATTCATATATCCCATTAATTATAAAACTTTGTTTATTGGTTTAGGAAAATCATACTGTAATCAGGCTAAATTAGGTTAAGTTATTTATATAAATAGGATTAAGTTTAGATTAAGTAAAGTTGAAAAAACAAATTCCTGGTTTTCTGACCTTTTCCAGGAAGATAATACTACTAAATTTATAAACACACAACTATCTTGTATCTCATCAAATATTGTTTGGAAAATGTATATATTATTATAATAATTACATGTAAGCAATTGTTACGAAATTAATTTTAAGTCACTGTATTACTTAAATGTACAAATTCTAATTATGGTCAATAAATAGAGTTTTGAAAAAAAAAAAAAAAAAATGTATTCGAGGATCAGTCTCTAGGTTGGCGTCCAATGTTTAAGAACGCGAATCACATAAATTAAGTATTGAAATTAATAAAAATAGTTTTAATTGCAAGTACCTGCGTTTATTTATTGGATTCGGCCGAATATCAGGCCCGTAATCAGAAATTGGTTGTCACTCTTCCCGGAAGCCCCGGAAGCATGGTGGCGACCGCAACGAGTCCCCTCAGGAGCGGTCTTAACAGATCCCTCGTCCTTTTCAGGATAAGGAGACGCTCCCTGAGAGAAGGACCACTACACCTGCTCACGCTATGACAACATATGATATCAAATATGCCAATTTGTTGTAATGGGGTGTATGCTACTTCATTCGTCACCGGCACGTCAAAGAGTAAAGACGTATATCTGGCAACAGGAGAAAGCAAAAGAAAAGAAAAAAAATCGTCGCGCGACTGTAAGTGTGCAAGTGTGGATTACACGGTGTGACCGCCACTGAGAGCGGTTGTTTAAAAAAAAAAAAAATTGTGGAAACAAACAAAGTGCTAAAGAGCTCGTCACCTTTCATGAAAAGGGGCAAGGCAGACTTGAAAACGATGCCACGAAGCCGACTCGAGCGACAGCCGAGTATTATAACAAAGCGGCCCAAGCCAAATACAGACGGCGAAAAAAAATGCAAAGGGAAAGAAAAATAAATACACAGGAGCAGGCAACCAATTCAACGAATTGGTTGACGTTGACCCAAGTGAAAGAGGATTACCTGCTGATGAAGACAACAATATCACAGGTACTGCAACAGATCCGGACGAACTAGAAAAACCCCTTGCGGATATCGACAAAAAAAGAGGAACTCAATAAACAAAGAGAAGCAATCCTCAAATTAAAAGACCTGGTGCAGCAACAATAAAGCCAAGAAAACACAACAACACAACGGAAAAATCAGGAACAACATCAGGAAGCAAACAAAGGAGATGCAGAAGCAGCAAAAGAACCAGCACATAGTAACCAACAAAAAGGAAAAGGCGCCGCCTATAATACGTACGTCCATGGAAATTGCAAAAATTTCAAAACGAAAAAAATGAATAACTCTAAAATAAAATTAATGCGCGATGATATTGAAGGTTATCCATGCTCCTAAAAGGAGTTGGCCCATATTTTTCCCCTGGGGAGGTATTCTAGGAATTAAAAAATTTACAGGTGTAAAACCCTTCTCTACCGCCAACTCCAGAAAACGCAGTTACAAATTGCCTTTCTTTATTGTATCACTGAGTCCCAACAGTAAAGTTGATGCTCTCCGATACATCAAACATCTCAACTGTAGTGCTCCAAAAAGCCCTACTACCTTTTTCCCCCATTCCTACATACAAATCCTAGCTATTTTAAGCTAAAACCAAAAAACCTGTGGGGGTGGTAGGGTAGGCTCCAGCACGGACGCGGTTTCACTGCGCCCCCAACACGTCACTGCGTAAGTAAAACCGACAACGTTCACCAACGGGAAAGGGAGAGAAGAAATAAAATGCGCTGGCTTGTTGATGTTTTTCTTCTTTATTTCGTCTTCAGCAAACACCTGAACAATCACATGGGTTACCCATAAACAATGTTAACTCTTTACAAGCATATTCATGCACCCATGTACAAATGTCGGAATACTGATTGCGAGAAGCTCTTACACTGTAAATTATATACATATAGTTAATAATATAATCCTTTACACGCGTATCCTTTGTACACATATATAAACGTCCTACATACATCCGATAACTAACCGAAATACTGTTTGTGTGGTATTTGCGCAATGCAATAACTATCTGAACATTAGGTGGCCGAAATGCACGTCACGTACCGACAACGGACTACTGAAATGCACCACGTCAGCGCCGACTAAGTGGACCGGATGGAAATATTCGAAACTGTGGCGATCGGATGTCGACTCCGTGTGTGCCCCGGGTGGCGGTTGAAGCTCGAATCACTGGCGGGCGATAAGAGGAGGATGCGCATTTGATGGCGGTTGGACAGCGACTGACTCATGGAATTGAAAATCCATTGCGTTGTGGTAGTGGCATCGTAAACTCATTGTCACTTCCTAAGAATCTAGTGGAAGAGTTGCTATGCCTATGCATATGAGTTTAGTTCCAGCGAATCCTTGCCATATAAGCTAAGTTGGATTCGTTGGTTGTGTATACCAGGAAATTGAAATTGCTTGAGTGCAAGAAAGGGGTATCGTTTAGATAGAAGTGTTAACCGAGATAATTTCGGGGGAAATGTGCGCGGTTTAGTTGGTTGGAAAGGTTCCGTTGAGGATTTGAATATACGCTTTGTTAAGGCATATGAACTTCGGAGAAATGTGTGCGGCTTGGTATACTTGCTAATGTTCCGTTGAGGATTTGAATATGCATTTGCTATGGCATGCGAATTTCGGGGAAATGTGGATTGCTTGGTTGCGTTGAGGAAATATAGATAATTGATTGACGCAGTTTTGGGGAAATGCATGTGGTGGTGATTAGAATATATTCGGTTGAATTATATTCTCTTGGGGGTTTGGAAAGTATTTTATTGCAGATTTGGGAGTATATGCTATTGGGTTATTGATTTTTGCATGTTGCAGGTTAGGGTTGTGGGTTGGTTCTCCGTGTGATGTGGAGAACCCCCACAGTACTCCCCGCCCAGTGACGTAGTCACGAAATAAGGGTAGGGCGAAGGGAGTAGGTTGGTGTGTGGCGGGAGGGATGTCAGGTAGCTAGGGGTCCGGTGGGTTTGGTTTGCCCGGGGGGGCGCGCTTGGCTACGGGTAAGTTGTGGTTGGGGCGGCTGGGGGTTGCTGGTGGGGTCGGGTGTTGGTGCGGGTTGAGGGTCTGGGGCTGAAGCCTCCAGGAAACAAGGTTTGAGTCTCTCGACACTGACCGTGGATCGTTTGTCTCGGATGTCGATCTCGAAGACACGGTCGCTGATGCGGTTGGAGACTCTGAAGGGGCCGCCGTATGGGGGGTCCAAGGGTTTTTTGACTTTATCCACCCTGACAAAGACGTGCGTACAGCTGTGCAGTTCAGGGTGGACGAAGAGTTTTTTAGAGCCGAGTCTGGTCGCGGGTGTTGCTCTGGCCTTGCGAAGGAGGTCGCGGAGGTGGCCCACATCCGGCTGCTGGGTGCGTGGCGTTTCGCCGTCCATGAAAAGTTCGCCTGACAGTAGGAGGTTGGTGCCGTAGGTGAGTTCCGCCGCGGAAGAGCCTAGGTCCTCCTTGAGGCTTGTCCTCAGGCCGAGGAGGACGGTAGGAAGGGCGTCGAACCATTTGGTGACGTTATGACACATGAGGGAGGCCTTGAGAGACCTGTGCCAGCGTTCGATCATTCCGTTGGATTGGGGATGGTAGGCCGTCGTGCGTCTTCGTTGGCAGCCGAGGAGGTCTGTCAGCTGTCTGAAGATTGTTGCTTCGAATTGCGGTCCTCGGTCGGAGGTAATGGTAGCGGGCACGCCAAAACGTGTGACCCAGGTTGAGTAGAAGGCTTTTGCGACTTATTCGGCAGTAACTGCTCTGAGGGGAGTCGCCTCTGGCCATCGCGTGAAGCGGTCCATCATGGTGAGGATGTGGGAAAACCCCCTTGATGGAGTAAGCGGCCCCACTATGTCGACGTGGGCATGGGCGAAGCGTGCCGTGGGGAGCTTAAATTGGACTGGTTCTAATACGTTATGCCGCGCTATTTTGCAGCGTTGGCATTGGAGGCAAGAGCGGGCTCAGCTGGCGAGATCTTTGCTCATTCGGGGCCAAATGAATTTTTTACGTATGGCGGCGATGGTCGCGCGGCCGCTGGGGTGGGCTGGGTCGTGGTAGACCTGGAACACGCCCCGACGGAGCTTCTCGGGGATGTAGCGTCTGGGGGTTCCAGTGGAAACATCGCACCAGATTTCGCCCAGGGGGTCGCGGAGGGTGATTTTCCGTAGCTCGAGTGCTGTGTCGGCGGTCAAAAGGGATTGGAGCTGGCTGTCCTCCTGTTGGGCCAGGGCCAGATCGGCGTTGTTCAGGGCGGCGCGCAAGTGGATCGTATCGATTCGCGAGAGGTCGTCCGCCGTGACGTTTTGTTTGCCGGAGATGTGTTTAATCTCGGTGGTATATTGCCCGATGAGGTCGAGTTGACGCTCTTGTCGGGGGGAAGCGTTTCCCGACTTTTTTCGGAACGCGAAGACCAGCGGTTTGTGGTCTGTAGAAATGGAGTGCGGGCGGCCTTCCACCACATGTCGAAAGTATTTGACGGCGCTGTAGATCGCCAGGAGTTCCCGGTCGTAGGCGCTGTATCGTTGCTCTGTGGGACTCAGTTTCCTTGAAAAGAAACCGAGTGGTTCCGGTTGGCCCTCGAAGTCCTGTTGCAGGACTGCGCCGATTGCGGTGTCCGATGCGTCGCATTGGATGGACAATGCCACTCCCTCTAGGGGGTATCGGAGCAGTGTGGCGTTAGTCAGTTGTTCCTTGGATAGTTGGAATGCGCGGTCCGAGGCTTCTGTCCAGGGGATTGGGCGGTTATCGTCGCGCTTGGCTCCTCGGAGGAATTCGGTCAGGGGGGCCTGTGTTTGGGCAGCGTTTTTGAGTGTTGGGCGGTAGAAATTGAGCATCCCGAGGAAACGACGGAGCTCGTTTACGTTGGTCGGGCGCAGGTATTGCGTGAGTGCATCTACGCGGTCAGGGAGGGGGCGTATGCCCTGATTGTCAATAATGTAACCGAGATAAGTGATTTGCTCTTTGGCGTATTGGCACTTATCGGGGTTGATGACGAGACCGAATTTGCGGAGGCACTCGAGGACTTGTCGTAAATGGCGCTTGTGTTCGATGTGGTCTCGTGAGGCGATGAGGATGTCGTCGAGGTAGGCATGGCAAAAATCGAGACCACGTAGTGCCGAGTCGATATATCTCTGGAATGTCTGGGGACATTCCTGAGGCCGAAGGTCATTACTTTGAACTCGAAGAGTCCGAAGGGTGTAATGACTGCCGTTTTCGGGATATCTTCCGGTACCACCGGAATCTGGTGGTAGGCCCTGGTGAGGTCCAGGGTGGTGAAAACCTTGCACCCTCGTAGTTTGTATGAGAAATCGTAGAGGTGTGCGATTGGGTATCTGTCGGGGACTGTTGCTGCGTTCAGCAGCCTGTAATCCCCGCATGGGGGCCACTCCCCGGAACGTTTTTTTACTAAGTGAAGTGGGCTTGCCCAAGGACTGTCTGATGGTTGACAGATACCTTGCGTGATTATTTGGTCGAACTCGGCACGTGCAGCGCGTAGTTTTTCGGGCGCCAGGGGGCGTGGGCGCTGGCTTACTGGGGGGCCTCGTGTTTCGATGTGGTGAAACACGTTTGCCCTGTGTCGACGCTGGTTGGGGAGGGGAATTGTCGTACTGAAGAATTCCTGTATCATGGCCTGGATTGAGTCTGTCGGTGGTGTGGACCTGGGTGTTGCCGCTGGGGATGCCAGGAGGTACGGTAAGGGCTACTAGCCTGTTGTGGGTCGAATCGACCAACAGGTTGTGCTTTCCTAATAAGTCGGAACCTATTAAGGGTTCGTTAACGCCAGCAATCACGAACTGGTGTGTGATTGGATGTCTAAGGCCCAGATGGAGTATCAGCTTTTTTCGTCCGTACGTGCGTATCGGGGAATTGTTTGCTGCTGACAATTGTAAGGCAGTGGGCGCGCGGTTACGTAGGGCGAACGAATGCGGAAAGACCGAGATATCAGCGTCGGTGTCGATGGTAAAATTGATATTTAGTTTCGAGTCCCTGATTGTGAGGCGTCTTATGGATGCGGTGCCGGTCGGTTGCGCAGGGGTGTCGGTCGACAAAATTAGTTTAAAGGCTGGCGCGGGTTGTTGGGTGGTCGAGTCCACCCGCAGGGTGCCCTACAATTAATTGTACGTTCCCCGTACCGTTAGTGGTTGGCGCACCAAGCGCGTGTGGCGGTATTGTTGGGCGGATTTTGCGTGTTGGTGGGTTCGTCACGAGGGGGCCGTGGAGGTGGGCGACGCGAAGAAGTCCGCTGGGAAGAATATTGTGGAGGTTGCCGCCGGTTTATTGGGCGGTTTTGTGCGCTTCGTTGTGTGCCTTGGATCCTTGCGCAAACTTGATCCAATTCACGGCGGAATGAGGCTTGAAGCGCGAGTAGGTCGGCGGTAGTGACCTGAGTAGGAGGGTTGTCTGGCTGGATGTCGCTGGTGATGCGGTCGGGGATTGGTTGGGTTGTGTTCGGGTTAAGGCCGGTGTGACTTCTAGAGGGTGAGGAGGGTAGCTGAGTCGAAGCTACCAGGGGGGTTCGAGGTGCGGTTTGTGACGACTGAGGGTGCCGTGTGGGCGGTGGGGCGTGTTGACAAACCGCCGTGACTTGGTATGGTAATGGCTCGGACTGTGGGTCCAAGGTTTCCATAATCGCGTCAGCCACCTTTGATAAATAGCTCAAGCTTTGATTGGGTTGGGCCATTAACGCCGAGCGGGCATGTTGAGGTAGACTCCTAAGAAAATGTGGCCTAATTAGGTCATCCGAGATCCTGGTCCCCGCTATGGGGCGTTAATGGGTCAGGAAAAGGGATGGTCTAATACCCGAGAAATTGGTCTCATTCGCCAGTCGTTGCTGTTTGATGCTGATGGGCTCGTCCAAGCCGTTGAGGAGCGTCTCCCGCATGTTGCTGTAGGGATTGGGGCCTGGTGACCTGATTGCGTGCGCGATATGCGTCCGCTGTGTCCCATCCAGCATCCGCAGCAATTCTATAGCACGATGTTCTTCATCGTGGATGTTGGCGAACCGGAAAAAACGTTCGGCTGTGGCGAACCAAAGCTCTGGATCCTCCTCGTCGAACGGGAGGAGCTTTATATTTTGGGTAGGGGGTGGGAATTCGACGCCGGAAGCGTCCTGAAACGCGGGGGAGTTGGATCGCGGTTGTTCCTGCGGTTGTGTCTGTGGATGAAGCCAAGAGGGGTGGAGCGGACGCGTGAGTCGATAGGAGCCGCGAGGGGAGTGATTGAGTCGAGGTTGCGTCGGTGTGGGTAGCGGGGACTCGCAAAGAGGACGCCGGGAGTCGGCGGGAGTCAAGTTGCTGGCTGGGGCGGGCGGGGCGGTAGTGTTACCCAACTTAATTTTAAGGATATTGGTTTTAATTATGGGTAGATTAAAGGTAAAATTAAAATTCGGACAAGAAAGGAAAGTAAAGGTGCGAGTTGTGCAGGCGTGTGTGCGTTTGAGAGCGTTGAAGTAATATTATGTGTTACTCGGTACCCTGAAGAGGTTTACAAATGTTTTGATTAAATTTTGTTTTTATACTCTATAAAATTGGCGGCAACCGTCTCTATTCAATTTGATTTTGGGTTAAAAATTTATTTTGTCGAGTACATTTGAAACGATCCTAAATATGGTTACGATTTCGTGTATGAGGTACAAACGTTTTGCTTTGTTAATATTTCTTTCGAATGGGTGATAAAGGGAATGTTGTGTATTACTTTTAGGATGTTAATCGCATATGTTTGTTTGGCTATAATTTTCGGTTAAATATGTAAATTTTGTAATTTGGTGTTTATGCATAACTTGTACACGATCGTAAATATGGTTCTGTAAAAATTAATAGTAGTTCTGTGTTGTTTTACGTTAAACCACTAGTTGCGATGTGATTCGAGTTCTTAACGTTTTATGTCTGCCAAATTGGATGTGTTACTAATAGGTGCCAAGTGAAGGAGTATATCTATTTGTTTTTAGCTATACTTAATGATTAATTTACTTCGTTCCGTCGGTTGTCTATTAGCTATGGCTCTTATTGTTTTAGGTGTTATTTGTTAATTATTTGGAATACTTAATTTTGCCTTACGGTACTTAAAACTGTTTATGTAATTGTAAAAATAGTAAACGTAAATAATAAAGAAAAAGGGGTGTTCGTTTTTAAATTTATATATGGTGGCTCGGAAGGAGCTCGCCGAAAAGGAATTAACAAGTTTTGAAAAATACTAAAAGAACATAAAGTAAAGAAAGAAAGCAAAAAAAAAGAAAAGAAAACCTTGTCTTCGTGTGGGGTGCCTGGTGATGTGGTGTTGGGGCTGTTGCTCCTAGCCCAGGTGATGTTGGATACCGCTGTGTTGGGGTACGGGGTACCCTTTAATAGTCGTTGTTTTTTATTTTATTTTATTTTTTAATTTTTGGTTGTTTTCACTTTTGTGAGTCACGAAGGTGTTGTATCTGTTGCCTGATGTTTAGCATCGATTGGTTGTATATTTTTAACCTCGTCCAAAACGCTCGGCTAAAGTGTTTCCACCGTTGGAGGTTTTTTTACGCAGCACTCCTTTCATAAATTTATGTCGATCAGTGCTGGGCTGTGAAACTGCTGGGTCTACACATTGGTATAACGGTGATTGTATTGTCCGTTTGGTTTATTTACGATGTCCTGGTGTTCAAAATACTTAAATTTCGATTTCAATTTTCTGATTGGCAATAAGTGTTTAAACGGTGTTGGTTATTGGGTTGATGTGCATTGAAACAATTATGTGCACGTGCTGTTTTTGGTGTTTTCAATTTGATTGTCCAATGAGAGATGATGATAAACAAAATCGACCGAAGCCCAATAACCGTATTGGCTGTCTTACTTCACTTTCGAATAGAAGACCTTTGCCGGATTTCACTCGGAATTGGTTTGTTCTTATTTTTCGCGCTTTCCACTGGCACTGTTCGTCACTGAATGTTAATTGTTTTTCGAAGAACTTTTGTTGCTGGCACTGACACTGTTATAGTTTTTTTTGGGGCAGAAGGTTGCAATGTTCTTTTCTTTCGGGGTCACCAGTGTGGGGGTGGTAGCGTAGGCGCCAGCACGGACGCGGTTTCACTGCGCCCCCAACACGTCACTGCGTAAGTAAAACCGACAACGTTCACCAACGGGAAAGGGAGAGAAGAAATAAAATGCGCTGGCTTGTTGATGTGTTCCTTCTTTATTTCGTCTTCAGCAAACACCTGAACAATCACATGTGTTACCCATTAACAATGTTAACTCTTTACATGCATATTCATGCACCCATGTACAAATGTCTTAGATAGATCCGACTACCACTATCCGGAATACTGATTGCGTGAAGTTCTTACACTGTAAATTATATACATATAGTTAATAATATAATCCTTTACACGCGTATCCTTTGTACACATATATATACGTCCTACATACATCCGATAACTAACCGAAATACTGTTTGTGTGGTATTTGCGCAATGCAATAACTATCTGAACATTAGGTGGCCGAAATGCACGTCACGTACCGACAACGGACTACTGAAATGCACCACGTCAGCGCCGACTGAGTGGACCGGATGGAAATATTCGAAACTGTGGCGTTCGGATGTCTACTCCGTGTGTGCCCCGGGTGGCGGTTGAAGCTCGAATCACTGGCGGGCGATAAGAGGAGGATGCGCATTTGATGGCGGTTGGACAGCGGCCGACTCATGGAATTGAAAATCCATTGCGTTGTGGTAGTGGCATCGTAAACTCATTGTCACTTCCTAAGAATCTAGTGGAAGAGTTGCTATGCCTATGCATATGAGTTTAGTTCCAGCGAATCCTTGCCATATAAGCTAAGTTGGATTCGTTGGTTGTGTATACCAGGAAATTGAAATTGCTTGAGTGCAAGAAAGGGGTATCGTTTAGATAGAAGTGTTAACCGAGATAATTTCGGGGGAAATGTGCGCGGAAAGGTTCCGTTGAGGATTTGAATATACGCTTTGTTAAGGCATATGAACTTCGGAGAAATGTGTGCGGCTTGGTATACTTGCTAATGTTCCGTTGAGGATTTGAATATGCATTTGCTATGGCATGCGAATTTCGGGGAAATGTGGATTGCTTGGTTGCGTTGAGGAAATATAGATAATTGACTGACGCAGTTTTGGGGAAATGCATGTGGTGGTGATTAGAATATATTCGGTTGAATTATATTCTCTTGGGGGTTTGGAAAGTATTTTATTGCAGATTTGGGAGTATATGCTATTGGGTTATTGATTTTTGCATGTTGCAGGTTAGGGTTGTGGGTTGGTTCTCCGTGTGATGTGGAGAACCCCCACAAACCCATCAAAACCCACATAAACCCAAACATAATCTAAAATTCGCAATAAACGAATCAAACATTCGTTTATCGCATAACATTTGCCCCCACGAAGAAGTTTAATCCAAAATCCGAATTAAAATTAAAATTCACAATAAACGAATCTAATATTCGTTTATTGTTCAAATTTGCTCCACGGCATCATGAAAATTCAAAATTCAGAGATCGTTATCTCTATCTGAAAATTTTCCATTCAGGAAAACAAACAAAATCCAAAAGCAGATACATTCACACATCTGCGTAATAGTTTCGTAAGAATTCATTCTTATCTTGTGTAAATACAACATCTCGCTGGAAATACCCAACAAATCGAGATTGTTGTACGAAAATGTGTATCTTTGGGATACAATTTTCGAAGTGTTTTCCTTTATAAAGGGATAGCAAAACGATCTCGAGGCCGCAGTATCTAGATCCTCCTGCACACAGAGCAAATATTTTCAAATTCAAATTAAATCAATAAAACTAAATCCAAAATAAAAAAACTTCTTTCACTACTTTGGAAATTTTGTGCTGGCACCCAACATTGGATGATTCTTGAGGTTGCAGGGTATAAGGACACTATCTCCTAGGTTATGTCCCACGAACAATCAGGACGTTGCTCTTCCCTCTGCGTCAGAGGAAGCACGGCAACGAACCGTTGCTGAAGTGTGTTGTTCCAGGAGCAATCAATAAGGAGATCCAACGTCCTTTTCAGGACAAGAAAACGCGCTTCCTGAGGAACAACCCCCACAACGGCAAAACACAACCACCAAACAATAAGTTGGGAAAAAATAAGAAAAATCGATCGCGTATTGCAGTGCGGGCGTTGTTAACGCTTCGGGCACGCGGCATCAAACTGCCACATGTAATTCAGGTGCGAAGAAGAGCTCCTGCGCTCTAGTAGGGCTATCTCCCACAGATACCGGGACGATAGTATTAGACAGCGTCAACAGTTTTGGTGGTTGAATGGCATATAAAGACCTGGATACCAAAGTAGGTATAGAATCATAGTATCATCAGCTAGCTTACATAGACTTAGCTTTTCTAGAATTACGGTAGTATAAGATTTAAGTTAAGTTAGGTTAAGTGCTTTTACATAAAAAAAAAAAAATAAATAAAAATAAAAAAAAATATTAGGTAAGTTAAGTAAGTTAAATTTTAAGAAAAAAAAAACAAAAAAATTGACAAAGTTTTTCAAATTTTTCTTTGTATTTCAACTAATTATCAGTACTGCCACAAAGTTCTGTCGCCGAAAGGCAAATTATACAAATGTTAAGTAATGTTTAGCTTAGAGCGTCTGCGAAGGACCAGTAAGTTATTATATAAGATAATTAAGCTAGAATTTAAGCATTTTTTGTCTAGCCTTTAATTTAGAAATTAAGAATATAAAAAGAAAAAAAAAAAAATGTTTTAAAAATGAAAAAATCATCAGCTAGCTTACATAGACTTAGCTTTTCTAGAATTACGGTAGTATAAGATTTAAGTTAAGTTAGGTTAAGTGCTTTTACATAAAAAAAAAATAAATAAAAATAAAAAAAAATATTAGGTAAGTTAAGTAAGTTAAATTTTAAGAAAAAAAAACAAAAAAATTGACAAAGTTTTTCAAATTTTTGTTTGTATTTCAACTAATTATCAGTACTGCCGCAAAGTTCTGTCGCCGAAAGGCAAATTATACAAATGTTAAGTAATGTTTAGCTTAGAGCGTCTGCGAAGGACCAGTAAGTTATTATATAAGATAATTAAGCTAGAATTTAAGCATTTTTTGTCTAGCCTTTAATTTAGAAATTAAGAATATAAAAAGAAAAATAAAAAATGTTTTAAAAATGAAAATGAAAAATGTAATTCAGGTGCGTAAAGTGCCTCTCCGACCATATCATTGGTGAATGCCCCTTAGGCAAGGAACAGCTTCCAGATAGGAAAACACTGTCCTGTGTCCTCTGTAAAAAACAGGTCACACTGCAAATTTTAGAGGATGTCCTAAATTTCAACAAATGAAATTAAAATTGGAATCCAAAAGGAAACAAGTTGAAGAAGAGAAAAAATGAAAACTCGTTCTTACAACAATTTCGTGGATCCTTGTGTGTCATATGCTCAAATGGCCGGTGCTCCTAAGCAGCCAGCATCCATGGAACATACATTTAGTAATAGAAGGATGCCTGCGCCAAAGGCACACTCAGAAATAATCAGCATCAGCATTTGCACTACAGCCGGGAAACGTTCTTGGCCTTATTTAACAAGGTCTGAGGGTTGTTAAATTTTCCATAATGATGTATTTTTTCCGGGCAAGGTCATTAGTCTTGCGCCAGAGGCTCCCCGACGGGGAATCGAACCCCGGTCTCCCGCGTGACAGGCGGGTGTACTATCCACTATACTATCGAGGAGCCACTCAGAAATAATAACAGTGTTATTAACCATGCAAGGACAATTTGCCGAATTTCAAAAAACACTGACTGAACAAAGAGCACGAACAGATACTCTCTATTCAACCCTGTTCTCAAATAACTCTCCACATCAAAATCTTCAACCCTCCGTCTGAACTTAACCTAAAAATTATAGCTGTGAATGTAAATTCACTAATCCACATCGAAAGAAGGGATAATTTAGGCAATCTGCTCCAAGCCGAATGCCCAGATGTGCTCTTGGCTAGCGAAACTAAGCTAAACCAAACGCACGAAATTGGCTACAAAAATTATAACATAATTAGACGATATCGACCACACTCTACTCGAGGGGGTGGGGTCGCTATCTTAGTTAAGAAAGGTCGTTTACAGAAGTCAAAGGCATCTATATATAGTCGCTGCTTACGCTCCCGAATCTGTTCAGGGTACACAATTTATCAGTGAAATCGATACGTTTTTCCGAAATCTCAAGTTAGATTCGGAAAACAATTACTTTTTAATGGCAGGTGATTTTAACGCCAAGCACAGTGCCTGGGGCAATCTGACCTCGAACACCGAAGGCAATGCCTTGTTTGATTGGTGGCAAACAAATGCGATCGAGCATAAACTAGAATTGTACGCTACAAGTACACCGTCTTATCCAAGAGGTAACTCCCTCCTGGATTTACTTATGACAGATGATCGAATTCAGTTACCAGATACCGAGGTAACTACTCGAAATTGTCTTCGCACAATTGGGTACGATAGCGATCATTACGGACTTGGAGCCGTAATACACGTGCCAAACGAGTACCATCTACTTGAGCAGTACGACCAGGTACACTCTTTCGATTTCCGAAAAGCACATTGGTCGCGTTTCGATCGCATAGTAAAAATGGAAATACGCAAGATTGGCATAGACCCACCGACTAATAGAAACCTCCGTAATGATGAAATCGATCATTACCTTCTAACTATGAACGATATTGTTACTAACACAATGAATCTTTCCATCCCCAAAGTAGCTCATATGGGTGGCTATACCCACCGATACAGAAATGCAACTATCGATGCTTTGTATAGGCAAAAGAGCACCCTGCTCTCAAAGCTGAAATTGTGCTATAGGCAGTTCAGTGACCCAAATCGCAATGAAATCAAAACAATCAAGTCATTGAATAAAAATCTTCAAAAACTGATCCGGGATAATTACCGAGTAGTAATAAATGAGGAGTGGAGCAACAGAATTCGAGCTGGTCAAGCAAACGGACCGAACATGTTTTCACAAATCAAGAAAATATGTCGAAGAAAAGATCACAATGACATTCCCTGTCTCCAAATTCCACGGACTCCCGAGAATTGTCAGATAATGCTGAACGCAGGACTCACCTTAGAGCACATCAACTCCAATGATGAAGTAATAGTAGTCGAAGATCCGCAAAAGAAAGCGAATTCAATTGGAGCCTGTTTCGAAGCAGTGTACAGAGTTAACGAATCAGTTCATGCTAACACTGAAATTGAAAGCAATGCCCGTCAAAGACATTGCTCGCTGCGCAATCAACTTCACAACTGGCAATCCGAAAACCGTAGTTTCATCACATTCGGCGAAAATAATAGGGCGGATTCTCCCGTTAGAAATGAAAATACAAATGTGTTTGTGCGCAAGGATGAACTTAGAAACATACTTAGCTCAATAAAAAATAAGAAATCATCTGGAATAGATAGCATTCCAAATGTGGTTCTAAGGCACTTGCCTAGCGAAGCAGTGAACATATACACTACTTTGTTTAACAACGCTCTAAACAATGCACACTATCCAACCCATTGGAAAACTGCAGTAGTCCACCCTATCCCCAAAAAGGGTAAGTATAAGAACAACCCAGCTAATCTGCGCTCGATCAGCCTGCTTCCCAACATCAGCAAGGTATTCGAAAAATTATAAACAAAGCACTTATAGGTTGGTGTGATGAAAACGAGATCATCCCCAACAACCAGTTTGGCTTTCGAGCGCGACATGATACAGTTCATGCAGCGACGAAACTTGTTTCCGATATACAGTGGAACAAAGCAAAGCGACAATGTACAGGCGCCTGCTTGGTTGACTTTGAAAAGGCTTTCGACACCGTATGGTTAGAAGGACTTGTCTATAAGTTAACAAACCTGGGTATGCCGCAATATCTGCTATACATTATTTATGATATGATAATGGACAGACATTTTGTGGTGAAATGCGGGGACATACTCTCCAACAAGACCTTCCAAATTAAAAATGGCTTACAGCAGGGAGCTGTGAATTCTCCCATTCTATTCAATATTTACACTAATGATCTAGTGAGTTCTCTCGAAAACGCCATTGCGTACGCCGGTGACATAGTGGTGTACAGAACAGGAGGAAAAATAGACGACATCAATAGGCACCTTCAAGATGACTTCAACAAAATAAAACAATTTTGCGACGACTGGAAATTAAAGATTAATTTCCAGAAAACCGAGACTATCCTCTTCAGAACGCCCCTATCCAGGGCGTCGAGGGATACAAAATACAACTGGAAACACTTTTCTATTGTAGGTAACAATAACCTTCCACTGCAAGTGAAAACTGTAGTTAGATACCTTGGTATCTGGCTAGACCAGTATTTATATTTTGACAAGCACGTAGCAGCGTCCCTCTCCGCAGCTAAAAGCGCATATTCTATGACAAGAAGTCTATTCCGGAGTAGTCTTCTTGGCCCCAGAGTCAAAATAATTTCGTACTCGGCATTCATCCGACCAGTTTTGGTTTATGGCTGCACAGTATAGTATAATATATCTCCACTTTATATGGAGAAGTTTCGTGTGTTCGAACGGCAGTGTTTGCGTTCCTGCCTCGGACTTTATAGAACCCCAGAGACGCAATGCAAAAAATTCTATCCCAACAAAATCCTGTATAACTAATCAGGGTTAAATAGGATAGACAATTTCATAATTAAAATTATTCGTGGTCACACAGCAAGGGCAATGTGCAGTGACAATAATCTTATCTCGGGAGCATTCTATCCCAACGATATGTATCTGGAGAATACCCTCCAGAATGGGTTTATTCCCCCAGAAGCGTTCCCTTTCTTGGATTAAAAAGGCCGTAACCAAGACGTGCATGGAGTCCCGATTATTTACCACGCTCTCCGTGGTACCAGGGACAAACGAATTCTCCATGATAGTGATATCTCCAATGCCCCAGACCCCATGCGTTTATTCTATTTTCTTTTTTATTTCTTATTTTATTTTTTATTCGTTTCGTTTTGAAGTTTTTGTTTGTTATAAAAAAAAAAAAAAAAAAAACAAAAAAAAAAAAATTTGAATAATAATATAATATATGTAATAATAATATATAATAATATAGATGTAAACGAGGACTGTGATTGTAGAAAAACGTTTAACATTTACCCCTAATATTACACATGTAAAAAGAATTAGGAAAATAAATGTGGTTTAAAACTAAAAAAAAAAATAAGGTGTATGCTACCTGTTTATTAGAACACCACTTAATAGTTAAGATCATGAGAAGTGTATCTTATCAAGATTGAGATAACGAGAGTATCAGAGAGAGACATCCGCTGGAGGCAACAATACAGCCGTTTGGGGTGACATAAATTAAAAACATTGACCTATATTGTAGTTCAATGCCGCATGTAAAACTCAGTTCCTCCATTTCAGTTGGCTATCTTGTGATCGAAAGGACAACCGAGTGGTAAATCCACTGAAATCAAGTCAACGAATCACTGAACTCATAAGTCTTATTCTACACCTAATGCGATCTTATCTGTAACGTTTTTATCGCTCTTATCCGCGGTTGTTCGGTGATTTGAAAATTATCAAGTATTTTTTTGTGGCAATGTATACGAGTTTATTATGTCTATTTACACAGCAAACCCAATGTTCCTATATTAAGTTGCTATCATTCTCATTCGCAGTTGTTTGGTGATTTGAGACTGATTAAGACATTTTTTGTGGCGATGGATTTTCAGGGTAAGAACGTATTGTACGTCGGTGGTTTTGGAGGCATTGGATTCTCGACATGTAAACTTTTGATCAAACGGAATATTGCAGTGAGTTGAAAATATCTTCCGAAATTCTGATTTAGTGTATCCTTTTACAATTCCATATTTGCAGGCTTTGATAATAGCAGATCTGCAAGAGAATGCAGCCCATATAAAAGAACTGACTTCTTTGAATCCCTCTGTAAAGGTAATTTTCATGAAACTCGACTTGTGTAACAAAGATGAGATCGTTGCCGTTGTCAAAGAAGCAGTCGCTAAATTAACGAACATTGACGTATTGATTAATGGCAGTGGAATTATTGATGAACGAAACCCGCATAAGACGATCATGGTGAATTTGGTACGATTTTTGTTATCGGAATCCCGTAGAATTTTTTAGGTTAACATCCCTTTGCTTACAGCTTGGGTTAATCCATACTACACTCAACGTTATCCCACATATGGATAAGGGTAACGGGGGACGAGGAGGAATGGTCGTGAATATTGCCTCCGTCCTTGGATTAGAGCCTGGTCGAGCGCTAGCTGTTTACACAGCTTCAAAACACGGTGTTCTTGGTTTTAGCCGATCAATCTCGGTGAGATCCCTTTAACAAGTCCTCACTTATTAACTGATTTCCGAATAAACGCTCTAGAATCAATACTACTACGACAGAACTGGCGTATCAATCATCACTATTTGTCCGGGCATAACAGCTACTAGTTTATTGCCTACAAGTCCTGGCTCAGGTACATTTCCGTATTCCGACCCGTTGTTAAAGAAGTTTTTCTCAGCAGAGAATCAGTCACCTGATGGATGTGCGGTAAATCTAATGAAAGCTATGGACACCGGTAAGAATGGCTCAGTGTGGATTCTCGATCTTGGACAATTGGAGGAAGTGAACTTCCACAAATATTGGACTCCAACAATGTTGGATCCTAAATAAAATATTGTATTTTTGAAAAAAATTGTATATTAAATAATGTTTTTTGTGGAGGAACATACACAAGATAAAAATTCCAAATACACACCCATACCAATTAGGATTTGAAATAATGTGAATACAAAAACTAAAAATGCTTTTGATGATTCAGGTGCCGTTCGTCGGCAGTGGGTCTAAATTTTCTCTTTGACATAAGAAGTGGGATCGTGTTTTCAAGGCATTAGATGTCAAAGTACCCATCTTTAAAAAACCAGAGGTGCCCCCGGCTTTCGTGGAATGACTGAATTCCCAGATGTTAACCAGTTTCACCTTGATCGGCAAAGCATTTAAATATTTTACAGGTGGTAGATCACCTCTCGATTTCATCGCGTACAACAAAACCCTAGTTCACAATGAAAAATACCGTAATTATTCGTAAATAAATAAGAGGCGTTAAATCGATTCTGAATTAATGTGACATTTTATTAGTCCGTAATAACAATCGTTACTTTTTACCGTACACTTAACGTTTTCTTTATTATCGCTTCCGTAATTATTGCGTATTTTACTGCTTACTTATTACTTATTACTACCACACTTATCGCTTGCTTCACGTTCTACTTCTTACTTATAACTCATCACCATGATCTGAGTGCGACGTATTTATACCGTTCTTCCTCATTCTGATTTGGTGTATCGTTTCCGTCCGTTCCATAGTCTTGAATATTCTATTCCAGTTTTCCAGTACTTCCTAAAATAATCTAGTAGTTTGTTTCGGACTTTCTCGAAGATTCCAGTACTGATTATCATATGCGTCACAATACTTTACGTAAAATATGGCCGCACTGATAATAATAATTACCCATAATTATAAAGACTCGCATATCAACAATTGGAATATTGTACAGACACATTTTTCGTGTTGTTCGCATCTTTGTATTAAAAGTCATTCAAAAACACGATGAGAGTTTACGGATAATTGAGACATTTGGTTTACGACTGAAGATCAGAAAATGTCCCAGTCCTTGACACAGATAGGCAATTGTCTTCAAAAGAAAACAAATGAAAGTCAAAGAGTTCCACATAGTTCGTTCATGGTAAAGAGTCGAGATAAATTCGTCAAAAGGAATGGCAGGAATTGCTATATCACGTTAGTGGTGGAATTCAACACGTTGAGAATATAGTACTGATCCGTAGAGCCAATGTGATTTTACAAAAAAAGGAGTGGCTTGGCGAATATTTGGCTAGAGTTCAAGTAAGGGGCTTATATGAATTGGCAACTTAAAAAAAAAAAAAAAAAAAAACTATTCCCATTTACAAACAATTTTTCCTCAGGTCGTTGATTTATACCTGGGATGTCCAATAAAGCCTGACATCACTGCAATAAATCAGTCGTATCGCAATTAAGGTCAGCGGCGACGTAACCGGACGGAGGTAAACGAAAAAGAAAACAAAATACGGTACACCGGGTACCCGACTGAGAGGCAAAAGGGCAGCACGTTTAATTCTGAATGCGTGCGCGGGTCGAATGTCATTATCCGTGCTGCAGTGAACATACATATATAAAATGAAAAGAGGTCCATAATAGGAAAAAAAGAAAAAAGCTCACACTGGTTTGCAAAGCCATGTCACAAAGAGGGCATAATCTACAGTCAAATTTCCATGCCAAGCTTTAGAAATATAGAACAATTAAAACACGGACACTGTGGGTAAGTGTACTGACGAAAATAATGCAAATTTTACTCAATATTTAGGGGCTGGAAACCATTAGAACCATCGATGATGTCGGTAAAAGAAGAGGAAGTAAAACCAGTGAAGCATGTTGAGGAAATGATACCACTGAAAGGACAGGATTTTTTGTGATGAATCATGGCATCTTAAGGAAGCCGTCACTTCAACACAGTGTGTCAATTCCTGGGAAGTCGCTTCGCAGCTGCATACTCAACATCGGGTGTAGTGAGTATAAAAGGCGAAGAAAATTATAAAATGCTTGAATCCGCATCTTATACTGCTTACATTGAGGAATTTAACAACACAAACAAAGCGTCACAGCCTTCAAACACCAGCACATTTCTAACCAAAGATGAATTAATCAAGTTCACAAAATCACGACCCACCAAAAATCGACCGGCCTAGATGGTTTACCACACCGTCTATTTTAAAGACTTCGCCTACCAAATCTACTTCCCATTCTCGTCCTTCTTAACCATATCATAAATGCATCACATTTCCCAGAGAACTGGAAAATTACAATAGTAATACCCGTTAAAAAAATCCGACGGTTCCAATAACACCTCCAACTATCGTCCGATATCTTTATTAAACACCCTAAGCAAAACATTACAAGGTAAAATCTACCAAAACCTTCTCTCGTTTGTCAGTGATAACGCTCTCATACGTAATTCTCAGTTTGGCTTTCGTGAGCGACACTCCATTTGCCATGCTCTACTAAAACTTACACACGATGTCACAACTGGTCTGGAAAAGCAATGCCCTACCGTATGCATATCTCTCGATTAATTTGATTGTGTGTGGAGCTCAGGACTTCTTTATAAGCTGCACTGCTTATTTGGTCTGAATTCCAACATTACAAAGCTCCTAGCATCTTATCTTTCTGGTAGGAAATTCATGGTCAGAATAAACACTTTCCTCTCTTAAACTCGCAACATAACCGCCGTAGTTCCCTAAGGATATTTTCTCGGACCACTTTTATATCTTCTATACACATCCGATATTACCCAACCTCCACCTAGTGTTGTAACGCTAAATTATGCTGACGATACTTTAATCTATTCTAGCAGTAGATTTGTCAAAGCGGCAAGAAACCGCGTTAACAACTTCCTCCCGCTCATCTCAGCATACTTTATCAAATGGAAAATTCGCCTCAACCCAACCAAAACTCAGCTAACAGTGTTTAAGGGAAAAAACTGCACAAACAACACTAAACGTTGCCACAACAAAATTAAACTCAAGCTTAATAACACCCTCATAAAACCTTCAAAAACTCTAAAATATTTGGGAGTAACCCTTTTCAACGACGGGTCGATCTCAACCCACATCAAAAATTCCCTTCATAAAGCCTCAATACAGCTTAACCTCTGCAGACGAGTGTTGTGTAAACCTAAAGGCCTCTCTGTCTCAAGGTCAAACAGATCATCTACAGAAGATAATCAGACACACTTTTACATACGCCTGCCCATTATGGTAGCACAACTCACCCCCCCCAAATGGAGGAATTACGAGTTTTTGAACGAAAATGTTTCCGGTTTATCACTGGCCTACACCGCAAAACCAAATCATATAGAAACCATAGTAACAATGATCTTTACAACGCCGTAGGCATCGAACGACTGTATAGACGGATCCCAGAACTATCGATAAGTTTCATAGAAAACCTTCCTAACAATCCCAACCCTCTAATAACAGACCTACCATCTCCCTCCTCCAATACGGGAACTCACTACCGTAATTGTCTCCAAATCAGTCAGGCAGACTGGTTAACGATCTAAACTAAGTCGTGTACCACAACACCGAATTGGCACCCAATCATTTCAAATACAGCAACATCCAACCATTCTCCAAGATTCTTACTTTTAACACAGAACCGAATGGCACCCTCCTCCTTCAAGAACATACCTGATCTTATCCCTTACTACCCTCAATCAAAACGAGAAATACCACATCCACAAATAAAATATTGTAAATTGTAAATAAGATTAGATTAAGTTAGATTAGTTATATTAAGTAGTTTTAAGTAGGCTAAGTTAAAATAAACAGAGTTCCTGGTTTTTCTTCTGAACTTTTCCAGGAAAACAAAATTACCAATGTATCTATTTAATCCCATTAAACCCTAAGCACATGTAAAAAAGAACTGTTTAAAAAATGTTAACAAATAACATGTAAACACTTATTATGTAACCAATCTATTATAAGTTAACTGTATTACTTATTGTAACTCTTAATTTGTTGTCAAATAAATGCAGTAAAAAAAAAAAAAAAGAATTAAACGCTTGTGTTTGGAGTTGTGGAGTTTAAGGGGTGCACAGGCGCTATCTTATTTCTTAATATATTCATATAAAATAGGAAGATACTGTGGGGGTTCTCTATACACATGGAGTGTACGTCACATCAACCCCTTTTCCACCGTTCATGCTATTCACCTGAAATACCATGTTTTCCAAATGGACGCATAGCTGAATTTATTCTTCTATGTAGATAATGCATAATTCAATTCAGCTACCTTTTTACCATACGGCAACTCCAGTTTTGCTAGGCTATGAGATTTCCATCGGAAATCACATCATGTCGGTTAGCAACAACAAGTCGAAGCAAACGACGCCGTCGCATCATAGCGAAGTCGCTGGGGAATTTATCAAAATATTTAATTAGTTCTCATGATAAATTACCCCGGCCAATTTGGTGTCACTTCGGCTTTTCCGCAGATCATCCATTCGCTTGGGATCAATGATCTCTTTTCGCGGGTGAATAGCACCGGCTACATTTCCTCTCCTCCATAATTCTGTTTCCATACGGTTCAATGCACTCTGAGATCACCACAGCCGTAACACTAGGGCAGTGGGTCATACTCAGAAACTGCATTTGATTCCCGCACACACAACCAAAACCACCTCGAGATCGTCGTACATCGTGTTTCTGATCTCTCATTATCCCAAGTTCGTCGATTATCAGCGACACCCTGAGAATGGTTGGGGTAAGGCTAATAATCTTGCTCGGAAAAACAAATTATTATGGACAATTTAACAAGTCTCAGATAAGAAGGAGAGACTTGCTAAAAAAAGGCCAAGACCGGAACCCGGTTATAGTGACGATGATGATGATGATAAAATGATAACATATATGTCAATTTGTTATAATGGGTTGTATGCTACTTGTTTATTGGAACACCACTTAATAGTTAAGATCATGAGAAGTGTATCTTATCAAGATTGAGATAACGAGAGTATCAGAGAGAGACATCCACTGGAACCAACAAGGCAGCCGTTGGGAGTGACGTAAATTACAAACATTGGCCTATATTGTAGTTGAATGCCACATATAAAACTCAGGTCCTCCATTTCAGTTGGCTATCTTGCTATCGAAAGGACAACCGAGTGGTAAATCCACTGAAAACAAGTCAACGAATCACTGAACTCATAAGTGTTATTCTAGACCCAATGCGATCTTATCTGTAACGTTTCTATCACTCTTAACCGCGGTTGTTCGGTGATTTGAAAATGATCAAGTATTTTTTGTAGCAATGTATACGAGTCTATTATGTCTATTTATACAGTAACCCCAATGCCTATATATTAACCCTTACAACGCGAACCGTCGATAAATCGACGATAGAGAGTCGGTTTATCGATGGTTTAGTTGCTATCATCGTCATTCGGAGTTATTTAGTGATTGGAGACTGATTAAGTTATTTTTTTTTTACCGATGGATTTTCAGGGTAAGAAAGCGCTGTACGTCGGTAGTTTTGGAGGCATTGGAATATTGCAGCAAGCTGAAGATATCCTCCGAAATTCTGAATTAGTCTATCTTTTTAAAATTCCGTATTTGCAGGCTTTGATAATTGCAGATCTGCAAGAGAATGCCGCCCATATAAAAGACCTGATTTCTTTGAATCCTTCTGGAAAGGTGATTTTCATGAAACTCGACTTGTGTAACAAGGATGAGATCGTTGCCGTTGTCACGGAAGCAGTCGCTAATATATTCTACACTCAACGTTATTCCACATATGGATAAGGATAACGGGGCACGAGGGGGAATGGTCGTGAATATTGCCTCCGTCCTTGGACTAGAAACTGGTTGAAGGCATGCTATTTACAGAGCTTCAAAACAAATTATTGTTGGGATTCTATATACGTTTATTACGCCTCCCTCCCACTCGCGCGTCACTCCCTCTAACGGTTTTTAAGAACTAAAGTTATGCAATTTGCTAAAATGTATGGTCCACCCTATATTTCTTTAATAATATTTTTAAAAATTCATTGCGATAAAGTAAATTTTTTTCATACCACACTGTTGCAAAGAGGATACATGACCCGAGTTCATTGATTCGTGTGACGTTACGATTCGCACAGAACGTTGCAGCGCACATGCGACGACGTTGGGTGTGCAAGATCAGCATTTTGCCGATCACCAATGCGCCAACGACCCGTGAGTTTGTTCGCCTCCCGGTATTGGGTCCTCGGATCATGTTTCGCATTTTCGGCCATTTCCATTTGATTGTTCCATTTTCACCTTTTGTTGTACAGATTTTTTATTTTAGCTACCTAAGCTAGTTTAAGTTATAGCCTGCGGAACTGTCCGTTGCCCCTCCTCACGGCTGCGTTCATAGAGGAAGCGAAACAACAAAACAAAGTAAAAAATACTTATCGCGAAACCCGGCAAATCGAAGAACAGCCCTGAAAGCTAGAGACCTATTAGTCTACTTAGCTGTCTGAGTAAGCTCTTAGATAAAACCGTTAAGGAAAAAATGGATCGTTTCGTGGAAGCCAATAACTTCCTACCAAACTTTCAGTTCGGTTTCCGTAGTGGTTACAGCGCAATCCACCAAGTTTTGCACATTAAAAACCACATTGTAGTGCTCCAAAAAGCCCTACCATCTTTTTCTCCCATTCCTAATCCAAAATCCTATCAAAACCTGAAAAAACCCAAACATTATCCAAAATACGCAATAAACGAATCAAACATTCGTTTATCGCATAACATTTGCCCCCACGGCATAATTAAATCCAGAATCAAAATTAAAATTAAAATTCACAATAAACGAATCCAATATTCGTTTATTGTTCTATATTTGCTCCACAGCATCACCCAAAGCCAAAATTCAGAGATTGTTATCTCTATCCTAAAAATTCCATTGAGTTAAACAAACAAAAACTCAAAAGCAGATACATTCACACATCTGCGTAATGGTTTCGTAAGAATTCAAGAAATTGATTTCTTATCTTGTGTAAACACAACATCTCGTTCGAAATATCCAAAAGATCGAGATTGTTGCACGAAAATGTGTATCTTTGAGATACAATTTTCGATTCCTTTTCCTTTATAAAGGAATGGTTTCGTGATCTCCGGGCCGCAGTATCTAGATCCTCCTGCCACAGAGCAGTTATTTTAAAATAAAATCAATAAAACTAAATCCGAAATAAATAAGACTGCTTTCATTACTTTTGAAATTTTGTGCTGGCACCCAACGTTGGATGATTCTTTATATATATATATATATATATATATATATATATATATATATATATACCAGGACGACTCCAAAGAAATCGGTACAGGAACCAGTACTGAGGTTGCAGGGTATAAGGACACTATCCCCTAGGTTACGTCCCACGAACAATCAGGACGTTGCTCTTCCCTCTGGGTCAGAGGAAGCACGGCAACGAACCCTTGCTGAAGTGTGTTGTTCCAGGAGCAATCAAATAAAGAGATCCAACGTCCTTTTCAGGACAAGAAAACGCGCTTCCTGAGGAACAACCCCCACAACGGCAAAACAAAATTTTGGTGGCAGCGCGTGGGATACCCAAAATCCGCTCACCACAGAAGGAGGATCAGAACAAACAAAATTCTGGTGGCAGCAGTGAATCGGACTGATTCCCAATATCCCCTACCAGTAAAAGTATAGAGCACATAAGGTTACAGAGAACCATCGGCAACAAAATAACAAAAAGCGCTTCAGTGAAAATAATAATAAACAAATTTTGATAAAAACAGCGTGCCCGGGGCTAAACACCGGCAAAGTGACTTAAAATTTTAGAATTTCTAAAAGCGTCGCCTGGGGCTTAGATACCGGCAGAGTGAAAAACAAACCAAATAATAAAAGTGGCAAGCGGAGACGACCACATCCAGCAGCGACGACAGCAGCGGCGACACCGACAGGAAAAAGCTGGTATATCTTTGTGAAGTGGACATTGCCAGCTACGTCAGCAGTACATGGACAAAAGTATCCAGTTTATTTAAGGTAAAAAATTTCATTTTATTAATATACAGTGAAAAATTCAAGGAGACTAAGAGAGCTCTTCATAGTAAAATTAATGTAACTTTTGTGAAATTAACGTAACTTTTGTGAAGCCGATTAAGGTGAAATTTTTAATGTCGGTCTTGTAATAGTGATCAACTCCCTAAAATAAAGTAAATTCATTTTAGTAATCAAAAGGGGATGCCCGGGTCAAAATAATAAACAAACGATTTTTCCTCAACATACATGACTCAAATTTTTTATACAAAGGGAAATATATAATAAAAAGAAAATTTCTGTTTACTTGTATAATAGAGGCAAAATTTAAATACATTTTTTCTTTTAATATATATATAATCATTTATCAAAAATTCTTTCTATACATATACACATTTATTATCCAAAATTGCAACAACTTATTTATCAAGTAGGGGACAAATAAAAACCCCAAAAATAAACTACAAAATTTGATTTTTATTTTTTTATATACCTATTTGAATTTAGCACATATATATACATATATTTTCCTTAAATTATTTCTGCTTTTTGGGGAAGATTTTTACACTCTTTATGTGATAACAATAGCGGACAAATTAAAATTATTAGTCCTTGTCTTTAAGCGCTGTTTAGGACATTCTTAGGTTGAATTTTTTCCTTTGGATTTCTCTTTTGGTATCATTTGCGTCTCATCGGAAAATTCATTCTTGGATCTGTTTCTCTTTTTTGCCCGTGACACTTTAGGCCTTGCTCCCCTCGAACGAAAGGAAAATTGTTTCTCTCATCTTAGGGAAAAATACACTTTACCCAATAGGGTCAAACTAACTAAGTTTGAAGGTACATTAATCTTGTTGTTCTTATCTTTTCTCTTGGCCATCGTACCACGACAAAATGAAAATTGAGTCTCTTTGTTCTCTACCCCTTTTTACCATCATTTGGGAAGGTCTGTTTCATAAATACGTCGTTAGCGAAAAAAATAAACCGGGTACGCGTTCGCAGAGACCTGAGCCCGAGCTCATACAAAATCGCGAGGACGAAACTTCGGAAACGTTACGAACGGAAATACGCGAACAAAGTTCAAGAATGAACTTACCAATAGGATTAAGCGACGTACTGGGATTCGTGCCGGTATTTAACGGCGACCCAAACGAACTTGAGGGTTTCGTCTCTTGTGGAGACATTTTGTTCTCACAAGCACAAGATGACAACCAGAAATCTTTTATTCTAAGGGTGGTCAAAACCAGATTGCAGGGACCGGCGCGTGATTGTATCAGGCATAAAATCATTTCTACCTGGGAAGATCTTGTTTCAGAATTAGAGGGAGAATTTAAAGCTCTCATCTCTAGGTCTGCTGCCCAAAATAACTTAGTGGCAACAAAACAAGATAGCAAGGAGGGTGTGAAAGAATTTTCAAATAGACTCACACATCACCTGCATGAATTGGACAGCGCCACATACGCTAGTTCACCTGAGCCTGCAGTCAGAAGTTATCTTCTGGCTGAGAATCAGAGACTCGCGTTGAATACGTTTGAGGATGGGATACGAAATTCCAGCCTCAGAATCTTGGTGAAGTCTCACAACGCCCCAAATTTAAAAGCAGCCATTAGCTACGCTTTAGAACAATCTCGAAGATTAGGTAACGATAACTCAATGCTAACTTCCAATAACAATTTTAGGAGAAATAACCAACCAATTGTTTGTCAAACATGCAACAAGAGGGGACATACTTCTGCGACTTGCTATCGCAACACTAATTTTCCTAATTTCGTCCCCCAACGCATTAAGACTGAGGCTGAACGTCTCCAATGCACATACTGTCGAAAGTATAATCACACCCAGGCAGAGTGCAGAACCAGGTTAGCTCATATGCGAAACCAGGACCAACCTTCAACGAGTCGAAATCCTTTCAGAACTCAGCCCAATCAATCTCAAAACAGGACAATGACAAACTCGCCCCGCATTGAAAATCGAAATACCCGACAAAATCAAAATATTAACAGGGTATCCAATTCACAACAGGGAAACGAACTCACTCGGGCAGCGAGCAACGGCAATCCTTCTCGAGTACAGACAATCGCCGATATACACCCCACCCCGATGTAAATTTTGAAATGCGCGTATTTTTCTGCCCTGAATTTAAGGAGCCAGTAATACGTGTAAAATTTAATCCATCGGATAAACAATACTCGACTTTCCTTATCGATACAGGCGCCGACATCAGCCTGATCAAATTAGATAATCCTTATATTGAACAATCTGTAGACAATTCAGACCCAGTGACTATATCCACCATTGCTGGGAAAACGGTCAGCACATGCGGAAAGGTATTGGGGGAGTTCGAATTCAGAACTGATAGGCACTCCATACCCTTTAAGCATAATCTATTTGTAGTGGGAAGCAATGTAGACTTCCAACACGATGGCATACTGGGAAGCGATTTCCTCACGAAGCACCAGTGCCACATTAACTTTGAAAAGGGATTCCTTAAATTCGCTGTGAAGAAGAGAACCATGGTAGAACTCGAGCAGCCTTTAGGGAACAAAAATGAGGTCAAGGAAAATATTCAGAATGCCACGCCTTACGAGGTGTCTTCCACGGATAATACAGGCATTCTTGAAAAATTGGATAACACCGTTCGTGAGTCAACATCCGAATCCGTTTGTCTACGGGCCGGATCTGATGCTGTGACAAACACAACGAAACCAACCAGCCTTGAATCTTCCTCTTCCCATTTAAATAAAGTTTGTGGTAACGAAAAGGTTAAGGAAACTGCTGAAAAACTGAGTTCAGGAAAACATGAACCTGAAACTCCAATATCCCCAGTAAATTTAAAACGAAATGCCAAAATCGATTTCATAAAATTGCATTCACGATCTCAACAAATAATGGAGATCCCCTTTAAAGAAAAATCCAGTCAAGAACTGATTATAAAAAAATCCGAGATCATGCCAGGGATATATCTGGGTAATAGTTTGACAACACCACAGGACAACAAAATAAAGGTATTACTAATGAACACATTAGACACCGATCAAGAAGTAAGCACCAACGACATAGAAGTCGAATGGGAAGATCTGGATGACTACAATGTGTTACAGGCGGATGAAACTAAGAACTTTCTAAAAAATAGGCTTGAACGGCTAGAATCACTCCTAGAGTTGCGTCATTGTAACCAGGAGGAAAAGATATCTATCCTAGACATCTGCCGCAGATTTAACGATCTCTTTTACTTAGAGGGCGACCATCTCACACACACTGACGCCATAGAGCATCAGATCATCACGGAAGAAGGAAAGCCCCCACTTTACATAAGACCATATCGCCTCCCAGATAGCTCGAAGCAAGAAATCCACAAACAAGTGAATGAAATGCTTCAGGATGGCGTGGTACAACCAAGTTTCAGTCCTTGGAATTCCCCTCTCTTACTAGTACCCAAGAAGGCCGGACCTGATGGGACAAAACGGTGGAGAGTGGTTGTCGACTTTAGAGCCTTAAATAAAATAACAGTCGGAGATGCATATCCATTGCCCAATATTACGGATATTTTGGACCAGCTAGGAAAAGCTAAATATTTTAGCACTTTAGATCTAGCAAATGGTTTCCACCAAATATGCATGGACAGTAGAGACAAGGCAAAAACAGCGTTTAGCACACCCTTCGGACATTACGAATATAATCGAATGCCCTTCGGACTTAAAAACGCACCCGCCACATTCCAAAGGCTTATGAATAATGTACTCATGGGTCTCCAAGGAATAGAATGTTTCGTCTATGTAGATGATATCGTAATTTACGGATACGATCTGAACGATCACAATTCCCGACTCACCAGAGTTTTCGAGCGATTACAAAGACACAATCTGAAAATACAACCAGAAAAGTGTCACTTCATAAGGAAGGAGCTCACCTACTTAGGGCATGTTATTTCAAAGGAAGGTATAAAACCAGATCCAGAAAAAACTAAAGCGGTGAAAACGTTTCCAACGCCCAAGAAACAAAAGGACGTAAAATCTTTTCTCGGTTTTGTAGGCTACTACAGAAAATTTATCCCAAATTTCGCTGAACTGGCAAAACCTTTAAGCAGATTGCTCAGGAAGAATGTTCCATTTTATTGGGATGCCTTTTGTGACGAGGCATTCACAACTCTAAAAAGAAAGGTTATTACCCCACCAATACTGGCTTATCCAGACTTTAACCGGGAGTTTATAATAACTACGGATGCTAGCAATATTGCGTTACGAGCAGTGCTATCTCAAGGTACAATAGGACAAGATAAACCTATTGCTTTCGCTAGCCGAACTTTAAACGACGCAGAAACTCGATATACAACATCCGAAAAGGAATTACTAGCAATCGTTTTTGCACTAGCCCAGTTCCGACCATACGTTTACGCACGAAAATTTACTATAGTCACTGACCATAGCTCTCTACAGTGGCTTATAGGACGAAAGGATCCTACATCCAGACTTATGCGATGGAGAATTCTACTCGAAGAGTATGAGTACACAATCGTCCATAAAAAAGGAAAGCAAAATGCAAATGCTGATGCTCTCAGCCGTATAACAACGACTACCCCAGTCAATCCCATTAAAAATAATATCCTCGTCACCACACGAAGTAAAGCCAAACTCGAAGAAGATGTGGCTGCACAATCATACAAAGATACTACCAATCTTGTATGGCAAGAACAAACAGGGTCCATCTATACCAAGAAGAAACTTGGACTACGTATCATAATCCTCCCATTGATAGACTCTGCTGAGGAAGAAAACCTGGCAGGAAGAATCCCAAACTTCACCAAGCCAGACGTAGGTAAAATTACGTTTCATGAGCAAGATGGGTTATGCGCCATCACATTGCCATTGCCTTTCAGAAACCTAAGCGACCAGGAAACCGCTAAGAGTTCCCTTATTGATCTGAAGAAGATTTGCGAAGACCGGAATGTCAATTCCATTGGAATTTTAGTCCCCTTCATAGAAAACGAATCAAAAGTAACACTTAATAACTTGCTAAAAGAAACTTTTGCTCACCTCAACGTGACAATGTACGTTTTCTCCAATAAAAAGAAGCTTCTAACAGATCCTAACGAAATACAAAAGTTACTCGCGGAATACCACAACTCACCTTTCGGAGGACACCAAGGAGCCACCCGAACAATCAATAGATTGAAACAAAAATATTACTGGCGCACAATGACCGCTGACGTCGCGGCGTATATTCGAAAATGTGCTTCCTGCCAGATAAACAAAAGTGGAAGGAATCCTAGAATTCCTATGAAGATAACCACAACAAGCTCAAAACCTTTCGAAAGAATTGCTTTAGATATAGTAGGACCATTACCAGTCAGCTATAATGGAAATAAATACCTACTAACGTTTCAAGACGATTTGACAAAGTTTTCAGGAGCTTACGCACTGGCCAGCGCCGAAACCAAGGACGTGGCCAGAATTTTCGTTGAAAATATCGTCTGCCAGCACGGCATACCATCTTCTCTATTAACTGACCGAGGTGCAAATTTTCTCAGCGCACTTTTTAAGGACATTTGTTCCTTACTTAAAATGAGAAAACTAAACACAGCACCCTACCATCCACAAACGAATGGAGCACTAGAACGGAGCCATAGAACTCTGGTGGAATACCTCCGCCACTATGTAAACCAGGATCCTCTCACTTGGGACACCTGGATACCTTACGCAATGTTTGTGTACAATACTACACCCCACAGTAATACAGGCTACACGCCGCATGAATTACTATATGGTTTCCCAGCCGAAATACCCAGTTCTCTCAGACAAAACCCCGAAAGCACTTATAACTACGACCATTACGCAAATGAATTAAAAATGCGATTACAACATGGTTATCGTACAGCTAAGGGAATACTGATAGAGAAAAAACAAAAATCTAAGGCATACTACGACCAAAAAGTAGGCCGTAAGAAATTTAATGTTGGCGACAAGGTTCTATTAAAGAATCACTCAAGACCTAACAAACTAACCTCCCTGTGGAAAGGCCCCTACGAAATTGTAAAGATCCTATCCGAAGAAAATTCAATCCTCAGAATAGGAAAAGGAACCCGAATAGTCCACAACAATAATATAAAACCATTTGTGGATTAGGCAATCACAAATAAGAAACCCAAAATAAATAAAATAAAGGTTGAAGGAAAGTAAATGTATAGATGTATTTATAACCTTACAAAAACAAAAAAAGAAAAATAAATGTATATACGTAAAAAAAAAAAACCTTAGAAAAATCATAAAGTAACACTGTACGAAAATACCACGATAATGTATTTAAAATTTGCCTGGAAAATTTTTCTTTTCAAATACTGTTACACGAATAAATAATCTTGTAAATATTATACAATATTTTAAATAACCGAAATAAACAAACAAAACAAAAAATATATCTATAAAGAAAAATATATATACAACTAATAATGTTAAATTCACCTCTTAACAAATTATTGTTCAAAAACGAAATAGATAGATAGAATAAACAAAGAAAATTTATAAATTCAGGAGATAACAAATAAAATATAACAAGAAATTGAATCTCCACATAACTCATATGTTTCAAAAATAGAAGTTTCAAAACTATACTATAAACAAATATTGACTATCGAAAAATGTATTATACAAATATTTTAATCAACCATCACTAACTTAAATAAATAAACAAACAAACATTTTTGTAATAATAAATAAAACAAAACTTACAATACGAAATAATGTTAAAATAAGAATTTATATAAGTACAAAACATTTTGTAATGAATAAATTCTAATAAAATTTTAGTATAACTCAAAACAAATTTAAAAATGGCTAGAATAAAATTATATAAATAAATAAGGACAATGAAAAGTCCTCAAAAAAAAATGCTCTGTAAATAATATGTAATCAGTATTAATATGTAATACACAAATTGTAATAGTAAGCCTTAATAATCTTACGCAACACTTACATATATATTGTACCACAAATTGGAAAACCTATAATAATACTTTATAAACAAAAACAAAAAAAAAACCTCTTATATAAAAAGAAGAAAAACATATTACTCACAATTGTTACTAAACGTAATGGAAAAAAAAATATAACATAAACACTGTAAATAACACTTTTAATATATGTAATTACAACTTAATCATTGATCACTTTAAATATCAAAACAAAAAAAAAAAATTGTACTGTAAGCTAAGAAAATAAATATTGCATACATAGAACTAAAATGAAAAAAAAATCAGGCATATGTAACGGAATCACGATACTATCATCCTTATTCCCAATCACACCATTTTCCAGAAAATTAATCTCATAAAGATCAATTTTCTTTTTTTTCAAGGAGGGGAGGATGTAGTGCTCCAAAAAGCCCTACCATCTTTTTCTCCCATTCCTAATCCAAAATCCTATCAAAACCTGAAAAAACCCAAACATTATCCAAAATACGCAATAAACGAATCAAACATTCGTTTATCGCATAACATTTGCCCCCACGGCATAATTAAATCCAGAATCAAAATTAAAATTAAAATTCACAATAAACGAATCCAATATTCGTTTATTGTTCTATATTTGCTCCACAGCATCACCCAAAGCCAAAATTCAGAGATTGTTATCTCTATCCTAAAAATTCCATTGAGTTAAACAAACAAAAACTCAAAAGCAGATACATTCACACATCTGCGTAATGGTTTCGTAAGAATTCAAGAAATTGATTTCTTATCTTGTGTAAACACAACATCTCGTTCGAAATATCCAAAAGATCGAGATTGTTGCACGAAAATGTGTATCTTTGAGATACAATTTTCGATTCCTTTTCCTTTATAAAGGAATGGTTTCGTGATCTCCGGGCCGCAGTATCTAGATCCTCCTGCCACAGAGCAGTTATTTTAAAATAAAATCAATAAAACTAAATCCGAAATAAATAAGACTGCTTTCATTACTTTTGAAATTTTGTGCTGGCACCCAACGTTGGATGATTCTTTATATATATATATATATATATATATATATATATATATATATATATATATATATATACCAGGACGACTCCAAAGAAATCGGTACAGGAACCAGTACTGAGGTTGCAGGGTATAAGGACACTATCCCCTAGGTTACGTCCCACGAACAATCAGGACGTTGCTCTTCCCTCTGGGTCAGAGGAAGCACGGCAACGAACCCTTGCTGAAGTGTGTTGTTCCAGGAGCAATCAAATAAAGAGATCCAACGTCCTTTTCAGGACAAGAAAACGCGCTTCCTGAGGAACAACCCCCACAACGGCAAAACAACATAGGTAGTAAATTCATCGATAAGGATTCAACGGGACTGGTTCTCCTAGACATCGAAAAAGCTTTTTATACGGTTTGGCACGATGCCTTGATTTATAAGCTACTAAAACTTAAGCTGACAATACCGCTTATCAAAATTATCCAGGGCTTTCTTCGTTCTAGAAAATATGTTGTGAGTATAGGAACCGACGAATCTTCTACTCACCAAATCCACTATGGTGTACCGCAAGGCTCGGTCCTTGGCCCCATATTATTCACATTGTTTGTCGCAGATTTACCATGTCTAGGTGAAAACATTCAGGTAGCGATGTTTGCCGATGATACGGCCATTTTCTCTTCGGGTGCCTTATTCACTAACGTCTACAACACTTTGCAAGCAGCTCTTGACAAACTAGCAGTATATTACAGGAAATTGAAAATAAAAATAAATGGTAATAAAACACAAGCTGTCTGGTTTTCGAGATGTAGGAAACTCTGCTACCTACCAAATGGCACTAAACTCAGTATGTGTGCAGTTGATATTGAATGGTCTGAAGACTTTGGATATCTAAGTATTATTCTAAATAAAAAACTTATCTTCCAAAAACACATCACTACCACAATTGACAAAATAAATAAAATCGTAAGAGTTCTGTATCCATTAGTGTGTAGAAAGTCAAAGCTTAGCCCCGAAAATAAAATTATAATTTTTAAAACCATTTTTCAAGCTATACTCTTGTACGGCGCTCCTCTATGGTGTAATTGTGCTCGCACACACAAAATAAAATTGCAAAGGTGTCAAAATAAAATATTGAAAATGTTGCTGAATTTGCCATGGCGTTATTCGACACATGAACTTCATGAAAATGCTAACGTTGAACTGGTAGAATTTTTTATTGACAAAATCAATCGAAACTTCTTCGTCAATTGTTCTTTTTCTGACAATGTTCTCGTTCCCCGTCTTGCGGTATACTAAATCAGTACATATGTTCTCTGTCTATGAAAATTATATCGGGGTCATTATTACATTAAATAACCGGAAACCTGTGCAATATTAGTCTTACGATTCAAATAAGGGTTTTTTCTTGTAGTTTTCCTTTAATCATTTATTATTTATTATTCATTAAAATGGAGGAAACTCAATAACCACGAATTGGAAGAGCTATATCGTAAACCCACAATACTGAGAGTAATCAAGTCGCGAAGATTAAGATGGGCCGGACACGTGGCGCGAATGGGGAACGATAGGACCGTGCATAGAATTCTTGACGGTAGACCAACGGGAAAGAGACCGGTAGGACGACCGCGACGGAGATGGGAGGACAATGTTAGGTTTGACCTTGAGGAGATCGGATCGAATGGTCAAGCGTGGAAGGAGAGTGCCCAGGACAGGGAACGATGGCGAAGCCTAGTCGGTGAGGTCATGAACTCCCGGGTTCCTACAGGCCGATAAATAATAATAATAATTCATTAAAATTGCGCTATTTTCATTATATAGATTTAAGATTATAGTTGTAAAGGAATTGCTGTCCTAAAACTCTAAAAGTTGTAAAATCTTAAACTGTAAATGTAAAAACAACTACTTTTGAGACAAATCGTACTAAATGAATATTATTTATTTACTTTCTTTCATGCTATACTAGGAATCTTCCTATCCTCAACCATCACATTTAAGCTCCCAGACTAAGTGTTCTCAATGGAATGATGTCAATCCAATCTACCGCTATTTGCATTTTTAGAGTTAATGTTTGTTAAATGCAATGTTTTATTTATTCATCTTTCTTTTCAAAATACTGTTAATTGGATTTTCCATTCTCGATGAACCGTCTCATAGTTCATAAATGAATTATAACAATCTGTAGATTCAAACTCAATGCATCGTGATTTTATTTTTTTTAGCCTAGTATTTTCCCTCTCACATTTACTATCAACGTTACAAATTCTACTAATCTACACGACACACGAACAACAACGCAATTCTTTTGAGACTTTATCAAAGTAACTTACATTCCATGATTTATAACAAATCTCACGCAGTCTCCTATCAAACATAATGCGTAAACTGCAACCTAAAGCCCGACAAGGGAGACCACTAGCGGCACAGGTGTAGCCCAGATAAGATACGACCTAACAACACAAATGTGCCTCAACAGTGATTTATACTTCTACGCGTTTGGTATTTACCACTTCTTGAAGTCGTTCGTGGCGAGATAAGGTGATGGTAGAAAGGTCACCTAAAATCTCCATGTCAACATCAGCGTTAGGCTCAAGTTGAAGTAATTCACCAAGTGGGAAGGGAAATGTAGATGTAAAACGATTTGACGGAGGCTGAGAGCGATGGAATAGTTTTGTAAGCGCCGGGTGGTAATTCTAGTCGTAGAATTCCATATGACTTGTAAGCCGACTGACTACAAGTGCTACTGCTTCTACTTATGCTATTCGCGGTACCACAACTGGATTAAATGTTGCTTTTGTAGATCGTTGATGAATGATGTAATCTTGTTGTCACACTTATCGCCAATCTAATGAATTTTCTCTAGATTGATGGCACGAAACCGGATATGAACGTTTATTTAAAAGAATTACTTAAATTATTGGTTCAACGTAAGGAATTATGATATACCGGTTTCTGTTTCCTCAAAGACTGGTATACGCTATAGTCTAAGTGTAATTCTAGATCCCCGGTGAGATAGCACACGTCACGGTCTATATTCCAACATATGATCGGGACAACGTTTTTATCCTTGACGGATGACCTGGATTAAGGTTGGGAAAATGGGATGGCGGTACCGTCTGAGATAAGGATTTCCCGATGATACTAGTTGACATTTGGATTTCGGTGTAACGGTAGTTATTCATAGAGAACAAAATACAATTTTTTTAGTAAGAAAATTGTAAACTCGTATTTTCAACATTCAAGTGGTAACGGCATTTTGAAATATCACAGGACTCAATTTTTCTAATGCGAATGTAATGACTGTTTACCACATCTACACACAGCGATGTCCCATATTTAATCGTCAATCTAGACTCGGAATGACTCGTCAACTGGCACGATATTTCGATTTAAATATGAAGCCATTCTCTGCACCTTCATTAAAGGCCAACATGGTTATTACTTAGATGAACATGGTTTTAAGAAACATTGTTAAATTTCTCTGATATTGTCTGCAATCACAAAAGTTTTGTGGGGGTTGGTGTTTGACTGCCGACGTACGGCACTACCATCCACCGACAGAAATCCTGGGAAGGGCAAATAGTTGCGGGTAATAGCACCGGTAATGGTAAGCTCGTTCGCACTTTGTGTCTTTCTCTATTTTTCTTTTTTCATTCGGAACTCACAGCCAAGGAACAGTCACCACTGAGTCAGTCTAGATCGTTTGCATGTAATTTAAAGGTCCGATTAATTGGGTCATACCTTGTAGTTATTCACCGGTAGCCGCCCGCTAGAAGATCGCACTTCGGGCACGTTGCGAGCACTTCAAGATCTGATGCGGAACCGTCATCCGCGAGGAGGAGACACCACAAGGTAAAAGACGAATGAAAAGCACTGAATCATTTCCACGTTAATATTCTTTACAACTTCAATATTTTATACAGTACGAAATATTGCGCCATTACCGCAATTTGCAAGTCAGTAGCACTTAGGCATATGGGGTACAAAGAGTAGTTTTATACACAAGCCTCCGCATAGGAAGTTATCGATCTCCGCTGATTTCCGACTTTATTTTATCCACTGAGTTACGAGGCTGCCGCGACGTATTATATTGTTCATTAAGTATTCTGTGGTCGCGATAATTTATTTTATAACTACTGCTCGCGTGTACGCTACCGAGGTTGAATTCGTTCTTTTTATTCTCTTCCTGGATTTCCTGGGCGATTCGGTGTGTGCGTGCTCCGCAGCGTACCAAACTCGACTGACTCATTAAAGGCAAGAAAAAGTTCATCGCGTCGTGGCAGTGGAGTCATAGCTATAGCTAAATAAGTTCACTGCTACTTACTGGGTACTCGAAAAGGGTTGCTATGCTGGCATAGGGAATTTAGTTCCAGAGAATCACTGCCGTACAGGCTGAGTTAAATTCCTCTGTCGCTATGTATATGGGGAAATTGGTTTGGAAACACGACCAAGTATGGGCATGAGTTGTCGGTTAGACAGAGGAATATGGGTCTTGGTCATTGCGATGGTTGTTTCGCGGAAATGCCACGCATCGTGCTGGTGACTTACCAGTAAGGAGAATTGGCATTGGGTAGGATGGGAGCCGAAATGATTTTCGGGGAAACTAAATGTTGCTTGGTTACAAGCGAGAAAATAGTTTAAGCAGTAAGTGAGCTGGAATGATTTTCGGGGGAAATTAGAACTGCTTGGTTGCAAGCAAGGAATATAATTTAAATAGGAAATTAACCGAAGTGGTTTTTGGGAAAAATTATATGCGGTTTGATGTAGTTGGGGGAGATGATTAGTATTCCGTTGTAAATTTGAATATGCATTTTATTGCACCTTGGGAAATGGATTGTTGGTAAGTTTGGGGATGTATGCAATTGCAGATTTGGGGACGGATGCTGTTGCATATTGGGAGGTGTGTGCTATTGCCGGTTTGGGTTATGGTGACGCGCTGTTAGCCGTCAAAATTGGTAGGAATTGTGGGTTGGTTCTCCTTGTGATGTAGAGAAGCCCCCCCCCCCCCCCCCCGCCCAGTTTCTTAATTATAGAAATACGGAGCTACTAACTGCGAGGCTTGGGGGAATTTCTTCGCGTGCTTTCCGTGGTTAGGAGATTGCTTAAGAAACGCCCAGTCAAGGACTGAAGTAATTCTTCCCGGTGTGGACTTTCATTTTCCACATTGTATTAAATGAAATTCACCCGATAAACCATGGCTTGGTATGAAATGGTAATAGCAGCCAAAACCACTGCGTGTAAACAATAGCACCCTATTGCAATGGAGATCAATCGAACAAATTTTGTCAAAGTCGGAAATACCCGGGCCTAAATGATTAAGGTCCCGAAGAAGGTTTTTAGCGGATTTTGTCTTTTGATCGAAAGTGTTCCGGCGAACACTGTCCACAAATCGCACACGGAGCGTAAGCACCACAAATAAAACAAGGAGTTGGGTCTCTTTAAGCCTTGCCTTTCTTCTTTATTATTCTTTTCTCTTTCGTTATCACTTAATCGTATAGGACACTACTTTGATATTTTGTTGTCACTTAATCGCTTAGGACACAGTTTTCATCGGACGAGAGCTGATGCTTTCAGCGTGGTATGGTCGTTGACTACGCCTTCCCTTCTGTTTCGCCAATTGGGAACGCAACTCCGTTGTTACTGATGGTTCACCAACTGGGAAACAGCAAAAGGTTGATTCTGCGTCTCGATCCTTTCATCGACGAGACAACAAAAATGACCGCCGCATTGGGCACAAAAGAAATACATTTTGTAACACATTACATTAATTTAACTTTATTACGAATTTTAATGTCACATGAAAAACGATTTCAAAACACATTGAGTAAACGATTAGAGTCTCTCGTCGTTAAAAACTGTCTAGCACCAACCGCCATCTCCAAACGTTATCAAAACAACAGGTACTGAAAGCACCGTATACAAAAAGGTCAAAAACTGTGTGAGCACCGTACAGTAGTAAAACAAGCACTGTAAACAGTAACATGGAAACGTCACACGAATAGACAATTTTGCTTTTGTCTATTCAGCAATAGGTGGCGTTCCGTGTGGTATGTTTTTTCGGAATAGTATAATGTGATATATGTTGCGGAACTGCAACATCTTCCCGGGCCGAGACGATGGACCCAGTAGTAGTCCTCCTTAGTTGGCGTCACCACCTGGTGTCAGCGCCGTGGGAAGTGGCGGTTGGTATTTGGTTGAGCTCAGAGCCCTTAATGCTCGTATTGCTCATACACCGGTACGTTAAAACGGTTGGGTGGCAAAATTAATTATATTGTTATATTATATATGGAGTCTAGTAGTTGATTAAGTTATAGAGTATACTTGGTTATGGGGCCGTAGTATTATTTATAGTATCAGTGTGTGTGTGGGGGGGGGGGGGGGGGGTCGTTGTTTATTGTTGATAGTCTCCGACATGTTGTGGAGAAGTGCCTGGCAGGCGATATTTGCCGCATCAGCTGCGGCAGCGATGTGATTTGTGTTTAATGTTAAATGTTCGTCAGATCGTAAATCCGTACGTAGAATTATATGTGTTGGACGTAGTCCCATGTCGGATCGTAAATCCATATGTAGAATTTAAATAGTTTGGACGTAGTCCTATGTTGGATCGTGGATCCATGAATGGTCATTGACCGATGTGTTCGTCAATATGTTGAATTGTTTGTTTTGTCCTTGGTTGGAAATGCCATTTAGTTGTTGTAATCTAGGTGCACTAAATGGAGCTGTTGATTCAGTCCAAAGACCGCTTAGTTGGGTTAAAGTCGGCCGTGCACTGTCGTGTTTTCATCATCATCTAAATATGGCCAGCCTGTGCCGATATCAGAAGTACTAGAGTTGCCGCCAACTGCATATGATCATCTGCGTTTTGAATCGAGGTGGTTGCTGTGCCTGATGCTGTTGCAGTTGGGGTTTTGTCCCATCTACGCCGCTAAACCAATGCTCGGCGTTGGACGAATTTTTTTATTGGAGCTGAGATTGACGCTGGCCACACTGTCTGGCGGAGTATTCGATCCACTGGTTGAGTGATTGTGTTGATATGTTCCTTGAATTGCGCGAATTCGCTGAACTTCCCATAAGATCAGAAGGGATTGTATTGTTCCCTTGATGGTAATTCGTGGGAATCGATTCTCCGATATTGTGGATGCTCTGGCATTTGAACTGTAGTTACCGTCAGCCGATTCACTTTTCCGACGTTGAAGTCGCTGAGCGTAACTCTTATTTGCTGAATCTGGACTGCGGTCATAATGTGCAGTCATTGTCTAGGAACCACCATCATCCTCATACGAATTGTCATCATAAGGTCTATGCTGCTGCTGCAATAGTTGTTGTGGGTGCTGTGACCGCATATGATTTCTTTTTGGAACAGCATAGTTGATAGTCTCCGACATATTGTGGAGACGTGCCTGAAAGGCGACATTTGCCGCATCAGCTGAGGAAACGATGTGATTTGTTGTCGTCAATATGTTGAAGGTGATGGGTTGTAATTCCACCATCTTCTCAGTATGTCCAGCCTGTGCCGCTGCCAGAAATGTTAGGTATCCCGCCGACCGCATAGAATCATCTGCGACTCGAATCCAATTTGATTGCTCTGGCTGATGCTGCTGCAGTTGGGGATATGTCCTATCTACGCCACTAAACCAATGCTCGGCGTTGGGCGAGTTTCTTGATGGGAACTGAACCCTCTGTCGGCAGCGTTGCCGTTGGTCGTATTTGATGAACTGGTTGAATGATGGTGCTGAACATGGTGGCTTTCTTTTTGGAATATTGTGGTTGAGTCCATGCGGCCTATTTTGTTGAATTAGAACTGACACTTGATTGAGCCAGAGAGGTTGCGCATCCAAGTTGCTATGTAGAAGACTACTCTGCTGATCAATGGAAGCCTGCGTTTAATTGTGTCGCAGGATAAAATAGTCCCAATGCTAGGCGCCTTTCTTCCTTGGCTGGTGGCTGGACCCTGTGTACACTGTTCGCCCTCCGTTGGCCGGATTTCTTTCCTGTTCTTCTCCTTCTTTATTCCCTTATCTTGGCACCGAAAGCCTATCTTAGACACCGACTCCGTTGGAGTGGTGCCCCAGTGGCAGCTACGTGCAATGGGCGGTGTTGATAGGGTGCCCCCAGAGCATTTCGTCCAGGCGGCGAAAGCGAAGAACCCCAGTCACTTAACAACGATGTGCCTGGGTGACGAGAAGCGAAAAAATCCTGGATGTGTAAAGGATGCGCCCAGATTTCGAGAAGCGGTGCCCAGGAACGGATGTGTATGATGCGGTGAAATCGCAATTCTCAGAGTTCTTGGAATTATTCAACTCCAATTCGATTTTTGGGTTGACATTGCAAGTATAGGACCGGATGTGCCCTTGTTGACAAAACTTTTCTTGGTACTGACCCCTTAGATTTGAATGAATTGTCCTCTTGACTTTTTTGCCCGATGGGCCATCGTCCTCTTCTTGAGGTTCTTTTAATGTACGCGGGCCGCATTTAAGTGCTAGCGTGGGTCGTTCCAAGTACCTGCAACTTCATTAAAAGAGGAGCCGAATGATGTCCTCAATCCAAACCCTGGAATTGATCGAATATTTCTTGATGTACCTGCAGTGAATTCTGTAAAATTAAGCCAAATGAAACAACCTTGGATGTCGAACAGTGGACTGTACTTTGTATTTGATTAATTGAGTATTAATTAAATTGTTGGTTAACTGTGTTATTTAAATTGCTAAATAATAGTAATTTGTGGACTGTAATTTGTATTTGGAATAATTACTAGCTTTTCGTTTATTGATGATGACTTGTTCGACTTGTATGTTAAAGTTAAAATATAAGTTGGATCGTAAATCCATCTATATCATCGATGACTTCTTGGACGTAGTCCTCTTTTGGATCGTGAATCCCTCTATGTCATCGATGAACCTTTGAACGTAGTCATACGCGTTCCACTCGAATGAAACGAAAAAAAATGTTGTTTTATTTATATTGGAAGTTTATAATGTTGGTAAAAATAGGAAATATCTATTAAATTATTCTATTCACGGTCGATTGCAATAGAAAAATTATTAAAATAAAGCAGACATTAGTTTCTTCTCACAAGAGTGATGAACCACCTAATCAGTACGGGCTCGGATATGTCCCGGCCGATTGAACTCAAGAAATATATATGTGGTAAGCATATTCCACTTGACCACGGTGTCTTCGTTTTTCAGAAGCACATCTGCCAGAGTTCCAATCTTATGAAGTGCTCCATCACTTTGTTTATTATCAACGCTTGGTGATGTAATACTTGCATCCGATTCCCATTGTTGTTGTCAGGTTCCGAAAGCTATTCATTTCGTATCGGCGTCTATGGCTTCATCGTACTTTCCTGTATTGATTCGGCCATATGCTTTGCTGTAATTTGGATTGTAGAATAATGCAGTGTTGCAGTCTTTAATCGCACGATCATTTTCTGTTACACGGATATAAACTGCAGCTAGAATACAGTAGAATATTGGGTTTTCCGGATCGAAACTAATTGCCCGGTTGTTTTGGACTACTGCTTCTTGATATTTGCATTCCTTCATCAGGCGGTTGCCTTTATTCTTAATCTGTTCGGCTGTTTCAAGGGATTGTAGATTGCGTTCGATAAACATCGACTGGAACATTTCGAATAGATCTAACCTTTGTGGTTCCGCTTGTGAGGTTGTGCCTGCACTGTTAGACGTAGTTTCTTCGCTATCGAGATCCTGATCATCGCTCAGATTAAACGCTGCTTGCAAACATTGTATAACAACATCCAGACTTTCGACGACGTCAGTGTCCAGCGATTAGCCCCCACTCAGTTGTTTTCCATAGTCAATGAAGGATTTAACGAACTGCTTGTGGACTTGATCACACATTTTCGAAATCTATCAACCGTAAACACTGAATTGCCGTTATTGGTCTCAAATCAATGTCGACACTGAATTCAATTATAAACTCGAAGAGTCCTGAACAAATATGTCTTCTTTGTATACAACCGACAATCATTATCCGGCGACAGACAATGTCGACGAAATTCATTTATTTTCACGCACACCACACAACACTTTTTCAAGTTAAGATCGATGGATCTCTTAATTAAATTATATTAAATTATAAAATTAATTGCCACCTACCTGGTTACTGGAGATAGTTCCCCCGTTGCGACTTGTAAACGTATTCCCATTTCCTGTTCGTTGTTTGTCTCGGGCGTGATCCGATGGGCGTAATCCAGTTGTTGGCGCTTGGATTCTTGCGCCGACTTCTTGCTCGGATGTTATACATCCGGCTCGAAGGACCATAATGTTTCGCCAATTGGGAACGCAACTCCGTTGTTGCTGATGGTTCACCAACTGGGAAACAGCAAAAGGTTGATTCTGCGTCTCGATCCTTTCATCGACGAGACAACAAAAAGGACCGCCGCATTGGGCACAAAAGAAATACATTTTGTAACACATTACATTAATTTAACTTTATTACGAATTATAATGACACATGAAAAACGATTTAAAAACACGTTGAGTAAACGATTAGATCATCTCCAAACGTTATCAAAACAACAGGTGCTGAAAGCACCGTATAGAAAAAGGTCAAAAACTGTGTGAGCACCGTACAGTAGTAAAACAAGCAATGTAAACGGTAACATGGAAACGTCACACGAATAGACAATTTTCCTTTTGTCTATTCAGCAATAGGTGGCGTTCCGTGTGGTATGTTTTTTCGGAATGGTATAATGTGATATATGTTGCGGTACTGCAACAGCTTCCCATTCCTCATTTCCCTTTTCATATTTATTTCCATTTTTCATTTAGATTCCTTTTCGTTTTAAACTTTCTTTATGTTAACATTTTTGTTAATATGTTTGTTATTAATTTTTTTTTGTAAACTTTTTACCTTATATTATTTAATAAAAAAAAAAAAAAAACAAAATATAGAGAGAGAACTTCTTCTTCTAAAATATTCGGGTAATAGGAAATATATAAAAAAATAAAATATATAAAAATATTGTTGTACGCCGAAAAGGATTACACAAAATTGTATCGTATAATTTAGAGTACTCTTATAGAGCCAGTAAATTATTTTAAGAATAATAACAGAGTGTAAAATTGGATTGGCGCAAGACTAATGACCTTGCCCGGAAAAAACAAATCATTATGGAAAATTTAATAAGCCTCAGGACTTGCTAAATAAGGCCAAGAGCGGTTCCCGGTTGTAGTGCCGATGATGATGATGATGATGATGGTGTAAAATAGGATTTAGCATTTTAGTCCCAAGTCAACATTTGTTAAACTATTGTACAATAAATGCGTTATTCAACGACAAAAACAACAACACAGTTTTTATATTTTGTTCTTTAGCACAATATTTCAATTAATTGCGAAACTAAACTTGCTAATATATTCACGAAGATAAGAACAGCTTTTAAAGGTTGTGAGGACTTGTATTTCTGCTGCACGGTGCTTTAGTGTGCGTTGAACGTCTAGTAAATACGCTTCTTTATCGTTTTATCGCGCTGCGCGGACCGACCTCCTCGTAGGGTTCTCTGTGTCGACTGAGTCATTTTTGTCTGGGGATGATTCTACTCACCCCATAGTTCTCTTTTCCCTTTCGTTTTCTTTGTCCTGGTGATTCCCTCTCAATCGAGAATCTCACCACCAGGGAAGATCGCATTCACACATACAGACGCGGAGGTTGCCGTCTGTGGGATCGTCAAAATGTTCACACTTCTGTTGCGTTGCTTATGCAAACATTCGGGTGTGTTGTTTATTCTTAGCAATCCTGGGATCGTGGTAATCATCGTATTTGCTTTGCCCTATGGGAACAGCGTTTTCGTTCATTGCTGTTTCTCTGCAATTGCCTTTGTTTAGGCGAAGTGCATTGCGGCAGGGACAAAGGTTTTGTCGACGGATTGGTCACATCTGGCGCAGCTGTGCGAACCGTTTGCGTATATCCAGTTGATGGATCGACACACAATTTCTATGCTGGGTTATGCCCTTCGATCGCCGTGCAGGCGTAGGAAAATTGTTCGGAACTTGGGGAACCACGTAACCACAGATCTATGGATACGTGGGGTTGTTGACACCAGTATGGATGTCACCTTTGGTCAAGTGAAGAGGTGGACTTTGGGGACACGAGTCTGTGGGCGTGTGAAGTTTGGTTATAGGTGAGTATGTTCCTTGGTGGAACGAAGACATCTCAGCCTATGGTGATTTGTGCGGTTCGTGGCACTGTGGCGTTTCTAACAGATACACACACAATACACAAGCAAATAGTGAAGAACACCGAACGAGAATCGAATAAGAAAATGTATCAGAGCCGTATACCATAGCGATAACATAACAATTCCACATCAGTTGAATGCACTTGAGTTTAGAAGTCGAATTCGTACACGCGGCCAGTAGCCCGATGCTTCAATGCTTCGCTTTTCATCCGTTTAATTGTATGCTCAAATCACCGTCTTCACTATCCTTGCTTAAGGCAACAATGCGACGTGATCTGTATACAACACACAATCCTCCATATGTAAACAGAACTTTACCACTACAATCACGACTCCCGGCACCGGCACACTCGCCTGCTAGCGCTATAGGCTCCCAGATTCTTTAGAATTGGTTGAGTTCGAATATTCTGGAGCGTAGTTTACTTGAATGTGGGCTAAAAACATAATCAGCGCCCAATTGAAAACTTATTTATAGTAGTTTAATAGTTTCCATGAGGTTAATGACGGGAAACGGCATTTTATCATAATATAATTACTGTTCATATTGCACACATAATATTTATTCAATACCCTCGTTAATTGTCCACCTATGACACATTCTCACTTATCAAGCTGCACGCTATCCTATTTGCGTTTTTGCCTCGTATTCAAAAACAGGGACTGCACCTGGCATGAGGCATTTACACATACTATCGTATTGCGAATGCATTTTTTGCTCCATATCCGAGAACAGGTGTCACGCCTGCTGTAACACACTGCCGACCCCTTCAATGACAATTGGCGCACCATTTAACGGAGCTTCCGTCAAGGTGCTGAGGTTTGCGAAAAAAACCGACATAGCTACGAAAGGCAAATCGATTAGACGGTACGAATGGCTTGAACATGATCCATTGTACTTTAATCGGTTCAGTCAAATGCGACAATCAATTAAGAAATACAAATCCTTAAGCCAAAGCCACTGCACTTAAAATAGATCAATCAAATGGCGATAACAATTAGCCAATGCAGATGGCTCGTGCTAGGCAATTGGACTCAATATGGGTCATATGTTCTAGGTCGAAGTCCAAGCGGAATGGGATGCATCGGCTGCGTTTCTGTGCCCATAATTTGGCTATATAATGAGTGGGTGCAACGGAATAAAAGAGAGAGCTAATCGAACGTAGTAAAGGGTCGCAACCCTACGTAAGTACAGAGGGCAATTTACTCTGAGCAAATAATTGAAAGTTAGTCGATCACGATATAAGGCTGCAGACTTGGAAAGGTACAGCGGGCCTTTTACTCTGATCAGATTAAATTTAGCCTAGTAGCCAAATTGGGCCTTTACTCCTAAGTAAAAAACACTACTAAGTAAAGAAACAGCAGTAAAAGTAAAGAAAGAACCAAAACCTTAAACTTATATGAGAGTACTCCCCGAATTTAAGCATATTAATTAGGGGAGGAAAATAAACTAACAAGGATTTTCTGAGTAGCGGCGAACGAAAAGAAATCAGTTCAGCACTAAGTCATTTAGTCTTTATGGCAAATATGAGATGCAGTGTATGGTATATCTATAATCTTATATGAGAAATTAACGATTTAAGTCCTTCTTAAATGAGGCCATTTACCCATAGAGGGTGCCAGGCCCGTATAACGTTAATAATTATAAGAATCTCAGCGTTTAACTCCGCACCTGGGACCAGTAAAAGCAGCGGGGGACCGTCCACACCCCATCAGGCAATATTAAACCAGATTACATTACATTATTTTTGCTCCTCGATAGTATAGTGGTTAGTATACCCGCCTGTCACGCGGGAGACCGGGGTTCGATTCCCCGTCGGGGAGCCTCTGGCACAAGACTAATGACCTTGCCCGGAAAAAACAAATCATTATGGAAAATTTAACAAGCCTCAGGGCTTGCTAAAAAAGGCCAGGACCAGTTTCCGGTTGTAGTGCCAATGATGATGATGATGACATTACAATTGGCGCAACCGGTAGGATACTGCCGGTGCCAAATAGATACCGATAAAATATTTATGATGACTTCGGGATACGATATTGATATTATAATCCAATCACGATTTTTTAATTTAAAAACTTTAGTTCTAAAAAGTCCGTCTTGATAAGATTTGTCCGGCCATTCTTGAATTCGTACTCCTAATATGATCACTGTACCACAATTTCCACATTATTCAGATCATTTGTATGTGATCCAAAATCGAAAAAGGGTTCTTCAAATAACAATTTACTATGGTAACTTGCCCAATGCACAAACATATTAAATTTAAATTGCATCTGAAAGACGTTCAATGACCTTCGGAACATCGTGTTCAACTATTTTCCACCTTTCTATTAAAATCTTCCACCAGCTTCCCATTAATTTGACATTTCTGTTCGAATAATGTACATGACCAATGATTGTCAAAAAGTATTTCTGGTGTATTGTCAGCCACTTTCTAGCATGTGCTATTTCATCCTTCTCCTTTGTACCCCATGACTATTGCCGCGGAATGTCGAAGTAGATAGTTGTGTACCAATATTACATAATCCCTTCCCAACAGCCCCTTTTATGTCGACATTCTCACGGAGCTTTTTAATTAAATCACTTCGGTTTTTGTTAACTTGCCACTACACTGCTCGGCCTTATCCTGTAACGAGTGCCACCCAGGGCATCTGAAAGGCAATCGCCCCAAGTCCGAACAGAAACCTGTAAGAGCCCACATTTTAAAGGCGGCTAATAAATCATGGTCTTCCTGTCGCCATATGACAATCAACTGCTACCTGACGGACAATTACTTGCCACCAAATCCTGCTGTGTTTGCAGTAAAAAGGGGACTTTTGTTCGACTGGGAGATCCATATCTACATCCCTAGCCGCAGGTATGCTCCACGGCCATCTGGCGTGGACTACTTTCTAATAATACGCGTCGCACAGCTTACAGCTTAAGTGGCACAAAGCTTGGCTGGGCGGATAGATGGCTAGTTGGTCACCTTATGGGGCAACCGGACCGACTTATTTGACGACTTGTCAATACCGATTTCGGCGTGAATTTAAACGCATTTGGACATTGGGAGCACATTACGCTGTCGCATTGAGATACATTACTGTTCGACAGTCTGCATCCGTGCAGTGACGCGCTTTTTGCGTGCATGCTCTCGCATCTGGACATAACAGCAGGTGATTTTAGGATTTCTGTACCTTGATGAAAAATGGTGATTTAGGAATCATCATGCAGCTGACTGTTGCGGAAATGGTTTCCATTTTTGAAATTGATCTGAACCTAATGCATAAGCTGGGGGATTAAAAACCATGGTTTGTACGGTGGTGAATGTAATCAACCCTAACAACTGCAGCAATGACAGTGGGATGTGTAACAAACTGCCAAGGCGCAAATTTTATTATTGCATTACAAAGGACAAGCTGCAGTGCGTGGCCTTTGGTTAACCATAAAGTAGTTTTGCTAACTTTCACTATTTATAGTTGGACGTGTGGACAGAAGGAGGAACAGTTGCGACAGTACATTGCCTCCAACTGGAATTAAATAATTGGATCTTGTACGCAACATTGCTGCAATAGTCAATGGCGACTTTGTATGAGAAAAAGATAAAAAACAAACATCTTTTGTATATTTCTGATAAATGAATTAATTGTTAGTACAATTGCAACATAAGAGGGATCTGAAACCGTGTGGAAATGTTATGAATTTTATTAAAATGCATATTAACTATATTCTTTAACGCTGGTTTCCATTGCGCATTTCAACCGAATTCAAACTGTGGAACTTAGGTTTAAAATTGTTAGATATGATGTGTAAATAACACCAAGCAGCAACGAGTTTTCTCTTCTATTGCTGTGTCAATAAAAAACAAAATTAAGTCATCAATTATATACATACACGTGGCACACGTGTTAACTGGTTAAATAAAGTACAGATACTGTCAGCAAAAAATTAATCACTTTTAAGACAACAATCAACAACCAACGATCTGATTACATCGAGCAAAAGCATAACAATTGATAGCGCTCCCATGAAAACATAATTGAGTGACGTTTGTTGACATTAAGCTCCAGACAATTCTTAATTTAATTTTTTTTTCTTCTGACAACTATCACTATTTATTGGTCTTTGGAACCCAGCAGATCATGACTTCACTGACTCGGCTGCGCCATCGCTCTCTGTGTTGTGCACTCCCCTTCAATGCTTGATCATCCGATCCGATCTCCTCAAGGTCAGACTTAACATTGTCCTCCCATCTCCGTCGCGGTCATCTTACCGGTCTCTTTCCCGTTGGTCTTCCGTCAATAATTCTACGCACGGTCCTATCGTCGCCCATTCTCGCCACATGTCCGGCCCATCTTAATCTTCGCGACCTGACTACTCTCACATTTCTAGGTATTCTTATATTCTTCCGACACCACAATGAAAAGTTGTCAAGGTCAATCTGAATGAATGAAAGAATCAAGCGGAGAACAAATGGTTTTGAAGAATTTGATATGGTCGGCGTAAAGCTAGATAAAGGAATGCTTGATATCACATCGCTGTCGTTTATTGTTAATATAAACAAAAGGGGACCCAAATGACTGCCCTGGCGGGACATCGGAGGTAGCTCTAAAAGAATTTGAGAGAACGGATCTGAAACGCGTTGAGGTATGACGAAATCTACCGTTTTAATACGGGTTCGAAGCCCAAGGTGGATAATTTGAAAAGTAAACATATTTTATCGAAAGTTTTACTAAAAATCCGTAGTGACTACGTCGACCTCGTTGCCGTCTCTAGTGGTAGGAGTGTTTGGGAAGTAAATTCGACTATGTTAGTGGTGGTAGACCTCCCACCAAGAAAGCCATGTTGCTTGGATGAAGTTAGGGATTTGCAGTGGAAGCATAACCGTTGGGGATGTGAAACAGTTTGGCGAAGGGACGATTGTTTGAGATATCGTTGTTACGCACAAAACCCTCAAGCCCTTAATACCTACTTCTTTGGAGCTAGTCTCCACCATTAATCGCGCATACGTTAAATATCACGATATCAATTCAATATCAAACAAATTGAACTACACGCTCAATTTGCTCATATTAAATTTAATTTAAACCCAAAACGTAATAAACGAACCAAACAATGTCCAACACGCAAAATCCCCTGGATCCAAATCTGCGGACCAGATGACCAACTTTAAAGTAAAGTTGCTGAGACTCGTAAAATACGCGTCTGCAATTTTATGATGATTTAAGGGCTTGTTTACCCAAACCATTTCCCACAGACAATATATTTTTCCATGCTCCTAAAACAAACAACTAGCGCCATAAAACGAACCACAAGTTCGTTTTAGCGCCCACCAACATAGAGGATCATAAATGTGCATTAGCACGATCCTCCGTTGATTTTTCCTTTGTGTTTCCTCTTTTGATCCTAAGCCAGGAAAGATAAAGAAAGGAAATAGTGGCTGGCAAAAGGGCCAGCCAGACAAAAGGACATATCCCTTGATCTTCAGGATGTAAGAAAAAGTCTTCGTTCCGGGAGACTAAGAGAAAAAGGATGGAGTTGTTCTGAGAACTTTGACCGAGGCGGTCTGAAAGTGGTGCGTGGAGTTGATTTGAAATAGTGTCCGGAACAATATAAGAAGTTGAAGTTGTGCCCATGGATGGGAATTTCGAAACAAAAACTAGAAGTTTTAATAAAGAAAATGGGTTGTTCTAAGTTCAAGCTGTGCCCATGGGCAGGAATAAAGAAACAATAATTTCTAAACAAAAACAGAAGTTTAATAAAAACAAAAGAGTGTTTCATTTCAAGTGGTGTGTAAAGTGCACGTGGTGTGCAAAAACTTAACATCGTCCTTGGGTCCCGTTTTTATGCACGGGGGTGATAAACGATGTTTTCCGAATGTTAAGGAACTCTTCTTGAGAGAGCGACAGATTGAAAATAGTCGAACGAGAGGAACGGAGAACGGAGGAGCATATTTTAAGGAGTATAGCGTTGAGACCCCCAGGCTCGGTGGTGGATTCGTCCATAAGTTGGGTTAGTTTGTTATACATCGAGGGTGGATCAATAAATTGAGAAAGAAATGGACCATGGGAGAAATTTGATAAGTAATTGAAATAGGTAATGTTGGGAACGAAAGAGTCGTCTATGAAAGATTGTCTGAAAAAGGAGGCGAAGAGGTTCGCAATGACATGTGAATCCGTTGAGGTTTCCAAATTATATGAGAGGGAGATGGGATAATCGTCGGATTTCCGTTTGTGATTGATAACTTGGAAAATCGTTTTTGGGTCATTTTTTAGGTTAGCCTAAGTTTTTGTTAGGTATATTTAGTAAAGGTCATCGTAAAGTGCGTTAAATTGTAGATAAGTGTCAATGTAGTTGGAGTAATCGCAAACGGAGCGACTATTATTATTCTATTATTGGTACTCGCGGTTTTCGCGACTTGGGTATTTGTTTTCTCGCCCTGATCCACCAGACAGCTTCTTGCACTTGGATTCACTTGTCCTTCCGTCCACCCCCTCTAGCGTCCATCTTGTCACCGCTGTCCTTTCGATTTCATGTCCTTGTAGGTTTGTAAGGATTCAAGCATGGGATGAAATCCAATAGTGATCACACGAACTTGGTGCCTGTTCTTAGGCGCTAGATTAAGGTTCATGAACGGCATAATTTCTGGCCTGTAATTCCCATATTCGGTAAGATACCATAACTTTAATGTTCACAACGAAGAAAAATATTCGGTATAATAATTAAAATTTCTTTACGTTTTCACGACGAAGAAACTTGGCTACGATCAGCTTCAAAACTAATCGAAGATGTCATCGCCGAATAAAGCTGGGTTTAGGCACCAGCTATTTTTATTTTTTTATTTTTTTTTATACCCAATGTAGTATACCCGCTTGTCACGCGGGAGACCGGGGTTCGTTTCCCCGTCGGGGAGCCTCTAGCGCATGACTAATGACCTTACCCGGAAAAAACAAATCATTATGGAAAATTTAACAAGCCTCAGGACTTGCTAAATAAGGCCAAGACCGGTCCCCTGTTGTAGTGCCGATGATGTTTATGTTTAATGTTTCTTTGGTGGGACAAAGGCGGTGGGGTAGTTACTATGCAACAGTTCACAGCTTGTTCCGTTAATTAGTAACGAACAAAGCTTCCCATTAAACCAAGGAGGTAGGGAGGTAGGCTTTTTACACCTGGAATAGGGACGTAAAGGGGAATAGATTTAAAGATTTCGGCATAAAGATTGGTGGTAGTGTGGCGGTTCCCCCAAACCCCACTGTCTACTTACCCGAAGAACCCCCATAACTACAACCCGGCTTTCATAAGTTTCTGCCAATGCAATCTTTAAATGCTTCACGCAACAAATTTACCAAATGTATTTAGCTAAAAGCTCCTGGAAGAGAATTCTTACCTTCATTCATTTATTCGAATTCAAAATTCCCTATAAGAATTCTGTCCCAAACTTCATTAATGCCAAGCCTAATTCGGCACCTTCGGTTGCCAGGCAAATCTCAATCTTACATACGCATTTTCCCTAGTCGAATTCCCGAAAACAAAACAAATTGGTTTACATATAATGTAACGATCATAACTGGGATCATAAACATCGCGTCGCCTATTCCCAGCCTCACCATGTGTATAATAAATTCCTTTACATATACATTGGCTGGCGACCTAAACCCAAGGGACAAAAGCAAATATACGCATCTTGTGTCTTAGGCATCAATTAAATCGTACAGCATAGGCAAATACAAATAGGAATCGTATACTTACCCTTGGCAGCGCTGCTATGGACATTAATTCCCTGTAAATAAGCTAAAACCAATTAGCACCATGTGCAGGACGCATTGCGGTCTATCAATACAGCCATTCATAGACAATGATCTATACGATCCCTTTGTCCTACATATTTCTGGATCTGCTTCTCATGACTAGCGGCATGAACAAGCAAAAACCCAACGAGATTCGGCTTGTTTACTTAGCTGAACTCACATCTCATTGATGCACATCATTCCTTTTCTTGTTTTCAGATTCGTTCCCATGGCCTTGTGTATGAAAAAACCAATGAGATCTTCACTCACGCATACACATGCATTACCAAGTCCTCCTTCCTTGTTTTCACCACGAGAGAAACACTTTCTTTCGAGGAAACTCACTCCCGGTTGCGAAGTGGCTCTGCATCGAGCAGAGAAACACGGAGCCGTATTTCAATCTTCGAAGGGGACGGGTCGCCCGCCATCCACCATACCGGGGCCCGTACGGTGGGTTTGTAGCGTTCTACGAACGCACAATTCCAGCCAGGTAGGGTTCCTACCCTTCAAGGAACATACCTACGTGGAATTGTGCGTTCGTAGAACGCTACATCGCCAAGTGTTCCGCTGAACACTGTTTACCGCAGAGAAAAGAAAACACCCACGGAGGGCATACAGTACAAAATACAAACTCAGAAAGGGTTGTTTTCATTGAACTTTGATTTTTATTTTTTATACTTGACTGTTTATAAGCCGCAACGTGAAACTAATACACTGTTCTTTACTAGCGCGGTGAAACGCTTACAAAAATGAGTTACATGAGAATGTTAACACACATTGTACAAGTTAATTCGAAACACTTAAATAGTTGTTGCACACAGCGGATATTCCTTAAACACACGATATAATTTAAAAGTTGGTGAAACCGCAGGCTGACTTCCTCCTCGACATTTCTTTTCGTGTCCTACCTCACAATAGGCTCTTCTTCTCCACCGTTCGATGTAGACTGGTCGCTTTTACTATCAAAATTAGACTAACTTCTGCACTACCCACAAGTATCTGGATACAGGTCGTATCTGTATCTTCCCCAGAGACAATTTCCGATTTTGCCCACTAACAGAATCGTCAATATCTCTGCAGTATGCTAATTCATTCCAGGGGGAATTTCCTATATTCCTGAAAGGAGAAGTCATTCCTTGCATACATCCTTAAACATCATTATCACCATCCGTGGTGGTGATCGAAATTCAGATGGACGGTTGTCGATTGTGTGCCGCCTCTATTTGTATATCACATCTGGCACGCAGGCCGACGGATATCGTGCAATTCGAATGGACGTACGGTCAATGGTTTTGTTTAACTTTTTTCGGTTAAAACTAACAATGAATTACACCTTTCTAATGGGTGTGAAATTCGAAAGGGCCCGTGGGATCGGAATAGATCCCTTGTAGGCTTTTAGCCTCATAAATTTTCTGAATTATCTCATCGAGATAATTACGGTTGCCTGCAATTTGGTAGCGGATAGGCGATATTCTTTATTGAACTAGGTTGTCGCTGCCTTTGTTGGCTTGACGGATTTGGGTGGTCTTTATGGCAGCTACCCGCACGTGCAGTCGCTGGTCGGCTAAATTACTGCGATAGCGATTCCTTGTAACATCGTGTAGATGTTCAGGATTTCCGATTGTGCAGAGCTGGGATGCGATGCATTTCGATGTCTTGGAATTTCTCTTGGGAGCCGGATGAATGTTTGGTTGTTACCTTTGTTTCAGGTATGCCACAATCGACATGTTGAGCTTGACATTGAAAGCTTTGGGACGTTCAGATACTTGCTTTATTGTGTCGGGCTCAACGTTGTGGTGAATGTTTCAGGGCCCTAGCGGACATAGTGGCACGCGTCTGTGGGCGCGTGTAACGTTTTCAGGGTAGTTATGTTCCTTGAAGGGTAGGAACCCTACCTGGGTGGAATTGTGCGTTCGTAGAACGCTACAGGTTCTCTAGGAGTCGTTTATTCCTTCGCTCCCCGGTGCGCACGGCGGAGTGTTTAGTTAGTTAGTGTAGTGTGTACGTTCGAGCGATTCAATGAGGAATATTAAGAAGCGCAAATTTATATTGCAAACAAAACTATACCATTCGTTTAAGTACTTTAAACAACTTGAATTCGTATTTTAACAATTGTTTTAGTCTGAGTTGAAATTAATAAAAAAAAAAAAAACATTATCATTAGAAATTACACCAGTGGGTTTCAATGAATTTCTCCCGTGTGTGGCGTTTTTCTCTTGGCGAGCATTTTGCTGCGCTGTTCGGTGCGTGATCGTCGTTCCTTGTTTTGTTTTTTTCGGTGGACAATATACCGTGGAACATTTAGTAGAACTTGTGGGGACGAGGTAGAACCCCGTGTCGTACGCTGGCACCCCGCCGGCCCTCCACAGTAGCATCTTGCACCGTTAAATGTTCAAAATTGAATGACATTTTGTTGAGGTAATTAATATGGTGAAAGCTCGCTTTGTGGAAGTCATGTGAGTAAATATCACGGGATGGGCTGCGCTGCGCTGCAGAATTATGAAAAAAAGACAGAGCAAGAGACGGGCGGTATTTATTGATGGTATATAATTCATATATACATAATATACATATTCAACAGACATGTAGAGGCTGCTTTGCTCAAAGCGAGGGAAGCTTTTTCTATGACAAGGAGGCTATTTCACACTAGCCAACTTGACAGTAGGGTAAAAGTCATATTGTACATGACGTTAATCAGGCCAATGCTCATGTATGGTTTAACATACGTCCAAATTTCATGGAAAAGATTCCGGTGTTCGAAAGGAAGTGTCTCAGAACTTGTCTCAGATTATATCGAACACCGGAATCGGAATACAAAAAGTACTACTCAAATGAGACTTTATATAATGAAGCCTGCAAAAATCAGGTGGATAATTTTATGATCAAATTAATCTGAGGACATATTTCAAGAGCAATGAGCTCTTCCAATGACCTAATTTTCGGGGCTTATTATCCAAACACTCTGTACTATGAGAGCGTGCGTCGCAACGGTTTTGTTCCTTTATTTAGACGTGAAAGGGCTTCCGCTGATCTATCATGTAAGTAGATCTCCCGTAGACGGGTAATTGTTCTACGACCAGGAAGTAACGCGCACCAAAAAAGAGCGCTTGCTCTTCAGTAGGACGATCTCCCACAGAGACCGGGACGATAGAAATGGACAGCGTCAACAGTTCTGGTGGTTGAATGACATATAAAGACGTAGATACCAATGTCGGTATAGAATCACAGTATCATCAGCCAGCTTACATAGACTAAGCTTTTCTAGAATTAGGGTAGTATAAGATTTAAGTTAAGTTAAGTAAAGTTCTTTTAAATAAAAAAAAAAAAATTATGTAGGTTAAACTTTAAGAAAAACAATCGACACAAAGTTTTCAAAAGTTTTCTTGGTCATTTAAATAATTATAAGTACTGCCACAAACAAAGTTCTGTCGCCGAAAGGCAAATTATACAATACTTATGTAATGTTTCGCTTAGAGCGTCTGCGTAGGACCAGTAAGTTATAATATAAGATAATTAAGCTAGAATTTAAGAATTTTTTGTCTAGCATGTAATTTAGAAACTAAGATAAAAAGAAAATAAAAAAAAATGTTTAAAAAAATGAAAATGAAAATGACCGTCCTAACCAGTTTCGCCCTGTATAGAGGTACGGTGCTGCTAACTGATACGATTTGCGAGATTTCTTCGCATACTTTCCCTGGTCGGAGTTGTGCTTTGGAGACTCCGATGTTAACGCATGCGCGGAGTCAGTCACAGAGATTATACTTTTCGGAATGGAGATCTACATTCCGCATTTCATTAAACGAAGTTTATCTGCTTAACCTTGGTTTGATAAAAAAATGAGATCAGATTACAGCGACAACAAATAGTGCTTTTAAATTATAACGCTCCAATCCCATCGAGCTTATCAGAACGAATTTTGTTAGAATCAGAAACCTGTGCAACCAGGCGACTGGTACCGCGAAGAAGGCTAACAACGACAGAGTGACTAATAAACACCTTAAGTGCCCAATAGGTTCACGTCCCTTGTGGTCAATTGCAAGGGATGTCACAAGTAACTTCGATTCCCCCTCTTTTCCTCCGTTAGTGAAGGGCAGCGGTACGTTGATCACAAATCCAAAAGATTAAGCTAATGTGTTCGTGAATTTATTTTCCGCCAATTTAACCCTCGATGCCGATGCATCTTTGGGGAAAATTATATTTATTCCTCAACATAGTTGCTTTCGAGGGCGATACACTTGGTATAGCAATTTTCCAACATTTCGATGCTTTTTCTGTAGTACGAAACCTCCACGTCTTCGAAAGGCTTCCTTCGATCTGAATCTCTCTCTCTCTAGAGCCACCGCTTGAGGTTAGAGAACAGATAATAGTCGCTGGGGGCGATGTTTGAAGAATACGGTGGGTGAGCAACCAATTGAAGTCGTAAGTGGTCTAACTTAGACATTGCTTTCGCGGACATGTGAGACGGTGGGTTATCTTTGATGGTACATAACTTTTTCCTTCGCCATATGGTGCCTTTTTTTTTCTTATTTCGTCGGTCAGCCTATCCAATAATGTTGCATAATACTCTCCTGTGACTGTTCTTCCCATCTGCAGGCAATCGATGAAGAATATCTCATGGGCATCCCAAAAATAAGGAAGCCATAATCTTCCCGGCCGAGCGTTGGTCTTTTGGCCGCTCTGCCCGGCTTTCATGGCTTTCCAGTCACTCGGTAGACTGCCTATTGAAGTCAGACGTATAGTAATGAACCCATGTTTAATCCGTCGTCACGAAACGTTGAAAAAAGGCAACTCGATCAAACTGCAACAACACCAAACCAACCGTTGAATCATTAACGCGCTGCTGTTTTTGGTCGACGGGCAACAAACGCCGAGCCCATCACGCCGATAGCTTTTTGATCTCCAAAAGATCATGCCAAATGTATCCAACATTTTCCTTTGAGTTGCCCATGGCCTCAACTCGCGCAACTTCTCTTTATGATCAGTTAAAAAGATTCAGTGCACTTGTTTTACGATTTTGGCATCATTTTACGATTTCTTTTCGCCTTCCAAAGCGAGGCGCGTCTTCTGTGCTTGTACTACCCATTTTAAATTTACTAAACCACCGACAAGCCTCAGGACTTGCTAAATAAGGCTAAGACCGGCTTCCGGTTGTAGTGCCGATGATGATGATGATGATGATGATAGACCATAGTAGGCTCCTCGATAGTATAGTGGTTAGTATACCCGCCTGTCACCCGAGAGACCGGGGTTCGTTTCCCCGTCGGGGAGCCGCTGGCGCAAGACTAATGACCTTGCCCAGACAAAATAAATCATTATGGAAAATTTAACAAGTCTCAGGACTTGCTAAATAAGGCCAAGACCGGTTCCCGGTTGTAGTGCCGATGATGATGAAACCACCGACAAACTGTTGTGTTCGAAGGAGCAGATACACATTTAATAACATTTCTGATACCATTGCAATGATTGTTCAAAAATTGTTCCCATCACAAAACAATGTTTGATCAAAATGCGTTATTCCTGTTTTTCCATTTTTTTTTTCGAAGGGGAAAGTAGCGCCACTCAAACCACTGGAGCATGTAAAGGAATGGACGAAATGACACGAAACTTTATACAGAAACTAGTGACAGATGCGCCTCTAGAACAGAGCCATGTTCATTTTCTAATGGCGCAACCTATTGAAAAATCGCGGGACTTGTCAGCCTATGTAGTAAAAAGAACTGTCCAATTGAGATTTTATATAATGTAGGATGGATGAATAATTTTATCATCAAAGTAATCAGAGGACGGGAGCAATATTCTCGTCTAACGACTTCATTTTCGAAGTTATTACCCAAATAGATTGCATTATGAGAGGGTGCGCCACAACAACTTTGATCCACCAGAGGTATACCAAAAATTTAATATGAATGGTTTTATACAGGATGAATGAGGATGTTCGCTAATTTATCATCTACGTCAGCGGTTTCCAACCTTTATGCTACCACGCCTCCCCGAAAAAAAAACTTTTTTTCCGCGCCTCCCCTACCTTTTATTGTTTTAATAGATTAAATCATATAGACACGTTTTAAATAATAAAAACTTTATTACAAAAAAACTGAAAGCTACAATCAACAGAATAATAACAAGGTTTAGCTATAACATACACATACGTGTATATTTATTTTTATATAAAATTATTTTTAAACATTTAAACCAACTACATCTATCGCATACAAATTTAATGCGAGGGTTGTTGTTGTTTACTGGCACAAAGTTTATCAAATCTTGGGGGCAATGTGTAGAGTGCCACTCGTATCTCTTTTTCGGCTACGAACCTGGCTCGATATTTGGTTTTTATTTCAGCCAGTGCCGAAAAGCCCGTTTCGCATAAATACGACGTTACAAACGGTAGAAGTGTAGGAAATGTCTTCGTCATGTGCGGCTTTGGCACAGGTTCACAAAGATTTCCTATCATGTTCATGTGTGAGATGCACTTTTAACTCATTGTCACGGTCATAAATATTCCACCTATTTTCCAAAGATCGAAAGTTCACTGTTCAATACAATGAGAAAAGAAACTCCACGGAATACCTCGGACAATCGTTCACCAAGCAAGAAATAAAACGCACGGTGGTATTGTTTCGTATGAATGTTGTTTTTTTTTTTTTGATTTACCACTAAATTTTGACACTCGAACAGTTAATGCAATCTACAAATGGTTTATTGGTTTTCACAAAACTGTTGTTAAATTAAGTTGCACAGTTTCAAGGATAACGTAATTGTCTGTGTCTGACTTCGACTCTGGGGTACACTCCGGTACGCACCCCATGCTCACTCTACTAAGAGGGAAACGCGAACCAGCGATGTGCGATCGTTGGTGGTTGAAATGAGACTTCGCGTTGCTCTGCTCGATGCAGAGCCACTTCGCAACTGGGGTGAGTTTCCTCGAGAGACAAAGTCTTTCTCTCGTGGGGAAAACAAGGAAGAAGGACTTGGTAATATATGTGTACGTGTGATCGTGTAGATCATAGTGTTTATCGATGCGTTTCGGCAAAGGATAAACGAAACCTAAAACAAGAGAAAAAGAACAAAGGGAGAAGCGACCTAAGGCATCGTTCTGTAATGAGTGTTCAGCTAAATAAATGCGCTGCCACTCATTAGGTGCTAATAGGTTTGGAATACATCATACAATTTGTATATCGTATCTTTGGTAGTTGTAAGAATCGGATCCTTTATTTGCATTTGTGTATGCTATTGAATTCGAATCCGGCGGCTAAGCGCGAAGTTGGTGATTGTTTGGAGATTCAAACAAAGGAGCATTTCTGGGAGAAGTGCTTGCAGCTGAATCAATAGTTGCAAGTCATTGAGAACCAATTGTATATGGCATCTATGGCGACTCAAAGGTCAGATTCCAGTGTGAATATTTACACTACTAGAGAATTCGGTTCTTGGGAGCTAGGCGCTATGCTTTGTTGGTTGGATAAAAACCGTCGTGGATACAGATAAACTAGGAAAATCTGCTGCGCACGTGTGAGACAGAAAACGTAGGCAGGCAGGGTGGCGTTGATTGTTTCCATAGTTTATTGCGGTTCTCTAGTAAGGCAACCGAAATGTTTTTCCTATCAGAAAAATGCCGAGATGCCTTGATGCATGCGAGAATGGTGTACCGATTTCTTTCAGGGAAAGTGAATAACGCAATAAATGCGTGAAGGCCCTTGATGGGAGGAATGCTTGAGGGTGCTAATGCGATTGCATAAGCGGAAAACTATGAGATTTCTGGAGCTTTGGGAGGAAGTTATTGGGGTGATTGAAAAGGTAAGTAGTGGAACCGCCACGGAAGCACTTGCATTGTTTTTCAATACAAAGATTCATACTTTCCGCTAAGATTCACCAAAATTGAATTAAGGTTTCATTTTGAAACCTTGGTTTTAGTAGGCTATCGCATGATAATTCTATCAGTTTTTCCTTTTCAATGGTTGTCAGCTCAAATTCGTCATCTTCATTGTCGATAAATGGATTCTATACCCATAAAAACTTTGAGAAATCAAGGTCTCTAAAATAATTTGACAAATGCAGCACTAAACCATCCTAGTGTTCAATAAAAATATTCTTACTTGCTTCAATGTTGTCTGTGGCCCAGAATTGTTTTGACAGGGAAAACATGTCCAACTTATTCTGCAACCACTCAAAAATGTATCCATTCGTCTAAAAAATATTTTATTGATATAAATTAAAATAAATAACAGTTTAAATAAAAAAATAAAGTTTTAAATATACTAACGATTATTTTCAGAAAGAAATCACGTCAAAACAGTTGACACTTTAGCTACGAGTGACATTTAAATTTGAGGTTATTGTTTTCATGCAACTAGCGGTCGTTTTGTGCATTACCGAAACAGAGCGTTCGCAAACGCGGCGATTTTAAATTACTCCGCTCCAGATAATTTTTTTAATAGGAATTAAATATATGTAAATGTAAAAAAAAATAAAAATAAACATTCATGCACTGAATTTTCACTGTTACGTTAAGATACGAAGTTTTATTTATTTGTAGATATCATGGTATAAAAATTAACTTATTAAAAAATGTTGCCGTCTCCCCTGGCAATAGTCCGCGCCTCCCCTGGGAGGCGGGCCTCCGAGGTTGGAAACCGCTGATCTACGCAGATCTTCCGTAGACGCGAGAGTGTGCAAAGTTAGGCATAATGAAAAGACCTCTTGCGGTTCAGTAGGCATATTTCCCATAAAGACCGGCAAAATAGTATTGAACAGCACCAATAGTTCTGGTGGTAGAATGACAAATAAAGACCTGTGTACCAAAGTCGGTAATATGAATGCATCATCAGCCAGCTTACACAGACTTCGTTTTTCTAATATTATGGTAGAATAAGATCAAATTTATGTTATATATATATGTATACAAAAAGAAAATAGAAGTAAGTTAAGTTTAAGCATAAAATTAGTTAAAACATTTTTTACTTCTGTTTTCCCTATAATAAAATTAAACATAGTAAATAATAAGACAGATAAAGTTCAATCGCCGAAAGGCAACACTTCACGACGATAGCCATGCTTTGTTTAGCATAGAGCGCCCGCGTAAGTTATAATCTAAGATACGTAAGGTAGAATTTAAACATTTTTCTTTTCTAGCAAGTAACTAAGAATCCAAGAAGAAATAGAGTAAAAAATATTACAAAAATGAACGGGGAGAGTAATAATTTCTGTGAGTGACTCTCAGTCTCCAAAACAGACCTGTGACTGTGTAAATAATACGAAAAACAATACGTCCCAATTAGTACCCAACGCGTTCCAGTTGGTATCCAATGCGTTCCTGTTAGTAGCCAACGCATTCGAGTTACTAGTGAACGCGTTTGAGAAGAAAGTGATTGCACAATCGGTATCAAACAGTGGTCTGGATTTTCCATCGGCGCAGTTGTTTCTATGAAATATATGTTTAGCTTGGATGACAGCTATAAATCCAGGGTGTTTGCGTAATCATTCCGGTAATCCGTAACTCGCGTAGATTCCTTCACCAGTTGGGTGAAATTTCGGTCAATAGCGTCCCGTCGGTTCTGTTAGGGTGTACTCACCAAATGGTGTTAATAGATGAGGAAGTGGAGACTCGGCTCTGTAGTTTGTTATATTAAAAACATACTTGAACGCATCCAATTCTCTGCCATATTAGATATATGTAGCTTAATCTTTGCTATTTTTATAGCTAAGTTTAATTCATTTATAATCTGTCATTCCGTGTGCATTAGTTCTATAAGAGATTGATGTCAATAAGCAAAATTTACGCCATTGCATTCTATTCTGTTTTCAATTGAAAAAAAATGCTGCTGAAGCTATGAAAGTGAGTAATACGACGTTAGGTGAATATTCTGTGAGTAAAAAAGTGGTTTGCGACATTTCTCGAGCAAAATTCTAGTCTTGAGGAGGCTCCACGTCCAGGTGGAGTACAAAAAATTGACGACGAATTTCAAGTTTTATTGGGTGAAACTCCATGTAAAACTCAAGAGGAGCTTGTAGAACAGTTACGAATATCTCCTCAAGCAATACCACTCCGTCTTTTTAAAAATATCGATTTCTCTTTCCTTAAATGATGCTTTATTATTATTTACTGGCCTGTAGGAACCCGGAAGTTCATGACCTCACCGACGCGGCTCCGCCATGGTTCCCTGTCCTGTCCACTCTCCTTCCACGTTCGATCTTCCGATCCGATCTCCTCGAGGTCCAATCTAACATTGTCCTCCCATCTCCGTCACGGCCGTCCTGTCGGTCTCTTCCCCGTTAGTTTACCGTCAAGAATTCTATGTACGGTCCTATCATCGCCCATTCGCGCTACGTGTCCGGCCCATCTTAATCTTCGCGACTTGATCACTCTCACTATTGTAGGTTTCCGGTATAGCTCTTCCAATTCGTGGTTGTGGAGTTTCCTCTATTGTCCTGACTCCTCGTCATATTTACCGCTAAATATACCTCTTAAAACTTTATTCTTGAATACGCGGAATTTGTTTTCTTCCCGTTTTGTGAGAGCCCATGTATCGCATCCGTATAGAGCAATCGGCATGATTATGGTTCTATAGACACGGAGCTTTATATTACGTGATAGCAGTTTGGATTTTAATAGTTTATTGGCTGCATGCCAACTAGCGTTGCCGGAGTGTAGTCTTTTGTTAATTTCCTTTGACTTTTCGTTTCTGGTCGTCAGTATCGTTCCCAGATATTTAAATTCTTTGACATTTTCAAATATCTTGCCCCTGACGTTTATATGTGTTCTCTGAGGTCCACCTGCTCTCGTTGTAATCATGTATTTCGTTTTGTCTTCGTTTATTTCTAGGCCCACCTCTTCTGCTGCTTGCATGATGATTTCACAGTTTTTACTTATAGTTTCGAGATTATCGCCCAGAACGGCGCTGTCGCCCGCATATGCGAGCACTTGTGTGACACCGCTCAGAAATGATCCGACCATGTTTCCGTCTTGTACCTTTCTGATGACATACTCGAGGACAAGGTTAAAAAGGCATGGTGAGAGGCCATCCCCCTGTTTTAGTCCGTCCCGGATTTCAAATGGTTCTGAGAGGTGGTTTTCTATTCTAACTCGCCCTTTGTTTTCGTTCATGCAAATTTGAATGAGGGCGGCATATTTTTTCGGGATCCCCAGCTCAACCACAATATGGTAGAGTCTTGGCCTTGCGAGTGAGTCGTAGGCTTTTTTGAAGTCCACGAACAGTTGGTGAACCGCCTCTCCGTATTCCCACTTCTTTTCCAACAGTTGTCTTATTGTGAACAATCTGGTCGTTTGTTGACCGGTTCCGACGGAATCCGCATTGTTAGTCTCCCAATATTTCTTCTGCGTACGGTATGATTCTCGCCAGTATGACATTTGTTAATATTTTGTATGTGGTTGGGAGCAATGATATTCCTCTGTAATTTTCACAGTCAGATCTGTCGCGTTTTTTGAAAATGGGGATGAGTATTGAGGTTTTCCATTCTTCCGGAATGACTTCCTTGTCCCATATTATTTTAACCAGTTGGTGGATCTTTCGAGCGGTTGCCCCTCCTCCATGTTTCACAAGCTCTCCCGGTATGCAATCGATTCCGGGGGCCTTGTTGTTTTTCAGTCGATTTATCGCGTCTACAACTTTGCCGAAAGAGGGCTCTGAAATCTGGGGCTCGGCTGTATGTACGCTTGGTGCCCTTATTTGCGGTTGATGGGTGCGCACATTGAGTAGGTTTTCAAAGTACTGCTTCCATCTTGTCACGATATTTTTTGTTTCTGTCATTATTTTGGATTATTTTGGCGCTTCCTCGGTAGCCATTTCTAATTGAACTTATGCCGGCATACATACCTCTGCTGTTCTTTGCTCTGGCCTTTTCTATGATTTTTTCGATCCGAGTCTTCTCCCATTCGCGTTTTTTTGCGTTTGAAAAGCCTAGTTGTTTATTTCCGAATTGTCGCGTATCTTACTGCGTTGACTTCATCATATCCTTTTAAGTGGATCATTCTGAGGCGTTTACGTTCTTCGATCTTTGCCCTGCACTCATCGTCAACCAAGGTTTGGACTTAGTTGTTTTCTTAAATCCTAATACCTCTGGGCTGTTTGTTTTATTGTGTTTCTGATCGATGCCCATTTAGTGTCCACACTATTTTGCTTCCTCTTCCTCACTACTATCATTCTATAGGATGCCAAATCTATTCGTTAGTTCGTCTTGATATTCTGCCCTTTTACGTAGGTCTTTTAGTTTATCAATCTCGAATTTTTTGCTCGTCTCCCGCGACTGTCCATGTGGGTTTGCTGCAAGCCGACTTCTAATTTTGCCCATCACTAGAAGGTGATCGGAGTCGCAATCTGCTCTTCTATATGATCTTACGTCAAGGATATTCGAGTGGTGTCTTTTGTCTATGAGAAAGTGATCTTTTTGGTTACGCGTTACACCGTCGGGTGATATCCATGTGGCTTTATGGATTTGCTTGTGCTTGAACATCATGCTCTTCACTACCAGATCTGTTGACGCTGCGAACGTGATAATTCGAACACCATTATTATTTGAAACTTCATGTAGGCTTCCTTTACCTATTGTAGGTTGGAAGATATCTTCCTTTCCAATTTTCGCATTGAGGTCGCCGAGGAGGATTTTAACATCGAATGCTGAGATCCCATCAAATACTTCTGTGGCAATTCCGCCAGATCCCACGGCTCGCCTTCCTGAAAAAAACCCCCATAACCATAACCCGGGTCTGCACCAGCTTTCGCTAATGCAATTCGCATTAGCATCTTAGATGCTTCACGCATCAAACAGACCCAATTATTATAGCCCTAAAATCCCTATAAAGAAAACTTACCTTCATGCATCCCTTCGCATACAATTTTTCATAAGATTTCTTTGTTTGCTTATTTGGTATTCTGAACCAATTCGGTACCAGACAAATTCCATAAATATCGCGCCGTCTATTTTCCTAGCCGCGCCATATACCTTTTCATATACATTGCCTGGCAACCTTTTTTGTTTGTCTTACCAACAAACAACCCAAGCAGCTGCATATAATTAGCGCAATAGACGCTGAAACCAAATTCTCCAGCATTTCCTAATGCAAATATGAACCCGGTTTCTATTGCAGCCAGAGATGCCATAAACATCCAATTTGCTTTTAGCACCTTTTTCTCCTAACGTCGAAAATAGCGACGAGGCATCGTATAAACATGACCCTCATTAAAGAGCGAACCATTTGGTCGCCTTTCCTTTTGTCTTTGCCGCCTCCCTGTTTCGCTGTTCCACTGCACGTGTGAATAGCATTGATCTCAACGATCCCACACATACCACCATGAACTGTATTACAAGATCTGGTTTCCTATACCACCAAGAGAGACTTTACGTTTCCCTGGTGGTAGGTAAAAAACGATATCCTTATTAGAGAGGATATCGTTTGAGTCTCATTCCATCTCCAGACCAAGTCGGTCGGGTCTCCACTACGCTACCTTTGCGCTCGGTACGCGTAGATACGATGGGCCACCCTTTTACCATCGAGGGGTGCGTCGGAGTTCGCACCCCCGTGAGTCGTGTGTGTTTTATTTTTCAACTCTAGGAAGTTTTAGTTTATTTATCCTTAAGTTCATACGAAGTGTTCAATAGTTTTTGGAAAACGTATTAATCATACAAAAATGTAAGAGACAAACAATAAACAATTTATCTATTTTCTATACAATTAACTATAAATTTGCAACTTTGATCATGTTTTAATAATTGCTCTAAATTAATTATATCCATAATTGGCTTCATTATACCATAATTACGTTCATGTATTGCTAAATCAAAACAACAAACAAACCAAATTACAACAAGTGAACAATAAAAATAATTCAGAAACTACGTGCAGTGTGATTCCTTTCATCGGTATTTAATTTTCCTCCTGGAGGGCGGTGCGTTGCTGAGGTTCGTGTTTGTGCGTTGTATTCGGTGGAACATTTAGTGAATGATGGGGATGTGAAGTGAACCAGTGCAGTACGCCCGCACAACATACTTCCTCCCCACACTTCCTCTAGGGTGTCGTAGAATGTGTCCTTCGTTTCTTCGTCGGTAGATTCTGTTGCGGCGTGTACGTTTATAAATACATAATTGTACCATTGGCCCTGTACTTTTAGCACCGACATTCGATCATTAATAAATTGCACATCTTTTACATGGGACGTAATCTTCTTGCTTATGATGAAGCCAGTTCCGAGGTTATGTGTATCGGTACCTCCACACACCAGTGTAAACCCGTTGGTTTCGATTACTTGATGTGCGAGTCGAACTTCCTGAAGCGCGACGATGTCCATTGCATATTGTTTCGCGTTTTCTACGACCGTCTGTATCGCGCCTGGTTTATATAACGTTCGAACATTCCACGTGCCGACGTGTATATCCCGCTTTTTCAGTTTTTCCCTACGTCTTCTTTTTGCCGAGTCGGTGTTTTTTTGATGATTTTTTCCTTTATGGTAATGTCGGCTCATCACACCTACGCCTACTGGGTTTTTCGTGGGATTGTTTTTTGTATATTGGTTATTCATTTTTGATCCCACGAGACTTGGGGTTTCAAATAGTCCGCCACATCAGAGCTCCGTTTTGATGTGGTAAGGTCTGCTTACTGCTCTGATTCGACCCGGTGTCAGAGAGGCGCCGTTATAATACAGCCGGTATACCCCTGGCTGCAAACCATCCAATTGGCACGGTGACGCGTAACATCCTGGATTAGGGGTGGTAGATCTTTGTCTGTTACTCCTCGCTAGCCTGTCTGACATGGGTGACCCTACTGGAAGCATATGCTTCCGTCAGCATAGCCTGAGTGATTCATTGTACTTTAAGCCCCCGCACCACGTCAAGGTTTCTACCAAGCGGGGGTAAATTATGCTTTAGGGTCTTGAAATTGATGTACACTTGGTCCTAAATAAAATTATAAGTAACATAAAAACCAGTCCGCCGAAGGCAGGGGCAGCATCACCGCTCGAGCGATAATGCGGCCGAGTGCTCCTTCCATTTCTCGTAACTTACCTGCCGAAATTATTACGAGCTCGAGATGGCAGAATGTCCAACGGATGATTCCGGAAGGAGTCCGAGGACATGGACGTTAGTATTGAAGGTGAAATGTATGCAGGTGGCATTGCTGATTAAACGTACAGTAAAAATTCCCAGCAAACTTAAAAACTTTAAACGGGTTTATGTTCAAACAGCATTTTTCAAAATCTCGGGGAACCTCATTTGCCTCATTGACTTGAAATTTTAACTGTAACTTTATAATAATATTCATCATAAGATGACGTCAGGGTTTTTTGAAAAATTGATTAGGTTTTCTTTTTATAAATAATTTATCGATGAATTTTTGGTAAAAAAAAAAAAAATTTCCATCCACCGCCATTTTGTTAAAAACTTATATTTTTGAAAAAGCCTCCGTCATCTTTTGCAGTTTAATCCTAAGCTTAGAAAACACTACAGCTTTTGTATTCAGGTCAAAAATTGTTCCAGTTACGTTTCCGGAGGTGGAGCCTCCTCGAAAAAAAAATTGTTATTGGATTATTATGAGTACAGTCGCTATTTTGTACGAAAATCCCAATAAATTGTTTTTACATTCTAGCCATATACATTTATAACCCCTTATTAACAGTCTTCCTACCAACCTAAACATTTCTCTACAAAAAATTATTAACGCCAGAGTGACGTTACCCCTTAATCTTTCCAATTAATTAACCATACGAATGTGGAATGTTCTGCCGGATCATGTGTTTCCTGGCCGTTGTTATGTCCAGACATTCAACACCAATATACATCGACCCCTCCTTTCCTTATCCACTTCCTCTCCAACCGCTCGCACTGTGCTCTGACATTTAAGGGTATTTCAAAATCCCGTGAGCGTGTTAGTGTAAAAAAAAAAAAATGTTAAATTTGACAACAAAAAAAACCAGTTTCTACTTGTACACATATTATGTACCTGTGGGGAAGAAGTAGGTGCCTGACACGACACGGGTTCACTTCACTCCCCAAACAATCTAAAAGTTCCGCCGAGAGAGCACCACAAGAAGATATCAACGGTGAAGTTGTTGGTGATTGATGTAAATCGTGACGAAGAACACTGAACTCCACACTCGAGTTCCAGGACTCTGTACACTGCGGAATGATGACAAATTAAAACGCGGATGTTGTTGTTCTGTAGAATGTTTATTTATTGTTTAGTTTATAGTGTAACACATTGCGATATAATTGTATTACAAATCATAAGAACTCTTTTCTTAACTTGACATGGTCCACAGCTTTGAAAATTATTAATTTTTTTAATATCAAATCGTTGTACAGCGAAAAAGAAAACAAACACAAATTGTGACACAATGATATACCAGACACCGCCACAGGTGACAAACGAGATTTTCTCCGGACACGGTTATTGCAATATTGACATCTCAAAAAAGCTGTATCTATTCGAGGATAGATCACTTGACATAGTTTCACGACTCCGACGACGCCATGACCTGGCCAAGTGTGTGCGGTTCGGCTGTTAAAATCTGACTCTACGATGGAACTCACATCTATCGGATTCAATGCCCACGAAATGCATTGATAAGGGAGGATTCTATATGTGTCCGTATAGGACAAGTAAGTTGCCCTTCAGCCTGCATATCGGCAACGACGAAAATGCACCTGAATAAACATGGGCTGGTGTAATGAATTGTACGTATTATCGAGATACGCGATAGCGAAGATCGCCGAAGGGAGAAATAGGCTTCTGTGTCTTAAATAAACGGAAACGCTGTTTCGAGGGTCATATATCTTTGATAACCTGCGCCTGAGAACGAAATAGGATTTTGCTTTAAGATACACAAAAACGCTATTTCAGGGGTCACGATGATATGCAGATCGTGTTTACTCAGGCGTTCATGCTAATGCCGTTGAAGGCTACACATTCTGGTGACGATAGGTCAGCCGAAAATTTGGGTCTTGTTTACAAGGCGGTGCCGGTACATGGGTATAATGGCGAGGAATTGGCTTTGCAGACGTGCAAGCGTACATCTCGCCCAGGGTGGCCATGGACCAGCGGTCGATTAATAGGATAAACGCAGTGATGCTACTGTGTGTTTGGTTGTTTAACAGGCCGGAGCATCGTTAGGCATGATCTGGGGTATGATTGTCTAACGTCAATCATATTAGTGCTCAAATCCCATGATCGTTAGATAACCGATAAAGGAAATTGGTCGCAAGTGTTGCGAACCTCGGGACTGGGGCAATAAATGGTTATGAACCGTAGCAAAACCCATCGGCTACAACTGTGTCAACAATTACGCTGGCCAGCGAGTATTTGTCTATTATAATTGCTGACAAGCCGAGCCGATGGAGATATGGTACGGTTCATATAATAATTCAATGTGATGCATGCCTTGATGAGGTTTAACTTTCAGGTGAAAGTTATTTGAAAGAATGCTTACACTGCTCGAATGCGGGTAAGTATAGTGGTTTATGGAGTGGGGGAAAGGAAGGTTGTTTTAAAGAAATGGATGGTTCTTTAGAACGGCCTTAAAGAAGGCTTTAAGATACCCTAAACCCAAGAACGATAATCTCAGAGGCTGGAGGGTCGATTAGCTTCCATTTAACGGTGTGTGAAAGATGTTCGGAAAGCGTTGCTGGTCGACCATCATTCAGAAGAAATTGGGACAACGTCAAAATGATCGAGGTCCTCGGCAAATGTTCATCCAAATGACATCTAAGTTATTAGTTTCTAATGTTTCTTTCTTTTGGTAAATCGGATCAGGAAAAGATCGGATCGGGTTAATACGCAGACAAACGTAAATTGTATTCTGACTAACGACGATTTTCCGAGTCAATTGATGAGTCAACCTGAATCTCGATTAGGGCTAGTATACCGGCTTTCGTTATTTGGAAAAAGTGGTAGATGTGAATCATATTGGTAGTTGTGAAACCAAGTCCCTTGATGTTACAATATGTCATTACCAGTTGAACGTTCACCGTGTTTCGCAGCTGGATCCGATTACGCGAAGACGAGTTGTTAACAGTAAGGTTTCTTGTCAAAATACTTGTATGCTGTTCCACGGATATAGTTCCCCTAGAAAATCTGAATGGGAGATTAGTTTACTTTCAGACTTTCTTTTCGCAGGAGAAATCAACGTAACCATCAACCATACGTCCGATACCTAGACAAGGGTACCTGTTAAATATACAGTGGCTTCTCACCTATTTATTATTTAGTTTTTTTTTTTTGTAACTGGCTCCCTTAACCAGGGTCCCAAAGTTGGCCAAGGATATCTGTGGCGGTTCTCCAAACCGCACGGTTCGCTTTCTATAAAAACCCCCATATCTTCCATCCAATCATATAATTTCGCTAATGCAATGGCATTAGCGTCTTAAATGCTTTGGGAATCTGTAAAAGAAAACTTGCCTTCATGCATCTCTTCGCATTTAATTTCCTGTAAGATTTCTGTACCACCTTTTCAGGAATCCCAAAATCTATTCGGTACCTTCGGTTCCTAGGCAAATTTTAATTTCCCACACCTGCACCGCAATCTCCACCCAGCATACCTGAAACATTTCCTTTTACAAGGACATTTAATGCTTTCAACGCGCTAGATAAATTTCCTAAAAATAGTTCCTTAATGTGCATATGCACCATAAATACAAAACATTCGGCACCCATTGTTATCAATTGAAATGCAACGACGGACGTCGTGTTTTTACAGCTGCAGCAAGCCGACCAGCGATTCGTTGTTCAATAGACAAACAATCATCAATTTTGTCGCCACAAGCTAAATTCCCTGCATATACAAATGCAGGCAAGGGATTTGTTTCTGCCACCAATCCCATTAGCACCTTTTTTTCCCAGCGTCTACTATAGCGACGATGCACAGCGTAAACATGACCCTCATTACCGGACGAAGCATTTGGCCGCCTCTTCCTTTGTCTTTGCTGGCTGTCTGCGTCGTTGTTACATTGCCTTCGAGCACTGTAAACAACATCAGATTTGAAAGATCTCACACATACCACCATGATCTTCATTACAAGATCTGGTTTCCTATTCCACCAAGAGAGACTTTACGTTTCTCTGGTGGCAGGTAATAACGATATCCTTAGTGGAGAAGATATCTACCACGACACCACAAACTCACCCCATAAGCGAATCATCTCTGCACGAGATGATTATCGCTGAGTCCTTTACCACCCGCTGACGGCCACGGCCATGCCGATTTCCACTCTCCGGTGCGCATGAAGACGCCAAAAATCACCGAGTCGCGTGTGTGTAATAATTTAGAAACAAAAAAAGAACAATAAAATAAGTAAAAATCATGTGCCTCATGGAGATAACTCGCATTTCCCACGTACAGTGTAGTGTTTGCAACCCCCATGTGGAATATTATATTCGCTGCAGTCTTCGAAGATTGTGTTTTTTATTATCTTCACACGTAAAATGTTAGTATCCAATAAGAAAATGAAACGGAAACAATAATCCATGAGTTCAAACAAGTTATTCCAATAGTAGTGTTTTTCCTTGATTTAGAAATAAAACTAAATAAAAGAAATAGTGCGTATTATTTTTACTTGTCCGGTGTTTGTGCTTTTCCCTCGGTGTTGTACTTGTCGGATACCTTAGTGATTTGTGGGCACGAGGTAGAACTCTCGCCCATGCTGGCGTCGCGACATCGTACCCCCCCCCCCCCCCCCCCCCCCCACCCATATCCCCAACAATTTCACGGAACTAATAGCTTAACGGGATAGTATATCACATTGAAAACGTCTTACCACATATTCCAATGGTTTTAAGCCCCTTTCATCAGTCAAGCCCCTAAAGTTGCCCAAGGATTTCTCGCAACATTTTCACGGAACCTAAAGCCTGACACCTTGGGACTGACTTACCACCTATTCCAATGCTTGACTGGTTGGGAATTCACCACCCGGATCCTTTCTACCTCTCGGGCTCTAATCGCCTTTTACGATAAACCGGACTTGTTTTGGGCAACTAAAAAACAAACCAAATGACCCAATCGCATGAAAATTGATTAGTAAAATTAGCTGTGGCGCAAGATTAATGACTTTTCCCGGAAAAAACAAATCATTATTAAAAATTTAACAAGTCTCAGGACTTGCTAAATAAGGCCAAAACCGGTTCCCGGTTGTAGTGCCGATGATGATGATGAAAATTAGCTGTAGCATGCACGCCATTTTGAAAAATAAGACATTGTTTTGAGAAAAATGCTTCGGAAGAATGCTTCGCATCTTTTGTCGCCGATGAAATGTACTTAATTCAATGTAATAATACCAGTCAGTTATCCCTCGATCAAATCAAATTCCACCGGCTTCCTCAAATAGTTCCCACCTTCTTGGATTAATAGGAGCAGGGCTTTTCAGAAAATGCGTCCTTTGTTCCTCCTATGAACCTGATTATAAAAATGTAGCCCGATACAATACTTAAGCTCATTGTTTCAAAGAGTTTAAGCAGGGCTTTGGACCGTTTGTTGAAAATGCAGGTGCATATGCAAGTCGATAAACATTTTCTTTTTAAATCTTTTTTTTGTTGTTGACAATTTTAACCTAAAATACCCCACAAAAGATTGCACATGGGAATTTGAATCGTCAACAGGTGGAATACGAAAAGATTTCGTCGAGCTTACATAATCTGGCAACAAGGCAGGATAAAATGACAAAGAAAACCATTTTACTGAGTTCGTCAAAAAAGGAAAAAGACAACAAATATTGCAAAAGTCAATTGGTGGGTTTATGATTTGTTGATAACACGTGCCACCCTACAAAAACGTATCTAAATAAACTTAACTCAGTTACAAGATTCCACTAACTCTTCGTCCCTGCCTATAATCCCAAGTTTTTTATATTTTTAAGGGCTACAGAACAGTTCGAAGTATTTTGATGATGTGATGGATCAACTGGATGGACTACAACTTCAGTTCAGAGTGTATGTATAAGTATCAAGTGATTCTGACGCAACCCTTTCAAAGAGGAATGTAAACGAAAAATTCCCAATCGAAGCGAACCAATACTTAACCTTCAAAATACTTCTTCTCAATCACAACACGATTGAAGTGTTGGCATAGAGACGCCATTGCTGGCAAAGTAATCCAAAATAAATTTCATCGGTTAATGTTAGCCATTTCCAAGTTCAAGTGCAAACAACAATATCTCACCAGCTTAAGGGTTCATTGCCAGGAAGTTATTTAGAAAAATCCTAATACTTCTTGAACTTACCCACAGCTCAACACAGAGTAGAGAGGCTACCCATTCTGAACCAACGGCCACGAAAACATAATAACTGTTGTTCATGGTTCATGAACCTTTGAATATATTCAAATTCGACTGTTGATGTAGCACGGATTTTCCAATTACATAGACATGTACTCTTGAGGGTCCATTACCATGTGGACCATGCCACTAGAACCCTTACTTATGCCATTACAGATGGTAGTAGAATGATATTTTCTCCATTTCGACAACCGGAGGAACCCCATAATATTGAAGAGTTTCGGAGGCTAGCACCGCTCATTAAACTCTCAGATATTAATATTAAAATACTTTATAAGTGGAAAATGAATGAAAATCCGATTTACTGTTTATTGACCTATGAATATACTCAAACAGTTTCAACACTTTCGAGTTAGTAAGTGGGGCATGTTCATCCCGTCAAATGTTAGGCGAAGAGTACTTCACGGAAAGCCATTCTTCGCTGAGAACTCTTATGAACCCTTATAAAAGGGATGGGGGCAGGTTCTGGTAAACAGGGGATTTTTGCTTTTGCGAAATTAAATAAGCTTTGGAATATGTGATGAGTAGTATGACGTCAGTCATCCCGATGAAAAGCAACTTGAGTAAAAACTTCTCAACTATTCGCAGAAGTGAAAATGGGCATATGGGACGACTTTTCCCTATCTACAAGTGTTCTGGGAACCGAGGAAAAGAGAAATTACAACATGCTATGTCTGAATTAGAAAAAGCAATATTGATGATGAATGCCCATGCTGTCAAAGCACGCGAAGCACTTCAGAACGGATCCATTACGGTGTGCCCAATGGGTCGAAAATAACATTGAATATTCAAATTTCTGAAGCTCAGACAAATGGAAGCTACCAAAAAATCAAGGGTCTGAGCGTGAACTTGTAAAAGTATGCAATGTAATATTCTTGCATCATCATCATCATCATCGGCACTACAACCGGGCCCCAGTTTTGGCCTTATTTCGCAAGTCCTGAGGCTTGTTAAATTTTCCATGATAATTTGTCTTTCCGGGCAAGGTCATTAGACTTGGGCCAAATATTCCGATAAATCGCATTCGATCATCAAGCATTGACAGCTCGGAAAGGCGGCCTTAATACACCGCCACAAGAGCAAGGCGTCACCTCTGTACGTGCCGTCAACAGCAGGAAAGACGACATCAAGATTATGCCAGCAAATCTATAGAGTGGTCCAACGTATGCGAGCGCATTTATTTCTCAAAAGCATTATCAAAAAGAGGATTTTTTGGCTGTTCATAATGAAATTATTTAACACGATTCACTATAAAATGACTTGCTTACATCATTTTTTGAATACCATGTGGAACAGTTGGTCGCTTTGAGAACACTTGTGTATGTCATTTCTTGAATACCATGTGGGCCAGGTGGTCGCCCTGAGCTCGAAGGTTTGTTTTTCGGCACTTTTCATCATATTGCCCAGTATTTATGGAGGTTATTTCCTGGCGGATGTTGGTCTTAAGGTCTTGGTACTTGGGTGGTTAATATAAACCTTTGTTATATAATTAATATCAGTTAATTATCATCCCCCCCTCCCCCCACCCTCTTAAATAAATTTAATACTGGCCAATCCAAATCCCTTCCCAATACCAAAACATCACACTAACAGTACAATAGCATATTCCCACCAGCAATTGACACATTTTTAAAATCAAATAACATTCCTAAAAATACCTAATAGTAGATAATATTTGGTTCGCCATAAGGGTCCCAAATATTATACACTGAATGCAACAACAGTTTCCCCAATAAGTTCCATCACAATATCACATAACGGTGTATTGGAGAAAGGAAATTAAACAAAAAGGCAAATGAATTGGCGGATACGAGGATTCAAGCCTCTTCAACGTATGTCCTGTGCGAGTGCGGTTGTGTTCCTATGTGAACATTTAAATTAAATAGTTTTGCGATAAATGAAAATTAAAAATAGAATAAAGGAGAATTTTAAAAGAATTGGTGTGAGCAGTTAAATGAAATATTTTTTCGATAAATGAAAACTATAAATAGAATACTGTGAATTTAAAGTAAATAAACAACAATTTAAAATTAAATAGAAAAAAGTTTAAAGAACCATTTAAAATTAAAATAGAAAAAGTTTAAAGGACAGTTCAAATTAAATAGAGGAAAAAAGTTCAAACAACAATTTCAAATGAAATAGAAAAAAGTTCAAGAACCATTTAAAATTAAATTAGAAAAGCAGTTCAACAATAATTAAAAATAAATTTAAAATCACAACAAATATATCAAACTGCATACACAAATAAATAAAACAAAGAGTTGGCATTGTTGTTTTCCTTTTACCAAAGCCGATTAAAATAGAAATCGATTCACCCCTAACCACGGCATCTCCACCCAGCAGTAAAGCCGAAACGAGTGACGTCACCTGGGATACTGTAGCGGTTCTACGAACCATACAATTCACTACAAGTTGAGGTATCCTTACCGCCAAGGAACTTTACTCACATTTTTCAGCACACGTGCCCACAGACACGTGTCCCAATAGTCATTAACCATACCTGAAACAAAAGGTTATAGGACATGCAACGACGTTGAACCCGATATCAGAAAGCAAGGAACTAAACGTTCAAAAGAACCCAATATCGAGTTCAACGCATCCATACATTGTATTCAACCCATTTTCAAATGGCAGGAAAGCATCACATCTAAGCAAATTCGCCATGCAGGAAAGCGTCGCATGTAAATCACTCACCCATCCTAAGCATCAACGCGATGTTTCCCATGAAATACCATTGGCGGGAAATAAACCGAACAACGGATGCCTACTCTGGTAGCTAATAGCAATTAGCACCTAAATCCCTTGCATGACCCAAACGCAAAAGGTACACTCGTGCAAACAAGGCATATCGTTTCGCTGCTAACGTAGATCGCTCGTGAGATGTTTATGGTTCGAAAATCCTAACAAAGGAACTATACCAATCCCACGGCTGCTTTTATTACCCATCTGAAACGCACAAGAACATTGTTAGCTTAAGCCAGATGGGTAACCTAAACAAATCCCACGAAAAGATCGGAGAATAAGCGGCGGCATCCGATCTTAAAACAAAAGAAACAAGATTCCGATAACCAACAGCTAATGGTGTCGTTGATTATGAGGAAAGATTTCTCCTTTTCTACTATTACTATTACTATGGGAAATTCGTCTTTTGAGATGTAATGGGAAATTTATGCTGTTAACAGATAATATGGTAAGTAAAAGTCTGTTGGCAGATATGAAGGGAAGTTCTGTGCAGCAATGCGCTGGGAAGATTTCCCTTCCCGATGGGGAATTGGAATTTAGTCTAGAGGAGAGAGTCGAACAAAAAAGTCTAGAAAAGAGTCGAAAGGAGAGGATCCCTAATCGAGGAGGTCGGCTTTGAGAAGCGGATTTGTGGTGCAGTGTTTTTAAGACGCGATCAAGTGAATTCAGTTTTGAGTTCTCTTGTCTTACAACCGCGCAAAAGATACATATTTTTAGAATCGGATATTGTTTCGAAAACCCATAGACCGAATGTGCGAGTAACAATATTTGAGTGTTGTAGTGGCGAATTAAAAGGAATCCGACGGAACAAAACGTTTGTGGGGAGAAATACCTGCGCCGTTTTATTAAAGGCAGCTTAAGCTAGGTTAATCAATTGGACATCCTAAATAATAAGTGAATGAAAAGTTGGTGGAACGAACCAAATGTGCACTTAAAAACTAAATTGTAAAAATTACCTAACTATAAAATTAAACCAAAAATAAATAAGACAGAGTATTAAAGAAAAGCATTCCGTGATTTATTTGACCCTGTTTCCGCTCCGTTGGTGTATTTGTCTTCCATCGTAAGCAGTGTTCGGCGGAACACTCCAGCATCTTTCCGCAGTGACTCGACTAACCAAAAACTGCCAAAATACAACAGAATCCAAAAGGATCAGGGGTAAGTGGATTATCAAAATTAATTGTTAAAATAAAGATAACACCTTTGACTTTAAGGTTCCCCACAGGAAGTAGTATGGTGGCAAATCTGGTGAGCACGAAAGCTACACGTAACCGTTATTAATTTTCGTTTGAAATTAAGCCATCGGGGAAAATGGTTTCATCTGTGTGTGCTACAGCACTGTGTTGTTGAGACCACAAGTGATCCAAAGCACATAAAGAATCAGAATAAAACATCAGTTATCATAATTCAATAATGCACTTAATTAACGGTCATCACACTTATCTTCAAAAAAGAACAGCCCCATGACCATACCAGTACAAACACGACATCACATCGGGAAGAGGTAACACACTAATAATTTGAGGATTTCTAGTATTGTTTCGCTGTTGTAGGTTTCTGTTTCAGGAAGCGCGTCTCCTTATCCCGAAAAGCATGTGGGATCTCTTATAGGCCGCTCCTGAAACAACGCACTACTGCAAGGGGTCGTTGCCGTGCGTCCTCATATGGTTGAGAGAAGAGCAACGTCCTGATGTCGGTTGATGTTACCCTAATTTTTTGTTCTGAGTTCCGCAACCCGTTGACTCCGCTGGGATTTTTCTGGACTATTAGGGGGTTTTGAAAGAAATGAAAAACCGGTTTTACTGTTTTGTAACTTTTATTAGTCAGCTTCTCCTTGCTATGAATATCAGTTTAATACTGAAAATCCTTGGTGTATTTGGATCCTGTACAGTTTTGTAAGGCAATTTGGCTTTCTGAATACTTAAACTGGGTACTAATTTCTGATCCGAACCTGGATGGTGAGTGTCAGATACTGATCTGATCCCGGACATCACTTTTTTTGTTCCTTTATAAAGAGAAACAAATCGAGATTTGATCTCGAAAATACACAATTTCATACAACAATCTCGATTTTGGGTATCCTGAGTGAGATGCTCAATGTTAATCTAAGATAAGAATTCAATTTCTTGAATTCTTACGAAATGTGGGAATGTATCTGGATTTTGGTTATCTATTTGTTTTTCTTAATGGAAATTTTCAGATAGAGATAACGATCTCTGAATTTTGAGTTTTGATGATAAAGTGGGGCAAATATAAAAGGATAGACGAATATTAAATTCCTTTATTGTGAATTTTAATTTTAATTCGGATTTTGGATGTTAAGCGATAAACGAATGTTTGATTTGTTTATTGCGAATTGTGGATAATGTTTGGGTTAATTCGGGTTTTGATAGGATTTCGGGTTTTTGGGTAATATTGCTGGGATTTGGATGTATGAATGGGGGAAAAAGGTGGTCGGTCTTTTTGGGGCACTACATCCTCCCCTCATTGAAAAAAGAAAATTGGTCTTTATGAGATTAATTTTCTGGAAAATGGTGTGATCGGGAATAAAGGATGACAGTATCGTGATTCCGTTAGATAGATATTTAAATTTATTATATTAACATTATTTCGTATTGTAACTTATCGTTTTTTTTTTTGTTTTTATATAGTACTATTATTATTTGTAAAAAGATATATAGATAAGTATTAAGTAAGGTTTTTACGGCGTGTATTACATAGAATTTTCATTATTACATAGACATTTTCATTATTTACATATATTATTTCTGTTTTTTTTTTTGAGGACTTTTCATTGTCCTTATTGTTTGAAATAAACAACAGGTTAAACTGCAAGTCAATCTGAACGCAAAATATACCTAACGATCGTCCTCGGGGGTGCTCGAAGTCCGGGCTGCTCTCGTCCGCGGTGATGCTAAACGACACGTCCGTGTCGGTCGACGTCCGGATGCAGAAGAAGGAAGTTGAGTCACGCGTTTTCTTTCGTGCCCGAGTACCCGTCATTTTTAATGACAGATGCACATCTGGTGATTGTACTAGATGAGTGTCATGCATTTAGCGTTTGAGTCGCATGCACACTTTCCTTGCGGAAATGTTTTATTTAACACTTCCCCTCGACGAAAAACGGTAAAATGCGATCTAGGTGCCGTTCAGGTTTAAGAGATCGCGGCATCTCTCGTGTGCGGGTTTAGGTAGGGCCTTAGTGAGGAAGTCAGCGGGCATGTCCTCCGTCGGCATGTAGTCAACGGACAAGTCTCCACCGCCTAGCGCTTCGCGGATGAAATGATGACGGACATCGATGTGTTTGCTGCGAGAGTGAAACACGGGATTTTCGACCAGTTTTCGCGCTCCGTTGTTGTCGTTATAAACCTTGAGCTTGTCAGGAAGCTCGAATCCTAATTGGCCGATCAGTCTCCGGAGATAGATAGCCTCTTTTGCGGCTTCGGTAATGGCCATATACTCGGCTTTCGTAGATGATAGGGCGGTGGTCCTTTGCTTCTTGGATTCCCAAGAGACCGCTGTGCCGTCGAGTGAAAAAACGTAGCCGGTGTATGATTTTCTGCCATCGGGGCAGTTAGCCCAGTCGGCGTCGGCGTACCCCGTGCGGCATTCACGGCTTTCCTTGAATGTAAGCCCAATGTTGGGAGTGCCTTTGAGGTAGCGCAGTACTCGTTTCGCGGAGTTCCAATGCTGTTGAAGTGGCTGTTGGATTGGCTGAGTCTGCTCACGGCGAAAGCTATGTCTCGTCTGGTGCATACGGCAAGGTACATCAGAGATCCGATCAGCTCCCTGTATGGCAAATTCTTGTCGGGTTCTTCATTTCCTTTTTGGAGCTTTGTGCCGTTTTCCAATGGGGTGCTCACTGGTTTCGAGTCGCTCATTTTGAATCGCTCCAGAATCTCCACTGTGTACTGCGTTTGAGTCATCCGCAGTTGCTTCTTTTCTCTTTGGAACTCAATTCCAAGACAGTGCTTGATTTCGCCGAGGTCCTTTATTCGGAAGGTCTTCGATAACTGTTCCGTCAGTTTCTGTATCCTTGCTTTGCTTTGGGAGGAAACTAATATGTCGTCCACGTATATGATGACGAGTAAAATTTCCTTTCCTTTTCCTTCAAAGAAAATGCAAGGACCGGCTGTAGTCTGCTTCAGCCCTAGTCCCAAAAGCTCGTAGCGTAGTTTCGTGTGCCATTGCCGTCCTGCCTGGCGAAGTCCGTAAAGGGCTTTCTTTAGTAGGCACACTTTGTTTCCCTCGCGTACCTTTGTCAGCATTTGTCTGGCTTGACTTTGGGGACTATCTTCGCTTCCTCCGGATTGAATCAGGCTTCTGTGTATTTTGGAATCTCCATGTAGAGGGTTTCGTCGAGCTGGCCGTCTAAGTAAGCTGTTTCCACGCCCAGGTAGTGAATGCTCATGTTGTGTTGAACAGCTAAGGCGGCTGTGACACGTATCGAGTTCATCCTGGCCACCGGTGCAAAAGTTTGATGGTAGTCGACGCCGGGAATTTGTGAGAATCCTTGGGCGACTATGCGTGCCTTTCTACGTTCTAATGTTCCACCGGGATTCGTCTTGTTACATAACACAAATCGGCTCCCGATGACTTTGCCGTTTTTCGGGCGTTCGACTAGGGTCCATGTGTCATTTCTGATGACGGCCTCAATTTCCTGTGCCATGGCCTTTGTCCACTCGTCGGTGTCGAGTCCAGTTATGGCCTCTTTGATGAGTACTTCTGCGGTTCCTGCTGCCTCAGAAGAAGTGTCTCTCGTTTGGAAGAGTTTTCGGGGTCTTTCCCTGATTCCGTTCCTTACTTTTCGTGGTCTACCTGGTCCTTTGCGCGTGTGTGCGATTGCTTCTTCTCTGGTTGGGGTTGTTGGCGGTTCGGCTTCTTCGTCGCACGTTTCGTCCGCGTTCTGGGTCGTTGTGTCTTCGTTGTTGGTTTCCTCAGGTGTGATGAACTCAACCATGTTGTGCTCGGTTCCCATTTTGTCGTTCGTGGACCTGAGTTGGTGTTTCGGATGTTTTGTGTGAATACAACGTCTCTGGCGATTTCTATTCTGCGTTTGTCGAGAAGCCTGACCCTGTATCCTTTGAACTGATCAGAGTAGCCGACGAGTATCCCCTTCTGAGATTTTGGGTAGAACTTTCCTTTCCTGGGTCCTCGGAGCCGGGAGTAAACGGTGTGTCCGAATTCACGAAGTTAGCCGACGTTAGGCACGTATCCAATCCACACTTCGTGTGGGGTTTTGCCATTTGAGGCACTGGTGGGGCATCGGTTCCTGATGTGGTTGGCCGTATTGATTGCTTCACCCCAAAATCGTGAGTCCATGTCGGCTTGAATGAGGAGACATCTGGCCATTTCCACTAGGGTTCGGTTCTTCCTCTCCGCTATTCCATTTTGTTGGGGGTTATGAGCTCCTCAATAGTATACTGGTTAGTATACCCGCCTGTCACGCGGGAGACCGGGGTTCGATTCCCTGTCGGGGAGCCTCTGGCGCAAGACTAATGACCTTGCCCGGAAAAAAAAAAAAACAAATCATTATGGAAAATTTAACAAGCCTCAGGACTTGCTAAATAAGGCCAAGACCGGTTCCAGGTTGTAGTGCCGATGATGATGATGATGATGATGAGTGACGGACAATCGATGTTTGATTCCTTTCTCCCACAGGTACGAGGTGAACTCCTTGTTTGTGTACTCGGTGCCGTTGTCGGACTGTATACACTTGATCTTTTGGCCGGTTTGCTTTTCGGGGAAGCCTCTGAAGTCTCTGAAGGCATTTAAGACTTCCCTTTTGCTTTTGAGCATGCGAACGTTGAACCTCCTGGAACAGTCGTCGATGAATGTGACGAAGTAGATGGATCCTCCTAGGGACTCGGTGTTCATCGCTCCGTATAAGTCGGAGTGGATGAAGTCCAGGATGCCTGTCTTCCTGTCGAATGAATTTGGAAATGGCAGTCTCGTTGTCTTCCCGAGGGCGCATATGTCGCACATCAGATCCTGGATCGGATGCTCCATGGACATTCCCCCTATGCGGCCGTTTTTGTAGCTCGCAACCAAATCCTTAATGTTTAAGTGTCCCATTCTGCAGTGCCATTTTTCCAGCTCGGTGGTACGGGAGTGTCCGTAGTCGGCAGCGGTGAATGTTGGTGGCCTCTGAATCGCCGGAATAATGTAAAGGTCATTTGTTCGTATGGCCTCGGGGATAGTGTGTCCCTTTTCGTTTGTGACCTTGGCGCCTCCCTTGTCGAAAGTGACTTTGAACCGCTTTGTCGGCGAGTTTGCCGACCGACATCAGGTTCATCCTTAAGTCTGGCACGTGTAAGGCGTTCGTCACGGTGATGTCTCTTCTGCCTCCGCTGTGGACGGTGGCCATATTTATGTCGCCACGACCGGTGATGTTGGTTGAGGTGCAGTTGGCCAGGTTTAGCGTCGTGGGATGCGTCTAATGGTATTTTTCGAAGGCGTGTTTGTCGCCCGACATGTGCGATGAGCTACAGCTGTCCAAACACCAGCCGCCATCAATAGTTGATTTGGAGGAGTGCATCCCATGCTGTGTTGAGTTTGTGAGAGCTAGGACGCTGATGCCGTTGTTCAGCAGCTTCCCCTCCTTTCCAAGCTTCTTGGATCTGGAGGAATCTTCCCTGATCCCGGAGTGACATTCGGCTGCCTTCTGCCCGATCTTACCGCAATTGTAGCATTTAAAGGACGATTTTCTTCGACTTCGGTTATTGCCTTGGTCCTTTCCTCTTTCGGTCCTTCCGACGTTGTGCTTGACGGCCATCGCGCCTTGCGTTTCGGGGTGCTCATTCGTGTGTCTGGCATCACTTTCTTCAATGATTTTGAAGATGGCAGTTCGTCCCGAGATTCAATGGCGCACCTGAAGTTTTCGAATTTCGGAGAGAGACTGTAAAGGAGCGCTGATGCATAGCAGGTCCTCATTAACCACGATCTCCCTGTCAAGGAGTTTGTCGACCGTATCGAACAAACTTTTCAGGTATTCTCGCACGTCGTCGCGGTCAACCATGCGGTGCTGTGTGAGTCTCTTGAATAGACTGGCTTTCCTAGCTGGTCCTTTGGGTTCGTATATGGAAGTCAGTTTCTCCCATACCTCGCGCGAGGTTTCGCATCCCTTGATGCATTTTATCTCCGGTGGGCTGATAGCTAGGATGATGTCTGCTTTGGCCTTCCTGTCGCCCGTTTTCCACTTCTCGATGTTTACCTCGTTCGTTCCCGTGGGTTCAGGTCTGAGGAGTTCTCCGCTTATGTATCCCCACGCGTCATTCTTGATGAGGATTGCTTCCATCTGCAGCTTCCACGTGTCAAAGTTTTCCTTTTTGAGGGGCTCGATGCTCGCGATGGATTGCGCCATTTTGGTGAGGGCTTCGTGTTTCTTCTTTTAGGCGTTCCTAATTTGTTCTCAAAGGTAGGCGGATGCCTAGGCCCATAACCATTTTGAAATAAAGGTATATGTCTGTGGAGGTTCCCGCGATGCTGTACCACGTCGCAGGGGAAAGCGGATCCGCCGCCGTCGACAGAGACTCCAGAGAAACTTTCCAAAGAACTTAGAGACGATCAGAACACCTCCTCGGTGATACCCTTCGGACACTTTACACCTGGTCTAGTGCTATGAGATTCTTATTTATTGGACAAACAGTAGTTGCTATACAATTAGTTACTTAGACTAACACAAAAAGACACGACACTATTTACTTAAGAGCTATTGCACAATTCAGGGCTTAAAACTAACCAAACAAGGTCTCTTAAGATCTAGAGCTTAAATAACGTAGATTAAACTGCAAGTCAATCTGAACGCAAAATATACCTAACGGTCGTCCTCGGGGGTGCTCGAAGTCCAGGCAGCTGTCGTCCGCGGTGATGCAAAGCAACACGTCTGTGTCGGTCGACGTCCGGATGCAGAAGAAGGAAGTTGAGTCACGCGTTTTCTTTCGTGCCCGAGTACCCGTCATTTTTAATGACAGATGCACATCTGGTGATTGTACTAGATGAGTGTCATGCATTTAGCGTTTGAGTCGCATGCACATTTTCCTTGCGGAAATGTTTTATTTAACACTTATTTGTCGTGTGTTTATTTATTTATATAATTTTTTTTTCATGTAGTTGTACGTAAAATTAAATTCTAAAAATTTTTAAATTTGTTTTGAGTTATACTAAAAGATTGTTTTATTCCTTATTTTCTTAGGATTGTTTGATTCCGTTCTGATTTGCAAAATGTTTTGTACTTATATAAATGTTTGAAATTCTTATTTTAACGTTATTTCATATCGTAAGTTTCGTTTTTGTATTTTTCTTTCCTTTTTTTTTCATAAATATATATATTTATATATAATGTGTTTTTTCTTTTATAACTTAAGATTATTTATTATTACAAATTTTTTTTGTGTTTATTTATTTTAGTCAGTGGTAGTTGATTAACATATTTTCTGATATTTATAACCTTATTTTATTAAGTGAGTTACTATTTATCTTGATATATATATTTTTTTGTTTTGTTTGTTATGGTTATTTAAAATGTTGTATAATATTTACAAAATTATTTTATTCGTATACAATTATTTGAAAAGAAAATTGGAGGCAAATTTTAAATACGCTATCGTAGTATTTTGGTAGTGTCATTTTTTAATTTTTTTTTTAGGGTTTTTTATACATATATACATTTATACTTTCCTTCAACTTTTATATTTTCTTTGGAGTTTCTCATTCATGATTGCCTAATCCACAAATGGTTTTATATTGTTGTTGTGGTCTTTTAAATATTTAAAATCTTCGAATGCAAGGATGTGTTTATTCACCTGTTTATATATATATATATATATATATATATATATATATATATATATATATATATATATTTGAATAATAATGGGAAGTCGATTTGGTGCGTTTTAAATTTTTCCTTAAATTTGTGGAAGCCTTCCCACGCTTTCTTCGGGTTTGGCTGTGTAACATAGTTCAAATTTCCGAGGGACAATATGTTAAAAGAATAATAAAGTTTCGAGATTAAGATTTGAAACTTTCTTTTATTCGTAAGTGGGATTCCGATTTTTTGATTAGATTTTATTGGTAAAATCCATTTTAAAATTTGGATAATGGGAAAAACGGGAGAGAGAATGTGGACAAACGAATTACTGAAACGAGGAATGTGTTCGAGTGCAATTTTGATATGACTGTTATCTACAAGCTTACTCTTTTCTAACGAGAAAATTAGTTGTTTTTCAGTCTTACATTTTGTTGGAACCCTTAGTACCGCAGGCTTACACTTTGCTGACATTTCTTGTTTGTGAATTTCCACAATATATTGTGATCGTGGATGCAACTTTATGTGGTCAACCGTGGTGTTTTATTTTAAATTTTTGGAGGATATTGGCGTTTCGGGTTCATGTTTTCCTGAACTTAGTTTTTCGGCAGTTCCCTTAACTTTTCCGTTACTACAAACTTTGTTTAAATGGGAAGAGGAAGATTCAAGGATGGTTGGTTTTGTTGTGTTTGTCACAGCAATTTTTCATGAATGCCTGTATTTTCCGTGGAAGACACCTCAACGCGAGTCTCTGATTTTCAGCCAAAAGATAAGTTCTGACTGCAGGCTCAGGTGAACTAGCGTATGTGACGCTGTCCAATTCATGCAGGTGGTGTGCGAGTCTATTTGAAAATTCGTTCACACCCTCCTTGCTATCTTGCTTCGTTGCCACTGAGTTATTTTGCGCCGCAGTCCTACAGGTGAGAGCTTTAAATTCTCCCTCCAATTCGGATACCAAATCTTCCCAAGTTGGAATGGTTTTATGGCTGATGCAGTCACGCGCCGGTCCCTGTAATCTGGTTTTGACCACCCTTAAAATGAAAGATTTCTGGTTGTCGTCTTGTGCCTGTGAGAACAGAATGTCTCCACAAGAGACCAAACCCTCGAGCTCGTTTGGCTCGCCGTTGAATACCGGTACAAATCCCAGTACGTCGCTCAATCCTATAGGAAAGTTCATTCTGGAATTTTGTTCGCGTATTTCCGTGCGTAAGGTTTCCGACGTTTCGTCCTCGCGATTCTGTATGAGCTCAGGCTCAGGTCTCTGTGAACGCGTACCCAGGTTCTTTTTGGCGCTAACGACGTATTTGTAAAGCAGACCTTCCCAAGTAATGGTAAAAAGGGATAGAGAACAAAGAGATGAGATCTTCATCGTTCGTTACAAGGAGAAAACACAAGGCGAAATAGAGTCTGAAAACTCGATTAAATGTTATCCTATAAGAAGATGTTTGTTCTGTTTAAAGTGAGAGAAATCGACCCTTTCGACCTATGGAAGAAGTGTCTAAACTGTCGAGAGAGAGAAAACCTAGAATGGATTTTCGAAGAGACTCAAATAATTCCAAAGGAAAAAATTCAACCTAAAAATGTCCTAAACAACGCTAAAGACAAGTACCAAGAATTATGTCCATTATTGTTATCACATAAAGAGTGTAAGAAAAATCTTCCCCAAAAAGCAGAAATAATTTAAGGAAAATATATGTATATATGTGTGTTAAATTCAAATAGGTATATATCAAAAATAGGATACTCGGTAGTATAGTGGTTAGTTTACCCGCCTGTCACGCGGAAGACCGGGGTTTGATTCCCCGTCGGGGATAGCTTCTGGCGCAAGACTTAATGACCTTGCCCGGAAAAAACCAATCATTATGGAAAATTTAACAAGGCTCAGACTTGTTAAACAAGGCCAAGACCGGATCCCGGTTGTAGTGCCGATGATGATGATGATATATCAAAAATAAAAATCAAATTTTGTAGTTAATTTTTGGGTGCGGTTTTTTTTGTGTCCCCTTTTTGAAGAATAAAAATGTAGGTAAATCAGATAAGTTAACTTTCGGGGTTTTTATTTGTCCCCGTTTGTATATAATTCAGGTTTATTTTGACTATTTAATAATATAGGAGTTTTTCTTTATCTCTTTGTATAATAAAAGGAAAAATATTTTGAAAATTTTTAGTTAATGAAAAACTATTTTAAATTCACTTTAGGGGTTTTCTTTTTCCCCGTAATATGTGTTCGAATTTGTCCACTTTATTTAATAAGTTCATTTAGTTTTCAATAGTCAATTAACTTAATAATATAGAAAAGAAAAAGTCATACCTTGTGCTCCTCTTGATGTTCCTGGTGACGTGGATCTTTCTGCTGACATCGTACATTTTCTCCCGCTGTTGATGCTGATTGCTTCGGCGCCAATCGTCCTCCGGCTTCTGGATGCGGCTGTTCTTATTTTTATTTTTCACTCTTGCCGGTGTTTAGCCCCAGGCACGGTGGTATTATCAAAAAAATTGTTGGTTTGTTATTAGTTATTCACTTACTCCTGGTGTCTAGCCCCAGGTTACGCTTTTAAAAGTTTTAAATTTAACTCACTTTCCGGTGTTTTAGCCCCGGAATACGCTTTAAAAAAAGTTTTGCTTTCACTTTTGTTTTTTTTTTTTGTAGAATTATCTGGCCAGTTTTCGGTGGCCTCCTGTCAATTCCAAATGCCTGGAGTACGTATCGTTGATGTGTTCAGGAACTTCGTATTCGTGTTTGGCAGCAGATTACGTGTCCTTGGGGTACTCGACGCAGTGGGCACGAATTAAGACAGAATGGTCCGGTGATGAGTAGTGACCCAGATGAAAGTACTTTCAGCAGAACAACACATTTGCCTTTGTGTCGTCCAGCAGTGTTCCTTTGTTAGGGGATTTTGGGTATCGTCACCGCTTCTTCTTCTGTGGAAGGGGATTGTTCGATAATCCCACCAGTCTTCTCTCCTGTGGTTAGGGATTTTGAGTAAATCCACACCGCTTCTTCTTCTGTGGTAGGGGATTGTTGTATAATCCACGACCGCTGCCACCAAAATTGTTGTATTCTATCGCTGCCACCAGGTAGCGTGTCTGCTTATCCTGAGAAGGACGAAAGATATCTTTGTGACCGCTCCCGAGGCGACCCGTTGCGGTTGCCGCCGTGCTTCCTCAAACCTTGAGGGAAGAGCAGCTTCCGATCATTCTTGGGACTCGCTTTGGAATTGCGTCCCTGTGCCGTGGAACCAGGTGCCTTCTGATGATGCCCGAAATCGTGAACGCTGCAAGGGTTTAGTTTGTGGGCTTGGCACCACTTTACTCACCGGTTCTTTTTGCTGGTTGGAAGTCGCCTCCTGTCCTAAAGCCGCCAACGTTCCACAGCGAATTAATCAAAATACTTTTGGTTTAGTTTATAATAGATTCATTTATTTTGATCCGGAAATCTATGTACATTGATTGAATGACTTCTTATCGTCGACCTCCAGCACTTCCGCCGGGGACTATATACATGAACAGAAATGAATGTTATACTGGACCTACAGCACTTCCGCCGGGGACTATGAACATGAACAGAATGCCTCCTCGAGATCTTTTTTTTTTTTGTTTTATATAACGCTGTCTTTATTGACCATTATAAGTTACATAAGTTTACAGCTAACTTAACTAAGTTGTGACAATTTTACTTACAATGTCTAGAACATTTTTTCAAGTAGTATTTAATTTGAAGTCTTACGTCTAAAGAGATTTATTCCAGATGCAATTTACTAGTAGGACTCCTGGAAAGGTCATGAAAACCAGGATGGATTACCTATGTTTAGAATAAATATTCTTAAAAACTACTTACCTCTACTTAAATCTAGCTTATATCTAATGTAGTTAAATAAATTCACATTTAGCCATGTAGAGTAATTTAGCCTAGTCTTAAGCTTAAGTCGAAATTTCATACTTTACATAACCTAAGGAGGGAAGGGAGCGGCAGAGGGAGGTCTCTCCACCGACTGCTCGTTAAAGGAAAGAACCTGAGAAAAGGGTTGAATGTTTGAGTATTTGAAGTGGTTAAGATCTGTTACCCTGTTATGGTAGATGATTTCGTTGGCATCATTTACTAATCTTTTTGCGTAGAAGAGAGCTTTTAAATGGAGTGCATGAAGATAGGGATATGATGCATTGTGGCTGGGGAGGCTAAGGGAATTGATGAGAGGGTTTGGATTGGCTGACAGGTTTTCAAGGAATCTTATTGATAACTCCAGGAACCTTCTATCCAGTCTCTCTAGGCTGATGGAATGGTATAGCGTGAGGCTGCTGATATATTTGTAGGAGTCGCGCTGTCTGAATAGCCCTGTGATTAATCTGAAGCACTTCCTTTCGAATATGCGAAGTTTTTCCATTTGCGAGGGGGAGATATGAAACCAAATAGGGCAAGCATAGGTAACTGTGGGCCTGATAATTTGTTTGTATAACAGAAGTTTGACATGATGAGAGAGACCCTCAGGTTTCCACATTACCTGTCGACAAAGGTTCAGCTGGATCCCGGCTTTGCGGATGACATTATTTATGTGGGTCGCGAAAGAGAGATTGTTCTCAAAAGTAACTCCCAAATATTTTAGTGATTTGGATGGTTTAATGAGGGCATTGCAGAGCTTCACTTGGAGTTTTGAATGGTTACGTAGTGTATTGTTGGTACAGTGAATGTTTCTTCCTTTAAATACAATCAACTGTGTCTTGTTGGGGTTTAAGCGGACCTTCCATTTAAGGAAGTAGGAAGAAAGAATTTCGAGAAATTCATTTATGCGATTCCTGGCGGTTAATACGAACCTTCTGCTGGAGTAAACAAGAGTATCATCTGCATAATTAAGGATATGAGTACCCGGCGAGAGAGGTTGGGGAATATCCGCAGTGTATAGTAGGTACAAGAGGGGACCCAGAATGGATCCTTGGGGAACTCCTTCTGTTATTGAGTACGTCTGGGAGAAGGTGGAGTGTATCTTGACCTTGAATTTTCTGTTCAATAAATACGAGTAGAGAAACTTGGAAGTGTGATTGTTGAGACGATACGTGGAATGTAATTTGTACAGAAGACCCGCAGCCCATACGCAGTCGAAAGCCTTGGATATGTCAAGGGAGATACACACAGTGGGGCACTGGTCGTTAAGAGCCATAGTGATGTCGTGAGTGAACTTGAGGAGAGCGTGACATGTTGAGTGTTGAGCACGAAAACCGAATTGGAGATCAGGAAGTAATGAGTTAGTTTCCGCGAAGGAGAGTAGGTAATGGTGAATTTTTAATTCAAGTAATTTGCTTAAATTATTAAGTAGTGAGATGGGTCGAAAATTGGCCGCCATCAGGGATGAGCCTGATTTTTAATGGGGATGACTATGGCAGTTTTCAAAGACTCCGGTATGTGACCAGCATTTATTATGTGGTTTAGCAGGGTCATTATGTATAGTCGATTTGACGGGTTGAGGTTTTTGAAAAGCACATGTGGAATTTTGTCCAAGCCGGTTGAGTTTTTATTGCTACGAGAAGATATCATTTGGTTAAATTCCTGCGGTTGTAAAAATAAGTTTGTATCGGTGGTGTTGCAGTTCCGCAACATACATACCAGCGTATACCAGTTGGAAAAACTTACCATATGGAACGCCACCTATTGCGGAATAGCAAAACCAAATTGTCTATTCATGTGACGTTTTTTAGGTTACTGTTTACACACAGTGCTTGTTTACTGTTTTTTCTAAGGCAGTTTTGGTGTTCCGTTTTACTGTTCTGACGTTCTGTTAAAAAGTAATTGAAGTTTTTTTCGGCACTGTTCTTACACAGTTTTTAACGTTAAAAGATTAAGAGTTTTGGACGGTGCTTTCAGCACCTGTTTTGTTTGATTGTCCTAATAAAAATATAAAATAAAGTTAAATTCATGTTAACAACTTTTGTTTTAACCATGTGCTATTACTGGGCTATAACGCCACAAGACTTGCTGGGCAACAACGCCAACAACATTTTGCTGTCACGTCGAGGAGCCTATCTCGACGCTGAACATTATGGTCCTTCGGAGCCGGATGTATAACATCCGAGCAAGAAGTCTGGATTACGTCCATCGGATCACATCCTCAACGAGGGAACTATCAACGAACAGGAAAGTGGATTACGTCCATGGGATTACGTTCACATCCTCAACAAGGAAACATCAACAACTTGTGATCAACGTGAGCAGCGCTCCAGTAAAACAGGTGGGTGGCAATCATTTTATAATAATATATACAATTAATTAGCGATCCGAATGGATCCTAACTTAAGGAGTGTTGTGCTGTGTCGTGCTTGTGTTTAAATCTACGTTTTGACATCACACTCTTTTCATCAAAGTTAAATAAATCAGTAATTAAATCAACAAATGGACGGAATTGATACAGGACACAATAGCTGTTATTCCTGAGCAGCGAAAGCAAGCCGAAGAACAACTATCACAGATCACTAAATTAGGTGATTTGTTCAAACAATTTTACAAATCGTTATGAAGAACGATGTTGAATTTATCTACATCAAGAGTTTCATTTCTTCCCACTGGTCCGTCAAGAAGACAAAACCTAAGAAAACAGGTATTTTCTCAGTCCATGATCAGGACTGTGCAGGGATTCGGGGCAATATTGAGGAGGCAGTTGTGCATGCTCCCGACATAATCGTGCGCGTGTTTGAAAGATATAGAAGTCCCGAAATCGTTAATGAGAGACACCTGAACTTACAGAATGGTACTTTGACGTTTACGTCGGGTGTTTTGGATATTTCACTGAGGGATTTCGACATGTTCCAGTCGATGTTTATCGAACGCAATCTACAATCCCTTGAAACAGCCGAACAGATTAAGAATAAAGGCAACCGCCTGATGAAGGAATGCAAATATCAAGAAGCAGTAATCCAAGATAACCGGGCAATTAGTTTCGATCCGAAAAATCCAACATTCTACTGTAATCGAGCTGCAGCATATATCCGTGTAACAGAAAACGATAGTGCGATTAAAGACTGCAACTCTGCATTATTCTACAATCCAAATTACAGTAAAGCATATGGCCGAATCAATACAGGAAAGTATGATGAAACCATAGACGCCTATACGAAAGCTATTCAATTAGAACCTGATAACGACAATGGGAATCTGATGCAGGTATTACATCACCAAGCGCTGATGATAATCGAAGGGATGGAGCACTTCATAATTGGAACTCTGGCAAATATGCTTCTGAAAAACGAAGACGTATGGTCAAGTAGAATATGCTTACCACATATCTATTTCCAGAGTTTCACATCGGGCAGACATCTACGAGCCCGTACTGGTTGCGTGGTTCGTTAATCTTGTGAAGAATAACTTAACTTCTGCTTTATTTAATTAATTTGTCTTTTGTAATCAGCGGAAAATAAAATCAAATAATACACATTTCCTGTTTTGTCCCATACTACAACTCCAATATAAATAGAATAAACATTTTTTGCGTTTCTTACGAGTGGAACGCGTATGGATTTACTATCCAATTTAGAACTACGTTCAAGGATTCATCGATGACATGAGGGATTCACGATCCAAAAGAGGACTACGTCCGAGAAGTCATCGATGACATAAATGAATTTACGAGCCATCAAACATCATTTCAGCTTTAACACAGTTAAACAACAAGTTAAATAACAATCAACTTTACAAAGCCAAAATACAGTCCACTTATAATATCCGAGGTTGTTGCATTTCTCTTCATTCTGCAGAGGTCACCGCGGGTAAATGAAGAAGTTGTCTATCGGTCTCAGTATTTCGGTTGAGGACATCATTCGGCTCCTCCTTCAACGATGTTGCGGGTACTTTTCACGATCCACGCTACAGGATTTAGGCAAGCGTCACCTGCAACAACATCAGGGAGACAAAAGTTTTGGAAACTTCCCTCCGGTAGAAAACTAAGCTTCAGCGCTTCACTCTAAACGGTCAGTACTGAGACAAAGTTCGTCAACGAAGACACTTCCGGTCCTATACCTGCAAGTATCATCTCAAACATCGAACTTGCAGATGAATAAGTCCAAGACCACCGGGAATTGCGATTTGCCATCTCATTTACATCCGTTCCTGGGGCACAGCTTCTCGTCACCTGGACTCATCGCTCAAGCATCCAGGATTGTCGCTTCTCGCCACCCAGGCACATTGCAGTTAAGTGTCTGGAGTTCTTCGCTTTCGCCGCCTGGACGAAATGCTCTGGGGGCACCCTCTTAATACCGCCCATTGCACGTAGCTGCCACGGGGCACCACTCCAACGGAATCGGTGTTTAAGATAAACTTTCGGTTACAAGACTAAGGGACAAGAAAACGAGGAACAAGGAAAGATGCCGGCACCCTTCGGAAAAGCATGACATCAGAAAGCTGTCGCGGATTTGGAGTTCACCGCTTCTCGTCGCAAGGATTCATCGGTCGAGCATCCTGATTTTGCCGCTCTCGCCACTCAGGCACATCGTTGTCACGTGTCTGGGGTTCTTCACCTTTCGCCGCCTGGACGAAATGCTTTGGGGGCATCCTCTTAACACCGCCCATTGCACATAGCTGCCACGGGGGCACCACTCCAACGGAGTCGGTGTCTAAGATAGACTTTCGGTGCAAAGATTATGGAATATAGAAAGAGAAGAATAGGAAAGATGCCGGCACCCTTCGGGAAATCCAACCAACGGAAGGCAAATAGTGAACACTTGGTCCAGCCACCAGTCAAAGAAGAAAGTACCTGGCTTTAGAACTATTCCATCCTGTGGCTCAATTGAACATAAGTCTAATAATGAGCAGATTAATCCTCTTAATAGCAACCCGGATGCGCAACCTCTCTGGCTCAATCAAGTGCCAGGTATAAGTTAACAGAATATGATCACTATCAGAACCTGAACAACTATGCTGTTCCAACAATAAATCATATGCGGTCACAGCACCCACAACAACAATTGCAGCAGCAGCATAGACCTTATGATGACAATCTCAGCTCCCATAAAGAAATTCGCCCAACGCCGAGCATTGGTTTAGCGGCGTAGATGGGACATATCCCCAACTGCAACAGCATCAGCCAGAGCAATCAACTTGGATTCGAGTCGCAGATGATTCTATGCAGTTGGCGGTATACCTAAGATTTCTGGTAGCGGCACAGGCTGGACATACTGAGAAGATGGTGGAATTACAATCCATCACCTTCAACATATTGACGATCACATCGCTCACTTATCATTCATGGATCCACGATCCAACATAGGACTACGTCCAAAATATTCCTACTACGTACGGATTCACGATCCGACATGGGACTACGTCCAACATATTTTATTATACATATGGATTTACGATCCAACCAACATTTAACATTAAACACAAGTCACATCGTTGCCGCAGCTGATGCGGCAAATATCGCCTCTCAGGCAACCCCTCCAACATGTCGGAGACTATCAACAATAAACAACGACCCACACACACACACACACACACACACACTGATACTATAAATAATACTACGGCCACATAACCAAGTATTCTCTATAACTTAATCAACTAATAGAATACATATATAGTATAACAATATAATTAATTTTGCCACCCTACCGTTATGCCGGTGTATGAGCAATACGAGCATTAAGGTCTCTGAGCTCAACCACCATACCAGCCGCTACTTCCCACGGCGCTGACACCAGGTGGTGACGCCAACTAAGGAGGCCTACTGGCTCCATCGTCGCGGCCCGGGAAGATGTTGCAGTTCCGCAACATACATACCAGCGTATACCAGTTGGAAAAACTTACCATATGGAACGCCACCTATTGCGGAATAGACAAAACCAAATTGTCTATTCATGTGACGTTTTTTAGGTTACTGTTTACACACAGTGCTTGTTTACTGTTTTTTCTAAGACAGTTTTGGTGTTCCGTTTTACTGTTCTGACGTTCTGTTAAAAAGTAATTGAAGTTTTTTTCGGCACTGTTCTTACACAGTTTTTAACGTTAAAAGATTAAGAGTTTTGGACGGTGCTTTCAGCACCTGTTTTGTTTGATTGTCCTAATAAAAATATAAAATAAAGTTAAATTCATGTTAACAAGTTTTGTTTTAACCATGTGCTATTACTGGGCTATAACGCCACAAGACTTGCTGGGCAACAACGCCAACAACATTTTGCTGTCACGTCGAGGAGCCTATCTCGACGCTGAACAGGTGGGTTGAGATGCTCTATTGTCATTATTAAATTCAGTTATGAAGGGAGTGAATGAGGAAATTAGTTCATGGGATGTATAGCGGTTGACCACTTCCTCAAACTCGGGGTTGCATAGGCTATCATTTTGCCTATGCACTTGGGAGAAGTGTTCCGCTAAATAGTTTGCTATTTCAGAATCAGAGTACAGACTATTATTTCGAGGACCAATTAGTCTGTCTATTGAGGTTTGTATTTTTCGACCTGTAAGGCGATTGATGTTTTTGTAAAGATTACGATCGGGTCTGATACTATTTAAAGTGGGGATGTAGTTCTGATCAACGAAAGCATTTAACTGCTGGTTAATGAGGGTAGACAATAATTGAACCTGTACTTTCAGGAGGGGACAAAATCTTCGAAATAGTTTTCGGCGGAGCTTTTTTTTTTAATGAGATGAGCTTGAGGGTGAGATATGGAAGTGGTTTACCTACGAAGGAGTGTGGCATCCTTGTAGGGGTATTAGAATACAGGGCTTGCTGTAAGATCCCTTCCATCTTACTAGCTGCTTCTTCAATTTTGTTAGGATCCAAGTTATTCGTATCTGTGATGGGAAGCGTTTGAAACATATCGCCAACGGTTTTGTTGACCTTTCTCCAGTTAGTTCTGGAGAAATTATGGACTGGGTTGAGAGATTGAAGCGGATTTAAGCAGCCAAGGTCAATTACCGAGTGGATGGAGGCATGATCCGAGGGGAAGAAGTGCGACACAGTAGGGGGAGATACAGAGCGTAGGATCGCAGATTTTAAGAAGAAGTCTATAGTTGATTGAGTAGAGCTGGAGCAATGAGTAGGTTCCGTAGGGGAGTCGATATAGACGTAGGGGTGGAGAGGTAGGAAAGCAAGCAATTGTTTGCCAAATTTATTGCAAGCGGTGTCGTTGAAGGCGGTATGACGGGCATTCCAGTCGCCTCCGATGATGAATGAGTGGGGGTGGGATTGACGGAATATTTCATCGAAGGTTGAAGATGGGAAGTTAGGGTACCTCTTGGGTTGTAAATAGATGGCTACTAGAACCAAGACTTTATTGTTGTCACAAAGCAGTTTGACAGCAGTGTATTCGACACAGGAGATGTTGCTAAATTTGACTTCACTGAATTGGAATCTTTTATGAATAAGAATACCGGTACCTCCTTTTGCACCGTCAATTCGAGGAGTTGAAACAAGTTGGTAATTAGGAATAGAAATGCGAGAGTTGGGTTTTAGCCAAGTTTCACAAAGAAGGAGGACGTCTGGAGAAAACTCCTTCACTAGCAGTCGGAGGTGATGCCTCCGTATGTTTGACGAAATGGAATCTACATTGAGGGCAACTACACTTAACTTAGACATTTTGGGATAACATATGTGAGGTTATAAGTGAAAGAATCTGACCTTTTTTTTCGAATCCGCTTAGACCGTTTAGAGTTGGTAAGAGAGCGTGCAAGTCCCGGATGTACCCGAAGATGTCGAGTCCTAGGTTCATTCCTGGCGGTGATGTGGGTGCCTTATTCTCTCTGGCAATTTTCGCGTAGGTTGTTTGATTAGTCTTCGCTGTAGTAACTGCTGCTGTTGGCTGCGTTAGTTGGCCAGTATTGGTTTTAGATGATGGCACTCTCTGCTTAAGCAAACGGAGCCTGTGCGGACATTTTGTGTAGTTGGCAGGATGCGGTCCTCCACAGTTGCAGCATTCGACTGATAGTTCCTTCAAGGAGATGGAGCCATCAGAGTTTTCCGTGTGTATTCGTTCTGGGACCTCCCCCGGTGCTTTTACTTTACACTGGTTAGGCTCATGTTCCTGTGCGCATTTTACGCATCGTCTTGGTAGGTGACACGAAGATGAGAGATGGCCTGATAGCTGGCACCGCTTGCAGTGGAGAAGCTCCTGCTTGTGAGGTACCTCTATATGAATTTTGTGGGTGAAGAGATATTTAATCTGTTTTAGCTTGTTAGTGTATTCGGTTGGTGCCAATTGGATGATCCGTAGGTTGAATATGTTGCTCACCCTCATGTGAGGAGTTTGATAGTAGTCGACTTTGGATATTTTCAAGTCAGGACTTAGTCTAGACAATTCAGCGCTTATTTCTTCATTAGTCGAAGCAGGGTCGATGTGCCGTATTATAAACGTTTTCGGCTTGAGATCTGCCCTGAGGAAGGTGAAGAACTCCAATTTATTTGAGATAAGCGCTTTTTCAGCTAGCGCGTGGTTTTTTAAAGAGGAGAGTGTTACGGACACGTTGTCACCTCTCGATCTGGTGGTAAAATTCCGGTGCCCCAGGGCGCTCTCCAGAAGCTGAATAACTTGTTTGATGTTATTAACCTTTTTGATGTTGATTTGTGGGGGCCTCCCGTTCTTTGGAGCTCTTTCATTGGAAGCGCCGTTATTTATTTGGGGTTTCGGTTGGTGTTGACTTCCAGACATTTTTTGGATACTGGAGATTTTTAGTGTTGGCTTGGCAGCTGGTGCTGATAGATGAGACGGTTGCTCCTCCATGTCAGACTCGTCCAACATTTCAGGAAAATTTGCAGAGCTGCTTTCCAATTCGGCGATTCTTTTGGTTAAGTCTTTGATAAGCTTCTCCTGGGCCTTGATGTGATCCAGGGCCTGCTGCAGTCTTTGCTCCAGTGTTAAAGTCATATTTTCCGAGCTGGTGGACGAGGTATTTAAGATAGCTACCGTCTTTTTAGGGGGGTTGCGAAGAAGGTCGATAGCCTTTCTTTTTCGCTTTATTAGGAATTCGTGGGCTGGTGCATTACTGCACAGCATGTACGGCCCTTTGAATTACACTTTCACAACTGTGCTCAGATACAGATGCAGATACAATGATGATGATGCTAGAGAAGTCGACTGTGCTCAGATACAGATGATCCTCGAATGCTCCTCGAGATCTTTTTTTTTTTTTTTTTTAATATACTGCATTTATTTGACCAAAAATTAATAGTTACAATAAGTAATACAGCTAACTTATAATAGATTGGTTACATAATAAGTGTTTACATGCTATTTGTTAACATTTTTCAAACAATTCTTTTTAGATGTGCTTAAGATTTAATGTGATTATATATATTGTTAATTTTGTTTTTCCTGGAAAAGGTCAGAAGAAAAACCAGGAACTCTATTTATTTTAACTTAGCCTACTTAAAATTATTTAACATAACTTAATCTAATTTAGTCTAATCTTATATACAATTTACAATATTTGATATTGCAATGATAGTGACAATTCGAATTTGACTTAAAAATAATATTTACAATTTTTAGTTATGGATGTGGGATTTCTCGTTGGGATTGAGGATACTAAGGGATAGGATCAGGTAAGTTCTTGAAGGAGGGGAGAGCCATTCGGTTCTGTGTTCAAGGTAAGGATCTTGGAGAATGGTTGGATGTTGCTGTATTTGAAATGATTGGGTGCCAGTTCGGTGTTGTGGTACACGATCTCGTTTAGATCGTTAACCAGTCTGCCTGCGGCAAAGAGGGTCCTGATTTGGAGACAATTACGGTAGTGAGCTCCCGTATTGGAGGAGGGTGATGGTAGGTCCGTTATTATCGGGTTGGGATTGTTAGGAAGGTTTTCTATGAAATTTATCGACAGTTCTAGGATCCGTCTATCCAGTCGTTCGATGCCTGCGGTGTTGTAAAGGTCGTTGTTACAATGGTATCAATATGAGTTGGTTTTGCGGTGTAAGCCAGTGATAAACCGGAAACATTTTCGTTCAAACACTCGTAATTTCTCCATTTGGGAGGGTGAGATGTGCTACCATAATGGGCAGGCGTATGTAAGAGTAGGTCTGATTATCTGTTTGTAGATGAGCTGTTTGACCTTAAGGGAGAGGCCTTTAGGCTTAACACTCGTCTGCATAGGTTAAGCTGTATTAAGGCTTTTTGAAGAGAATTTTTGATGTGGGTTGAGAATGACCAGTTGTTGGAAAGGGTTACTCCCAAATATTTTAGGGTTTTGGAAGGTTTTATGAGGGTGTTATTAAGATTTAGTTTAATTTTGTTGTGGCAACGTTTAGTGTTGTTTGTGCAGTGAGCGTTTTTGCCCTTAAACACTGTTAGCTGGGTTTTGGTTGGGTTGAGGCGAATTTTCCATTTGTTAAAGTATGCTGAGATGAGCGGGAGGAAGTTGTTAACGCGGTTTCTTGCCACTTTGACAAATCTACTGCTAGAGTAGATTAAAGTATCGTCAGCATAATTTAGCATTACAACACTAGGTGGAGGTTGGGGAAGCTCCTCGAGATCGCGATACATCACCTTTTAAACGAAATCAAATCGAGATTTCTATCTCAAAAATGCACATTTTCATACAACAATCTCGAAGTGAGATGCTCAGTGTTTATTTTAGATAAGATTCAGTTTTCTGAATCTTCTTCTTTTTTTTTTTACATTTCTGTATTTATTGACCATAAATGATTTGTTGCAATAAGTAATACAGATAACTTATAATTAGCTTAGCTTTAATCGTTTACACATACTTGCTAGTACATTTTTCAAACATTATTATAAAGTTACATATTTCATGGGTGGACAAGACAGGAGTAGGTGGGGCTTCCTGGAAAAGGTCAGAAAACCAGGATATAATTATTTACTTAACCTATAACTAATTTGCATAACTTAACTTAACTTAGCTTAGCTTAGCTTTTCTAATTATTAAATCTATTATTATTACAATAAGTTAGAGTAGGGTGGGGCGGGAGGTATAGTGGTCGATGGGTAGGATTTGGGTTAGGGTGGGTACTATCAGTCGGGGATATGGGTTGGGGGAATACTTTCCGATTGGTCGTTGAAACGCAAGATATTAGAGAAGGGTTGTATATTACAATATTTAAACTGGTGAGGTGAGAGTTCAGTATTGTGGTATACAATCTCATTTGAGTCGTTGACCAACCTGCCAGAGGTGAAGAGGGTTCTGGTGTGGACACAGTTCGGTTATCTGACGGAGTCGATGTGAGTGCATTTATTATCGGATTGGGATTATTGAGAAGATTTTCGATAAATTTGATGGACAGCTCGAGGAAGCGTCGATCTATACGTTCAATATTAGCCGCATAGTAGAGCGAACTACTGTTGTAATATTTGTGGGAGTTGGGATTTCGGTTGAGGCCAGTGATAAGTCTGAAGCATTTCCTTTCGAAAATGCGTAGCTTCTCCATTTGGGCGGGTGTGATATGGTACCATATCGGGCATGCATATGTGAGAGTGGGTCTGATTATTTGTTTGTAGATAAGTGATTTGACTTTGGGAGAGAGATCATTCGGTTTGTACATGACTTTTCTGCAGAGGTTCAGTTGGGTTGTGGCTTTACGAATCGTATTTTTAATGTGGGCGGAGAATGACAGATTGTTGGTGAAGGTTATACCTAGATACTTTAAGGTTTTGGAGGGTTTAATTATATCGTTATTTATTTTAATTCTGATTTTATTATGGCAGCGAATAGTGTTGTTTGTAGAACTCGCGTTTCTGCCTTTAAAAACAATGAGCTGAGTTTTGGTTGGATTTTGTTGAATTCTCCACTTGGTAAAGTAGGCTGACAGGATTGGGAGATATCTGTTAATACAGTTTCTTGCCTCCTTGACAAGCTTGTTGCTTGAATAAATTAAGGTGTCGTCGGCATAGTTGAGCATTGTTGTATTGGGTAACAGTGGCTGCGGTGCGTCTGATGTATAAAGAAGGTATAATAGTGGGCCGGTTATGCTATAACGTGTCGAGAGAGTTGAGTTTATTTTCACCATGAACTTTCTATCAGAGAGGTAGAAAGCGAGAAGTTTTGTGGAGTGGATGTTTAATCCATACATTGAATGAAGTTTGTATAACAGTCCTGCGATCCAGACACAGTCAAATGTTTTAGGTATGTCTAAGGACACACATACCGTTGGGGATTGGTCACATCATGTGTCAGTTTTAAGAGAGCATGACAAGTGGAGTGTTGTGAGCGGAAGCCAAATTGAGAGTTCGGAATGAGGGAGTTATCCCTGGCAAATGAGAGAAGATTTTTGTAGATTTTACATTCAAGAATCTTGCTAAGCGAGTTTAGCTGCGATATCGGACGGAAGTTATCCGGGTACTTGGAGGGCCCAAATTTGCTAATAGGGACGATCACCGCTGTTTTCCAACTTTTAGGGAAATGTGAAGCGTTTATTATGTGGTTGAGAAGAACGAGAATCGGGAGCAAGTTGCCTGGGTGGAGTCTTTTGAATAGGAGGTTAGGGATTCCATCTAGGCCAGTTGATTTTTTATTGTTACGTGAAATAATTACTTCGGATAGTTCTTCGGGGCTTAGGAATGTGTCGATTCCTACGGGGTGTGATGCTTTATTGGTTTCGGTGAATTCAGTAATAAATGGTGTGAGGGATGGCTCCTGTGAGCGTGGAATGTAATCGTTCACGGTATCGTGGAAATTTGTTACTGGGAGGGTATCGTTTTGCCCATGGACTTTGCAGAAATGTTCAGCGAGACAGTTTGCTATATCAGTGTCCGACTGGACGATGTTATTATTAGTTGGGTGAATAAGATAATCTGTTCGAGGCTTGAGTTTGCGACCCGTTAGTCTGTTTATGTTTTTAAATAGATCGCGATTTGGTTTGATACTGTTTAGGGTGGATGTGTAGGTCTGATTAGTGAAAACTTTTAGTTGTCCATTTATCAGGGAGGTCAATAGCTGGATCTGTTGTTTAATAAAAGGTGAGTAGCTAGTGTGCAATTTTCGTCGGAGTTGTTTTTTTATACGTAATAATTTTGTGAGTAAGTTGGGCAGGGGTTTTCCTAAGTGATTATGAGGAACGATAGTGGGAGTATGGCTGAAGAGAGCATTTCCCAGTATTTGCTCTATTTGGGCCGTTGCTTGGTCAATTTGTGTAGGGGGCAGGTTAAAAGATTCCGGTAAAGAAAATTTTGAAAAGCTAGCAGCAATATCCTTATTGACTTTTTTCCAGTTTGTTTTGGTGAAATTTGGAATAGGATTCAGAGTGTAGAGTGGTTCAAGCGAGGGGATTTGAACCGAGGTGTGGACAGAGCCATGATCCGAAGGGAATGTGAAGAACACTGTGGGAGGATTAGATGAATAGCTATCGGTAGACTTTAGGAAGAAATTGATTGTTGACTTGGTTGAGCTGCAAATTCGAGTAGGTTGCAACGGGCAGTCTTCGTAGACATATGGATGAAGTCGGAGGAGATCAAGGAGTTGGCAGCCGTATTTGTTGCATTTGATGTCATTAAATGCAGTATGTCGTGCGTTCCAGTCTCCTCCTATTATGAAAGGTGCTGGCAGAGACTGTTGGATTATTTGTAAGATGTCTGCACTAGGGAAGTTTGGTTCACGAGAAGGGTGAATGTATATGGAGGACAAGACCAGTACTTTATTATTTCGGCAGAAAAGTTTAACAGCCGTGTATTCGACACTAGTTATATTAGCAAATCTATTCTCATTAAATTGGAATTTTTTATGTATTAGGATTCCCGTACCTCCATGAGGGCCAGAGGTTCGTGGGTTGGACACAAATGTGTAATTAGGTATGTAGACTCGAGAAGTGGATTTCAGCCAAGTTTCTGAAAGCAGAAGAATATCTGGGGAGAACTTTTCAACAAACAGTCGGAGGTGTTGTCTACGGGTGTGGGAATAAATGGACTCTGAGTTGAGTCTGAATCTTCATCAATCTATTTGCATATGAGAATTGGAAATGTAATTTGGGTATTGTTTGCTTGTGGCAAATTCGAACATCTGGTTCGATTTGCCATGGATTTGGTTTGTTTAATTTTCTAGGGAAATTACCAGATTGAAATGTATTTCTGGATTTTGAATTGAGATTATGCCGTGGGGCAAATGCAAAGCTATAAACGAACATTTAATTCGTTTATTGCGAATTTTGATTTTAGTTTAGGTTTTTTCATTAAATTATGCCGTGGGGTCAAATGCAAAGTGATAAACGAATATTTTGATTCGTTTATTGCGAATTTTGGATTTAGTTTTGGTTTTTCAGGATTTTGATTAATTTTAATATTTTGGTGTAGGATTTCTGGGATTAGGATGTATGGGTGGGGGGAAAAGGTGGTAAGGCTTTTTAGAGCACTACACTCCTACATGTGGTGTTCCTGCTCCAACATTAATTGTGTGGGTTTGTTACGCCTCATGGCAATGTTGTTTATCAGTTCTTGCGCTTTTGAAGCCAACTTTATTTTCGGCGTTGAAGTTGTTCGCTTTATTATGGCTCGTATGCCTTCTTCCCTAGTATAGTATACATGTGTATACTCACGTTACTTAATTCTAATGACAAAAAAAAAAAAAATAGACAGGAAACATGGATAGCGATTATGAAGGGACTCGTTCCTAAATTCCGATTTTTAGTGTTCGTTTTATTTAATAAAATATCTTTTGTTGAGTATCTTAAAACAAGAACTGGAGCCTGTTTAAACATTTGCCTGTTGTCTAAAAAACATTTTTTTTTAAAGGATACGGCTGATTTGAACAGGGTCGATATTCTCCTATTTTTATCCGTACTTCTAGTCACCCCCGTTAAAATAATTTCGATACATGTTCTGAATAAATCACTAACTAGGCTATCCAGTACCAAAACGTACTTGTCTCGTGTACCGTTTTCTGGTCTCTATTCCGGTATCTCTTCTGCCCACCTGTATGTGAGATAATATCGCTTGAAAATATTTAAATATATTCGTAGGTCAGTGAACAGTAGGATAGATGTTCATTCATTTTCCACGTACCAAATATTTTAATATTGGTATCTGAGAGAGTAATACTGCTAGCCCCCGAAACACCTTAATTACATGGAGTTCTCGAAATTTTATTGGCATTTTATTAGAACTTTTTGTGATGCCTTGGTATTATCATATCCACAATAATGGACCACCAAGAGTGCTTGCTTAAGTATTTGGAAAATACACGCTACCATAAGAGGGCAATTTTAATGTAATCGCGGGTCTATGACCGATGAACAAAGGTTATTTTACCTTCGTGACCGTAGGTTCAAAACACTCGTTGTTAAGTTGTGTGCCAGTTCAAGTAGTATAAGGGGTTTCTTACGAAAGTTTCTGGCAGTGAACCCTTTAGCTAGTGAGTTATTATTGTCTGCACTTGAACTTGAAAATACTTTCCATCGGCAGATGAAACTTATTTTGGATTACTATCCCAGCCACAGAGTCTCTGCGTCAATACTTCAAATACGTTGGGATTGAAAAGAAGTATTTTGGAGGTTAAGGGATGAGATTGGTATTCCGATTCAATTGGAAATTGTTTTCTGTACATAATTTTCTTGCTTGAACGAATTCAGAACATGAGCTAATTGTGTAATCGATCTAGTTAATCCATCATAGAATTACAATTCTTTGAATTGCTCTGCAGTCCTAAAAAAGGTGAAAATTTTATTTAAAAAAATGAGTAGAGAAGAGTCTAGAATTAGGGAGATATTGCAGTTGTTTTGTGTTTATTTAGATACTTTTTACATGGTACTAACTCTATGTTTACAAGGGGCCAGAACTTATTCACATTATAAACGCAATGTTGACTTACGGAAGGGTTTTCTACTGTCCATTCGTTTTTGTATCCATTGAGGGACGTAGAAACCGGCGCTGTGAATTTTTCCCTTTGATTTGCTTTGTCGCCAGATGCACTGTCGATGAAATTTGTACATTTTTCAAGTGTTTCCTGTCTTCCAATTAATGAATTTATTCGCTATTATTTTTCGTTTAGCCAAACTTGTATTTTCAAATTTATCTATAAGCAATAACAGCATGGTGTTGTGGTAAATCAATTGCAAACTTGTTTAGTAAATCTTTAAAACTTATTTTTGGGTTTTGAAACCAAAATTGTCAGCTGCACATCTACTTTGGGCTAAATACTTTGTTTTTATTTCCTGACAATAATACTTTCTTAACAACAATCATTTAATTTCACCAGATTTTCTTTTTGGAAACAATTAAAATAAATAAAATTAAACTTGAAAACACCTTTTTGGTAAAGTTTCACACGACTCTTTTTTAACATGTGACCGGATTTTTCTTGACCAACTAATTATTACCTCTGTGACCTCCGAAACCTTTAAGAGCTATAAACTTAAAAAACCTTATACGCACGTACGTCGTAAGCTGTATGGCTGGCAGATAAGTGTCACGCTCACGTTTTCCCATTTCTTCCTACGGAAAGGAATTTTGCCGGCACGATCACAATGTCTTAAATTATATTGTTTGTGCTCTTATCGTCTTTGATGCTGAATAGGGAAATCCAACTAGCGGTCAAGATCGTATCGTTTATATTCTGGCCTGGAATTTGTGTACGACGTTATCAATCCGGGAGAAACGAACACAGACCTCTCGGTACAAAGCATGGATGACAATCTGTGAATATAGTACATAAAGAATATAAAGTTTTAATTGTGATCTTATCGAACTGGTTCTGGAAACGGGGACTACAGAATGATATCACCCGCGATCGATAGTCAAAGACATTTTATCATCGAAAAAGTTTTATCCAAGTATGATTTCATGGTATATGTGTGCAATCAACGTCCATCATTCTGTGTAGTTTGTCGAGAATAAGAAAATGTCTTAAGGGATAGTCGAAGGTAACACCCTGGGGAAAATTAATAACTAAACGAGTATCACGCAATGTCGATTGGTAGCGTGGGTGGAGAAAAAACGAATAAAATAGAAGAGACAATAACGTACAAAAATGTTCATCGATTTTTTTCTTCTAATATGCACACAATAAAGGGATTACTAATATTATTATACAAAGTATACAATGTGTCACTGCAAGTGTAGTGAAGATGGTTAAGATAAAAAAAAATATATATATATCATCACAAATTACAGGTACAACTTAACACTTAATCTTAAATTGTTATATGTCCATATTTAAAGTTAAAACAAAGCTTTGTAACGAAAGGGGGACTTTCCCACATTAGTCACAATGGATGTATTTAAGAGTAAGTGGGCATATATAGGCACGAGGGTGAAAAAAAGTTCCTTTCAAAAAAAGATGTGAATATATTCATTTATCAATGTTTGCATGAGATTTATTATCAATTAAAAAATATCTGGTTATTTACGAACGAAATATTAACCATTTCAAAAGTTATTGTGGGATAAATATATTCACCTTATTAAACTTTTCATGACATACCCTTTTTCATTCTTTTGCTCACCCTATCAGCAGTGCGCTGCTCTGATTGACTGTGAATTATAGGGCTAAACACAATTCAGCTTGACTCCATTGTCACTATGTGACTGTGAACTCTAAGCTTATCTCAAATTCACTTTCTTCATTTCCATTCCACATTATTAATAATTATTCTTGGGGTCGGTTGAAAATGCTCTACTTCATTCAATTTACATAGAATTCCACTTGAAATTAATTTTTATTTATTATTATTACACAATTATTGTTCATGACTCTGGTGGTGATATCAATAGTGATAGCGAAGAACATAGCATTAGAAGGCAATCAAAAATCAAAAACGCCTTATACCAGAGCATCAACGTAGCAATCACAGCTTATATAGAGAGCTGACACATCCTCTTATTCTGGCAGGATGACTATAAGATCATCATCATCACCGGCACTACAACCGGGAACCGGGCTTGGCCTTATTTAGCAAGTCCTGAGGCTTGTTAAATTTTCCATAATGATTTGTTTTTTCCGGCCAAGGTCATTAGTCTTGCGGCAGCGGCTCCCCGACAGGGAATCGAACCCCGGTCTCCCACGTGACAGGCAGGTTTACTAACCATTATACTATCGACGAGCCCAATTTTTATAAGAAGCGTTCTAATTATGTTCTTCATTACTTCACAAAACAATATAATTCTTCTTTTCATAGGATGCCTACGAGTAACTTCTTCATATCACGAAATACCATAAACCATCGTACGTTATGAATCGCAGCATCTTATTATTCACCGCTTGCACAGGTCTAATTAATGCCACATTTTCTTAAGTTATGGTTGAATCCGTCACATAGTTAGTGTATATGCATACTTTGGTCGGTCTTCTCTGACTGGGTACAGACTTCTGAACACTCTTATTACCGTCGGAATTAACATTTCTGCTCTTCGGAAGCACACATACTAACTATTGGACTTTGGTTCTTCGACGATGATCAGGAGACTCCTTACAGCTTCTTTCACTCTGCCCTAGAGTGCTCCCCACAGCGGATGGAAGAAGTTTGGCGTCGTATAGTCAGACGACCTCGTGAAGGGAAGCCAATCTTCAAGGACACGTTTTAAGTACGATAATTTGGTCACCTGTTTCGATAGATTTGCATCGGAAAATTTCTCAGATAACCCTGCTATTGCTTAAGCTAACTATTGGATCACAGTTATTTTCTTTTCCATCTACAGAATTCGACTGGTTGAAGCCTCACAAAAGAAAAATTCTTCTTCAACAAACTTTGTCCACTACAAATGGCTCAAGCTCCGCGTGCACCAATCTTGATTTCTAACTCTTACCAGGCGGCCATCATTTTTGTTTCGTCATCCATTCTTCTTCCCAACGATAAAACTGAGCGTATGTCGATCGAGAGAACGAGCTGTCACTCGTGTGTCGATCTTTGGCCGTGCGAACTGAAAAAAATGAGTAGAGAAGAGTCTAGAATTAGGGAGATATTGCAGTAGAGCACATACTAACTATTGGACTTTGGTTCTTCGACGATGATCAGGAGACTCCTTACAGCTTCTTTCACTCTGCCCTAGAGTGCTCCCCACAGCGGATGGAAGAAGTTTGGCGTCGTATAGTCAGACGACCTCGTGAAGGGAAGCCAATCTTCAAGGACACGTTTTAAGTACGATAATTTGGTCACCTGTTTCGATAGATTTGCATCGGAAAATTTCTCAGATAACCCTGCTATTGCTTAAGCTAACTATTGGATCACAGTTATTTTCTTTTCCATCTACAGAATTCGACTGGTTGAAGCCTCACAAAAGAAAAATTCTTCTTCAACAAACTTTGTCCACTACAAATGGCTCAAGCTCCGCGTGCACCAATCTTGATTTCTAACTCTTACCAGGCGGCCATCATTTTTGTTTCGTCATCCATTCTTCTTCCCAACGATAAAACTGAGCGTATGTCGATCGAGAGAACGAGCTGTCACTCGTGTGTCGATCTTTGGCCGTGCGAACTGCTTGGGGGCGAATCTCCTCCTGGGATTCAGAAGGTTGGTGTGGGGCGATCTAGGAAGGTAATGCCCGTCGAATAAGGCGTGCCAGTCTTGTGTTCGAGATGCTCGATCAGGCCAGAGTTTCCAGGATCGACAGAAAGAAACAGCTTTGCTAGACAGACCAACCCTTTCAGTTATTCAAAAAATGCATGCAATGTTTTTAAAAATACAGGATATTAGGATCATAGTGTTGCACGTTGCAACCAGTAATGGTGAGGATGCTCTGTGTGACAACATGTTTTAAATAACTCTCCACCCTCTACACTCGAGGTGTTAGCTTGTTAGCTTGTTTCACAACCGATTAGTTCAGTTTCGATTACGTGGAGCTGTGACACGACATAATGGGGCGAATTCAAGAGAACAGTACAACAGCACTGCTCTTGATCGAAAATAACAGCAAAAGCCCCGGAGAGGAGAGGAAGGAAGATGACGTTGATCGAACAAAGGTCATTAGGAAAAGCCATAGATCGAACAAAAGGACAACGTTTTTAGAGTTGGGGGGGGGGGGGGGGGGGTGTTCAACGTTTGTGCATAGGGGGTTTTTTGAAAAGTTTCGGTTAATAACCTAGTATTACCAGTTATGATCATCTTAATTAACTTTCAGTAGATAAATTAAACGCGATATCGAACAATGATTACGGTCCAAAAATTAAAGAGTGAGGTTGACGCTTAAGACAAAAATAAAAACGGATTTGGAGTTCAGATGCGAAATTGTAGACATTCGCTATTTAAGTGAAGTATTTTAATCATTCATTCCATTTAACATAAAACTGAACACTGGAAGTTTCATCAAAAAGTGATTATCGATCTATATCACTCTACTTCCAAACGTTTACAAGGAACAAAAGGGGTGCAGATTAAAGGGTTGCGACGAGTGTCGATTTAAACATTTCCTGAAAAAAGGTTATTCGGATGAGGATCCGCGAGATAAGGCAGAACAAAGAACTACACCAGAGTTACATAGATAAATTATGGCAGATTTATCAAGCCTCGGATATGGACTGTATACACGATGACGACCACGGAAACGAAAATTGCTAAACGATATGAGGATTTTCTCTTGGGACGTCCGTTCACTATACAGAGCTCGAGCTCCACAGCAGCTAGCTGATGCCCTGTCCGAATTCTATAAGAAGTATTATTCAAATGAGACTTTATATAATGAAGCATACATAAATAGGGTGGATAGTTTTATGATTAAATTAATCAGAGGACATATTGCGAGAGCAATAAGCTCGTCCAAGGACCTCATTTTCGGGGCATATTATCTGAACACTCTATAGTATGGGAGCGTACGTCGCAACGGTTGTGTTTCACCATGGATTTGGACATGAAAGGGCTTATACAGGATAGAATTCCGCTGATATATCATATAAGAGCTCTGCGCTTCAGTAGGGCGATCTCCCACAGAGACCGGGATATATATATATGTAGGTTCAATTTAAAGAAAAATCAAAAAAAAAATCGACACAAAGTTTTCCCAATTTTTCTTTGTCATACAAACAGTCATAAGTACAGCCACAAACAAAGTTCTGTCGCCGAAAGGCAAATTATACAATGGTTATGTAATGTTTTGTTCAGAGCGTCTGCGTAGGACCAGTAAATTATAATATAACATAATTGAACTAGAATTTAAGCATTTTTTGTCTAGCAAGTAGTTTAAAAACTAAGAAGATAAAAAGAAAATTAAAAGACGTTGTAAAACTGAAAATGAAATACCCTGTGCGAATATAAGACTAACATAACATCATCACAAGAAATAGGACGGATGGGGAGTGGTGTTATTCAAAGAAACAAGTATGACATTTATTACAGCTGTCATGCAAAACACTATGCACTCTTCGCATGCGAGGCAAGTTTAAGAACATAAGCCTCATAAACGTTCACGTACCTACAGAGGAGTCCCCTGAGGACGAAAAAGAACAATTCTACGAGAACGGGCCCTCAATGTCTGCCCAAGATACGATGTGAAAATCGTTTTGAATGTCGAAATAGGTCGGCAGCCAGTTTTCAGGCACTACGCAGGTTCACATAGTTTGTATGAAAATACTAATGACTTGGTCGTTCCAAGTACCAGGTTTTACCGTAAAGACATACACAAAGCCACCTGGGTATTACCTGATGGAGCCACTCGCAACTCGTGTTGATAGATGGCCGCCACTCCTCGAGCCTGATGACGGTACGAACGTACCGAGGTACCAACATCGGCTCGGATCATTATCTTGTTGGTATAGTTTTCCGAGGGCGGATTGCCTTACGCAGACGTTTTGCATCCGCGGATCAGGTTCAGACCAACACGGCTGCCTTACGCAATGAGAACACCAGAAAAACCTTTAACCATGCGTTAAGACTTGCCATCGAAGAGCTCGATGGAGGGAGAGCAAGTCCTGGGGCCAGAATGCCGGGCGTAGAAGAGAAATAGGCACGCCTTAAGAATACTGTCATTAGTACTGTCAACTCCATCTTAGGCAGTAGTCGTAGCGATCGGAGCGACCGGTTTGATGATGAGTACAAACTAGTGACTGAACGTAAGAATGCTGTATACCGGGCAATGCACTAGTCTCATTGGTCGTGGGTACGTGAGGAGAAATACAATGAGCTCAAAAGCTCTGAAAAAAGATCCCACAGACAAAAGAAAAGTGTCTACGAAAACAAACTAGTCTGTGAAATAGAGAAAAGTAGAGAGCGATGTCCGCACCAGGCGCGGCAGTTCTACCAAATAATCCGCAGTATGGCGCGGTATACACCACGCTGCACTTAATGCAACGATAATGAGGGTAATCGGATCATCGATCCTGGAGGCATTCTGGAGCGATGGTAAGTGAATCAATAAAACGCTAAATGGTCAGCTCAGAGAAGAATTGGAGGCTCCACCAAGACCAAATGTTGCCGCCACCAAGCATTGAGGAAACATTAAAAGCCATAAGAGAACTCAAAGCAAATAAAGCCCCCGGAGCTGATGGTATACCAGCTGAGCTGAGCAAACAAGGAGGGACAGCGTTATATCACACAATTCATGAGAGCGTTGTGTACGTATGGGAGCAAGATAAGATGCCGGAAGATTGACGTCTTGGAATAATTGGCCCCATACATAAGAAGGAAGATGTCACAGTGTGCAGGGACTATAGGGGTATAAAATTGCTGAGTACCGCCTATAAAATACTGTGGCGGTTCCGCCAAACCCCACGGTACACTTACGTAAAAACCCCCATTTCCTCATCCCAAGACGCATAAGTTTTCGCCAATGCAATCGCATTAGGCACCTGAAAATGCTACACGCATTAATTAGATCAAAGCTATAATCGTAAAGCTTCTGCAAAAGAATTCTTACCTTTTCAAACATTCCTTTGCTTACAAATCCCCTGTAAGAGTTCTTACTTTCCTTGCCATAAATTCCCTGAAAGGAAAATTCATCGGTTCGTATATCATACGACCGCATATCAGAGAACCTTAGCATAGAGTTGGCTAATCCCAGCCTCAATGTGTGTACAAAAACCATTTACCCACACATCGGTTGGCGACCCCTTTAGCCAGCAAGAATAGTCCAACGCAGATGCATTGAATTAGCAGCATCCACGTTGAGACTAATGACTTAGCAATGCATTAAGTGCAAACAAAGGAACGCTGTCCTTTGGCAGACATCGGGCGATACGACAGACTATAGTCGTATCACCAGCATCTTCCTATAGATAAACAATCTACAATTTCTTTCGTGCCGCAAACGAATACTCCCGCATATTTAAATGGGAACGAGGGATTCGTTTCGGATGCCAACTCAAGATACGATATACAATTTTCATTGTATAAATTATCGCACCACTTAGCACCTTTTTACCAACGTCCATCATAGTGACGTTGCATAGGGTAAACATGACCCTCAGTACGGAGCGAACCATTTGGTCGCCTCTTCCTTTGTTCTCGTCGTCTGCTTGCTTCGGTGTTTCATTGCCTTCGAGCACGTGCAAATGACATCGGTCAGTACGGCCGCACACGCATACCATTGCACTGAATGAGTGGATTTCCTTGGCGGCCACACCCTTAAGAGAAAAGTTTTTTCTCTTTCTTCTTTTTTTTCACCACTAACCTAGGATGGAATTCATGTCAGAGTTCCATCCTCGGGGAGTCAAATTTCATCCGCTGACCACCACGGTCATGCGACTTCCGTTCTCCGTCCCTGCGGAGACGCGGACGCGAGAATAAGTCGAGACTCGTTTTCTTTTTTGTCATCCACGGTGCGCATCAGAAGTCGGGTCCTTATCCCAAATAAAATCGGGTTTGTAATCGTCCGTTAATTTAAAAAGACCAGACCACATACATGTAAACATAAACTTTCTTAACAGTACAAGTTTTGACTAACACGTATTTAAATAAGATCAGTGAAACAATAAAGTCATCATAAATAATTATATGTAGTGTGTTTTATTTCCGCTTGTGCGATCTGTGTTGCTACCTTCCCTCGGTAATGTTTAGTGATCGGCGCACGATACCTCTTGTTTCCTGGTGATCGTTCCTTTGCGGGCAGCAGAACAATCGCTTGTGGCAGTGAACGTGGTGGGTTGGTAGTAGAACTCGCGTCCATGCTGGCGCCGCGTCTACTTACCGCGCAATACTCTCCTTTATCTTACAACACCGGATAGCCACATACGCTAAAGTCATCAATGGTCAATATCAGTGTGGCTTCATCCTAGGCAAATCAGGTATCGATCAGATATTCACTTTTGGCAAGCGATGGAAAAATATCTGGAATTTAAGATTCCATTATATCATCTATTTATAGACTTTAAAGCCGCCTACGACAGCATAGCCAGGGTAGAACTATATGATGCCATGAGAGAGTTCGGCATTCTAAACGAATTGATACGACTTTGTAAGTTGACCAGACCGAACGTAACTCGTCAAGTAAAAATAGCGGGATTGTTGTCCAAACCAATAAACATCTTTAATGGACTCCGACAAGGGGACGGTATGGCCTGCCTCCTCTTCAACCTGGCGATGGAGAAGCAATTCGTGACTCTGGCGTTGCAACAAGAGGGACTGTTGTCACCAAGTCCAACCAGATACTTGCCTACGCAGATGACATCGACATCATCGGTAGATCTGGACTCCGACTGCACAGGACTCCTTCACCCAGATCTAGCAGGCGGCACAACAACTGGGACTGCACATTAATGAAGGGAAAATAAATTACATGGTGGCAACTTCTTCGAAGAGTAGATCTAACGTTGGTCAAACTATCAGGGTAGTGGAGCACAAATTTGAAGTAGTACAATCCTTTAACTACCCTGTGTCAACAATATCAGCCGATAACAATATGGAAGAAGAAATATGCGAACGGCTGATCAAATCCAACAAAGCCTACTATGGATTTAAAAAGAAAATGTTTATCGACTTGCATATGCACCTGCATTTTCAACAAACGGTCCAAAGCCCTGCTTAAACTCTTTGAAACAATGAGCTCAAGTATTGTACCGGGCTACATTTTTATAATCAGATTCATAGGAGGAACAAAGGACGCATTTTCTGAAAAGCCCTGCTCCTATTAATCCAAGAAGGTGGGAACTATTTGAGGAAGCCGGTGGAATTTGATTTGATCGAGGGATAACTGACTGGCATTATTAATTACATTGAATTAAGTACATTTCATGGGCGACAAAAGATGCGAAGCATTTTTCTCAAAACAATGTCTTATTTTTCAAAATGGCGTGCATGCTACAGCTAATTTTCATCATCATCATCGGCACTACAACCGGGAACCGGTATGGGCTTATTTAGCAAGTCCCGAGGCTTGCTAAATTTTTCATAATGATTTGTTTCTTCGGGCAAGGTCATTAGTCTGGGGCCAGAGGCACCCCGACGGGCAATCGAACCCCGGTCTCCCGTGTGACAGGCGCGTATACTAACCACTATACTATCGAGGAGCTTACTATGGTGTATCATCATCATCATCATCATCATCGGCACTACAACCGGAAGCCGGTCTTTGCCTTATTTAGCAAGTCCTGAGGCTTGTTAAATTTTCCATAATGAATTGTTTTTTTTCGGGCAAGGTCATTAGTCTTGCGCCAGAGGCTCCCCGACGGGGAAACGAACCCCGGTCTCCCGTGTGACAGGCGCGTATACTAACCACTATACTATCGAGGAGCTTACTATGGTCTATCATCGGCACTACAACCGGAAGCCGGTCTTTGCCTTATTAGCAAGTCCTGAGGCTTGTTAAATTTTCCATAATGAATTGTTTTTTTCCGGGCAAGGTCATTAGTCTTGCGCCAGAGGCTCCCCGACGGGGAATCGAACCCCGGTCTCCCGTGTGACAGGCGCGTATACTAACCACTATACTATCGAGGAGCTTACTATGGTCTATCATCATCATCATCATCATCATCGGCACTACAACCAGAAGCCGGTCTTTGCCTTATTTAGCAAGTCCTGAGGCTTGTTAAATTTTCCATAATGAATTGTTTTTTTCCGGGCAAGGTCATTAGTTTTGCGCCAGAGGCTCCCCGACGGGGAAACGAACCCCGGTCTTCCGCGCGACATGCGGGTACACTAACCAATATACTATGGAGGAGCTTACTATGGTCTATCAAGGCTCGTTAAATCCTGAAATTTATCCAGAACATCCAAGCTACTACTGTACAAGACCATGGCCTTACTAGTACTCATGTATGGATCCGAGACCGGGGTACTCAATAAAAGGCACTCTGAACTCTTAGCTGCGTTCCTGAGGAAGGTCTTAATGAGAACTGTTGGCCCCGTATGTGAGGGAGGACGATTCCGGAGGCGCTATAACCATGAGTTGTACGCGATCTACCTTAAAGCTAATGTTGTAAAAAAATCAAACTTGGTAGACTCCGTTGAGTGGGACACCTAGCTCGAATGAGCGAAGAGAAGCCTGCCCGGCAGGATGTATTGAAGAAGACATCGCAGCAGACCTTCTCTGCGATGGAGGGATGGTGTAGACTAAGACGCCCAGAGCCTGGCAATGCCAAACTGGATGACATCGGCTCGGAATCGGGACCGGTGGAGAGACTTGCTAAATGACCAGATCCCAGTTGTAGTGCTGATGATGATGATGAATGTCAGTAAATAACCGATAGTCCGACAAAGGAGTTTAGTTTAGTTCAGTTAAACCTCAATTTTCGTTTTCCAAAACGGATTGTCTTGTTTGTAATTTTGATGGTCGTTCACATTTCTAGATTATACTCGCCGCTTCTCCCCTATAAATAAGTAAAAAATCCTTTGCAAAGAACAACGCTTATATTTGAATTCAAACGCAGTGAAGTCACTAGGGTAATTAAAAATCTTATAATCAGGTAAGAAGAACCGTATTAAATTCCATCGCCACCCATTTCTGTCAAGATGTTCCATAACTTAAAATATGTATGTCATCTTTACAAGCGCTTATTATTATGATTACCATAACCAAATGAACTCGTTGTAGCAATGAGTCCGGGCTAAATGGATATCATCTCCTAACTGCAGACATCCATTTAACCACAATCATTTTAATTACATGCGGGCGCACATATGGTAATACGAACGGGCGATGTTAATCAAAAATGTCACTTGCATACTGTCATGGTGTGTTATATAATATGTGCTGAAAAAAAACTAGTCTTGTGCCATGTACTTCCAATTAGATCTTGTACCTTTACGTTTGATAGTGTTCAATTAAACTTTTTCATTCACAAATCCATTCCACTGTAATGTAGCGTTGCTCTTGCACAGACTTGGAGAAATTATTCAGATACCTGATAAGCGACGAAGGCGATTGAAATTCAACGTGTGCCTCTGATTTATGTGTAACCGGTGGCGTTATAACATACCCGCCCAATGGGTTGTTGTACCACCGCGTATATCTCTTGCTTAATTCTTCATGTCAATGCTTTCGGGTTCAATACGGATAATTTTGGGCAATCGGTTAGCATTTTTATTCAATCAGTGTAATCAGTTTCATATAAAATCACAGTTATCGGCTATGAGAAGTAACAAAGTCAGGTCGACAGGCTTAGGAACAACATTCCCTTAGGAGTCAAATAAACAACACAAATTATGTTCAGGAGTATCGTAAGTAATCAAGATATACAAACTGTTATAAGAACTTTACTAATTGTTAATTATATCGCCAATAGATTATTATCGTCCTCGTTGCCATATCCTTGGCTCAGGCTGGACTTCTCGCCCCTGCTGTTGTTGCTCCTTATGCTTCATCATATAATGCACATCACATAGATCACACTGTAGCTCATCCTCTGCTTGCCCCGGCACCACTTCCTTTACATGTTCCTGCACCAGCGTTGGTAGCTGCTCACGCGTCTCCAATTCTTGCTGCCCATCCTTCATTCGCAGGACATGCTTTGTCACCAAGCTATTTTTCAGCCCCTCTAGCAGCACACGCTCTGCCAGCTGTTTTTCCAGCCCCATTCGCACATCCCTACAATTTATGGAGAAAATAAGTTCCATAAGGGCAAGGCATTGCCTGCTTTTAGGTTAAGAGCTAAAAAAAGGACGGGAAACCGACAATAAAATGAAGTATCCAATTCCACTTACATTGTTATTAATAATACCTAAGTTATTGAACCTTGAGGACCCTGTCTTGTTCAATTGGAAAGCAGACTGGTAGAGACAAAAGTGAGTGCCTGTGTTCAGTGCATACTAACGGTCTGCCGCTGGTTTGTATACGAGAGTGAAAAGAAAACATAAAAACAAGAAAAAAAAAGAATTATAATTATTTGATAACAAAAGATATCAATTAGAAATTAAAAATATATAAAAAAAATTATTTATGTCTATTCCACACAAACATTTTATCCGGGCGACAAAAACGCCTTACACTCCAACCGGAGATCACTTTGACATTTGTAGAACACTGGTGGGATACATCAAATGTGAAGCTTATAAAGAACTTCAGCTAGTATATAATTCAATGTACGTCAGCTATCTGTGAATTTTAAAAGAAGTACAAGAACTTTCTGATTCCTGACAGATCGGTAATCACCGATCATTTGAAGAATGTTGGGTTGAGTGAAAAGTCATTGCGTAGGTTTGTAGGTTTTTCAAAGCCATTTATTAATACATAATATAATATTAAGGACAGAAATCGAATATATAGTTTCCGTTGTGTTCGATGACCATTTGCCTTCGCATGCTGAGCTTCATAGTTCCCCATTCGTAGAAAGACGTGCCTTAATTGGCAAACAACTAAACAATGTGGTAGATTATGGCCTCTTCTGACTTAAACGTTCTTCCGTGTAAAGAGTTTTGAAGAGACCGAAACATGTGAGGTCTGGCAGCGAAAGGTCAGGCGAGTATCTTGAGTGGAGCAACACGTGCCATCAAAGCTCCAATGATTCTTAACGGGTCGCTAAAGATGGGCGTGATCTCGAGTGGTCGTAATGGAACATATCTTCTTTAAGATTGACGGGCCCCGAATGTTTCTGGATGACAGATTTGTTTAGACTGTCCGATTGCCGGCGATTCCGTATTTATCCGAATTAATTGGTCGGTTGCTTGGTAAGAGCTCAGAGAACAACATACGCTTCCAATCCCATCACACTGAAAGCATTGCCGTCATTTGATGAAGTTTTGCTTTTCAAGTCATTTGAGGGAAATGATAAGGTCGGGACTAAAACCGCTCATGTTGCATATTCTGTAAACAATCCATTTCGCATTACCAGCTGTCGTTCTTTTCAAAAAATAATCGCTTTATTCTCAGCATATCACATATGTTATACGCATCGCCAAATGAACTTCTTTGGTAAGGTTAGAATTTAAAAAAATAGGTGATACGGAAATAGTCTAAACTGAAGCAGTACATAGTTGCCAAATAAAGAAGTAAGAGCAGCTTGGTTACAACCTCTATAAGTTAAAGTAATTTAAAGCTTATTTTAGAGTTTTGAAGTTAAAGTCAAGATTATTAGAAATGAAATAGGAGGGGAATATTTTATGCTTTGAGCCGATCGTGATGGGGTCGGTGCCGACTCATGGAGTCCGTAGATGGCTTCCGTGTATGGAGCCCATAGGTGCGCCCATGTTCTGCTATGAAGATTTAGTAGGCTCCGAACTGGCAGAACTAGAATGGCTTTCGCCTGTCGTGGGTCGACGGTGTTGTAGCTTGGGCATTCGGCGGTCGACTCTGCTCTGCTCCTGAGACTCCGAAGCACTAGAAACAGAGCTAGAGCTGGTTGGGCCTGATTTGGCCGACGGTATTATTGCCAGGGTTTCCGGTGTTTGCCGCCTTTACCGGGGCTGTATCCGTGGCCCTTTGGGTTTTTTCTTTTAAAGTCCTGCCACCCAGTGTTGGCCGTGCATGTCTATGGGTCCTGGCGTTGACGTTAAGTCGTGGCCGTTAGGGCGTGTGTTAAAGTGGCTGTAATTCGGAAATATATACCTTTCACGAGTGTGACCTTCACGGCCACAAAGCTCGTAGCAACATCGGACACTATAAACCCTTGGATTTGATCTTGCTGGCTTTTCAGTTGCAGAGGGCTGCTGCCGTCCCGGTTGTGTTTTTGTAGCGTTGCCGCCAAACCCCACGGTATACTTACCTAAAAACTCCAATAACCTCATCCCACCAGTATAAGTTTTCGCTAATGCAATCGCATTAAGCACCGAAAATGCTACACGCATTAATTAGATCTATGGGTCTTTGTGTTTAATGTTACGTGGCGTGGCAATCAGGGTGCCACAGGGGCACAGGTTAACCACGTAACCCCACTGGTTCCGTCCTATATCTGACTCCACTAGATATGAAACTCCTTCTTACAGTAAAAGTCACACTTGGTTTAGAACGAATAGGTTCGCAATACTCCGTAGATATTTATTTTTATTATTAAGTCTTATTTAAACATTTTACAATTCAATTTCGTGTACCGCACAGGAAAACTTGTTACTCAAAACACTGTAAATATTTATCTTATATATTTTAGTTCTCATTTAAATATTTTACACTTGAGACGAGTAACAAAAGTGCATTGAATTATTAACTTTTAATTTCGTCTATAGCACAGGAAAACTTGTTACACGAAACACTGTAAATATTTATCTTAAGCATATGGCACACCACGACGGTTAACTGACACTGTTCAACCCTTCTCAACGACTGGTGTATCTTCCATAGGAACGACGAATATTTATACGATCGCGACCACAACCAGGATCGCCGTCGATCGTCGTGTAAATGGTGCAGGTGGCTATTCCCTGTGTTTGCTTCCCTTGTAGGCAAGCATGTTATTACTTGCCTGTAGGTTGGTTTTTTCTACCGAAATGCCTGCCGTTTTCGCTGATAAAAAGGGGGCAGCTTGCCTGTGTGTGACGGTGCTGGATCGAAGATATGCCTGTCCGCATATCTCGATTGATCCGTTGGTTGAGGATGCGACCGTTTTCTCCACTCGAGAAAGGGTGCATGTTGGAGGGAACCAATATTGGAATATTTCCGTTGACCGTCGGCGCCGGTTGAAACTTCCCCGGTGTGTGCTGCATGTTGAGCAAATTCTATCGGATTTTCATGTTGTGCTACGCACAAACAAACTTTACTCTTATTCCCAATAGAATTTGATGCTTTGCGACGACCAGGTTTTTGGTGTTTCCGCCCCCATGGTGCGGCACGAAAACCACGGTCCATAGCGCATCAACCGTACGCCCAATAAATTCGGTCTATGCACCGTCGCCTGGGTTCATGCCCTTCTTATGGGGTGCTCCCGTTGAAAATGTGAGGCGGGCAGTGGCGTCAGGGGAAACCGCCACAGATCAAAGCTATAATCGTAAAGCTTCAGCAAAAAAAATTCTTACCTTTTCAAACATTCCTACGCTTACGCGCTGTAAGACTAAGCCCAGCCTCAATATCTGTACAAAAAAACGATGTACACACACATCGGCTGGCGACCCCTTTAGCCTGCGATAATAGTCCAACCCAGATGCATGTAATTAGCACCGTTCACGTTGAGACTAATGCCTTAGTAATTCACCAAGTGCAAACTAAAGAACGTTGTTCCTACATAGGTTTCCTGCGATACCATAAACAATTCATATCGTTTGTGGTATCCGAAAAACATTTTTTTTTCATTTAATGAGCGGCTGCTATTTATTTAGCCGACCCTCATTACCGAACGATGCATAAGTAAACCCATTAGCATCCGACGAGATTCGATTTGTTTACACACATCTCTTGGATGCCCATTAAAACTCTCCTTTGTGTTTCACGTTCGTCTAATTGTTTTGATCCTTGAAAAGAACAACGTACACCCATACATGTGTGCCATGACGATCTCCTCTAATGGGATCCGGTTATCACTACAAGTAAAGGAGATGCATCCAAAGATTCTTTTGACAGCGACTTAATATCTCTGAGTCGTATTTTAACATCCAGCCACGCTGGTCGGTTTTTCTGCTGCTCCCCGTGGCGTGGCGGGGACGCATCAGTCCCGGAGTCCTTTACCATCCGCTGACCACCACGGCCATGCTATTGTGGCGTTTATACTAACACCACTGCTACCTTTTTCAACCTACCTCTAAATCTTCCTTCCTAAAGCTCCAGTAATTTCATCATTTTTACCATACCAAGCATTCTCCCACCGATTGCATTACCTTTCGATTATGCAAATCGCATCCATCAAGCATCCAACATCAAGCATCTGCTCATCAAGGACATTCACGCAATTAACGCGGTATATCAATTTTCCCTAGAAGAAATTCGGTACGCCAGTACCGCATACATCAATGCATCTCAGCATTGTTCTAAAAGGAACACATTTCGGTTGCCATACTAGATAACCGAAGTGGATTATGAAAACAATCAGCAGAACTCCTGTCTGCCTGCATTTACTGTCCCACACGTGCGCAACAGATTTTCATGTTGCACCAGTACTCACGGCGGCTTTTATGCAATCTTCAAAGCACCGGCGCAATTCGCGCCTAGCTGCCAAGAGCCGAATTCAATGCCAGTGTAAATACTCACACTGGAATTCGACCCATGACTCCCTAGGATTGCAATACACAATTAGCATGGTTGTAAACACAACCATCATTGTGTAATTATCCCAAATGCATCCTAATCCCAAAGATGCTTCTTAATGAATTTTTATTCCCACGGTTCGACCACCCATGAGCTCGCATCACGAGCCAACAAGGTGATTCGCGCACAAAAGTAGTTTAGTCGATGAAAGTGTTGTAACGGAGTCGAGTCTCCTGGAGTGCACCCGGAGAGACGAGTTTAATACCCGGAGTAGTGCGCCCGCGCGATAAAAACGTTTACTTTAATTGTAAAATAGAGAAACCACGAATAGAATAATAGTCCCGGATTGTTTCGAATAAATCGAGTGTGCGGAAGCGATGTAAGTTGCTGTGAATTAAATTTGTGAAGTTAGTGACGGACCTAATGTTGTGAAGATCCGTCACAGACTAAAGATTAAGAGAAAGATAGTTTTCGAACAATAAAAACAAAACTGTATCACCAACCCCAATGTTTTATTTTCTGCCTGGTATCTGCGCTGTGTCTGAGCGCTCGTTGTGAAGTTTATCCCGAAGTGACAGTGCAACGTCCAATCCTGAGGAAGCTCTCTCTGGCTGCTGTTTACCTGAGGACGTGGATTAGGTAACTTGTAAGGAGATCTTAGTCAACCCGTGCCAATGTCGGCACATAACTAAGACCAGTCCTACAATTGGTGACACACCGACGCGAGTTGAGAACGCACCTTCTGAACATCTGTACCTGTTGAACATTGTTTTTCCACATACGCATTCGTGGCAGTGCTCTTCTTACATTGGTGACCCACAAATAGAGCATGCGAACTTCTGATCTGGTGCAGCTAAACCGAAGTTAAAAACAGTGACATTTATCCGGAGCAGAAACTATAGTCAGCTGGTGAAAGTGAATAGTGTCAAGAGAAAGGCAATTAAAGGGTTTCCAGTACCTCAACGCTCCTGCATTTAAGATCGTCGGGCTAGGAGCAACAGCCCCAACACAACGTTCAACGAACATCAGCACAACAATATACAACATCGCAATCCAACTCTAGCCAACGTTTCAGCGACACCATAGGACTAGAAGCAGCCACATTCAAATAACAGCAGAAATCAAGCTAAGTAACCTTTTCTTTCTTTCTTTTTCCATTTTTTTTTCCTGTTTTTAAAAAAAAAAAAAGTGTTAATTCTCCTCTCGGTGAGCTCCTTCCGAGCCGCCTGATATAAATATAAATTTAAAAAATACGTACACAGTGCACCACTGCCGTTTACTAGAAAACTTGTAAATAAAATCTACTATATTATGATATGCACACAAAATTGAATTCATTTATATTGTTACAAAACCGTCCTAATAACCAACGGCCACAAACGAGGAGCCCGCAATGGCGGTTTACCACGCCCAGAGGAGCACCAATCACAAACGAAAATGCACCAGACAACAGGCAAAACACGCCTAGTGGCGCTCTGACACAGGCCCGGTGCGTATACCACAGACGTTTCGGTGCAAACGCCAGAAATTGTAGGCAACCTTGCAGCTGGACGCGGCCAGCCCCCTCGCAGAACCTCGTTCGAGTGCGAACGGCCGGCACCCCTATTATAAGTCGCTTAACAATCAGGGACTCTAGATCGAATATTAATTTCACCGTCGACACTGGCGCAGACATTTCTGTCATCCCTAGATCTTTCGCCCCGCGCAACCGAGTGCCGGGCCACCTACAGTTGTTCGCTGCGAACAACTCCCCCATAGCCACTTACGGACGGAGAAATTTCAAACTGGATCTGGGTCTCCCACGCCCTATCTCCTGGCACTTCGTGATAGCCGATGTCAGCGAGCCCCTAATAGGATCTGACCTATAAGGAAGACACAACCTGTTGGTAGACACTGCCAACAACAGGTTAGTTACTCACAACGTCTCAACCCGTCTCTCCTCGCAAGCAGCTATAAGGGCGAACGACCTGTAGCGTTTCCGCCAAACCCTACGGTCCACTTACCTAAAAACCCCCATAATTACTACCCAACGTCCTTAAGTTTGCTAATGCAACGGTATTAGTACCTGTAAATGCTTCACGCATTATATAGATCACCATCTGTAATCATGAAATCCCTATAAAGAAAACTTACCTTCATGCATCCCTTCGCATACAATTTTTCATAAGATTTCTTTGTTTTCTTATTTGGTATTCTGAACCAATTCGGTACCAGACAAATTCCTGTAAACAAAATAATTCGGATTGCAATCAATGTAACCGTCATGACAGGGACCATAAATATCGCGCCGTCTATTTTCCCAGCCGCGTCATATACCATACATACACATTGCCTGGCAACCTTTTTTGTTTGGCTTACCAACAAACAACCCAAGCAGCTGCATATAATTAGCGCAATAGACGCTGAAACCAAATTCTCTAGCATTTCCTAATGCAAATATGAACCCGGTTTCTACTGCAGCCAGAGATGCCATAAACATCCAATTTGCTTTTAGCACCTTTTTCTCCTAACGTCGAAAATAGCGACGAGGCATCGTATAAACATGACCCTCATTAAAGAGCGAACCATTTGGTCGCCTTTTCTTTTGTCCTTGCCGCCTGCCTGTTTCGCTGTTCCACTGCATGTGTGAATAGCATTGATCTCAACGACCCCACACATACCACCATGACCTGTATTACAAGATCTGGTTTCCTATACCACCAAGAGAGACTTTACGTTTCCCTGGTGGTAGGTAAAAAACGATATCGTTATTGGAGAGGATATCGTTTGAGTCTTATTCCATCCTCCGACCACGCTGGTCGCACGCGTCACTCCCACTCTCCGCCGTCACTGCGGAGACGCGTATATATATTTCGAGTTGTGTTCGAGTTCGTGTTGCACCCCAAGTCCGTACAATAAGTGTTCCGATTAGTTTTGTAGTTAATCACAATAATAGTTTTCTTTGTTTCCTTTTAAAATACAAATATAACTAAACCAAGAAATAGTGTGTTATCTATGTTTACTGGTCATGTGTTGGTGTTTATATTTTCACTTGGTGATGGCATGTTCTGTAACAATTGATCGCTGTCTGCTTTTTCCTTTTGTGCCGGCGGAACAACGGAAGAACCTTCGCGCGGGAACAATACATGATGGAGGAGGAAGTAGAACGGAGTACCCATGCAGGTACATTACTTCCTCACCACAGACCCACCCGAGGACTCTACAGACCCAATCCCCGCGCTGTTGGAAGAATTTCGCAATTCAACAATTCCCCTCTCCAACCAGCAACAACACAGATCCGGCGTGTTTCACCACATAGAAACACGCGGCCCACCGGTGAGCCAGCGCCCACGTCGCCTGGCCCCCGAAAAATTACGAGCAGCCCGCGCCGAATTCGAATATATGCTCGAGCGAGGCATCTGTCAACCCTCGGTCAGCCCATGGGCAAGCCCACTTCACCTCGTCAAAAAACGCAACGGTGAATGGCGACCATGCGGTGATTATAGACAGCTGAACGCAGTAACAGTTCCCGACAGGTACCCAATAGCCCATATTTACGACTATTCGTACAAGTTGCGCGGTTGTACAGTTTTCTCAACCCTGGACCTCACCAGGCCATACCACCAGATTCCGGTGGCACCTGAAGACGTACCCAAAACCGCCGTTATTACCCCCTTCGGCCTCTTCGAATTCAAGCTGATGACGTTTGGCCTTAGGAATGCAGCTCAGACATTCCAGAGGTATATCGATTCGGCACTACGCGGCCTGGATTGCTGTTACGCGTATATTGACGATATACTAATAGCATCTCGGAACCTTGCGGAGCATTACCAACACCCCAGACAGGTCCTTGAACGCCTCAGACAATTTGGCCTCGTAATAAACCCAGAAAAATGCCAATTCGCCAAAGAGCAAGTACCATATCAACGGCCAAGTATCCGCCCGCTTCCAGACAGAGTGGAAGCACTAACCCAATTTCCCCGCCCCTCCAACGTTCGCGAGCTACGCCGTTTCCTGGGTATGCTAAACTTTTACCGACCCACACTACGAAACGCCGCGCACATTCAGGCCCCTTTAAATGAGTACTTAAAGGGGGCAAAGAAGAACGACAAACGCCCAATCGCCTGAACGGAAGCTGCAGACAACGCATTCCGTCAGTCCAAGGCACAGCTGGCAAATGCTACCCTACTCCGCTACCCGGCAGAGGGCGCACCATTGGCCATCCAATGCGACGCGTCAGATACGGCCATGGGAGCAGTATTGGAGCAAGAATGCAACGGAAGCTGGGAACCGCTCGGTTTTTTCTCAAGGAAACTTAATACGGCCGAGCGGAAATATAGCAAGTACGACCGGGAGTTACTCGCTATGTACAGCGCCGTAAAGTATTTCCGACACATGGTAGAAGGTCGCCCCCTAGTAATCAGAACGGATCATAAGCCACTGATCTACGCATTCCGGAAGAGGTCCGGGAAGGCATCCCCACGCCAGGAACGGCAACTCGACCTGATAGGTCAATACACCACTGAGATCAAACACATCTCAGGGGAACAGAATGTTATCGCGGACGCCTTATCCCGTATCGATACCATTCAGCTACGCGCCGCCATCGCCGACCCCAACCTAGCTCAAGCACAGCAGAATGACAACCAGCTCGAGTCTCTTCTCAAAGCAGAGACAGCACTTCAGCTGCGCAAGTTCCCACTCGACCAATCCGCAGACGAGATATGGTGTGATATCTCCACGGGAACAGTCAGGCCCTATATTCCCGGAGAGCTGTGAAGGAGTGTATTCGACACCTTTCACGGTCCGTCTCACCCCAGCGGACGTGCAACCGCTGCAGCCATTCGACGTAAGTTCGTATGGCCTCGTATGAATAAAGACCTCACGAGTTGGGCTCGTGCCTGCCTTAAATGCCAGCGCTGCTAAATTAGCCTACACAACGTGTTGGAGCCAGCGCAATTCAAACTCCCCGAGGCTCGATTTACACACGTCCACATAGATATTGTGGGCCCCTTAACACCCTCGAGAGGATTCTCCTACATCCTCACCATGATCGACCGTTTTACTCGGTCGCCAGAAGCAACGCCACTACGGGTAGTCACCGCCGAGAGTGTCGCCAGAGCTTTTTACTCGACTTGGGTTACACGTTTTGGCGTACCAGCAACGTTAACATCAGACCGAGGTCTACAGTTCGAGGCCACGATCTTCAAGCAGCTTACTGACTTATTGGGCTGTCAAAGAAGTCGTACGACCGCATACCACCCTTCATCCAACGGGATGATAGAGCGTTGGCACAGGTCGCTAAAAGCCTCTCTAATGTGTCATAACGACACGCAATGGTTCGACGCCCTCCCCACTGTCCTCCTAGGATTGAGGACAAGTATCAAGGAGGATCTGGGCGCATCCGCTGCAGAACTGACCTACGACACCCACCTAGTGTTGCCAGGCGAACTATTTGTGGACAATGAAGCTCCACAACCAACTACAAAGCGTAGGCTACCTCCGCGACCTGATGCGGAAGATCAGGGCAAAACCCGTAGCCCGACATGGCACCAAAAGAGTGTTTATCCACCCTGAGTTGCATAGCTGCACGCACTGTGGCGTTGCTACTAACATCACTGCTACCTTTTTCAACCTACCTCCAAATCTTCCTTCCTAAAGCTCCACTAATTTCATCATTTTTACCATGCAAGCGCAATAACTTCCCCAAGCATTCTGCCACCGATTGCATTACCTTTCGATTACGCAAATCGCATCCATCAAGCATCCAACATCAAGCATCTGCCCATCAAGGACATTCACGCAATTAACGCGGTATATCAATTTTCCCTAGAAGAAATTCGGTACGCCAGTACCGCATACATCAATGCATCTCAGCATTGTTCTAAAAGGAAAACATTTCGGTTGCCATACTAGATAACCGAAGTGGATTATGAAAACAATCAGCAGAACTCCTGTCTGCCTGCATTTACTGTCCCACACGTGCGCAACAGATTTTCATGTTGCACCAGTACTCACGGCGGCTTTTATGCAATCTTCAAAGCACCGGCGCAATTCGCGCCTAGCTGCCAAGAGCCGAATTCAATGCCAGTGTAAATACTCACACTGGAATTCGACCCATGACTCCCTAGGATTGCAATACACAATTAACATGGTTGTAAACACAACCATCATTGTGTAATTATCCCAAATGCATCCTAATCCCAAAGATGCTTTTTAATGAATTTTTATTCCCACGGTTCGACCACCCATGAGCTCGCATCACGAGCCAACAAGGTGATTCGCGCACAAAAGTAGTTTAGTCGATGAAAGTGTTGCAACGGAGTCGAGTCTCCTGGAGTGCACCCGGAGAGACGAGTTTAATACCCGGAGTAGTGCGCCCGCGCGATAAAAACGTTTACTTAAATTGTAAAATAGAGAAACCACGAATAGAATAATAGTCCCGGATTGTTTCGAATAAATCGAGTGTGCGGAAGCGATGTAAGTTGTTGTGAATTAAATTTGTGAAGTTAGTGACGGACCTAATGTTGTGAAGATCCGTCACAGACTAAAGATTAAGAGAAAGATAGTTTTCGAACAAAAAAAACAAAACTGTATCACCAACCCTAATGTTTTATTTTCTGCCTGGTATCTGCGCTGTGCCTGAGCGCTCGTTGTGAAGTTTATCCCGAAGTGACAGTGCAACGTCCAATCCTGAGGAAGCTCTCTCTGGCTGCTGTTTACCTGAGGACGTGGATTAGGTAACTTGTAAGGAGATCTTAGTCAACCCGTGCCAATGTCGGCACATAACTAAGACCAGTACCAACACTATCTCTCGCTGTCTGTAGGGCTGCAGACACGCGATAAATTTCGAAGTCATGTGGGTAATAGTTTTTAATTACAAACAAGTCCGTCGTGTGGATTTTTAAATTAAATTCAGAAAAATCAGATTAGTATTAAAGGATAAAGCTAAGTGAAAGAAACCTCGTAACGAATAAAGAATTAACATTAACTAAATCAGTGCGTTTTATTCCGGAGACTACCATCGGTGCGTTTTGCTTCATTCTTTGGTGACAATTTCCTACGGACAGTTTACGGTGGCGCAATTGGCGACTGTATGTGGAGGTTGGCGGAGGAAGTGAACCAAGTACCCATGCTGGTACATACTTCCTCCCCACATTCTTCTTTCGGACCGCCTCTGTTGGTGTGGTGGTCTAGTCTGTGGTGGAGGTCCGGGATTGCGTTGTGGTGCCTGGTATGCACGGCAGTCCTCGACGTCATGTTCATATTGCTGGCAACTCCGGCAGAAGGGCGTATTTCGCATTTTCAGGCACCCGTCTAATAAATGCCTTCTTTTGTTGCAAAAGCTGCAGGTAATGCGAGCCGCTAAATGCTATTACGACCCAGTGCCTCGGACCTGGGTAGGCCGGATGCGGTGGAACTGGTCACCGCCAGCCTGATGTGGTAATGGGGCCCCAGGCCCTGTGGGCGGAAGCCCGCCCTGTGGTTGTGACAGGGCTGCAGCCGACACATTCTGGGGGCGCTGCGTGCGGCCTCCGGGCCATACTGGGGTTGACCCGTTATGGTGCGGGTGGTGTCGAAGGACCCACCAAACGTGTCCCCAGCAACCTGAGTCGCCCTATTCACCGACAGGTATTGCCTGTGAAGTCATGCGCGATCTGACTTTGGGAGGTAACAGGCACTGTGGTGTCCAATGCCCCCCCCCCCCCCCCCCCCCCCGGGCATAACGCGAAATGTGCGTTTGTGTATTCGCAGCAAGGGGGTACCTATAATGTGTTTCCTGCGAACACACCGGTGGATTTAATGAGTGGATAGCAACGAAAGCCCTGCCATCACTCTGTGTATGGTGGCAGTCTGGTTGTTATGTGACGGTCGTAGCGAGTGAGTTCAATACCGAGGAAACGGGTGTTGGGGAATATGAGTAGTGGACTAATGTTGAGGAGTGGCCGAGGCTGAAAGCCGAAGAATCGACCGACAGATCACCAACCTCTGCCGAGCGACCCATGAGAGGCGAGTTCGGCTGCTGTGTTATGATGTCCCCGCAAGGGATGCCAAATTGTTCCGATTTTCTTTTTAACCCGTGACAGCAAGTTACAATGTGCCACGCGGTAACCTCGCGTTAATTGTTACACATTTAATTATGCTGATTATTATGTTTGCAGTCGTTATAAAAGGAACCGATGGCTGGGCATCTCGCACCAAATAAATGATAATTATGTTAGAAAATGTTGGTATACATGTTGTTCAATTTAGACTTGTTATCGCTAGGAAATATGCTGTATGTTCCGAGGGGTTATGCTCGGGAAATATGTTGGAAAATATGTTTCTCTGGATGTTGGAAAAGCTATGTATCAGGTGATGAGATGTTCCTGCTGTTTAAAATGTGATTTCTTGGATTATGTTAAGCGTTAAGTTTTTTTTTTCTTCAATGTATGGTGTAACCGTGTCACTTCTTATAGTTAACAAACCATACTCTCAATCCAGTTACGGGATTTTCAGGCACAACAGTTGCAATTGACAAGCTCCAAACGGAGTACGACGGTGCCGTGCAGAACCAGTTACAGCACCTCCGTTGTAGCAAAAATCATTCGTACAGATAGTTAATAATTGAATTACCCGCAACTTCTAGCCATGCTCCACCGCTGGACCGCAACAGATTTATTTGCCTCCAATCCTCTGGTCGGATTCTACGGCCACGGGGTCTCCCCCGACTATAGTTCTAACATTAAACTTTTAATAATTACACATAACATTACTTCTGTCCTTCATGGACTCTGTTTAACTCAACTAAGACTTCATTTAAATAAATATATATATATATATATATATATATATATATATATATATATATATATATATATATATATATATAATTTTAATTTTTAAACACAGCTTATATCCTCCATGGACGTTCTTCAACTGCCCAAAAAAAAGACGCTCTCTCCCTCCACCTCTCGCTACCTCGTTACCTCTTCGAAAAGAAACCCACCATAACTGCTCGTATTCAATTTTAATCCCAAATGTGGAATGTGGATTTAATGTTTCATGTATAATTCAATGTTTTGTGTGTAGAACAAAATGTGTTTAAATTGTATACTTTATTCCTTCTCGGTGGGACAATGGCGGTGGGGGAGGTTACCACGTAACACAGCCCCCCCCCCCCCCCTCGCAGGAGTGCGCGTCATTCTTACAAGAGGAATGACACGCCCTCGAGCAAATGAGAGGTACCCCACACAACATCACCGCCGCTGTTGCCGCTCCCGGCGGACCATAACGAGTACAGGGGGCCACGGAATACAAACAGGGCGAGAGGGAAAAGGCAGAAACTGAGAGGAAGGAGAAAACAATTTGGCGGAAGGTTATTTGCTGCGATTTAACTGTGGCGAATGTTTATTGTCCTTCGGTTGAAGGTCCTGGTTGCAGCGTTCCGCCGAACACTGCTAGCACACAAAGAACCCACCGAGCGAAAAGCACAAATAAAACACGGAGATCATTTACGGATTTAATCTTTTTTGATTTCATAAAACGAATTGTTTATAAATTGCACACTATGCCGGATTCGAATTAAATAAATGTCTCGACAATATTTTAATTAAAAACACAGCAAACCACATGAACGAAACACACGTTACTCCTTTAGATTACATTAAAAGAAAATAGGATACATTACTAGGAACAATTAATCATTTGCTTTTTTACATCTCCCTCTCCGTACGAATTGTCGTCCCTTTGACGATTGAAATCTGACTGTATCTGTCCCAATCCAAAAATAACCTGATACAGATCGTATCTATATCTGCACAGAGAAATTTCCTATTCGCTCCTAGAGTTTCCGAATCTCTGTTAACAGCATGTTATTAAGTCCCAGGGGTAATTTTAGATTCCTGAAAAGGAGAAAGTCAATCGATGCATACATCCTTACGAGTATCACCATCCATGGTGGTGATCGAACTCATCTCCCAGGCCTTGTGTTTGCACGGCACATCTGGCGCGCAGACCGGAGATATTCAATGGTGGTTTGGGTGTACTGTCCGTGGGTCTTGTTTGACTCTTTTCAATACGCCCCAAATCCATTAGATCTTTCTAACGGCGTGAAATTCAAAATGGACCGTGGGATCGGAATGGATCCTTTTGCAGGTTTTTAACCTCATAAATTTTCTGAATTATCTCGTTGAGATAATAACGGTTGCCTCTAATTTGGTAGCGGATAGGCGATATGCTTTATTGCATGAGGTTGCCGTTTCTTTTGTTTCCGATGGATTTGATGGTCTTTGTGGCAGACCACCCGCACGTGCATCCGTTGGTTGGCTAATTTGCTGACGATAGCAATTCCTTGGCACATCGTGTAGATGTTCAGGATTTCCGATTGTGCAGTGCTGGAGTGCGGCGCATCTCAGTCTTTGGGGATAGGATGAATGAATGTTTTCCTTTGTTTCAGGTATGCCATATTCGAATTGTTGAGCTTGACATTGAAAGCTTTGGGACGGTCAGGTCCTTACTTTTTCGTGTCGGGTTCAACGTTGGCCAAATGTTTCAGGGCCCTAGCGGACTTAGTGGCACGCGTCTGTGGGCGTGTGTAACGTTTTCAGGTTAGGTATGTTCCTTGAAGGGTAGGAACCCTACCTGGATGGAATTGTGCGTTCGTAGAGCGCTACAACAAAAAGCAAACACGGGGAGGGGAAAATAATAAACTTAAACTACTAACTACAATGATAGTAATATCAAAAAAAAAAAAAAACAACAACAAAGTAGACTATATTCGTAATAGTAATGATAATAAATAATGACATTAATCGAATGTTTTAGTGAAAAATTAAAAAGAAATTAGGTTAATAATAATATTAATAATAATTAGAACAGTAATAACAAATGATTTTTTTAGTGTGAAATCCAAAGAAATTAGGTTAATAATAATAGTAGTAACAACAATTTAATGTTTTAGTGAAAAATGAAAAAGGAATGATGTTAATAATAATAATAATGGTAATACTGCCAACAAAACAGTTTACGGCAGAAAATACAAATGTGGTAGGAAAACTCCATCACCTCCCCCAGGGGCTCGACCCGAACAAAAGAAAAAAACAAGACAAGCCGAAACAGTCATACCAAAGAATCTGTCTGTAACAAACCACCATCAACTGATAAATTGTCTTTCCACCTTGCCCTTTGGGGCGAAGCCATTTCTCCCAACGGAAACCATTCTATGGGTGAGGGATGCCGCGCATCGGCGAACTTCTAGCAAATGCTGCGGAGAGTTTGACCGCCCACATGATCCGGTTACGACCTCCTTCACATAGGTGAGGAAATCCCCTCTCACCACACTCAAGGTGCCACCCGGCAGGTGAATTTGCCTCGCAATAACGCGGCTCCAAACACTGGACTTGCCTTCGTGGCTGGATTTAGGGATTGGTATATTGGGGATGTTACTATGGAATCCTAAGGGAATTGTGAATTATTCCCTAGGCGTAGCAACTCCAAAAGCCTGATCAGACCTCTAGCACTGAGGTTTGCCCCTGCAGTTTGCGCTGGGAATGCGCCTACAATATTGGGCCTGGTCTTAACAACTTTTCAGTTAGACTCATAAGCTAGTTTCTCTCGACGAAGGTCCTTTATAAAGGGTGAAGATTTCGGAGAGAAACTTCGATCTGGCCAGTTATATCAGGGGCTCTAAGTTTAAAAGGTTTTACTTATTAGCCTTATATCAAGGCTTTCCCTTTATGGATGCTGTCTGGGTTTTAGGGACATGGTCCTATAGGTAGCAGGTAGCTGAACATTTTTTCATAGCCTCCCCCCGTGTGGGTAAGCTCTCCGGGCGAGTACCGGCCGCAGTATCAATCTTTCTAGGTCGCTTTGGCGCGGCTCCCCGTTTGGCTACCGTATGTTCAACACTTTCCGTCTTATTATTCGCAAAGGCAATAGAGAAAAATTCGGGGTTTACGGCCGTTCGGGGAAAAACCAAACAACCACCCGGTCCGTCGATTCTGCAATTTTTCGACAGGAAGTCGTACCCCAACAACTCGTCTTCAGTCAAAGCCGGCAATGAGTCCACTATTTGGAAGCTCAAGGGAATCTCGTGGTGCAACATGAAATTCCCCTCGCAGCGTCCCCTCGACTTGCCGTTATCAAATAGCGCTTGGAGTGTTGTGGATTTAAACACATCCATGCCATTACTTGGACGGACAGGCTGATATCAGCGCCTGTGTCCACGATAAGGCGCGTAGTGTCTCTACGGCAGTGCATTCAATCAGATCTGCACGATCACAATGCAAATCCTTCCACTGGGACTCAACTCGATTTTTCATTGGTCACCACCAAAAAGAAAGACCTGATTTGCTTCCCACCACATCGGTGGTAATCCACCTCAGTGGCGATTGGCAGCATGATTAATGCAATGGCACCAGAGTTGAATTTCATCCCCCGTTGGAGTAAGTACGCACCACCGGAGTCGTGAGCCTTAAATCGAAGGATAACAGTGAGCGTTGAGTTTGTACGATAGTAATCATTTTTGTAAAAGGCGGAAAAAATAAAATTCGAGATATTTGTGAAAAAAATAAAAATTGAGACATTTTGCTAAAACAATACGTGCGTGGCCTTCGGTGTCTCGAATATACCAAAGTTTACAAATTAACATGTTCCCTGTGCCGTCACAAATTTGTAACATAAATTTGAGTTTAAAGTTATTATACTCGTATCTAGAACAGACGAACAAATTAACAGTTCAGTCATTTTGCGATTATTATTAAGTCTAAAAATACGCCCAACATAAGAATAAACGTGTAATCATCCGGACCAGAAATACCATCTTGTGGCATTAAGACATTCTCCAGTGCAATACTGTTATAAAGAATTTCAAGTTTAATCAAAAAATATTAAACATACAGACCATTCGAAAACAATTAATGTGCAAAGAAAAATGTAAAGTAATCAATAAAATTCAACAGTATTGTGGCGACTCTAACAGATACATACAATTCACAAGCAAAATAGTGAAGAACACGAACGAAAAATCGAATACCAAGCGATAACAAAAATAATTCACATCAGTGGAGTATAGTCAAGTTTGGAAATCAAATTCTAAACACGGTCAGTAGCCTGATGGGTAACGCTTAGGTTCAATTTTTTTCGTGATTCAAACTGTAATAGCGTCAGTTCGAATCACACGATCTTCTTCACTATTATTTCAAACGCGATAGTATAATCAGTGCGTTTTATTTGCCATTCCTTTCTTGATTCTTGGAGATTTTTGCGAACAATTTTCTTGGGAACATAGTTGGGGATAGGTGAAAACCAGTGTCCGTGTTAGGCACATCCACATCTACCCCAAAAACTACTACGATGCCACACGTCGGGAATTTTGCGATAAGAACTTGTTGCTCTTCTTTGGGGTTGATCGAATTTTAGCAGGCTTCCAGCAGATAGCAACGGTCCTCTGTGCATAAAATAAGATAAGGAGTTAGTTAAGAACCGGGCACAAGTCTGGAGCGGAGTGTCTAAGGATTATTGCTGATATGCCTCGTTTGCTGATGATAGCACATTAAGTGCCAAGCAAACTCTTCGAACGTCATTGCCAATCACCAGGCCATGCTTAATACATTGAATTCCGACCTCAACAAGGTAGATCAATGCGGATTATCAAACCGAGTAGAATTCAATGCCCGAAAAACTCAGTTCTGTCTCTTGTCGTCAAAGGCGAACCTCAAAGTAAATATACTGTCGATAAACGGCACTTGCATCGACGAAGCCAGGGAACTATAAATCCTCGGTATTCTAATTCATTCGACTCTTAATTGGAATGACCACATATTTGAAGCTCTGGAAAGTGCGGCCAAACGTATGGGGTTCCTTAAGAGATTCAAAAAAGACTTCACTCCATCCAACCTGGCCGTTATTTGCAAGGCGTATATTCGTCGCAAAATGGAGTTTGGATATCTGGTCAGGCGCATCCAAAACTGTACTACACCTGCTCGATAGGTTGCAAAAACGAGTAGGGATGTTATTGGGGACCCAACCATAAGTCGATCAATTCCATCGTTAGAACATAGGCGCAGTAGACCATGCCACCCTATCTTTCGTAAGTATTATCACGGTCGTTGCTCAACTGAGGTTTTTGAATGTGTTCCGCCTCTTCAGACATATTCTCGCGATACCCGTCAATCTGAGAATGGGCGTCTTACTTACTTACTAACATTCGAGATTCCGTTTTAATGGCGGAGTCTGCGTCTTCGCGCGGTCCAATCTGGCTTGCCAGAGGATGGAGGCGTTGGAACCCAATAATATGGACATCATATGGTTGAGGGTCGTGCTGAGGAATTCCGTTAAATGTCTTTGTTGTCTTTACCGCTCCCCTAATGACGATCGAGCGGTGACATTTTTCGAACATTTTTCATATACCGTCGACAGGAACAGATACACTACCCAGCTTCTGAAATTGTTGTCCTTGGTGATTTTAATGTGCACAATTCCGGCTGGTTGTTACATTCTAACAGAACCGATGAGGCTGGGAGGCTGACGGAGATGTTTGCTGTAAGCCACAACTTGACTCAACTCGTGGGAGAGCCAACGCGAGTGCCGGATGCCCGAGGCGATTATGCGAACACCGTGGATCTGTTTTTGACATCTCAACCGAGTATTTATACCGTAGAGGTTTCTGCGCCATTGGGAAACTCAGATCCCTGCGTGGTATCTGTCGCGCAAGCACTTGCATTTCAAGCGAATAACCGGCCTAGGTAGCTTCGCCATGTATGGAAGTATGGGGCCGCTAACTGGGACGATTTGCGAGATTTCCTCGCATCCTTTCCATGGAAACTCCGATGTTAACGTATGCGCGGAGTCGGTATCAGATATTATTCTTTCTGGGATGGAGATGTATATTCCACATTCCATCAAACGAAGTCCGTCTGATAAACCTTGGTTTGAAAAATCGCTCAAGTTCAGCCAATCCCAAAGACGGGAAAAAAGTGTCTCCCACAAAATTACCGTCCGATAGCATTACTGTCTATTTTATCTAAGGTAATGGAAAAAGTAATCAATACAGGGTTGGTTAAGTATTTGGAGTGCAACGGACTTCTGAATGATCGTCAACACGGATTCCGTGGCAGGCGGTCCACAGGAGACCTTTTGACACTTATAACCGATATATGGACATCTGCGATAGAACGGCATGATGAGTCAAGAGCGGTCGCATTGGATATCTCCAAGACTTTTGACCACGTCTGGCACGGAGCATTGCTAAGAAAACTTCGTTCATATGGACTTTCCCAACACCTTTGCGACTGGACTTGGAGCTCCCACGAGAATCGATCGATCCGGGTTGTTGTGGTCGGCGAGTGTTCGGATCTGTATCCTGTTAATTCGGGGGTGCCCTAAGGTTCTATTTTGGCTGCAATCTTGTTTTTGCTTCACATAAATGAAATGTTGGAGACAACGGATAACAAAGTCTTCGGTTTTGCGAATGATAGTACGTTTGTTTCCTCCTTTTCGACTGTTCGGCCGATTGGTGCATCAACGTCACACCAGCTGAGATGTAGACAGATTGACTTGTGGATGTTTTATTAGCGCGTCAGCACGAACGCAGATTCAATAAAAACACCACCGCGGTTACACTGGAAGAATTCGGCCGAGAAAGAGTGGAGCACAAGCTGTGGAACTCTCTTCCCATGCGAGTGTTCCCGGAGCGTTACAACCTGCAACTGTTCAAAAAGAACTGCAACAGTTATTTGATGGCATCTCGGGGCGCCCACTCGACGCTATAGGTTCGCCTCTCCCGAGAGAAGTCTTATAAAAAAAAAATAAAAAATTACTTCACGCTGTTATATTTTTTTTTACACCACTATTGCACCACATACAATCATTAAATAAACACACTTTTGTTTAGAGTCACGTTTAAACTTTATTCATAATATTTCATTAAGCACAACTGCAATGTTATAAGTTTTTCTTAATCACTCAAGACTTCTCCTTTTAATTCACAACCCCGTCCCGACTATCTCTATACGTCGACAAACTCAAAAGCCTTACAACTCTTTCCAAAGGAATGATCGTTTCGGTAAACAAATCCAATCTCTCGAATGACCTTCTCGGTCAAAGGCCAGAGCTCAACCCCCGCTTTTTTCCTTCGTCTCTCCGAACGGAAACTTTTTTCCTTTTTTTGTGCAGATTCAAGAATAGGTCCTTTAGTTTGCAGGGCCCTTTTGCCACCCAACATTTCCTTTCTTTATCTTACCCGGATTGGGATCAAAAGAGGAAACACAAAGGAACAATCAACGAGGGATGTTGCTGATCAGCATTTAAAATCCTCAATGTCGGTGGGCGATAAAACGAACATGTGGTTCGTTTTATGGCGTAAGTTGTTTGTTTTAACTTTGGTAAGGAAAGTGGAAAAGGATGTTGATTGTGGGAATAGATTTGGGTAAATAACATTTTATAGGATCATAAAATTGCCGACGTGCATTTTAAGATTCTCAACAACTTTGTTTGCAAGCGGGTCATCTGGTCCGCACATTTGGATCGAGGCGACTTTGCGTGTTGAACATATGGTTCATTTATCACGTATTGGAATTCAATCTGAGCAAATTGAACGTTTAGTTTAACCCAAGTTAATGCTGATAATCTTTGTCATTGATAACTAGGGACGCGAAACAGTTTGGTACACAAGCAGTTTGTTGGTCACTGTGTCATAAACCTGCTTCGCACCTTTTCCGACAAAATTTGTTCTGCTGACCTCCATAGGATTGGGGGGCCATAGTTTAATCCACTGTAATCTGCTCGCGTTTTTTTTTTTTATAAAACCACTACTTATCAAATGAATTTCATTTGATGGAATGCGAAATGTAAAGCTCCATCTCGAGAGGAATAATATCCCTGATTGGCTCCGTACATGTGTCAACGTTAGAGTTTCCAAAAAGAATTCTGACCACGGAAAGGTTATGAACTAATCCCGCAAATCTTGCAGTGACGTACCTCCATACTTGACGAAACTGCTTGACTTAGTTATGAAATTGATATACAGGGTAGCGCAAAATTAATTACCTTATCGGACGATGTTATAATTTTTGCAAATGGCGTCGACGTCAATTATATTTGACATTTGTGAACTAGACACCATATTTGACATTTGTGAACTAGACATCATATTTGACATTTGTGAACTAGAAAAAATTGTGAAGGTCCAAATACAGATTTCCATCACTCAAAATCATTTTTTTTTTCTTTACTAAAAACTTAATTCAAAGACAAAATTTGATGATTAATTTTGCGCCACCCTGTATAAGCAATTACACAACGGTTATCAAACAGTGACCTGAGTTTCTCAATCGCACAATCGTTTCCACGGAATAAATCTCCCGATCGAATATTAGAAAGAGATCCAGGGTGCTCGCAAAACCACCTCGGCATTCGGCATTCGCGCACGTTCCTCCAGAAGCGTCAAACTGTGCCTAACAGCGAATGTCTCAGCCAGCCTCCCAGTCCCGTCGATTCCGTTAGAATGTACTAACCACTTGGAGTTGTGTACGTTAAAGTCACCAAGAACGACGATCCCGGAAGACATGTGGATGATTTGTATCTCGTCAACGGTAGGGGAGCGGTAGAGAAACAAAGAAATTTGACAGAATTTAGTACCGTCGTTAGGATAAAATATTCAAAAAGAAAATATTACATATGTATGTCAAAGACCCCTTTATTGACAAAACATCAACGCTTTAAATATCTCACATAGCATTGAACTGCTCAACCTATTTGAAGTCAGATTTTTCTTTAGGGGACTTTGCAGGTAGCTAAGACAATCCCCCTTGTTTCGCCAACAAACATAATCTTCTCGTACAATGATAGATAAATTTCAATTGCGTTGCTCTAGCAAAAAACTTGGTTTTACGCATGAACGTTTTTCAACCCATTTACGTAAATCATTCTCTCATTTTGCTGCCATGGACAGGCGTGAGCGAGTATACTTTTAGATGTTAGATTGGCGTTAGCACAGTGTAACCCATTAGCTGTGAGTAGTCCGGCGCCAGATCCAGATGACTTTATAAGGGAGTTTTTTAACATTCTGATCATAACCAAAAGCTTTCCAGTTCGTGCTCCAATTTAGGCAATACCAAAGTCTCTTTTATTATCATCTCTTTAAATGATACCTTCTACAGCTATCATGCTCTTTAAGCATTTAAGTATTCAAATGCAACGTATAATGGATCTTTCTTCTCCTCTTGATCTTCAAATGGTATAAAGTTATAGTTAGTTAAAGGTGCCACAGAATTTACCTGTGTCGTTTATTGATTTTGACGAGCGGAGCTGCTGACGGAATTTAAGTGAGCGGTATTACGATCACGATCACAATGCCCTCTGGTGGGTCAATTATTGTTATTATGAAGTAATGATCTACTCGATCTCACACGCAGCGATGCAAAAATTGGCTTAATAGTTTTGTTACTGAGATGTTGATATTTAATTATTAGGCATGATTGATTAGGTTGCTCAGAAACTAATTTTCTTAATTGATTTTTTTTTAACAACTTTTGTACTCAACAGAAATATTCGAGTAAATTCCGTGTTTGGAGTGGTGGTACTTTTTATTAGTGTGAAGAAAAATAAATTGATTATTTTTACCTCTATTTGAAGACTTTATTTAACATAGTTCGGATTGGCTGATTTGGGACAAATAATCACCGCTGTATTCTAAAATTTGTTGTCATAATTTCATAATAAATTTCTTATAAAAAGCCTCATCTCTAATGGTGAAAAAAATCAATTAAGCAAATTTCGCAATCTTCTCTTTTTTTTATTAATATTTTTTTATTATTTTTTTAATAATTTTTTAATAATTTTTTACCAATATTTAGCAATGATAAAAACGTGGGGACTGCTTTGGATTAGATTGGGATTACAAAATGAATGCACCGAAGGTTCCCAATGAAACTGCTTGAGTTTGTGACGACTCATTACAAATCTATGTGCCCCAGCATTATGCTGATGAAAGACGAGACCTTTTGGTTAGAAAATTCTATCCGCTTTTGGACATATATAAATTGTTGACAGTAGAAGTCCGAATTTAGTGTTTGGTCATATGGAAGTAGCTCTTACGAGGGTTGCCTTTTATATTTCGGGATTAGAGAACAAAAACAAATATTGATCATCGAAAATCACTTTATTGTTTTTCAAAATATTCCCCATGAAGATCTATACACTTTTGCATGCGTTTGAACCAAGTGTCGCAGCACTTTTGCCACTCTGATTGAGGTATCTCCAACAGATGCATTCTGACTGCAGCAACCGCTTCTTCAGGTGTCGAAAAACGTTGACCTCTCAGTTTGTTTTTTACGTGCGGGAATAAAAAGAAGTCATTCGGTGCCAAGTCAGGACTATACGGCGGATGACCCATCAAATCGATGTTTTGGGTGCTCAAAAATGCAGTTATCGCAGCCGATGTGTGAGAGCTCGCATTGTCGTGGTGAAGAGTGATCCGTCTTCGGCGGTTGGTTTTCCTGATTTCTTGGAAGACAACTGACAAACAAATGGTTGTGTACCACTCAGAATTGACTGTTCTGCGTTGTTCTAGTGGTACGGTTGCGACATGTCCAGTTTTTCCGAAAAAACAGGCGACCATTTGCTTGGAATTGCTTCATGCGCGAACAACTTTTGTTGGATTTGGCTCATCTTGAAACACCCAGACAGTCGACTGCTGTTTACTTTCGGGCTCATACGCGTAAATCCACGATTCATCACCTGTCACGATGTCATAGACGTGTTTCGAAGCACCGCGACCGTATTTTTTGAGCATTTCTTTCGACCAATTGACACGAGCCTTTTTTTGGGCGATTCAACGCGAACAAATTTTTTTGACAGTCAAATGTTTATGCAATATTGAATGTATGCTGGTCCCACTAACGCCTAAGGTTGTCTCAATCTCACGATAGATCACATGACGATCTTCCAATATCAGTTCGCGCACAGCATCAATGGTTTTCGGAACAACAACTGATTTTGGACGACCTTCACGAAATTCATCTTGGAGTGAACTACGACCACGATTGAATTCACCATACCATCGATAAACACTGGTCCTTGATGGAGCTTCATCGCCAAAAATTGAATTAAGTTCATCCATGCACTGTTGCTGAGTTAATCGACGCCGAAAGTTGTAAAAAATAATCTCACGAAAATGTTGACGATTTAATTCCATTTTTGGGCCGAGATGAATCTTTTAAGTTACTGTAAACAACACAAATAGCGCTCGTATGTCAAAACGTTCTGAGTGCGTATAACCTCAAAAATGTCCAACTTTACGACAGAGCTGTCAATTGCCGGATTGCAACACTAGGGTTGCCAAATCCCGAAACATAAGAGGCAACCCTCGTAGTAGATGACTCCTTTCCGGTCCAATGGTGTTCACACCAAAATCCTACTGACGTTGGGCATGGTTTATCATTGTTGGAGCCGCTGTGCCGCTCTTTGATCATGAAGATCTGGCAGCACTATGAAAAGTTTTCCAATTTTACGTACTATAGTAAACAATTCCAACCAATAAACAAACAAATGTACTAATAAACAAAGATAATAAATTAACGAACCGATACGTATGCTATTAAGGAATAAAGTACATATACATTACTATTGACAACAATGGCATAGAAGTCTGTGGAGGTTCTTTAACCCATTTCCATAAATTACCTGCCTTCTACTTACCTGCAAATGAGCATCGTAACCTACTCTGCATCACCTTCCACCTGAAAACATAAGCCCACGTGGCATCAAATTTTCACCCCGGGGAATGCTTGCATACAAACCATCATGTCCCCGAAAGCTAATTCGGCATTACCTCATCAGGTAACCAACACCAATGCATGCACATGCCAATGCACTGTGCGAAGAAGCATTTTCTCTTACATGTGCAGGTGCATGACATGTTCATCCTCATCACCAAGTCATCGGTCGATTGTACAAACAAAAACCTACAGCGCAGCTATTGCTGGCCGCCTATAGAAATTCCCAGTGTTGTTTTAACACAAACAACACACCCGACACACCGACCGATGGGACGTTGGCAATCTGCGTACAAGCTAATTGATGCTGTACGCAATGGCCAATGAATAAACAAACAGTACTTCTATCCCCTAAGGTTCGCTACAGTTGCGACCAATTTCCTTTTATCGGTTATCTACCGATCATGGGACCTGGGCACGAATATAATTGACGTTAGACAATCATACCCATGATCATGCCGAATGATGCTCCGGCCTGTAAAGCAAACGAACACGCAGTAGCATCAATGTGTTTATGCTATTAACCAACCGCTGGTCCATGGCCACCCTGAGCGAGATGTACACTTGCGCATCTGCAAGGCTAATTCCTCGCCATTGTACTCGTGTACCAACACCGTCACGTAAACAAGACCCAAATTTTCGGCTGACCTATCGTCACCGCAGAATATATAGCCTACAACGGCATTATCATGAACGCCTGAGTAAACACGATGTGCATCTCGTCGTGACCCTCGAAGTAGCGTTTTTGTTTACCTTAAAGCAAAAACCTATTTCGTTCTCAGGCGCAGGTCATCGAGGATTTATGACCACATCGCCTGCAGTCCCTTATGTCCGTTCCCTTGTTGATTTAGGTGCAGTATCGTTCGTCGTCGATGCTTCGAGCGAAAGGAGCATCGTACTTGACCGTACGGTCATACGAAAACCCTCCTACGGAATCCCTATATGATCGCCGATTGGCTGCACGGAGATCGGGAAACTCATCACGAGCACTACTAGTGGATGTCGACGGCAAGATCGAAAGGAGTCAGATTGCAACCCCCGTCGCGTACACATACGCTGTCGAGGCAGATTCGAATCGCGCAGCCAACTAGAGGTTTTGGTCGAGTGTTTTCAACAACCGGTCGTGATGTAATTAATGTTTCTATCAAAGTGTTAACAAAACCAGTTAAGAACAATATCCTGTAATTAATGTTCCGATTAATATATTGTAGCGAGGTTAGGGTTCGCTGGATTAATTATTTTAAAATAAATAAGAGCCGTTAAATCGATTCTGAATTAATGTGACATTTTATTAGTCCGTAATAACAATCGTTACTTTTTACCGTACGCTTAACGTTTTCTTTATTATCGCTTCCGTAATTATCGCGTATTTTACTGCTTACTTCTCGCTCGAGACTTATCGCTTGTTTCACGTTCTACTCCTTACTCATCACTATGCTTTTTTTTGTTTTTTTAAACTGTATTTATTAACCATAATTAAAATTTGTACATTTAAGTAATACAGTGACTTACAATTAAATTCGTGACAATTGCTTACATGTAATTATTATTATAATACATTTAGTAGGGTTTTGTCTTCCTGGAAAAGGTCAGAAAACTAAGAATTTCTTATTTTTACTTTACTTAATCTAAACTTAACCCTAAATATAAATATAACTTAACCTAACTTAGTCTGATTATTATAAAATGAGCTATAAACAAAACAAAGTTTTATAATTAATGGGATTTATGAATTAAAGGATGTGGAATGAGGTCAGTTATGGGTTTGAGGAAGAGTATTTCTTTCCGGTTGTTCGTTGGAAAAACGTAGGATGTTGGAAAATGGTTGGACGTTAGAGTATTTGAAGTGGTTAGGGGTAAACATCACTATGCTCTGTGTGCGGCGTATTTATACTGTTTCAGCCTTTCGTTTCCGTCCGTTCCATTGCCTTGAATGTTCTACTGTCCCTAGTCTCCAGTTTTCCATTATTTTATAGAATATTCTAGTACTCTGTTTCGGACTCTCTAGAATATTCTAGTACTGATTGTCATATGCGTCACAATATAATTGAATAATAGGAGTTTTGAACAATAAAAGATTTGCCAACTATCTCTGAAGTTTATTTGTTTCGGTTCTGTGTCCACTCGGTTTCTCGTAACTGTGGGTTTCGGCTGAACAATTGCAGGAGCGGACGGCGGAAGTTTAGTGAATCCGTGCCGTACGCCGGCGCACCGACTAAAACTTACCCACAAGTCTACCTTGGACCAGAACTTCTAGAAATCGGCTAAAAACTCCTCAGCCTACTCCAATTTCATATTAATTTATACTAAGTTTATAGCCCACATGATCCAATGTGTTTGTTCTAGAAGCAAATCTTTGCTGAAATGTTCCCAGGTGGTATGATTATGTAGGTTCTTGAAATTGCATCATTCAGTTAACAAACACAATCTAGACAAGAGTACACCAAGCAGTATGTGGCAGATATGGATTAAAACTCCAGCTTAATTTCCTGAGAACACTTTTGTTGCGTTTCCGTTAACCTTGGTCAAAATTAATTCAAAACTGATGACCCGAAGTTAGCCGACCTAACAAAGACAATACAAAATACTTAAAAAAAAGATATCGCTATTTCTCCACATAGTCTTCTCTTACCTCAGTACTGTTTATAGTAAAACTCGTGGGGCTCCTCAAAGTACGCGTAGCCGTTGGTCATCGTAATGCGAATTGGTAAACAGATGCATTACCTTGATTAACTAAAAAAAATAACACTTTTTTTTTTTTAATTTCGACACTCAAACGCTACAATAATACGAAATACTTTTCTTTCTGTAGACAACCGGAGAAAATTATCCCGCACTCATCCCAAAAACTGATGCCATGATCTTGATCTTGTCTATAAATATGAAGTAATGGGCCCGTGATGATGAAGCGACACAAAAACTCTGCTTTATTGCAATAAAATTTCACGAAACACTCAACTGAAACACCCGCACGCGACTGTTTATGTTCCATTGTGAGTAATCGCGGCACACATCTTGTGGCTCTGAAAAAATTATAAAGACGTAGCGTTGTCAAACATCAGATTTGAGCTTTGTAAGATTTACTCTTTCTCTCTCTCTATCGCCCCCCCCCCCTCCACCACCATCTTTTAATTTACTTTAAAGTCGACCCCCCCCCCCCCCCCCCCAATACGCCGTGTGTTTACTTTTAAAGTTAGTCTATTTATATGTTTAGGCAGTCCACTGTTTTTTGTTTCGGGCGTATAATGCTGCATCCAAGTTTCATCGGCAGTAATTAATCGGCGCCAAAATTCGGATATATTGCGCCTGAACCGGGCCAATAGAGCATTGGAAATGTCCATTCGAACATGTTTGTGGTCTAACGTGAGCAAACGAGGCCCCCAACGAGCGGACAGCTTTCTCATGCATAAATCTTGATGTAATATAAGACAAACACGTTCTTTGGACATTTTCATAGCCTCTGCTATGTAACTCACTTTAAGTCGGTGGTCGTCTAGCACCATTTAGTGAACTTTAGTGATCTTATCGTCAGTTGTTGCAGTTTTTGGACGTCTCGAACGTTCATCGTCTCCCAAGCTCTCACGGCCACGTTGAAATTAAGCTGCCCAAAATTTCACGGTGGTAAATGATGGTGCCGAATTCCCATACACAAAGTCCAACTCATCTTTGCTTTGCGTAGGCGTATTGCCTTTCAAAAACAAAAATTTAATGACAGCTCGATACTTGATTTCGTCCATTTTCACAAAAACACTCACGTCGCCTCACGCAAACGTCTGTCAAATAAAAAGTACGCGTCCAAAATGGCTGAAATTTTGCCGGGTAACTGTTAAAAGATCTACAACCACATTCATTAGCTTTTATTAACGAGTGCTGCTGTCTTCACGCTGAGTCCGGAAATTGTTCAGCCCCCTCTAGCAGAACCGTGGTACGACCTTGTCGTTGGTTGACCTGGGCAAAGTCTTACCATGTCTGACTCTTCAGGTTTTTGCGCACATCCTTAGGTCGGTGCAACGCAGCACAATCAGCACAACGTGCCATTAATCATGTAGTCCACGAGCTGCCATACCTGAGAGAATACATTGACGACACCCTCGTTATATCGGACGGACCTGGAACATATGCTCTAAGTAATAAACTCTCTCCAGGGCCCTAGGCTGCGTATCTGCTACTTTTCAGACCACCCGTGTATACTCCTTTTAGTTTTACTGATCACCGGGAGGAGTTCGGGGAGAAGGTTACGTCGCACTTACTATCTTTAAGCAGACACATCTGAAAGATAACCACAATTTAATCCTGTTAGAGTATAACGTGTATTAAAGACAGAGGGAGTACTGGTCCTAGACAGGAAACTGAGAAACTCCAAAATTTAAACAGATGGGCGAGTCCTTAAAATTCATCAAAGTGAGAACAGCGAATGGCACAGCTTTCGCCATACTTGATTGATAGTATGACTATGCGTAACGTGCAACAGAAAAAAACCCGAATAGTAAGTGTGTATGTGTATGTGTTGACGTTAAATTTAGTAGACAATATTGGATAGTGCGTGCTTTTAAGTTGTTATAAAGACGAAATTTCATTCGTATTCGTTCTTCCATTAACAGTTTCCGCTTTCCCATTTCACGTTTAAGGGCTTCAAATTTGGAGCAGGGTCGAAAATTATTTAAATGCCCTTGTATCGCTCTACGAAGCCCAACCATTTCCCTGCCTCATACATTTTGCACCTTCTTCCTATAACTCCTTCCATATCCATAAATCAACACTGAATCCAATATTGAACAAATTGAATCAAACGTTCAATTGTTGCAGAAATCCTCAAATCATATGCAATCATATATAGGGTTTTCCAATAGAGACAAATTTTTTTCGATAGCAAATTTTTAATACTTGCAGACGTTGTTTGTTCGTGAACTTAACCACGATGAAAATGTTGAGTTTAAGAATAAATTGACAGTGACAGTTCGATGATTAGTGAAATGGCGGGTTCACAAAATAAATTCAAAGTTGTCAAGTCTCTATTGGAAAACCCGATACATTGTATGTTCAATTATAGATTTACCAAATCCCTAGACTAAATGTGCGCACCAGATGCCTTGTGGGGTAAAGTTTAGTCAGGGCACCGGCTTGGGCGCTAGGTTCGCTAAACTTCCACTTAAAATTGCGGCACTACGATTGACTATAGTCCTTGCGATTGAAGTCAACTTAGTTCGTCGTCACTGAAGAATGTCGAAGAATCAGTATGCACCAGGGAGAACGGGAACAATTAATACGCTTCAAGATTCCTGGTGATCACTGCCTTATTGATAATAATTTCTTTTTTTGTTTTATTTTACACAAGTTTCTTTCACATATATTTAGTTCCACAATTTTAGGTCCATTACTTTAGTGTTCTCTTTGACAAACAAGAGTTACGCGGTATATTAAGTGACTCGCGCAAGGGCAGACTTCCACACACGCTTGACACAGGATCACGCACAAGACAAAAAGATATTCCGTTTTGACTCGACTCCGTATATTAAAAAAAAAACCTCAATAGGCGCGTATAGTGCGTGTGCACTCTTATGACGATGATATATGACTCCCCGATCCAACTCACATCCGTGAGGTACAATGGTGGTGAATTGCCTCCATGGAGGAGGAGCGAAACGATCAACTTGGCGGCGGTCAATCGAAATCGAGCATGTAAGAATTTTCATATGCCGTATAGGCTAGTTCTTTGCTCTGCAATGCAGATAATGATCAGCGAACACCTGATCAAACAATGCACGGTCATCAGGGGCCGCGTCGATGTGGCCATAGATCGTTGACGCCGTACGCCTGGGAACGAAAATAGGTTTTTGCTTCAAAGTAAACAAAAACGCTATTTCACAGATCCTATGATGGGACGCACAATGTTCATGATGTGCCTACGTTGCAAAGGATCATCATTGTATTTACATAAGATTCCAGGGAAATGCCATAGTAGGCGATATCTGCTGGTGACGATAGTCCGAAATTATGTATGCCGTCGGAGAGATTTCCTTTCAGGTATGAAAAATGCTGCTGGGAGCTTACGCTGCCCAAAATTCCAGGTAGATATGGTGCTTGTGGGTGAGGGAAAAGACAGGTTAAATTGAGGAAGTGGGTGGTTCTTGAAGAAGGCTTTAAAGAACCCCCACAGCCCCATCTTCGAACAAATATTATTGAGAACCATAAAATGTGCCTCTGCAATTTTGTGATCCTCTAAGAATTTGTTTGCACAAATTTGGTCCCACAAAACTCAATAGCCAGTAAATGTTCATTTTATCGCGCATCAACCTCTAGGATCATAAATGCGCATCCGGAAGATCCTTTATCTACTGTTTCCTGCCGAAGTGCATTTATGACATTTGTTGCTTTCTTTTCCTTTTTCTGATCTAATTCCAAAGGTTAAACAAAACAAATGAATGGCGGGTGGCGATTGAGGCAGTCTAGATTTGGTGTTGGGCAACGTTAGATTCAGACGAGTCTTGGTGGGCTGCCGTGCGAGGCAAGATACATATATCGCGATTTCGATATTAAAAGTTTAAACATAAAAGGCAAAATTAAAAAGAAGCGAGTCGGTACTTCAAAGTAACAGTGTTTTATAACTCGGAAAGTTTCAGTTCTGTGTATGTAAACTAAAAATATTAAATAAAAAAGGGACAACGTGAGAAAATCAAAAGGACCTTTTATTTGAAAACTAAAGACCACAACGGTAGCCCACTCTTTCCGGAGAACCGGAAGCCGATGATGCACCCATTCTTATCGAGTACTTCAGAGCGACAGACGTTCGCTCATAGCATAGGTGAAACACATGTTTATGAAACATGTGTTTGTGAAGGTGTGTAGAACGCACGTGTCAGTAAAAGTGTGTGAAGTGCACGTGTAAAAATACTTTTAGTAATAAAACAGTGAAAACCAACAGTAACGCATGCTGGACGACGGGCCCAGTGATGACCAACAATTCATCATAGAGCGTAAAAGAAGAGCCACCGACGATTTACTGAGCGCATCAAAGAAACCAACAACCATGGAGACACAAGCTATGGACTACCAAAAAAAGTATCTGGAAGCAGTGGAATACATCCATACACTTCGACTCCAGATGGAACAACTCCACGAGGAAATTCACCCGCTAAAAACAACCAGTAAAAACAGAGATGACGTCTGCATGGAAGAAACGCCTGCTCAACACCCCGGACTAGCCCCATCATCTCTAAAGCAACAATTATTGTCCACCGAAACACCATCTCCCCAACAAAAGAAGATAGCCGGGAATCAAATGCCTAACACGCACGCCAAAAATACAAGACCACCACCCATCTATATTAAAAATATAACAAACATCAAAGAACTAATTAGAATGCTCGAAAGTACCTTAGGCCACCGCAATTTCACCACAAATACAAGAGGAGCTTCGACTTCCATCACAATAACAACTTTAACGGATCACAACAAGGCGGTAGAAAAACTTGCACAACATAAGAGTGAATTTTTCACTTTCCAACATGGACAGTTGAAACCAGCGACTTTCATCTTAAGACATATTGATCCAGTATGGACCAATGAGGAACTTGCAGCAGAAATATTCAGCGTTTGTCCGGAAGTGAAAATAAACAGGTTGGACTACTTCCAACCGCGCACATGCGGACTAACAAGACTCTGCATTTACACATTATATAAATTCCTCCAACTGATGTCTCCCGGCTCAAACAAATAAAATATCTATTCACGCATAAAATTGCGATTGAGGAACCACATAAACAAAACGGCCTTCATTGCAAAAGATGCCAAGGTTCAGGGCACTTGGCGGCCGCATGTCATCTAAGCGTACGATGCGTAAAGTGTGCAGAGCAACATCAACCTGGAAAATGTAAGGTCGGCCCGTAGGTGATGGAACCAGAAACAATCCAAACAACAACCCCCAATGGATCCATTACAAAGAAGCAAATCACAGTGACATGCTGTAACTGCGGAGGACCCCACCCTGCCAACTTCTCGCAATGTCCTCATAAGCTGAGGATTCTACAGAGGCGAACAACACCCATGGCAACGAGCAAACCTTCACCAACCAAAACAACATCACCTCAATCAACATCTCCTACAAGTCCAGGAATGTCATACACTAAGGTTGTCAGGCATTCCAATAACATGACAAGAAACCACACTGTAACGATCTTAATCTGGACATCACAGGATGCACCGCTCAGAAATATAAAAAAAAAGGTCAGATTTTATCTGTTATAACTTCACATATCCTCTCCCTTAATGGCTAATTTAAACATAATTTCCCTCAACGCAGAGTCCATATATTCCAATATTCACAGACAACACCTCCGATTGTTCGTTGACAAGTTTTCTCCAGATATCCTTGTAGGAATTTCACTTAATTATGTGCCACCATTGGCCGGGTTCATTAAGCTTCCTAACGAGTTATCTAATCCACACGTTCAGTCAAAAATTGTTCATATGTACACTGGAATCGCCGCGCTGCATATTAGACTCCGGAACTGCCTGCTCAGCTTACTGTCCAACAAATGAAACACTAGTATCGATTGGTGATCACCACATTAAATTTAATTTTGTTGTATTTTAACTCAATGAATAATCTACACGAATTTACTTTATAGGATACACACGTTCAGTGACACATGGGCTATTGTTTTAATAATAGTTCTACTCGACACACGGTTATTGGATCAATCCATACTTATTAAATGTTCGTTTAAACACCACGAGACACTACGTAATTATGTTGAAAACATCCGAAAACTCTCGATGCACTTGCGCAGGCGAACTCCACCGTATCTCAAACTCGACTTTCCGGGCGCACTCCACGAGACTCGACTCCTTTACGACTACTTCATCGACTAAACTACTTTTGCGCGCGGATCACCTTGTTGGCTCGTGATGCGAGCTCATGGGTGGTCGAACCGTGGGAAATGAAAATTCATTAAAAGGCATCTTTGGGATAAGTATTTGCAGTTGCCCAAATACTACGTTAGGGATTAGGATGCATTTGGGAAAATTACGCAATGATGGTTGTGTTTACAACCATGTTAATTGTGTATTGCATTCCTAGGGAGTCATGGGTCGAATTCCAGTATGAGTATTTACACTGGCATTGAATTCGGCTCTTGGCAGCTAGGCGCGAATTGCGCCGGTGCTTTGAAGATTGCATAAAAGCCGCCGTGAGTACTGGTGCAACATGAAAATCTGTTGCGCACGTGTGGGACAGTAAATGCAGGCAGACAGCGGTTCTGCTGATTGTTTTCATAATCCACTTGGATTATCTAATATGGCAACCGAAATATTTTCTTTTTAGAACAATGCTGAGATGCATTGATGTATGCGGTACTGGCGTATCGAATTTCTTCTAGGGAAGATTGATATAACGCGTTAATTGCGTGAATATCCTTGATGGCCAGATGCTTGATGTTTGGATGCGATTTGCGTAATCGGAAGGTAATGCAATCTGTGGGAGAATGCTTGGAGAAGTTATTGCGCTTGCATACGCAAAAATGAAATTAGTGGAGCTTTGGGAAGGAAGATTTAGAGGTAGGTTGAAAAGGTAGCAGTGGTGTTAGTAGAAACGCCACATCCTCCTCCTCTCAGAAACGTGGCTTAAACCAAACTCCCGAATATCTATCCCTAATTATACACTTGTTTCTAATCCACGAACCACTGCACCTCATGGAGGTACTGGAATTTTAATACACAAGAAATTCCAATTTTCCGAAATTAGGTTCACTAATATAAATAATATTGAGTACACGGCAATTAAAATCTTTTGCAAAAGCAACAAAGTGCTTGTACTGTCGTCCGTATACATTCACCCTTCTCGGGAACCAAACTTCCCTAGTTCCGACATCACTGAGATAATCCAACTGTCTCTACCTGCACCTTTCATAATAGGAGGAGACTCGAATGCTCGGCATACTTCATTTAACGACACTAAGTGCAATAAATACGGTTGCCAACTTCTAGCACTCCTTCAACTCCATCCATATATCTATGCGGACTGTTCATTACAACCAACACGTATCTCCAATGCACTAAATCAACAGTAGATTTTTTCCTAAAATCCGTAGACGTCTACTGACCTAACTTCCCTACAGTATCCTTCTAATTCCCTTCCGATCATGGGTCCGTCCACACCACTGTCCAAATCCCAGCCCTCGAACCATGTTACTCATTCAATCCGATCCCGAATTTCTCCAGGACAAACTGGAAAAGAGTCAATAGGGACATTGCTGCTAGTTTTACAGACTATACTTTGCCAGAGACTTCAAATCTACTCCCTGCTGAAATGGATCAAGCAGCCTTAAGAATAGAGCAAATACTAAAAAATGCCCTCTTCAGCCACACACCTCCATCCATCCCTCATAATCACCTAGGAAAACCTTTACCCAACATCCTTACAAAACTGTTACGCGTAAAAAAAACCGGCTTAGACGAAAACTACATAGCAGTCACTCCCCTTTTATTAAAAATCAAATCCAACTCTTGACTACCCTGGTAAATGGACATTTAACTGCCGACCAGGCTTACACGTCTATACTTAAAAATATTAAACCCAATCGTGATTTATTCAAAAATATCAACAGACTAACGGGTCGAAAATACAAACCCCGAATCGATTATATTATCAACCCTACTAACAATCAACCAGTCCAATCAGGTATTGATATTGCAAACTGTCTAGCTAATCACTTTTATAAAATCCATCAACAAAACGACTCCCTCTCAGTCTCCAATTTTCAAGATACTGTAAGCGACTAAATCTCACGCACAATTATCCCATCCTTCACTCCTTTCATCGCGGAATTCAACGAAACAGACAAAGCGTCATCCTCTGTATAATGCGACCTTCCTAACAGCAGGCGTATTATCTGAATTTATAACATCACGCAACAACAAGAAGTCGACAGGCTTAGATGGAATACCAAACCTTCTTTACAAAAGACTTCCCCCGTCAAATCTAGTCCCTATTCTCGTTCTTCTCAACCACATAATTAACGGATCACAATTCCCAGATAACTGGAAAACCACGGTTATAGTCCCTATCAGGAAGTCCAGTCCTTCTAACAACCAACGGTTATAGTCTCTATCAATAAGTCCAGTCCTTTCAACAACCCCAGAAACTATCGTCCGATATCGTTATTAAACACATTAAACAAGATACTGGAATGCAAGATATATCGAAATCTCCTTTCATTTGCTAATGACAACACTATTATCCCAAATTCCCAGTTTGGCTTTCCCTCAGAAGACTCCACCTGTCATGGTCTGTTAAAACGAACGCATAATGTCACAACTAATTTTCAAAACCTTCCAAAACTTTAAAATATCTGCGAATAACCTTTTGCAATGAGCTTTCATTCTCCACCCACATTAAAAATACTTTACGTAAGGCCACAATACAACTGAATCTCTGTAGAAGAGTGATGTAGAAACCCAACGCTCTCTCTCACAAAGTCAAACTGCTCATCTATAAACAAATAATCAGACCAACACTCGCATATGCGTGTCCACTGTGGTATTTTGGCGGCAAATAAAGGTTGGTTATTTTACTTTGTCGATATTGGTATTGGTCCAAGTGTCCCGCCGAACACTGTGTATCGAGGATGATTTTAACACCCAGGGCGAATGCTGTGCTCTGCCAGAACTGTCCACGAAACCACTGAAAACACCGAAGCGAATGCTGTCACGAATTAAACTCAGAAGGATTATGTTTATTATCTCGATTTTATTTTTATTGTCTCTTTTGGTTTATTAAGTCACTTATCTTGAATTTACAAATTACTTTAGTTTATGTGAACTCGATGCTCGATAACACATATACGGTACTCGGATTTCTCTTTTCGTTATGCTGTGATGATAAATTGCCACCGATTCTAAACTACGCACGGAAATTGTTAAATGAACACTCGATCATCGCGAAAAGATCGTCACCTGGTAACGCACGTACGCCCTCTAGTCCTCGCAGCTTCCTCTCGACCTCCTCGGGTGGTCACAAATAGACTTCGCGATATGGCTGTTCGATATAGCCAGTCGTCTCGTCGACGATCGAAATCTGACTAACTCTATCTTGCCCACAAGCATCTAGATACCGTTCGTATCTGTCTCTTCCCCAGAGACAATTTCCCATTCTGCCCACTAACAGAATCGTCAATACCTCTGTTAGCGGCATGCCAATTTATCCCAGGGGAAATTTCTTATATTCCTGAAAGGAGAAGTCATTCATTGCATACATCCTTAAACATCATTATCACCATCCGTGGTGGTGATCGAAATTCAGATCGACGGTTGTCGATTGTATGCCGCCTCTATTTGTATATCACATCTGGCACGCAGGCCGACGGATATTGTGCAATTCGAACGGACGTACGGTCCATGGTTTTGTTTAACTTCTTTCGTTTAAAACTAACAATCCATTAGACCTTTCTAATGGGTGTGAAAATCGAGAGGGACCGTGGGATCGGAATAGATCCTTTGTAGGTTTTTAGCCTCATACATTTTTCGAATTATCTCGTGGAGATAATTACGGTTGCCTGCAATTTGGTAGCGGATAGGTTGGCGCTGCCTTTGTTTGCTTGACGGATTTGGGTAGTCTTTATGGCAGCTACCCGCACGTGCAGCCGCTGGTCGGTTAATTTATCGACGATAGCGCTTCCTAGTAACATCGTGTAGATGTTCAGGATTTCCTATTGTGCAGAGCCGGGATGCGATGCATTTCGATCTTTTGGCATTTCTCTAGGGAGCCGGATGAATGTATGGTTCTTACCTTTGTTTTAGGTATGATGACTTACGAATGTTGAGCTTGGCATTAAAAGCTTTGGGATGTTCGGTTCCTTGCTTTTTGGGTGTCGGCTCAACGTTGGCTACAAGTTGTTGGCCCCTAAGGTGGGATTTTGGGACACCCGTCTGTGGGGCGCGTACAACGTTTTCAAGGTAGGCACTCCCTTGAAGGTTAGGAACCTTACCTGGGTGAAATTGTACGTTCGTAGAACACTACAGTATCATATAACACCAACCCAAATGGAGAAGCTACGCACTTTCGAAAGGAAATGCATCAGGCTGGTCACTGGCCTCAAACAACAACCCAGCTCTTACAAGTATTACAATAACAGCTTGCTATACAATGCCGCTAATATTGACCGTCTCGATAGACGCTTCCTAGAGGTGTCTAACAAATTTATTGAAAACCTTCCAAATAATCCCAACCCCGTAATAACTTCACTACTACCAACTCCTCTAGATAACAGGGCTTGTGGCGGTTCCGCTAAACCCCACGGTATGCTTTCCTTAAAAACCCCCATAACACTATCTTCCCATATAATTTCACCAATGCAATCGCATTCGGCACACAAAAACCCTGCACGCATTTAAGAGATCAAACCCATTATCTTGAATTCCCTGTTAAGAAACCTTACCTTCATGCATCTCTTCGCCTACAGTTTTCTATAAGAATTCTTCATGACCTTTTTAGGAATTCCATAACTCCCATAGTTTCCCGCCAATGCATTTGCATTTGCCCCAGAAAACATTTCCTTTTCCAAGGACATGTAATGCTTTCAAGCATTATCTGAAATTCCTAAAATTGATCCTTAATGTGCATATGCACCATAAATACCAAACATTCGATACCCTTTATCTGAGTTAAAATGCTATGTCGTCAGCTTGTTTTTACAGCTGCAACACTAGCGATTCAATAGACAAACAATGATGCATTTCTTTCGTCGCCACCACTAATTGCTTGGCACACCTAAATGCAAGCAAGAGATGCGTATCGGCAATTAACCCAAGATACGATATACAATTTCCACTGTATAAAGTATCGTATCCCATTAACACCTTTTGATCAACGTCCATCTTAGCGACGTTGCATAAACATGACCCTCATTACGGAGCGAACCATTTGGTCGCCTTTTCTTTCTTCTCGCCGAGTGCCTTTTCTCGTTGTTCCACTGCTTTCGAACACGTGCAACAACATCGGATCTGAACGTCCACACACACACACAACCATGATCTCAACTACGAGATCGGGTTTTCTTGTTCCCACAAGAGAGACTCTACGTTACACTCGTGGTAGATAAAACGTATCCTGGGCAAGAATATATTCACACCCTTAAGAGAAAAGTTTTTCTCTCTCTTCCTTTTTACTTAAATTTCCCTTTTTAGCGAAATCATCGCGGCATGAGATGATGACCGTGGAGTCGTATTACAACCATCAAGGCGATCGGGTCGTCTGCCTTCCACCGTACCGCGCGCTGGTACGGTGTGTACACTCCGATACCATTCGTACGTGTTCTTCAGTGTCGCGAATAGTAGTCAAAGTGAAAGTTCGTGGAGAGTTTTAAAGTACTTAAAAACATGTTTACTCAAAATAGAACACATGAAATTAAAGAACATCCATTACAACAAGTGTATTTTATTGTCAATTGTATCGAATCAAAGTTAAAATAAATAGCATAGTAAACTAAATTCACAAATAATAAAGTCAGTAACAAATAACAATATCAGCGTATCTTATTCTTGTACTGTGTCCGCTCCGATTGTGATCATCCGCCATACCGTCTTCTCTGTGGTGCATCTCGTGAACAATTTGTGGAGACGTAGTAGAACCCAGCGTCCATGCAGGCGCACCGACTACGTCCATCCCTACAGGCTCACTATCTGAATTGTCTCCACACCAGAAGTCTCTTCACCTCTGGAAGATTGGTTAATGAATCCAACGAGGTAGTGTACCATAACAACGAGCTGGCACCCAATCAGTTTACATACTGTAAAATACAACCATTCTCCAACATTCTGCGTTTTAACGAACAACCGGAAAGTGTTACCGCACCCGAGAACACTAACTGACCATATCCCACGCCAACCTACTTCCTTAACCCTCAATCCGTATATTCCCCAATTCACATTACATATTTAACTTATTATAATATAAATTAGGTTAAGCTAGAATAAGTTAGAGTTAAGTTAAGTATTAGATTAGATTAAATTAAAAAATAAAAATCCTGGTCTTCTGACCTTCTCCAGGAAAACTATTAATATTAAAACCTATAATACTCAAATAGTTATTCACACATTCAGTTATGTTTGAAATTTGTGTAATGTATGCATGTAAACAATTGTATCACTAGGATTTTAAGTTGGCTGTAGTACTTAATGTAAACATTGATTATTGGTCAAATAAACACAGTATGTTAAAACAAAAAAAAAAACAAAAAAAGATGGTGCACCATGGCTTTTATTACATCCTGAAGCAAATACAGCCATTGTCTCGTTACGATAAACCTTTTGGGTTCATTCTATAAAAAATATTGCTATCATCATCATCATCATCGTCATCGGCACTACAACCAGGAACCGGCCTTGGCCACATTTAGCAAGTCCTGAGGCTTGTTAAATTTTCCATAATGATTTGTTTTTTCCGGGCAAGGTCATTAGTCTTGTAGCGTTCTAGGAACGCACAATTCCACCCACGTAGGGTTCCTACCCTTCAAGGAACATACCTACCCTGAAGACGTTACACGCGCCCACAGACGCGTGCCACTAAGTCCGCTAGGGCCTTGAAACATTTGGCCAACGTTGAACCCGACACGAAAAAGCAAGGAACTGAACGTCCCAAAGCTTTCGATGTCAAGCTCAACAGTTCGAATATATCATGCCTGAAACAAAGGAAAACATTCATCCATCCGATCTCCAAGGACTGCAATGCGCCGCACTCCAGCACTGCACAGCGGAAATCCCGAACATCTACACGATGTTACAAGGATTTGTTATCGTCAGCAAATTAGCTGACCAACGGATGCACGTGTGGGTGGTCTGCCACAAAGACCACCAAATCCATCGGCAAACAAAAGAAACGGCAACCGTAATTATCTCAACGAGATAATTCGGAAAATGTATGAGGTTTAAAACCTACAAAGGAACTACTCCGATCCCACGGCTCCTTTTTTGTATTTCACACACATTAGAAAGATCTAATGGATTTCGGTGTGTGTTTACAAAAGGCAAACAAACCCACGGACTGTACGTCCTAACATTCATCTCCGTTATGCGCGCCAGATGTGGTGCGCAAAGAGAAGGCCGTTGAGATGAAATGCTATCACCACCACCGATGGTGATGATGATGTATGTGATGATCCTTTTCAGGCATCCAAAATACCCCTGGGACTAAATAACATGCTGCTAACAGAGATTCGGAAATTCTGTTAGCGGATCTAATGAGAAAAGTTGTCTGCACAGATAAAGATACAATCTGTGTCGGGCTATTTTTCTGATAGGAAAAATTAGTCCCATTTTGATCGTCAACGCGACGAGGAGAGCAGTTCGAGAAACCCTACCGAGGAGGTAGATCAGACTCCGTAGAAGTAAACGAAAAATTCGGTCGATTGGGAATCTTTGTCGTGTGTACTAAAGAATAGAGACTTGTTGTGAACTAGTAATAGCGACACTTAAGTGGCTTAATTAATAGAGATATTTGGTGACTTAACTAATCGAAATAATAGAAACCGCAAAAAGGAAACAATCAAGAATGAAATTGAAGTATAATTAAACCAGCTTTTCCCAGCGCTTTATTTACGTTGTCCGCTCCGTGTTGTTCTCTGCATTAACAGTGTTCGGCGGAACACTCGGTCATCGAGCTACGACCAACACGTACCCCCAAAGTCTTGTGCCAGAAAAAATATTGCTATAGAAATGTTTTACATAAAACGAGCATTCTTTTCTTTCCATATTTTAGTCACACATGCGCATACAATAAACTTCACATTAGCTGGACCACTTGACTTGTAACATTTAAGGGTATTGGGCGTTACTAAAAAACACAAAGTCCTTATTTTATAAGCATTATAGCAAAGAGAAGCAAACAGTTTTTAAGGCAATGCACAACTCCTGTTATTTTGGCTTTAAATTTACTTCACACCCTCGCATCATATAAAGTAGTTAATCCTTATCCTACAATGGTACATAAAAATAGATCTAGACTACGATAACTTTACCAGTGCCATAAGCCTCAAGTTATACTAAAGTGTCTAACTAGGCAATGACATGATGATGGTGATGGGGAGCGACAAACGACGCCGAATGCGCATGACCATGCGAATGAGCTGGAAGAACTAACTTTGCCGAATGCACATGGGGAACTGGCACGGGATGGGCGAATCCCACTGATAGATGATGTGACTTGGTGACTGGTCCGGGAATAGCACGGTAAGCCGAGGCGAAAGGAAAAGGTTCCAAAAATGGTGGGAGGACTTTGGCTAATGGAAGCGGTACAGCAGCTGGTAACACAGGTGGTGCAGCTGGTGCTGGAACAACTGGAGCAGGTAAAATCGGAGCCGGTAAAATGGGACTCGGTAACAGGTGCGGGGCTTGCACTATATGTGGAATTGCTGCAGGGATTATTGATGATGATGCATGGACTACAGGAGGAAGAAAATGGCCATGTGCATGAAAGAGTGACGGAGCAAAAAATTGTGGTAGCGTGCCTAAAGGATGAATGTCCAGATGTGGATCAACGCTAGCTCTGGTCGTTGCTGCCACAGACAGGATGATACACATCTAGAAACAAAAAATAGAGTGTCAACTGTACATGAATACATCGTTAATCTTAGTGTCTTCGCTCACCAATTCTAACGGAGACATTTTACTTTATATAACACTCCTGCCGTGATCCTCAAATGTTCGAAACACTTTTTTGTTACTCCTTGTCTTCACTCTTTTCTGCAAAACTCCTTTACACTGGTAATACTTTGCTCAGTAATTGCCGAATACTAATCAACATTAATTACACCCACAATTTATATGAGAAACACACAGAGGCTTTATTTGTCCGTCGTCCAAGTTTTCACTTTCATTTCCACATATGGGAACCATTCGACTGCAATCTTTTCGTGACTTTTGGTGTCTGTTGAAACGTGGGTTTTCCGAAAAGCGTACAAAAGGCACCGTCGACTACTCAATACCTTGCAATTGCTTACAGTTTTGGATAGGTGACTACTTACAACAGCGCGGCACGAGTCTGACACGATGGGGTTAGGTATTTGTTACAGTAATAAATACGAGTGTTGGTTTACGTAACCGAGGTAAGTGTATTCAAGCAATTATTAAACACGTTAATAATTAAACTCTTTGAGTACTGCTAACAACAGCAAGTAGATGTAGGTCATGGATTGTCTTAAACTTGGATATGTTCTAAATCATCAAAATGGTCACCCGATCACAGTCTATTTGCAATCCTAACGATTTCAAGTCTCGACTGTGTTGTTTGAACACATGGTTCGTTTTATGGCGCATTCGTCCATATCTCTTGGGTTTGGATAAGAGGGTGTTAATGGGTTGAGCAAGGTTGTGGGTACAGAGCATCGAAAATAAATACCATAAAATTCCAGAAGGGGATTTATGATCTTGAATAATATCTATGTGCCTTGTGCCCTTTATCTTTCGTTGTTGTCGACTTCTTTATTCCATATTTGCCCGCATGTCATGTCGATTTCTTTGTTCCCCCGTTATTGTTCTTCCTTTCGATATCGTCGATTTGTATTGTACCGAAAATATTCCTCCCCGCTCTTTATCTCTCCTCATTGTCGATATCTTTATATTTTCCTCTATCGCGTCGAATATCATCATCATCATCGGCACTACAACCGGGAACCGGTCTTTTTTATTATCCTTTCTATCGTGTTCCGACATTGTCAACAGCATCCCAACCATCATCATCATCATCATCGGCACTACAACCGGGAACCGGTCTTGGCCTTATTTAGCAAGTCCTGAGGCTTGTTAAATTTTCCATAATGATTTATTTTTTCATTAGGTCATTAGTCTTGCGCCAGGGGCTCCCCGACGGGGAATCGAACCCCGGTCTCCCGGGTGACAGGCGGGTGTACTAACCACTATACTATCGAGGAGCTAAATACAAAAGTAATTTAATGCACTTGTCGAACAATCAAATTAATGTATTTCAGTTCAGGAAAATTATTGCCAATAAATAAAATAATGTTTTTAAAAATTAATTAACTATTCGTGTTCGTTTAATCTATTCTGGTTTACCTTGGGATAATGAGGAAATTGATCAGCTGTGACAAGAAGAATGGACTAACTGATGAACACTATTATAGGGTTAGATTTTTTAAGTAACGTTATTAACTGATCTTACCCGAGAGTTCTAAATTGTAAATGTTACCTGTTGAACGGGATAGGGCGGCCTGCCCTGTAGTTGGCTCTAGAACAGCGGTCGCGGAACTCTTTTAACCATTACCCCAAAATATTTTTGCGTAAGTCTATATTACCCCCCCCCCCCCCCACCCAATTCTGAAAAGAAAACAGTCAATGTAAATTTTAAATAAACATTATCTATTGAATTAATTTACATTTAGATATTTATAAAAACAGCTCCTCAATAGTATACTGGTTAGTATACCCGGCTGTCACGCGGGAGACCGGGGTTCGATTCCTCGTCGGGGAGCCTCTGGCGCAAGACTAATGACCTTGCCCGGAAAAAAACAAATCATTATGGAAAATTTAACAAGCCTCAGGACTTGCTAAATAAGGCCAAGACCGGTTCTAGGTTGTAGTGCCGATGATGATGATGATTTATAAAAACAGTTACATGAAAATAGTAAATATGTAATAGACAAACAAAATAAAATTCTTAAATTGGAACAAACATAAATTAATTGAAAACTTTCCCCCTTCAGGTTTTGGAAAAATGATGTTGCTTCATGTTTGATATAGTTACTTCAAAATTGGGACTTTTTGATATAAGAGCAATATAAATACAGTCTTCGGCGTTTAATCGAATTCTGTTTTTCTTTTTATGTTCATTAGAGTGGAAAAGCCTTGTTCACAAAGGTAGGTGGTTGCAAATGGCAGCAATTTTTTTACCGCCTCCTCATGTGCAATTTTGAAAGCCTTTGCAGCCTTTGACAACCAAAAAGACGACAGATTTGCTTTGGTCTCAAATTGCATACGTGCTTCAGTATTGGATCGAAGTTCAAGAATTGCCTCTGCCAAACCTGGAGGTTCTTCTGGTAATTTAGTAATTTCATATTTAAAAGGATCTACAACCCAATTCACAGTATGTACATCAAGATCTGGAAAGTGGTCAGAGAACCGCTCTCTGAGTTTGGTAAGATGTTTTATAACTGTATCCTTGATGTCATCAAAAGTAATATTTTCACAGTCTTCCAAAAACAAAGCTAACTTTGAAAAAGAAGCTATCTTGTTCTGTTCTGCTTTATATATTCAATATTGAAGCTTTATTCCAAACGCTGATAGTATTTCTCTGGCTGAAATGATATTAATATTTTTTCCTTGCAATTCTTTGTTCAATATATTTATATTCTCAAAAATGTCAGCTAAATATGCGAGATGTGCAACCCACGAGGGGTTTTTAAACTTATCTGCGAGAATATTCTTTCGATCAAACATAAAAGTTTCAAGTTCACTTTTGAGAGCCCACACTCGAACATTTCCGCGAGAGAGCCACCTTACTTCTGTATAATAAAGTAGGTCCGTATATTCCGCTTCACCGTCCTGACATAATTCACGAAAAAGCCGCGTGTTTAGTGCATGTCCTTTGATAATATTAACAATCTTGATGACATCATGCATGACGGCTTCCAGTGTAGGTTCCAAATGTTTCACAAGAAGTGCCTGGCGATGGATCATACAGTGAATAACTTCAATATTTGGATTATTTTTTTTTCACCAAAACCGAAAAACCATTAATATGATCCAACATAGCTGGAGCTCCATCAACAGACACAGCAATACAGTTTTCCCACTTTAAATTAATGCTTTCAGTATTAAAGTATTCATTTACCTTATTATACACATCAATTCCACGAGATCTCAACTCGAGAGGAGAACAAAACAATAATTCCTCTTCAATTGCATGTGTACCTTTGTAGCGAGCATATACCATTAGCTGTGAATTGCCACTAACATCTGTAGTCTCATCAAGTTGAATAGCAAAATATTTATCCTGTTTTAGTGAGGAATTCACCTGTTCCTTTACATTTTCTGCCAAGATAGAAATCCTTTCTTTTACAATTCTTGCAGACAGGGGCACTGAATTAAGTTTATTCGCCTCTTTCTGACCACACATGATCTCTGTCATTTTCACAGCTGCTGGTTTAATCAAATCTTCACCAATAGTATATTGTTCCGGATTCATAATTATATGCTCGGGGAGAATCTAGTACATCGTCTAGTACTCTCCCCGACAAACATATTCACCACAACTCGATGACAGTACACAAACAGCGGTCAATCAACAATCAATTTTCACTAACAGTCATTGCATACTGTTTTGGTGCGGTTCAACGATCAACTGTCAATACTTTTGCTTACTGTTTTGGCGCTCAATCGACGGTTTATAATTGATTTTTCAATGATCTACATTGCTATGATCTTTTCTATTGATTTAATTTGCACGCCACCATGTGGCTGTTGAATTTGTAAAACTTTAATTGATAGTTACTGCTTTAAGTAGTTGGTGAATAAAGTTGTGTTCATCGACAAGTCCATCGAGAATTTTCATTTGAGTTCACGATTTATTTGAGTTTTCGCAAGTTGATGAGTGCATACAAATCTGTCCACAAACCATGCCCCAAAGTCTGGAGTCGTTGCTGAAGCCCAACGCAAGTCATCACTGCATACGGAGGCACAACAAGTTCATCATATATCGAGTCAGTGCGGGAACTTCACATTCAAAGATTAAACAAAGGTATTACTGTTCCTTAAATTTATAAACCTTGGTTTCAAGCAACGTTGGCTTCGGACGGCATTGCGTCATCATCAACGTGCTCTCCATATTCCCCGACGACATTCCTCGTCGGGCACCGAGATACATCGCACAATATGGTTTCTTGTTTCGGGCAATCAACCAGGCTACTGCAAAGCTAGCCTTTGATGCTGAACGCTGATCAAAAGTACCTAACAAGTTGTTGTCCAATCTTTGTCTTTTAACAGACATTTCTAAATTTACAAAGTATTCTCGCGGTTTGGAAGACAGATGTGGATGCAAATTGTCCAAATGTTTCTTCAATTGACTTTTTTTGAAAGATTCTGAAGTCAGTATTTTCAAACATACAGCACACCGTGGTTTCATCGTACCTTTGTCTCCTATTTGTGTAAAACCATAATAAGGGATTCTTCCTGGTATGTTATTTTCCTATTTGCTGCCATCTGAAGGGTGACAGAAACAGTGGTAAAAAAATGTACATTAAATTAAATTTTCAAATCGCGCTTACCTTGATAGTGGAAATTGATGATGAAATGATGTGTGTCGTAAGTAAATTGCACCCAATCAAACGACGCTGGGGAAACCCTTGCATAACTGACCGTTGAGTGCTAAGTTTAAACATCACAACTTATGTAGCGCCTCGAGTGGTCGATGCAAAAAACAACGTAACGCAAGCACGCACACACACACACAACGCGTGTTACGTCAAAGAATCCCTGACGACACAAAAACCCATCAACCAAAATGTGTAACCTAATAACAGAAATACTATTAAGAACAAAACTCAAGAGGTATATTAACAAACTACAAAAAATTCAGAGAAACATAAAAATATGGAATAACCCAATTATACATTTTGTCCAGACAGAAATATTATTAAGAACAAAACTCAAAAGGTTAGAAACAACAGAAATTCAAAGAAACATAAAATATGGAATAACCAAATTAGAATATAATGTATATCACAACATATGTTACCTAATTGCACATTTCATCCAGATGAACAAACTCAAAGATAATTAGCAAGAACTCGTGGAAACACGAAAATGAATATTACACTAATTGCAATATAATATCCATTGTGAGAAAGATATTATATTGCAACGTAGAGAAATAAACCTAGATATAAGATTTTATGTTAGAGTAAGTTTGGTTTACAAAACAGCACTATGAAGAGCAGACGTTTCTTAAATTCAAGATTGAATAAAATATAAATTTTATTTAGAAGTGTTTTTCTTCATTTCACTCAAGTGGAGTTTAAGAAAACATAATTGGCGCAGTCGGCTAACTTATCATCCGAAGATGATAAATCGAACATATAATTTACGCGATAAGTACAGTGAATTATTTTATTAAATAAATATAAAAAAAAATTTAATCAAATCACCTAATGTTAAAAGATAATAGAAACAAAAAATAAATTAATATACATACTAAACGAAAGGAATAACAAACAGTTAAACAGTGAAACAATGAAAACAAAAACTAGCTGAAATTTAAAAGTGCTTCAAATCGAACGAAATTAACAATTTTTCCGGTTAACCATTAAAATAAAAAAAAAAGTGTACCGTGAGGAATTAAATGAATAATATTCATTTCTTTGTCTTCGGCGTTTAATCGAATTCTGTTTTTCTTTTTATGTTCATTAGAGTGGAAAAGCCTTGTTCACAAAGGTAGGTGGTTGCAAATGGCAGCAATTTTTTTACCGCCTCCTCATGTGCAATTTTGAAAGCCTTTGCAGCCTTTGACAACCAAAAAGACGACAGATTTGCTTTGGTCTCAAATTGCATACGTGCTTCAGTATTGGATCGAAGTTCAAGAATTGCCTCTGCCAAACCTGGAGGTTCTTCTGGTAATTTAGTAATTTCATATTTAAAAGGATCTACAACCCAATTCACAGTATGTACATCAAGATCTGGAAAGTGGTCAGAGAACCGCTCTCTGAGTTTGGTAAGATGTTTTATAACTGTATCCTTGATGTCATCAAAAGTAATATTTTCACAGTCTTCCAAAAACAAAGCTAACTTTGAAAAAGAAGCTATCTTGTTCTGTTCTGCTTTATATATTCAATATTGAAGCTTTATTCCAAACGCTGATAGTATTTCTCTGGCTGAAATGATATTAATATTTTTTCCTTGCAATTCTTTGTTCAATATATTTATATTCTCAAAAATGTCAGCTAAATATGCGAGATGTGCAACCCACGAGGGGTTTTTAAACTTATCTGCGAGAATATTCTTTCGATCAAACATAAAAGTTTCAAGTTCACTTTTGAGAGCCCACACTCGAACATTTCCGCGAGAGAGCCACCTTACTTCTGTATAATAAAGTAGGTCCGTATATTCCGCTTCACCGTCCTGACATAATTCACGAAAAAGCCGCGTGTTTAGTGCATGTCCTTTGATAATATTAACAATCTTGATGACATCATGCATGACGGCTTCCAGTGTAGGTTCCAAATGTTTCACAAGAAGTGCCTGGCGATGGATCATACAGTGAATAACTTCAATATTTGGATTATTTTTTTTTCACCAAAACCGAAAAACCATTAATATGATCCAACATAGCTGGAGCTCCATCAACAGACACAGCAATACAGTTTTCCCACTTTAAATTAATGCTTTCAGTATTAAAGTATTCATTTACCTTATTATACACATCAATTCCACGAGATCTCAACTCGAGAGGAGAACAAAACAATAATTCCTCTTCAATTGCATGTGTACCTTTGTAGCGAGCATATACCATTAGCTGTGAATTGCCACTAACATCTGTAGTCTCATCAAGTTGAATAGCAAAATATTTATCCTGTTTTAGTGAGGAATTCACCTGTTCCTTTACATTTTCTGCCAAGATAGAAATCCTTTCTTTTACAATTCTTGCAGACAGGGGCACTGAATTAAGTTTATTCGCCTCTTTCTGACCACACATGATCTCTGTCATTTTCACAGCTGCTGGTTTAATCAAATCTTCACCAATAGTATATTGTTCCGGATTCATAATTATATGCTCGGGGAGAATCTAGTACATCGTCTAGTACTCTCCCCGACAAACATATTCACCACAACTCGATGACAGTACACAAACAGCGGTCAATCAACAATCAATTTTCACTAACAGTCATTGCATACTGTTTTGGTGCGGTTCAACGATCAACTGTCAATACTTTTGCTTACTGTTTTGGCGCTCAATCGACGGTTTATAATTGATTTTTCAATGATCTACATTGCTATGATCTTTTCTATTGATTTAATTTGCACGCCACCATGTGGCTGTTGAATTTGTAAAACTTTAATTGATAGTTACTGCTTTAAGTAGTTGGTGAATAAAGTTGTGTTCATCGACAAGTCCATCGAGAATTTTCATTTGAGTTCACGATTTATTTGAGTTTTCGCAAGTTGATGAGTGCATACAAATCTGTCCACAAACCATGCCCCAAAGTCTGGAGTCGTTGCTGAAGCCCAACGCAAGTCATCACTGCATACGGAGGCACAACAAGTTCATCATATATCGAGTCAGTGCGGGAACTTCACATTCAAAGATTAAACAAAGGTATTACTGTTCCTTAAATTTATAAACCTTGGTTTCAAGCAACGTTGGTTTCGGACGGCATTGCGTCATCATCAACGTGCTCTCCATATTCCCCGACGACATTCCTCGTCGGGCACCGAGATACATCGCACAATATGGTTTCTTGTTTCGGGCAATCAACCAGGCTACTGCAAAGCTAGCCTTTGATGCTGAACGCTGATCAAAAGTACCTAACAAGTTGTTGTCCAATCTTTGTCTTTTAACAGACATTTCTAAATTTACAAAGTATTCTCGCGGTTTGGAAGACAGATGTGGATGCAAATTGTCCAAATGTTTCTTCAATTGACTTTTTTTGAAAGATTCTGAAGTCAGTATTTTCAAACATACAGCACACCGTGGTTTCATCGTACCTTTGTCTCCTATTTGTGTAAAACCATAATAAGGGATTCTTCCTGGTATGTTATTTTCCTATTTGCTGCCATCTGAAGGGTGACAGAAACAGTGGTAAAAAAATGTACATTAAATTAAATTTTCAAATCGCGCTTACCTTGATAGTGGAAATTGATGATGAAATGATGTGTGTCGTAAGTAAATTGCACCCAATCAAACGACGCTGGGGAAACCCTTGCATAACTGACCGTTGAGTGCTAAGTTTAAACATCACAACTTATGTAGCGCCTCGAGTGGTCGATGCAAAAAACAACGTAACGCAAGCACGCACACACACACACAACGCGTGTTACGTCAAAGAATCCCTGACGACACAAAAACCCATCAACCAAAATGTGTAACCTAATAACAGAAATACTATTAAGAACAAAACTCAAGAGGTATATTAACAAACTACAAAAAATTCAGAGAAACATAAAAATATGGAATAACCCAATTATACATTTTGTCCAGACAGAAATATTATTAAGAACAAAACTCAAAAGGTTAGAAACAACAGAAATTCAAAGAAACATAAAATATGGAATAACCAAATTAGAATATAATGTATATCACAACATATGTTACCTAATTGCACATTTCATCCAGATGAACAAACTCAAAGATAATTAGCAAGAACTCGTGGAAACACGAAAATGAATATTACACTAATTGCAATATAATATCCATTGTGAGAAAGATATTATATTGCAACGTAGAGAAATAAACCTAGATATAAGATTTTATGTTAGAGTAAGTTTGGTTTACAAAACAGCACTATGAAGAGCAGACGTTTCTTAAATTCAAGATTGAATAAAATATAAATTTTATTTAGAAGTGTTTTTCTTCATTTCACTCAAGTGGAGTTTAAGAAAACATAATTGGCGCAGTCGGCTAACTTATCATCCGAAGATGATAAATCGAACATATAATTTACGCGATAAGTACAGTGAATTATTTTATTAAATAAATATAAAAAAAAATTTAATCAAATCACCTAATGTTAAAAGATAATAGAAACAAAAAATAAATTAATATACATACTAAACGAAAGGAATAACAAACAGTTAAACAGTGAAACAATGAAAACAAAAACTAGCTGAAATTTAAAAGTGCTTCAAATCGAACGAAATTAACAATTTTTCCGGTTAACCATTAAAATAAAAAAAAAAGTGTACCGTGAGGAATTAAATGAATAATATTCAAAGTAGAAGACTTAAAGTTAAAATTAAAGGTGTTGTAGTAGTGCCGCCAAACCCTACGTTCTACTTACCTGAAAAACCCCCATAACTACTACCCAACTCCCTTTAGTTTGCTAATGCAACAGTATTAGTACGTAAAATAAGTGCACGCATTTAAGAGATCAAATCTATGATCTTTAAGTCCCTGTAAAGAAAACTTACCTTCATGCATTCTCTTCGCATACCATTGTTCCTTAAAATTTCTTTATTAACTTACCAGGAATTTCCAATCAATTTCGGCATCTACGTCGCCAGTCAAATTCCCTTAGATGAATTCCTGTAAACAAAATAATTCCTGTAAATAAAATAATTTTTGTTTGTCTTATTAATAAACAACCCAAGCAGCTGCATATAATTACCGCAATAGACGCCGAAACCAAATTCTCCAGCATTTCCTAATGCAAATATGAACCCGGTTTCTATTGCAGCCAGAGATGCCATAAACATCCAATTTGCTTTTAGCACCTTTTTCTCCTAACGTCGAAAATAGCGACGAGGCATCGTGTAAACAATGACCCGCATTACCAGCGACGCATGTGGTCATTTTTCCCTATTGTTCTTGCCGCCTGCCTGTTTTCGAACACATGCAACAACATTAAATCTGTTCGATCGCGCACATATACCACTGCGCCACTAGTTACACCCTTAAGAGAAAAGTTTTTCTCTCTCTTCCTTTTTTTTCCTTAGCGAAATCATCTCTGCATGAGATGACGATCGCCAGGAGTCAAATTTCATCCTTTGACCCGAGCGGGTCGCGGCTCCATCGCTACCCTGGTGCGCACAGGGAAGCGATAATAAAAAATAATCGTTTGTGTCGTAGTCTCCGCGAGTCGGTATTGAGTGCATATAAATTTAATATTAACGTGTCTTACATAACATTAAAACAATAGTGTAAAATTCTAAAGTCGATAATGAAAACACAATAAAACAATAGCGGTGATCACCAACCAAATCAGTGCATTTTATTCCGGAGACTACCATCGGTGCGTTTTCCTTCATTCTTTGGTGACAATTTTCTGTGAATATTTTGCTGTTTGTCCTGTCGTTGTGTCCGGAGAACTGTTTTCAGCGGAATTATGATGGAGGAGGAAGTGAATCATGTACCCATGCTGGTACATACTTCCTTCCCACAGTGTCTTATTCGTATAAAGATAAAATAAAGAAGAAAAACATAATTCGTGTGGTATTTAATCAAAAGAGAAATAGTTATAGAAAATTATTAAATACAGTTTTGGTGTTTAATCAAAAGACAAAACAATTATTGAAAATTATTAAATAAACAGTAACATTTAACTAAATTATTAAGTAAAAGTGACGGAATTTTGGAAATAGTAACAGTTTATAGAAAATTAGTAAATAAAGTTTTGGTGTAAATAAAAAAAAAGAAAGACAATTAAAGGGTGACAAACACCCCAACAACAACAACAACAAAAAGAATTCGTGAACAATAAGGGTAAGAAGAACCCCACCTCATCTCTAATTGGAAGCCGTACAACACCAAGAACACCACTACAAAGCAGGAAGTAAAAGTGAGCAACACTTATTTTAAATATTAAATTTATATTCATAAATTCATACATTGTATATTTATATTCATAAATTCATACACTATACATTTATAAATTCATACACTGTTTAAATAATAAGTTAGTTTCATGTCTTTTGGTTTTAATTAGTGGTATCGAGAAAGAATTTTTTTTTTTAAATCTTAAAAATATAGAAAACCTATTTTACAACACAAATCAAAACTTGGACCTTGAACATTTTCAACTGACCAGCTTAACAGGAACTTTACCAGTAATCGAATTGACAATAGGTAACGACAAACTAAAATGCCTAATGGACATAGGGTCAACAACCACTTTTCTAAAATCAGACAAACTGCCATATTACAAAAGAATAAAATTAGAAAACACAATCCCTTGTAACACTCTTAACGGACAAATCTCAATAAACACTCAGATAATAACACCATTGCCAAACGAGTTCAATGAGTAGAGCTTTATGCGTTGGAAATTAACTCCTTTTTATAATAAACCATTCGATGGACTTATAGGTCAAAACCTACTCAAACCTCTGCAAGCAATAATTAACTTAGAAGAGGAATACATAGAAATAAATAACACAAAAACGAAATTCATTAACTCTTGCCCACTCAAATACGAGGAAATACATACATTAGAAGAACCTAAACTCAAACTAGAAAAATTAGAACGCGAAGACATGAATAGGGAAGAAAAAAGGGAACTACGAAAATTAAATAACAAAAATAGAGATCTCTTTTACCAAGAAGGACAAAAACTTTCACATACTCACGAGATGCAACATGACATTATAACCTCTGTAGAAAAACTTATATACTCAAAAATATACAGATATCCCCAAATACATGAAACAGAAATAAATAGACAAATAAAAGAAATGTTGTCACAAGGTATTATCAAAGAAAGTAATTCACCATACAACTCACCATTATGGATTGTTCCGAAGAAAATCGATAATTCTGGTGAAAAGAAATGGAGAATGGTGATTGATTATAGAAAAGTTAACGAAATTTCTATATCAGACAAATACCCAATCCCTAACATAGAAATTATATTAGAAAAATTAGGGCGATCACAATACTTCACTACCTTGGACCTTGCCAAGGATTTCATCAAGTACTAGTCAAAGAAGATGATAGAAAGAAAACCGCATTTTCAACGCCTCTTGGACATTATGAGTTTATACGAATGCCGTTTGGACTAAAAAATGCCCCTCCAACTTTCCAAAGATTAATAAACGAAGTTTTAAGAGAGCACATTCATCGAATTTGCGTAGTTTATCTGGACGATATTCTTATTTTTAGTATGACCTTAGAAGAACACACTGTAAATATAGAAAAAGTGTTCAATAGACTTAGAGAACATAATCTGAAGATTCAAGTTGATAAGTGTAATTTCTTTAGTCGAACTACAGAATATCTAGGGCACACTCTGACAACAGAAGGTATTAAGCCAAATATGAAAATATACAGAACCTTAAATTACCGGAAACCCAAAAACAAATAAAATCATTCCTGGGAATGACCGGATACTATCGCAAGTTTATTAAAGACTATGCAAAGGTTGCCCACGGTATGATAAAGTATTTGAAGACAAATTCTAAAATTGATAAAAAGACCCTCAATATACAGATTCATTTCAGAAGCTTAAAAGATTGCTCATGGAAGCACCAATTTTAAAATATCCAGATTTCAACAAAAGATTTAAGTTAATAACGGACGCCAGCGATTTTGCTTTAGGCGCAGTCCTTACACAGGACAACCACCCACTAAGCTTTGCAAGTAGAACTCTAAACGACCATGAGAAAAAATACTCCACAACGGAAAAAGAACTTCTTGGTATCGTTTGGGCCGTTAACTACTTTCGCCCATATATTTATGGTAGAACTTTCGATCTACTGTTACGTGCGTCCGCCACCCCATCAATTAATTGTTTGTAATTTGAATATAATTTGTTTAAAGTGGTGTGATGGTAAGGTGGTGGCGGAGTTGCACGATCCAGAAGTGAGTTTTTGAACACGCCCCGATTCGGGTGTGGATCGTGCAGTTCTTCGAGTTCGAATTCGGTTTTCGAAGTGGACGTGAATGGGGAGCGAGAGAGACAGAGGGTCAATGTTTGTTGAATACGGTTTTGAATTCCGTTGTCGATGGTTTTTTTTTGAGAGAAAAGAGAACGTTTTGTTAACGGAGCAGCAAGGAAAAAAGGAAGGAAAAAATAAAGAAATTGTCCCGTGTGTTAATCTTTTTTTGTAAAAAAAAGAAAAAACAAAAAAAAAAATGTAAAAAGAAAAGGAGATAAAAGACGAAAGAAAAGTGAAAAGTAGTTTTTTTTCATCGAAGAGAAATTGCAAAAAGGCAAACGTTGACGTTGAAGTGATTTCCGTTCTTTCCTATGAATTTGTGTGGCCTCTGTCGTTGCTCTTTGGGTGTAATAAGCACAAATTCAATTAACAGCGGTTGTTCGGCAAGCTAAAAGTAACTAATCAGTGCCGCATCGGGAGAACATCCAGAGGAGCCGACACTGGATAATCTATAAACTACATTGCTGGATTTGAACAAGAAGACATTTAACGTTGTGTTACCTATTGGGCGATCTCAGTGGATATACAACTCAGTGTTTACGAGATTGTGTTGCAAATGGTGTTGCAGATTCAACAAAGGGGAAACTAAAACACATTTCGAAAATAAAGGACGGCACATAAGGATCCCTCTACAGCAAAAGCAAGAGTTCTCTAAACCGGTTGGAGCCGTGGGTCAGCATCGGGACGTTGAGCTGAATAACTAGGTAACAAATCTAACATTTTCCCACTAAATCTCCACAGCAGAAGTGCAAGGCACGTACTATATAGTAGTTACAATACTCATCATTATCATCATATTACAAATTATAATATTACACTACTCACGGATCATCAACCTCTCAAATGGCTCCAAAGTAAACATAAAGGCAAAGATATAAACCCTAGATTACACAGATGGTTGCTTAAACTTGGAGAATATGACATAAATATAAATTACATTAAGGGCACAGAAAACAAAGTGGCAGACTATCTATCCAGAATAAATGCAAATACAGGAGAAATAAATGCCATAGATTTAGAAGAACAAAATGATAACATGAGCACAGCTGCAACAATACACTCACAAGAAGAAGAACAAAATGATCATTTTCCATTCTTAGAAACAGTTGTTAATAGATTCCAGACACAAATTATATTGACACACACTAAAACAAAAGAAATCGAAATTATAGAAGACAAACGAAAAATTTACATAAGTACAAATGACATTGAAAACAACTTCATGACTGATATATTTCGCAGATTTATAAAATCAGGGAAAATAGGAATTTTTTCAGAACTTTCTGACTAATCACCAACTTAATAAAACATAGATATTAAAGATCAGTTCAACTTAACTTTCAAAAACATTAAAAAAAAAACGGTAGTAATATATTAACTTAAGAAGAAATAAGAAGATATGAAGTAAAATGGTACAAACTACAAAATATCAGATTCGGTATCGCAGAATACAAGAAAGAAAAAAAAATATTATTCACAAAAATCCCAAAAGACATAATAAGAACTAAATATTCACTTATAACAACTCTATCCAATGAAACTTATGAAGAACTTGTGTTCAATAATAAATAATAAAAAAAATTTTTTTTTTTTAATTTATAACGATACTAAAAAGAATTTGTACAGAAAATTGTAATGAAGACTAATTTGAATTAAATATATAATATAATACCACACTATCATCATCATCATCGGCACTACAACCGGGAACCAGTCTTGGCCTTATTTAGCAAGTCCTGAGGCTTGTTAAATTTTCCATAATGATTTGTTTTTTCCGGGCAAGGTCATTAGTCTTGCGCCAGAGGCTCCCCGACGGGGAATCGAACCCCGGTCTCCCGCGTGACAGGCGGGTATACTAACCACTATACTATCGAGGAGCCACCACACTATCATAGAAGACCTAAAATTTAATAAAAAAAAAAAAAAAAAAAAAAAACAATATATTTGGTATAATTGGACAATTATAATTGTAATAATCATAAGCATTTTTACTACCTGTTCTTATTTCTTATATAATTGAAATAAAAACAAAACTCAGGAGAGTTTCGAATTAAAAGGGGGAGGTGTTACGTCAAAGAATCCTTGACGACACAAAAACCCATCAACCAAAATGTGTAACCTAATTACACATTTTGTCTAAACAGAAATACTATTAAGAACAAAACTCAAGAGGTATACGAGGGTTGCCTCTTATGTTTCGGGATTTGGCAACCCTAGTATTGCAATCCGGCAATTGACAGCTCTGTCGTAAAGTTGGACATTTTTGAGGTTATACGCACTCAGAACGTTGTGACATACGAGCGTTATTTGTGTTGTTTACAGTAACTTAAAAGATTCATCTCGCCCCAAAAATGGAATTAAATCGTCAACATTTTCGTGCGATTATTTTTTACAACTTTCGGCGTGGATTAACTCAGCAACAGTGCATGGATGAACTTAATTCAATTTTTGGCGATGAAGCTCCATCAAGGACTAGTGTTTATCGATGGTATGGTGAATTCAATCGTGGTCGTAGTTCACTCCAAGATGAATTTCGTGAAGGTCGTCCAAAATCAGTTGTTGTTCCGAAAACCATTGATGCTGTGCGCGAACTGATATTGGAAGATCGTCATGTGACCTATCGTGAGATTGAGACAACCTTAGGCGTTAGTGGGACCAGCATACATCCAATATTGCATAAACATTTGACTGTAAAAAAAAAATTTGTTCGCGTTGGATCCCACACAATTTGTCAATCGCCCAAAAAAAGGCTCGTGTCAATTGGTCAAAAGAAATGCTCCAAAAATACGGTCGCGGTGCTTCGAAACACGCGTATGACATCGTGACAGGTGATGAATCGTGGATTTACGCGTATGAGCCCGAAAGTAAACAGCAGTCGACTGTCTGGGTGTTTCAAGATGAGCCAAATCCAACAAAAGTTGTTCGCGCACGAAGCACTTCCAAGCAAATGGTCGCCTGTTTTTTCGGAAAAACTGGACATGTCGCAACCGTACCACTAGAACAACGCAGAATAGTCCATTCTGAGTGGTACACAACCATTTGTTTGCCAGTTGTCTTCCAAGAAATCAGGAAAACCAACCGCCGAAGACGGATCACTCTTCACCACGACGATGCGAGCTCTCACACATCGGCTGCGACAACTGCATTTTTGAGCACCCAAAACATCGATTTGATGGGTCATCCGCCGTATAGTCCTGACTTGGTACCGAATGACTTCTTTTTATTCCCGTACGTAAAAAACAAACTGAGAGGTCAACGTTATTCGACACCTGAAGAAGCGGTTGCTGCATTCAGAATGCATGTGTTGGAGATACCTCAATCAGAGTGGCAAAAGTGCTTCGACAATTGGTTCAAACGCATGCAAAAGTGTATAGATCTTCTTGGGGAATATTTTGAAAAACAATAAAGTGATTTTCGATGATCAATATTTGTTTTTGTTCTCTAATCCTGAAATATAAAAGGCAACCCTCGTATTAACAAAGTACAAAAAATCCAGAGAAACATAAAAATATCGAATAACCCAATTATACATTTTGTCCAGACAGAAATATTATTAAGAACAAAACTCAAAAGGTTAGAAACAACAGAAATTCAAAGAAACATAAAATATGGAATAACCAAATTAGAATATAATGTATATCACAACATATGTTACCTAATTGCACATTTCATCCAGATGAACAAACTCAAAGATAATTAGCAAGAACTCGTGGAAACACGAAAATGAATATTACACTAATTGCAATATAATATCCATTGTGATAAGGATATTATATTGCAACGTAGAGAAACAAACCTAGATATAAGACTTTACGTTAGAGTAAGTTTAGTTTACAAAACGGCACTCTGAAGAGCAGACGTTTCTTAAATTCAAAATTGAATAAAATATAAATTTTATTTAGAAGTGTTTTCCTTAATTTCACTCAAGTGGAGTTTAAGAAAACATAATTCGCGCGTCTCTTGCTTATCATGCACACACCAAACGAAAAACGCGACTTCAACCAGAATTAACGGCCGGGCCCGTATATTGCGCTGAATTGTTTAAGTTTGTTAACATACTACAATGTTTATGAAATAGCAATAGAAAAATTAGAAAAATTGCCCTATTACCCAAAAATTTTCATGTTTCCCCGTTTGGGGTAATTTACCCCGGTTCCCCGACCGCTGCTCTAGAAGAATACCCCCGCCACCGAAAAGGTACGTCTCAAATTTCCCTCAATCGGTTGGCGATAGGGCGAGAAGTGTACCTCTAGTCGTGCCGCGCCGGGCTCCCTCGCGAATTGAGGGAAGAGTCGCGTTCATGGAGTTTTGTTTAATAAAAGAAAAGGCTTTTACTTCTTTTATAATATTTTTATTTTAAAACATATTTCCATTCCTCTGGATGTTCTACACAAAACTGAAACTTAACGACTATCGACAAAAAATGAAACTTCGGTGCACCATCCTTTTCTTTAATGGATTTTGGGTATTTAAATTCTTTAATGGAATTTGGGTAATTAAAGGAAACATGGAAATAGGTTTTTTTACCTGCGCTACGGCGGCGTAATAAAAGGATCAACATTTTGTGCAGACAACATTTTTAAGAGATGATCTGTAAATGGGTATTTAATGACCCGGAATGTAGATGTTCAATAAAAAGAACATTAGTTGGGAAATTCTGTATAAACGGTTGTGAAGAGTATTTACTTTAATGATGCGTCTATGGGTAAGCATCTGGTTTTACCCATTTCGTTTTATTTAATGTTTTGGGAATTTTGTTTGATAGAATTGAATCCATGTGCGAAATTGAATGTTTGGTTCAATAAGTTTGACATTGGATTCAATTTGAGGATATGGATGGATGATATGGGGGAAAATGAAATGTGGGAGGAAAATGGTAGGAAAGGAAAAATGAAAGATGTGTGGGGGAGGAAAATGGTAGGGCTTCGTGGAGCACTACATACCCATGAGTACACTACAAGGGGAAATCTGCGTTTCTGCGCCACGTAATTGATATGGTTAGTTGTTCCTTGGCGTTTGACTTTAATTGGTGTTAAAACGGTCGGGTTTGGATTTTTCCCAATGTGTACTGTACGCACATCCGTTTCGTATTCAAAGAAAAAAGTCTTGTTGTGCGTTGTTACACTCAAGGTTTTATTTTGATTTATTTTGACACAATTTTAATTCGGAGGTACAACTTGAACTTATTCACTTCTATTAAATTTGTCCTTATTGACTTCTATTAAAGTTTAAACTTATTGACTTCTATTAAATTTAAACTTATTGACTTCTATAACATATAAACTTATAGAGGTATATTAAATTTAAACTTATTGACTTTTATTAAAGTTTAAACTTATTAACTTCTACTGAATTTAAACTTATTGACTTCTACTACATATAAACTTATTGAGTTGTATTATTTTTAAACTTATTGACTTCTATTAAATTTAACCGCCAGGAACTCCGGATGTCCTTTCCGTACAATATCTCATAACCTACTCAACGCTTTTCAGTTCGTCTGGGCGAACGAAACCTTTCTCCTTCGGTCATGCAGATCGAGTATTATACTCATGCACCAAGCATGGGCACGGATTCAGCATAAACACCACTTATAGTCTGATGGAAATTGTTTCGACGTGCACTGTTCTTCCTACGTAATTATCCGAAAGTTGTGCGCAACAGAGGAATGGAAAATAAAACACTGTAGTTTCTTTATTATATATTTCAGATATCCTTTATTGCTTAATCCTTCATTGTTCTGCTTTACACGGGTATTATCTTAAAATACAATTAATCTGTTTAAACTTTAAAGCCACCGTAGAACCGGACTACGAGGTTTTTTTAACGTTATCACACGGAACGGATTCGAGCTTGACTTGTCGAATATGAAACCAATTCTTCGATATTAAATTAAGACTCAACCAACTTGATACGTAAAAGAAAACGATTTCTCAAACATTAAATTAAGAGGTAACCACACCGTTAGATTAAAACTGCTGAAAAACGTACATACTCATTGACGGATGACTTCGACTCCCCGGCGACGTCTTCGAAACGTGTGGTCTGGTGCGCGATTCAAATCTGACTCGCCGATGCAATCCATATCCGCCAGATTAACGGTGGCCGATTACATCGGTGTGGGAGGATTCTATATGTGTCCGGCAGGCATTATGAGATACGCGATAGCGAAGATCGTCGAAGGAAGAAATAGGTTTCTGTGTCCTAAATAAACAGAAACGATATTTCAAGGTTCAAACGATGTGATGCATATTATTTATGATTTAGGCGATGCTATATGGGAACATCGGCTGTTTACATAATCGCCCCAGAGTTATGCCATTGCAGACAATCGATTTTTTTGCGATAAGCAAACCGAAGGTTGCTCGTCTATGGTCAAGGCTATGGTGGCTTTTGTTTACTCTAATTAAATGGAACATGGGTATGATGGTGACGAATTTGACTTGCAGACGTGCAAGCGTACGTCTCACCCAGGCCGGAGCATCGTTAGGCATGATCTAGGGTATGATTGTCTAACGTCAATCATATTCGTGCCCAAATCCCATGATCGGTAGATAACCGATAAAGGAAATTGGTCGCAACTGTAGCGAACCTTGGGATTGGGGCAATATTCACTCATGAACCGTAGTAAGAATACCGGCTACAGCTGTATCAACAATTACGCTGGCCAGCGAGTATTTATCGTTTATAATTGCTGACAAGCCAAGCCGATTGTATGGCACGGTTCATGTAATATGAATGAAATAACTCGTTTGATGTGCACGCCTGCTGGGGTTTTGCTTTCAGGTGAAAGTTATTTGAAAGAATGCTTACACTGCTCGAATGCAGGTAAGTATAATGGTTTATGGAGTGAGGGAAAAGTAGGTTGTTTTTAAAGAATTGGATGGTTCTTTAGGAAGGCTTTAAAGAACCGCCACAATACATTCTTTTGTTTTCATTGCCCGTTTGCCACACGCCATTCATTTCTGTTTACCTTTTCCGGATTGGGATAAAAAAGAGGGAAAACAAAAAAGGAACAATCAACTAAGGATCTGGCGAATGAGAATTTTTGCTCCTCGATATTTGTGGTCGATAAGACGAACATGTTGCTCGTTTTATGGCGCAAGTTGTTTGTTTTGAATTAGGTCTGTTGAAAAGGGAAACTGATGTTGATTGTGGGGATGGATCTAGACAAACAAATGTTTAGAGGATCATAAAATTGCAGACGAGCATTTTATGATTCTCAACAATATTTGTTTGAGAGTGGGTAATGTGGTCCGCACATTTGGATCCAAGGAATTTTGGGTGTAGGCGAACTAATTGAACATTCGGTTCGTTGGTCACGTATTGGATTTTATAAATTGAATTCAATGTGAGACAGTTGAACGTTTAGATCAATTAGTTCGACATTGAATTCAATATTGATTTGGTGATATGTTATGTATGGCGGCAACCCTAGGTCTTGGGGGGCGCTCATCCTTTAAGTTGATGGTTCTGCGTGTTAAGTGTGTCGATGATGTCATAGATAAAGATGATATACAAGAGATCATTGACACACCTAAACCAAAAAAAAAGCCACCCGATTTTAAACCCAGATGACCCCCCGGGACGATAAAACAATTAATTGCATATTTTAAAGTCAATAACCAATTAATACAAAAGCAATTAACTGCATATGCCAAAACGATTGCCCAATAATGCAAAAGCAATCAATTGCATGTTCCGGAACAATTAACAAATCACGGAAAAGCAATTGATTGCATACAAAACATAAAATGAATTAATTGGGTCAGTTCGCAACAGTAGAGCTTGAACCCGAGTTCAAGTCAATGAAGAAATATTGATTGAGTCAGCGATATATTGCGATTGCGAACTGAGGCCAACAATCGAAAATTGGGGCAATTAAAATTAAATTGCATTGTCATAATCGGGAAGTATTAACCCTGAGAGATGATGAGTAAACGGTTGGTCGAATAGAAAGTTTCTTGGGGGGAGGTAGTAAATGGTCAGGAAGTAGTTGGTTGGTCGTGAACAAGAGTGATCGGCATAGAAGAGTGAGAAGTTTGTTGAAGGAAAAAGAGTGCTCGGTAGTAGTAATAATCAAGCGAGATTAAGAGTGAGGAAAAGATTAACAAGAAAAACAAAAAGGTGCTAAAAGCCAGTGGAGTGTGAATATCGAGAAACTAATTGTTTATACGTGGACAAGTGGTAAAATAATTACCTTTATAAATTGTATAGAGACGAAAACGGACTTAATCGATAGGATAACGGTTAATGTAAGTAATAGTATATAAGCACGAAAAGTGAGATCCAGTAGTGTAAAGAAAGGACAAATGAACGATGTCAACAAACATTAAAGAGTGAAAATAGAACAAGACAGTATTCGAAGTGTCCGATATATGTACATATAAAAATATAAGTAAATGCATATATAAAGAAGTGTTAAGAAAAATAAGAAGAGACAGATTGGCGAACTATTAAAATGTTAAATAAGATAATAGAAGAAAAATATTAGTGTAAATTTAAATAAAGTTATGTGAAAGACCTTGCACAGTAAACAAGGAGTATAATGATATAAAGTGGAGAGGGACACATGAAATAAATTAAACAAGAATTAAAAGTGCAATAAATAGAGAAAAGTAAGAATTCTAAAAGGAAGACAATAGAAGTGAAATTGTTGAAGCGGTGCTGTTTGAAATAATTTGAATTGTGAATCTTACACTAAGAAATTGGAAGAAATATCATTTGTAGTGAAAAAGAAAAAAACTAAATAAAGAATAATTGGAAATAAATAAACTAATCGATTGAAAATAAAAAAACAGTTTTGAGTTTTTTTGTTATTGCATAACTGGTGTCAGTGGAAAGGTAGTGGAGACAGTCATTCCATCGGTGGTAAACTTTAAAGACTAACCAAGGAACTTTAGTAAAACCTTAACTTGCGTGTACCGCGATTAATTGTGGAAGCTGGCCGTAAAGTATTGAACAGGCAGGGTGAACAATAAAAATAAAACGCGATTGTTGTTTAAATTGAGGATATATATTTTACACGTCCGAACGGCACGAAAGCTGGATGCTAAGAAGAAAGAAGTGAAAGTTGAAAAATGTGAGTTTGGCGTTTCTTGGTGTGGATGACAGTTGTGTGCATTAAGGGCCAGAATGCAATGAGAAGAGTGAGTGTTATAGTTTAGCTTTGAGTGCGTACAATTTGAATACAATTTTTTAATTTGTTTAACATAAAGACGTGAGTATTAAAGGATGGAAGGTTTTGCGCGTAACACTATCCTGCGCCGCGATGGCTGTCTATAATATCTAAATAGATGGTTCGGCGGGCAAGAAAGGAAATGTGTGCAAAACAATGTCATATAAAAATCTGTTATAGAAAAAAAAAACAATAATAATATCGGATCAATTTGGTCGATTGTTCTGCGGCAGCAAACCGAGATAAGTATATACGATTGAGCCCGATTTAAGAATTACTTTTGTATTTTTAAATGTTTGTGTGTGTTCTTAGTTTTCAGTCCTTAAAATAAAGTTTTCATTTTAATTAAACAAGGAAAAAATATTGAAAAAAAATATATAAAAATGTATTGTAGGGAGTATCTCTCATCATAGGTAAGCAGCGTCTTACTTACATGTCTCATGCTATATCGAGTAAAATCAGTGTCTTCATGTCAGCATTCAAAGCTTCATGTTTATTTAAGAATAAAGCCTTAGCTGGACAGCATATTCCTGTTCAATTATTACGCAATTTTATAAAAATGTCAGGGATGCCAGAGAAAGAATCCGAAACCTGTTCCGTGGGAAGTCTATCATCTAATCAGATTTCATGCTAAAAAAACAAATTTTCCTCCATCTCCAACTGAAACCCATTTACAGACGGAATTAGATAAACATTATTTTTCTTTACAAATTCGCCGCTGGCTTAGATGTCAAAAACTACAGGAACGTGCTTTTTTTTCTTTTTTATAAAAATAATAATAAGCTACAACGACCTCAAGGTGAGGTCTAGGAATTTAATAAGCTGCGGGTCTCACAGCCAAAGGGGCTAATGAAGTGAAAACTATTTGTTATGCTACCGAACAAGGTTGTTGAAGCCAATGGAGTTGCCAGAGCGAGTCAAAGAAGACCCGAAAAGATGATAAATCGATTCTTTCAACTTTTAAGATGAAATGTAATGAATAGAAGATTATCTGGTTCTTCTTTTGAAATTAATTCCATCTAGTGTTTATTGAAGAAGATTGAAGATTTGTTGATGTTTCTTTTCGTTGGTTCTTTATTTAAATATACGAAATCCACTTTTTGGTAACCAACTCAACTTATGCCATTCGTTCATTCATTATGCGTTTCTGAATGAACCGCATACCATAGTAGAATAGTTTAGATAACCAGTGTAACCAGCAACAAGAAGTGACGTATGTCATCATGTAAATCATTCAGAGAACCGGTTACACACTTTTGGTATGTTGACCTTGGCTCCCAGAGGGATAATCTTGTAGTCGTTTGATCTGACTTTGATAAGGAAGGAAATCTACATTGAAACCTAGTAAATTTTGTCGATTAACAAATTAGCTTCGAATGAAGTCGGAATCGATGAATTAATTAGCATCGATGATATCGACGCCCAAGACATTTGGACATTAGTGAACTGCTTGGTCACCGATTCACCATTTTATTGTGTAGGCCATTCTTATAGAAGGTTCCTATGCAAATTAACCGTTGATATTTTGATATTGGTTGTCGTTGAACTGAAGACTATAATTAGTATTGATAGCGCCAATTATGCGGACAAGCCACTGTAAGCATACGACTACTTTGCCATTAATTCACTGGCTACTTGTCACTGGTTAATCGTTTTTTCTTGATTCAAATACATCATATTTAAAAGAGATTTAAATGGTCAGATATTCATGAATTGAGTCTGAGGAAGATTGTGGAAAGGTGTTGGGTGATTTCTTTTTATATTTATATTATGTATCCCAATGTATGTTATGTTATTATGTATTTACTGTAACATTTTCTTTTTTGAACGTCTTACTGTAAGCTTTTCTTTTTTGAACGGCACAAATATCGACGGGATAATATCACATTGTGATTTTTTTGGGGATGGGTCAAAATATCATTTTTCCGACCGTAGTCCTGAAGCTAAATAAGCGTTTTTTCGAGTGCGCGGAGGTCTTAGATGTCCGTTTCGAGGCTCTTCTCGAAAACTTTTCTCTTTGTGTGTTTATTTTTCATTCACAGCTCTTGTTGGTCGTTGATCTTTTGACCTAATTACAATATTTGTAATCAATTATAAATATAATAAACGCACGGAATAAAAATTTACAAGTTTGACTAGAAAGCGTTACTGCGTAGTTCCGGATCGTGCATTCAAGGTCACCATGCGGCCAGTAAAGGTAACAAGAAATAATAATAATAACATTATATACGAAATATATTATAGATTGATAGAGTTAAAAATCTGCACACACACTGAAGAAAGACTGACATCGAGCACTGTATCATCTAACTTCGATTTGACCACATTAGATCAACAACTAATGTGCAAATCAACTTAGGAGAAAAATATAGTCTCGAATTTAAACGAAAACAACGAAATTAAAAATATTAGCGTGGAAAGTAATATTTCGTCATGCTCTGTGGTAATATATCATCTGCCATCGCTAATACAAAGAAATCAAACGAATCGCCGTTCATATCCTCCATCGATACATTCCACACCCGAATGTGCCAAAGAAGCCTCTAAATTTCGATCCAAGTGATTATATATTATAGAAATGCATCCATTCATAACTGATAATTCTCTATCTCCAATTCTACCTCCATCGTCTATAATAAGAAATCCTATTAGTCGCAAACAACAAAACAAACCATAAATTACAACTTCTTTTATAATTGAACCAAAGGAGTGCATAGTTTATAATGAAGTACTGCAATTAATTAAATCTGAGGCATCCCAACATCAGATCTAATGGGAAGAGCGTGGATTATGAATGAAGAAGAGCTTAACGGCTGCTACACTAATTGACAAACGAATTGGACAAAATGGCAGAACTATCACCAGTAAGGATTCATCACGCATATCTTCAGCCCGCGGATTACGCTATTTGGAAAGCAATATTTAGTTCAGAACTTATGAAACATCTACCAGTACGTAGATGTTTACGTTCCACTCCAAATGTTCGATTCCAAATGTCCCCAGAATACAGTCGAAATCATCATTCTCGAGCATCAAATGTAAACCATTGGCTAGGGGGTTGAATGGGATCACCAAAGCAAGTAAGACGTGTACGACGTTGAGTGCTCGAGATTATCGTAACGATAATTTTTGTTATTGAATCTGATTGTTGCAGTTTCTCTATCGGCGAGAATGCGATTGTAATCAATTTTCTAGTTAGTGCCTACGAGCAAGTGTTTTCCGATTTTTGTTGCAAGTAGAGAAGTGCTCCCCAGTTCGAGGAGGTAGTAAGCTTCAAAATATTTATCCATCACTCAGTCAATTGTTCGGCATTTGTGCGGCAGTGTTATATTAGGTCTCTCTTCGTTGTCGCGTTACACAATAAGATTTGTTCAATATAATCATTGGAACTTAATTGGCGTATTTCCTTAATTGAAGAAGAAAAACGGGCTAAACCCCAAACTGATACCTTTCGTCGGAAACAAATTAGTGTTGGCGGCATCGTCGAAGTCGGCAATGCGACTTAAGTAAAAGAAGAGCTTTAAGCGCTACCTGCATTACACGCTCGTTAAGCACCGGAATGTGGCTACTCTCAGGACTTACTACATCGCGGTACCGAACACGGTTAAGGATAATATGGTACCTAGGTTGATACGATCCCAGCCACACTATTATGAAAAGAACCCAAGGGAGAAGATTTACATCTGTGATTTTTATACAGACGAATTGACAACAAAGGGATACAAAAAAGCAGAACCAAATCATGCGTACCGTTTTATGTGTCAGGAGAGGACGATGGCGATGATGTGAGTTCATCATCAAGCCAATCGCCGAAATCAACTTCGTCAACCAAACACCTGTTGCATACATATTGTGACGCAAATGACAATCAGTACTAGAATATTCTAGAAAGTCCGAAACAAAGTACTAGAGTATTCTAGAACGTACTGGAAGACTGTAGACTATGAACAATAGACAATTCGAGGCTATGGAACGGACGGAAATGAAACACCGAATAAGAAGGAGGAAAAACGATATAAATACGTCGCACGCAGATCGGGAAAGTAAGTAAGAAGTAAGAAGTAAGCAGTAAAAGACGCGATAAGTACGGAAGCGATAAATCAAGAAATCGTTAAGTGTACGGTAAAAGTAACGGTTGTTATTAACGGACTAATAAAGTGTTACATCAATTCAAAATCGATTTAACGGCCTTATTAATTAAAAATAATTAATCCAGCGAACCCGAAGCTTGCTACAATTGGTGTCAGAAGTGGGATGGTCGAAAGGTTCAACCGAATAATGAAAGAGTATTTATCGAAGATCGTTAGTGATCACCAACGAGATTGGGACAAATATGTACAAACCTTTCTTATGAGCTATAGATCGGCTAATCACGATACGAGAGGCCATTCCCCAACAAGAATTATATCTGGACGAGATATACCATTACCAGCCGATCTGCGATTCGGAATACCTCCAGACGCCATAGATAAGACCGAAGACTATGTAGCCGAATGGAGAACTCGCCTCGATGAGATTCATCATTTGATTCGAAAGCAAATCAAGGTATCAAGTGACAGGATGAAAACAAGGTACGACATTCGAGCCAACGCATCCGGATTTAATGCAGGCGATAACGTGTGGCTTTATAACCCTCATCGGCAGAAAAGGAAGGACTCCGAAGTTGCAGCAACACTGGGAAGGACCGTATAAGATTCTCACAAGAATTAACGACGTTGTATAGAGTATTCAGCGAAGACCGAACGAAAGTGGTACATCGTGCCCGACTGGCGACTTTTTGTTAAACCAGGAGACCAGTGAACTTAGTTCGGGACGAACTAATCTAGGCGAAGGATAGTGTGACACATATGACAATCAGTACGAGAATATTCTAGAAAGTCCGAAATAAAGTACTAGAATATTCTACAAAGTACTGGAAAACTGGAGACTATGAACAATAGAAAATTCGAGGCTATGGAACGGGCGGAAACGAAACACCGGATCAAAAGGAAGAAAAACGGTATAAATACGTCGCGCGTACATCGGGAAAGTAAGTAAGAATTAAGAAGTAAGCAGTAAAAGACGCGATAAGTACGGAAGCGATAACTCAAGAAATCGTTAAGTGTACGGTAAAAGTAACGGTTGTTATTAACGTACTAATAAAGTGCTACATTAATTCAAAATCGACTTAACGGCTGTTATTTATTAAAAACAATTAATCCAGCGAACCCTAAGCTCGCTACAATACATAACATTACCTACTCTTAACGATCATAAATTGAAATTTATAACCGCCTGACACAATTTTCTAAAATAATTTTCATTCAGAGTTCTTTCAGTGTAGCATCTATGAAACCTTATTGTATGCCTAACTATTCCAAAATACAATTCTCACCACCTATAGCATATGCTATCACCGCATACCATTTTTCTTTTCCAATAACCTTGATGGGTATAATGTTACTTTTAGTAACAACAAAATTGCAATTGTGCAATTCCCATATTCCAGCCGATTACATGGATGCATATATATACTCTAAGGTTGCATGATATTGCTGTACGCAATTCTAAAACGATTTGCGCTTGACGCCAATATCAGTTTCCCAAAATACTAAAGTTCTCATCACCTCATTATCACGATACTAAAATTCTCATTATCCGTTTCCGCCTGGCACCTGGATATGTTGCCCGTAATTTTCACATAGCCTTGGGGTGAGCTACAGCCAAAGTAGGTGTAATGTTGCCGTCTCAAGGTGAATGACGACAATATTGCAAGGTTGCTGTTCCCATCGCAATTAGCATGGCTTGCACCTAAACTTGGCACCGGATGTCTATCTAAGGCAAAGTGAGATGGTGCAGCCGCGGGAATGAAAATTAAATGGAATTTGGATTTGGGCACTAAAATAGGGTTTTGTTCGAAGCTAAATTCATTCAGTAAGAGATTGATGGTTGTGCCTCAACTGTGAAGAGGCTTAGTCAATTATTAAATACAATTGATCATTAGACCTTAGCTGAGAAGAGGCTTAGACAATTATTAATTTCATTAGTGGATCATTGGACTATTGGGCTCAATTGTACACCTCTGCCAGTACATCCTAAACGAATCTGGATTAGTAAGTTAATTAAATATTAAAACTTAGAAGCAAATACCACAGAACGAATAAAATAAAGTAGATCGTGCCGCGATCAAAACTAAATATTTTTACTTGGATGTACACCTAAGCCTGATAAGTCCTGCTGAACAAGATTATAGATAGAGGCCTGCGCCCGGAAGAAGAACAGGAATCCAGACGACGCCACTTACGGGCTCAACGAGCCGGAAGCCAACACCCAAAGGTAATAACCTCTAAATATAACATAACACACCACAACAGAGTCCTGCCAATGCAGAACATTTGATGATGATATTCTGTGAAACTCTATACAGGTGGTCTATTAATGATTGTGGTTTTCTAGATGATCGTACGTACTAGCATTCACAAATCCCCAAGAACTCTCTTAGTCAAGTATAAAAGACTGCCCGGGGGCTCATCTACTAGCCTGCAGTTGCAATTGTTCCGAGCGAAGAATAAACAGCGTCGCCATTCTCAGCACATTGAGTAGCAGTTTGGTTAGTGATAGCGGAGCCAGTAGCAGAAGCCGATGAAGAAGTTTTTTTTTTTTTTTTTTTTTTATAGATATCATTTTTTATTTCTTCCTATTATTATAATTTACTTACTTGCTAGACAAAAATGATTAAACTCTAGCTTATGTTATCTTATTTCTTAACTTACTGGTCCCTTGCGGACTCTCTAAGTTACATGCATACGCTTAAAGCATGAAAATTTGTCTTTCGACATTATGGTTTATTTTGTTTACATGAATTTTTAGGGAACTTAATTGGATACAAAGAAAATGAAGAAAAGAAAAAACTTTGTTCTTGTTATTGTTTTTACCTTATATCTAACTTAAATACTAAACTATCTATAGATTTTTTTTTTTTTTTTTTTAACTTAACTCTATTCTAAACCTAACATCAAAACTAAATTTTCGAAATGCTAAATCTATGTAAGCTTTCCGTTGTTTGTCGGGTTTTTTTTTTTTTTTTTTTTTTTTTTTAATTATTATTATTATTATTTCTTTAGTTTTATAAGGAAACAGGGTTTTATGTGCCACTCAGCCACCAAAATCTCTGGTGTTGCTTATTCGCGTCTTTTCGGTCTTTCTGTGCTACTGCCGTACTGAACTGCAGGCTCTCTTCATTAGTGTGCGCAACCTCCCGATTAAAACATATTCGTTTATCTATACCCGACCGACGCACGTGATAAATCAACGGTATAGCGGATTCATTTTGTATGAGGCCGTTCATGTCAAGACTAAGGAATGCTTCTGGTGGAATAAAGCCATTGCGACGTACCACCTCATAATACATATTGTTTGGGTAATATGCACCAAAAATCAAATCGTTCTGTGAGCTCATTGATCTCGCAATATGCCCTCGGATCAGCTTGATCATAAAGTTATCCACTCTGTTTATATTGGCCCCACTGTACAACGCTTCATTGGGATAATATTTTTTGTGATCGGATTCAGGAGTCCGATGTAACTTAAGGCACGTCCTCCGATGAAGAAGTTGCAATCTTAAAATGCTTCTCACTCCAATGGAATTCACTTAAATCTTAACAAATACAGATAGGTACGTTCCGTTGAGAGATGGATCGAAAATTCGTGAGATCCATTGGGTTACCTCGTGGGGCGCAACAAATAGTACGAATTGATTCTAATGGTATTACAGAGCAAAGAACGGGAAGGTCTGCCAAACGCCTTCGATGTGATAATGATTGTAGCGCAGATGTTAATGCTGGCTTGTTTTGAGTAGATAGACAGTATCCTGAACATAGGAGCAGAACTGAAAACACATGAACACATGGGGTGGGCCAGAGTAAAATATCTTTTATACCTAAAGAGATAGATCTCTTTCTTTAAGATGGACTTTGTGATGATTGCCACTGACACTTGTTGCAACATCAAACAAATGTATGTCTTCCTTTGATTTAATGATCAGGTCGTTAATTATGAGCTGTGGTACCGACAATCCGTTTTTTTTTTTAGGTAAACGCTATATTTGTATCTTAACGGCTTGAAGTTAGTGAAATTGACAATTGCAGAATCTTGACCAGATCTGTATTAGGAGTGTCTACCATGTTGTATTTAAATCGATGCGACGTTATGTGTTAAGCGGTCGATCACTTAGACATGAAGTATCATCGGCAAAACTGAATATTTTACGACTGTTGACACTAGAAAATCAGTAATATGAAGGATATACGGAGTTTAGAGTTTTAGCTTAACATAACTTATAAAAATGTTATTTATATTTATAGAAACTACATAAAAAGGTCACCATTTTAATCGTACCTAATTTTTCAAAAATATGTTGTCCAAGTTAACAGTCGTTAATGCGTATTGTGGTAGTTTTGATTTAAGCGTCAAGCAGGAGTGCGAATTCAGTAAAATACCCACTGACTATTTCTGGAAACTGTTCGCCAACGATGAGCGGGATAAATAAAACTATAGAGTTGTGGCTTGAACTCTTAAAAGCACTGATATTTATTACTGGAGCAAACAATCCAAATTTCGTGTTTACACATTTAAAAGGTATAACATTAATTACAGGACAAATGTTTTAAATTCTGTCTATTCACATTTAAAAGCACTGACATTGATTACAGGACAAACGTTTTGAATTCTGTCTATTCACATTTAAAAGCACTGACATTGATTACCGGAACAAATGATTCAAATTTCGTGTTCACACATTTAAAAGGTATAACATTGATTACAGGACAAATGTTTTGAATGACTCGATTCGTCTCCAGACTCGCACGCATTCTCCGGGTGATGAAATCTGACTCCCTTCACTTATACGCAACTGCAGCGACACGTGTGCGTTGTTGGGCGGATAATATCTAACTCCTCGTGAATTCGTCCTCAACATTCCTTGAAGTCACGAGGATGAGACGGTGTTCGATGAAAGAGCCAATCCGATCGCTTCATTGGCGGTAACCCAATGGCCATCGACTGGAAACTCAAACAATGGAATTACTCCGGCAGCTGTACAGGCTAGGAAGGCACGCCCAGTCGCTGGAAGCAATACCTATCAGATACCTGGTGGTGTGCCAGGAAAATTCTGATACACATCTGCCAAAATGAAGTGGCGGATATTGCTGGCGGCAGACAATGCGGTCGTAAATCAAGGGAATGGTTTCCTAAGATGTCGATATAATATCGAACAGAAACTCAATGCTGCCCGAGTGTATGTTTATATTAGGCTGGCGATGGTTGGTAAGATGGTGCCGTACAGGCGAAAATGTTTTCTTCTGTTTGCTTCGTCAGACAGACGTATTTGAGTAAGAATAAAGGAATAAAGCAGTCGGCGGCTATTGGGCTCTTCTGTGATGTAAAATCCACAGAAGATTGCTCGCCATAGCAACTAGGAAAAACAAGGTTTATGGTATTTTTATTATCCTGCTCATTATTTCCTATTGCAGGATTATTAGAAATCTGGCTTGCAGATGTGCCAGCCAGCGAATAGACCTGCATGTATTCTTGGACGCTGGTGGGCATGGCAACAGTGTTTATGTACACTTTGATTCTGCTCAGAATCCCGTCGGTGGATGAATCGAGTGTGTGTTATTTTAAATAATGCTCGATCGCTTGCAGGTAGCCAACGAAGGCTACGCTGTATATCGTCGGTAGGACGATCGGCCGATGGGTCTGTAAATAAAGGGTAATATGCCATGCCGAATGTAGAGAAAATGCTCCTCAGCCCTGTTTGGGGTATTTATGTCGGTTATCCGTGGGGATAACCGAATTGTTTTCAACAAATGGGTTGGCAATTAATGCCATGACAAGATTGTGTAATCTTGCCGGAAATTCAACTCACAGGTAAACTGTATTGGCTGATTATAGTGGGGCTCGGGCGATGCGTGGCTCTTCGGGCCCTGAAAAGCCCCACAGTATTATATATATATCAATCACGGTAAGATCCGTGCTTCAAACGTTCCTTTTCGTCATATGAGTTTTCCAGGGAGCACTTCTTTAGGAGGGTTTTTCTCAGTGTTACGTAGTAATGGGTTTGTACCACATGAAATGTCCGATTGTACAGTAAAAATTTAAAAGTCAACATTATTTTTCCGTAAATCTTTATTCAATCAAACTAGGATCCGTTGGCATCTATGACATTCTTCTAACATGATACAAGATCAAATATTCCTTTTGAGTGGAAGTGCTGACTATTTGAGGCAATGAAATCTTCAAAGGCTTTTATGACTTCTGCTCGGTTCCGGAAGACCTTCTGCCGGCAAAATGAATCCAGATTGCGGAAAAGATGGTAGTCTGTTGGGGAAATGTCAGGAGAGTGCCGTGGATGCGGAAGAATTTCAAATCCTAACTGAAATCGGGTTTGCACCGTTACTTGTGAGGTATAGCATTGTCATGCAAAAGGATAGGGCTTTTGCTTTTCAGCCAATTTGGCACGCAATATGTCGATTTCATCACAATATTTGATAGCGTTTATCATTTCTCCTGGTTGAAGAAATTAAAAAGTGGATTGGGCATTACGATGTCCACCAAATTGTCACCATAACCTTTTTGGGTGAAGATCAGGCTTAGGGGTGTGTTTTGGTTTTTCACCTGCATACAACCACTGCCCAGGTCTTTTACGGTTATCATACAGAATCAACTTTTCATCACAGGTGACTATTCGGCGGAAAAACGATTCAGTTTGGTTTGTTAATCTAAGCGATGCGTAGATTTCCAAGCGACGTCGTTTTTGGGACTCGTTCAGTTCATAGGGTAATCACTTATCGAGTTTCTTTACCTTTCCTATGAGAGAAAAGTGTCGACTTATTGTCATCGGGGATACTTGCATGCTTTGTGCAATCTCCCACACCGATTTCGTTGAGTCCGCATTCACCGCTTCTCTTAAAACATCGTCGTCAACTAACGTTTCTCACGTGGTTCATTTTCGAGGCCGAAATCTCGCGAACGGAACTTTCCAAACCAACCTCGTGTAGTGCGTTCGTTTAGCGCTGTTTTTCATTGCCAATGACGCATTATGTCCCATTTTAAATTCATAACGGAAGAGGGTTTGAATTTGAACTGACGACAGTATGGTAAACAATTCCTAAAAAATATAACTGTACGTTTTTTTTTTAAACTTCACTCGGGATAGGCGAACCTATAGCGCGGATTGGGCGCTTAGAAATGTCACCAAATAACCGTTGCAGTTCTTTTTGAACAGTTGCAGGTTGTAACGCTCCGGGAGCACTAACGCGGGAAGGGGGTTCCACAGCTTCCCGCTCTGTAACGGAACGAGCTCTGATGCAGCGATATTCGCGCCGTCGGGAGATGAACCGCAAACTGGTGGGATCCGTCGGATTCTGTGGTGGAGCGGATATAAGCCGAATTGCGTGGAACAATACCTCGAATCTTCGAAGAGCAGTACCCGATGATAAGATGTGATAGCGACTGTAGTCCCGACGTGACGGCCATGTCCCCGAACAAGCGGTTCGCCCGTCTATGTATGCTCTCAAGTAGGTTAAGGGTATGTTTAGGAGCCGAGCTCCAAACATGAGGGCAATATTCGACCGCGGGACTAATGTGGGATTTATACAGGAGCAGAAGTTGAGCAGGAGTAAAATATTTCTTGGCTCTAAAAAATAGCTCGGTTTTCCTGAGGCTAACCTGGCGATGCTCGTCACGTGCTTATGCCATGATACATTTCAACTGTTGTATTCCAGAATACTACCCTTATTAAGTTTAACACTGAATCTCCTAACACATCCTTAAAAACTTCACTTAACATATGTTACATTCTCAATTAATACATACCATTCATAAACATTCACAATATTACCTGTTACAGCACACTTAATAACCTGCACCTTTTTATTTATTCAAAACATAGCAACTTGGATTTTCGTCCAAATTGATTCATGTGAAAAGTCACACGAGAAAAAGAGAAGAAATAGAAACAGAAAAAGTTCAGTTCCGAACGAGAGGACTTCGAAAAAAAGTGAAAATAAAATGAAACCAGATGAAAATAATGAAAAGAGTTAAATTTTAAACATTTTAATTAAAACGTTCATATGTAGACAAATTTAAATAAAACCAGAAAAAAGTTAATATGCAGTGAAAATTGGATCTAGTTATCACTAATTCAGTGCGTTGCAACCGGTTTTGTCGGAGTGGTATACAAGAAAGGAGAAAAAATTGGTTAATTAAATTTCGCGAATCTATAAAAGGACTAGTGAATATAGAAAAAAATTAATAAATCTTCGCCAGTGAAAACGGACCTTAACACTGGTGGCAGCGGTGGGATGCCCAGATAACGGGATCCCGAAACAGAAAACAAAATTTGTGAGAAAAAAAAATTTTTTTTCAAGAAAAAACAAAGAACAGAGAAAAAAAAACACAAGAGAAATAACCAAACCATAAGAAGAAAAACAAAAAAAAAAAAAATTTTTTCAAGAAAAAAAAATAAGAAGAAAAAAAAACCCCGACATAAAACAACAAAAAAAAAAAAGTAAACATAAAACAACGAAAAACAAAGTAAACAAAAATTTAAAACAACGAAAAAAATTGATTATAAGAAGAAAAGAGAACACAAGAGAAATAACCAAATAAGAAGAAGAAAAAGAATTTTTTTCAAGAAGAAAAGAGAGAAAAAAAAAACACAAGAGAAATAACCAAACCAAAATAAGAAGAAAAAAAACCCCGACATAAAACAACGAAATAAAAAGAAAAAAAAAGGAAAGCAGCCAAGACCAGGATAAGCAAATCAACTTTTGGACGTGAAGTCTGCCTGGCGGAAAAGAAAAAAAAATCTAAAAAGAAAAAAAAAACACAAAGGAAACAACTAAGGAAAACTGAAGAAAAAAAAAAAACGAACAGCAACATTCAAGACTGCTATCAACAGTACAACGACAACATTTAGTAGAGTAAGAATTTTTTTTAAATAGCTACTTTTCTCTCTATTTTTTTTAGGAATATTTTCTACTTGGAAGCTTTCCTTTTTACTAACATACATTTTTTTTGGATAGAAATTTCTATCTATATGCTTTGAAAATTCTCATTTCAGTATTTCGACGACATTTCCGTTTCTTTTCTTTCGCGTGTTTTCTCGATAGAAATTTTGAAAATTCTCATTTCAGTATTTCGACGACATTTCCGTTTTTTTTTTCTCGTCGTTTCTTTCTTTGCAGCTTTGGGACCAATTTATTTTTCTTTCCTATATATATATATATATATATATATATATATATATATATATATATATATATATATATATATATATATATTGAATAACAAAAACAAAGGCCAATTTTTCCATAACCATATTTTTAAGTTAACCAATATTTTAAGAATTGATAACAAATTTTCGCCTTTTATTTTAACCTTTCACTATTACGAGTCCATATTACACGAGACAGGCGGCTAGGCAGGGGGAAGAACAAATCCACTATCAACAGATACTCAGTAAAACCCCTGAAATGGCTCTCTCTGTCGGAATTTCTGATGTTTTCAGAATCGTCCCTACCTTTGACGGGAAACCCTGCGACTTAGGTAAATTTATTTCCGGGGGAGACGTTTTATTTAGATCTATAAAGAAGGCAGACCCGGATATATACGAGACATTTTTAGAGCTAGTCAAAAATAGACTAGAGGGTCATGCTTACGATCTGATTAGGTATAGCCAAATCGCTAAGTGGGAGGATTTAAAAGAACAATTAGAATCGGAATATAAAGAGGAGCAATCTCGGTCGACGGCACACAATGAGTTGATTTCTCTGAAACAACGCTACAGAGAAACCGTCCGGGAATACGGCGATAGAGTCGCGAATGCTCTAAGGACTCTAAACTCTGCCACGTGTGAAATAACAGCAGACGCGGTGGTTAGGGAATATTTAATAGAAGAAAAATAAAATTGGCCGTACAAACATTTGAGGATGGACTAAACAACGAACAGCTAAAGATCTAGCTAAAGTCCATGCGGGAAACAATTTAAAACAGTCGATTGCACATGTAGTGTCACATGCGGCTCGAATGGACAACTCTCCCAGGTCATATCAATACAATGAAAAACCTACATTCAATCGTATAGTCTGCCAAACCTGTGGTAAGTCAGGGCATACACAGGACACATGTTATCGAAACATGCAGTCCACTTTTCCGAATAGACAACCCATAAAAAGGGAATATAACATTTTATGCAATTTCTGTGGTCGGAATAATCACACAGAGAATGAGTGTAGATACAAGATATCTAGGAATGCATCGTCTTCAACAAATTACCAACAAGGTACCACAACGCGTAACCCATTTCGAAACAATCCTACAAACTCTGAAAATCGTTTTGGTGAAAATTCTAGGACCACCAATAGACAAAACGATCGGCAAAATGTTCACCTTTCTCGGGTGCAAGAGTCGGAAAACGAGGCCAGACGCCAACCAAAATTTATGGAAGACAAACAAAATTTTTCTATTTACAGCATTAGATCTTCGGAAATAGATAACGACCAATTTAATGAAACTCCTACCCAAATTTACCTTGAACCAGCTTATGATTATCCTAACCGTATGACTAATTCCAATAAAGCTATAAATACAAATATAAAAGTAGTTAAACCAAACCCTAATATAATGACTCCGATTCAGACTGCAATTCTGGAAAATAATTCAGCAACTAAGACTGAAAATTCGAAATTTCCAGTAGTATTAAAGACTGATATCCTTAATATTTCAGCTATCCCAATTGATTACCCAGACACTTCAGCAACCAAGACTGAGAACTCAGCAGTAATAAAGACTGAAAATTCGGAAATTTCAGAAAATATACAACCAAAAATCCCTTATATTTCGGCTATCCCAATAGACAACCCCGACACTTCAGCAACAAAGACTGAAAAGCCATTCAGCAGTGTTAAAGACTGAGGACCCAATAGTTGCAATAAAATTCGAAACCCAAGTCAGTTCAGCAGTTAATACTGATGAACAAATCTTTTCAGCAGCAAAGACTGACGGATTAAATGTTTCTACAGCAGATATAACTGAAGAAATAGTTCAAACAGCAAATAGGACTGGGAACCAAGATGTTCTGACAGCCAATAGGCCTGAAGAACTATACGAATCAGTAAATGCGACTGAGAAACTAAACGATCCATCAGCAGTGAGTAAGACTGAAAAGGTAGACGTCCCGACAGCAGTTAAAGCTATGGACAATGACAACACTAAGCCGAAAACAAATATTTTAAACAACGAAAACAAACACAAACACTTACTCAAACACGAAATAATAAAAAATGAAAATAATAATTTAACTAAAATAGGTATTGTAAAGAATAACTATATAAATACATTACAAACTTTTTTTTTCAACAATAAAAATTTATTCGAATACAAAATACAAAAAAAATAAAAAGTTACACAGTCATTTAAATTATTTAAGATCATTTTTCAAGAAGATTTTTGGTAATAATCATCTTTATTCAACCATCATACTAATAGGCCCAGAAAGGTTTTGGAAACTTATCCATAAATTCAAGGAAAAGATAAACACATAACAAATGGCCTTTGTTTTATTATTCAATATATATGAAATAATCTAACAATTGTAGGAAATGAACAAAAAAAAAAGTTAATGAGGGGGACGAAAGAAAAAAAAATTTTAGAGGTAATATGTATTGGAAATTTTGGAATTAATATATATTCGTACGGAAAAGGAAAGAAAGAAAATGTTATTGGTAATATATATATTAGAAATTTTGGAATTAATATATATACGGAAATGAGAATTTTGAAACAATAATATTAATATTATATAATTAATATAATAAGTAATAATGATTTTTGGATAAGAAAAGAAAAGGTTCCAAGGAGAAATATTTAAATTTAGTTAATATATAATGTAAATAGACTATTTTGGACTATTTTTCTAGTGTTAAGAACTTTTTGATTATTGGAAAAATTTAGTTAATACATAATGTAAATAGATTAATTTTCTAGTATTAAGAACTTTTTGATTATTGTAACCTTTGATGAAAGATTAATTTTGAAAACCATTGTAATGTAATTGAACGAAAATCCAAGCCTTTAATTAATCTTAATTTAATATATAGTTACTAGAAAATTATTCTCTTCAAGGATAATTTTCTTTCTCGAAGAAGGGTGGGATGTTGTATTCCAGAATACTACCCTTATTAAATTTAACACTGAATCTCCTAACACATCCTTAAAAACTTCACCTAACATATGTTACATTCTCAATTAATACATACCATTCATAAACATTCACAATATTACCTGTTACAGCACACTTAATAACCTGCACCTTTTTATTTATTCAAAACATAGCAACTTGGATTTTCGTCCAAATTGATTCATGTGAAAAGTCACACAAGAAAAAATAGAATAGAAAAAAAATTCAGTTCATAAAGTTCGTTCGGATTAAGTTGAACGTTTTAAACAAATCTTAGAAATGTATAAGAAATCAATATACATATATATAAAGTATACTTCGTCTTGACCTGTGAAAATAAATGGGTTTTCCAGTTAGTAAATTTCTGGTTGCAACCATCGAAAAAACATACGTATGAAAACGAAACAGAAAGAAAAGGAATAAAAATAAAGGTCCCCGCTCTTCCCTCATTCCGAGGAAGCACGGCGTCCGGACCTCAACACAACATACCGTGACTCCGAGCAATTACAAGCTTTCCCCAGATTCGAGGCTCTGGCCACTCATCATCAGCTGTGGAAACTATGATCCGCTTTCTTTTTTGTGAATGTTGTACGCTGTGTCTTCGTTGCATTGAAGTTGACAAGATTGGCCTTTCTCCACTGTAGGACTTTATCTAGATTCCGATTCAGAGAGTCAATCTCTCTGCTTCTCAGCTGGTGTGACGTTGATGCACCACTCGGTCGATCCCTCGAAAAGGAGGAAACAAGCGTACTATCATCCGCAAAACTGAACACTTTGTTATCCGTTGTCTCCAACAAATCATTTATGTAAAGCAAAGATAAGGTTGGAACCAAAATAGAACATTGAGGCACCCCCGAATTAACAGGCTACGGTTCTGAACACTCGCCGTCCACAACAACCCGGATCGATCGATTTTCGAGGAAGCACTTCGTCCAGTTGCAAAGCTGCTGGGAAAGTCCATATGAACGAAGTTTTCTCAGCAATGCCCCATGCCAGGCGCGGTCAAAAGCCTTAGATATATCCAATGCGACCATTCTTGACTCTCCATGCCGCTCAACGGCAGGTGACCATATATCGGTTATAAGTGTCAAAAGGTCTCCCGTGGACCACTTGCCACGGAATCCGTATTGACGGTCATTCAGAAGTCCGTTGCACTCCAAATAATTAATTAACTCAGTATTGATGACAGTATTGTTCTGTTAACATCGATGGGATTGGAGCGCCATTGTTTAAAAGCCCTAGTTTTTGTCGCTGTAATCTGCTCGCATTTTTCACCATACCAAGGTTTATTAGATGAATTCCTTTTAATGGAATGAGGAATGTAAATCACCACCCCGAGAAGAATAGCCTGTATTACCGACTCACCGCATGCGTTACCATCGGAGTCTCCAAAGCACATCTCCGCCTACGGAAAGGATGCGAAGAAATCTCGCAATTCGTCCCAATCAACAGTCCCATACCTCCATTCATGACAAAACTGCTTAGATCGATTATTCGTTTGAAATGAGAAACAATACCAAGCACTGATCTGAGTTTCCCAGTGGCACAGCAGCTACCACGGTACGAACGCTCGGCTCGGAAGTCAAAAAAGATCCAGGATATTCGTATAATCACCTCGAGTATCCAGCTTTCGCGTAGGTTCCTCCACGAGTTATCATCTTGCGGCTAACAGCGAACATCTCCGGTAGCTTCCTAGCCTCGTCGGATCTGTTAGAATGCACCAACCACACAGAGTTGTGTACATTACAATCGCCAAGGACGATAATTTCAGAACCTGGGTGGGTATCCATTAGACGGTACGTGAAAGATGTTCGAAAAGTTTCGCAGGTCGATCGTCATTTGGGGAGTGGTTAAGACAGCAAAGGAATTTAACAGAATTCCTCAGCACGATCTTCAACCACATGATGTCTAAGTTATTGGATTTTAACTCCTCCATCCTTTGGCAAGCGAGAGCGGGCTGCGTAGAGATGCAAACTTCACCCTTACATCGCAATCTCGAATGCATGTCGCATCCTGAACAACAAAGATATGACGAATCAACCTGGGTCTCTGCTGGGGCAAGGATGTCAGATTTCGCTGTTTGCAAATATTGGTGGACTACATTCGTATTGGGGAACGACGTCGACGTTATCAGTAGAACGCGACAGAGTTTCGAGAATCAACCCGATTTTGTGATAACGAACTTCTTAATTTCGGTTATTTATCTGAATATTTGCAAGATGTTACTCCTGACATAATACACCCCGGAGATCCGATTTGGAAATTAGTTTACCTCTGGAATTCTTTATCTTAGAAGGTACCATCATGACTCATCTCCGTGTTAGTCCGACCCATCAGCCATCATCATCATCATCATCATCGGCACTACAACCGGGAACTGGTCTTGGCCTTATTTAGCAAGTCCTGAGGCTTGTTAAATTTTCCATAATGATTTATTTTGTCTGGGCAAGGTCATTAGTCTTGCGCCAGGGGCTCCCCGACGGGGAATCGAACCCCGGTCTCCCGGGAGACAGGCGGGTATACTAACCACTATACGATCGAGGAGCTACCCATCAGCCATACATCCGAAATATTGTCGAAAATTTCTCCAGACGATATCGCGGTGGTATCTCACCTTGGGTCCGACCTAAAATAATCTTGTCTCGAGTCCATCATCCAAGCTCCGAAAGATGGCCAAGGACCCCCCCCCCCCCCCCCCCCCCCAAATTCGAGGAACCTTTGGTTTGATGGGATGGTATTTTACCGGGCGACAAGGCGTTGGGGCCCTACCTACCGCTTGGCCTTTAGTCGCTTCTTACGACAAGCCGGCCTAGTTGTGAGTATATTCTAACGCCTTACTCACAAGTCTGGAAATGATCTCTATAAGAACCCGAATCGATTGTCTAGGAAACTTTTTCCCAATCACATAGTTCGTGACATAGTCCACAAGAAAGGAGCGTACATGGTGGGACTCTGTGTTAGGCGTGGTCAAAACCCTGGGGGATACCCAATGGCGTCGCTCTTAACTCACCATGGTTTTCAATTGGTGATCCCCAAATCGAAAAAAATTAATTAAATAAATAAATAAATAAACCATAGTATACCCATGAATCGCCTGCTGCCCTATTACCAATCACTTAGGAGTATACTGCATTCTAAATATGTAATGTACTTGATATTTAATTTTAATGGCCATAAATGCGACTTTATTTGAACGCATTGCGCTCTTAGTGTGATGTAATTTCGAAGGTTTGAGCGACGCTTTTGGTGCGTACATGGCGTAATCTGTAGGTCCAATTTTCGACCAATCTTTGGAGGATTTCCGTACGTATTTCGGCAATAAGGCATAGGATGTTCGCTTCGAAGTGTTTTCACTGGCTTTTCAGCCTAGAGAAGTGACTTTTTGGCCGATTTTTTTATTCGTTATGTTCCGCCGAACATAGTCCACACCAAAACAAAATAAGAACGTTTTGATGATTATTATTTTTTGTGTTTTTATGTATATTTTTTTTTTGTTACTTAAGTAAACTCGCGCCGCCACACTGGCCTCTTTTCTCGAGGGTTGCGGATGTTCCTCTGGTTGAGGTTAATATCGTACTAAAAAATATATCTCGCGACGCCAAAAATTCTCACCGAAAAAAGATTCGTCAAGTTGTTCTCTCTCTCCCCTTTTACCTGGTCGCGATCATTATTTTCGGCTGCGATACTTACAGGTAATTGTTTCTACAGTAGAGTACATGTAAAAAATAATTGCCGTATTTGAGCCTGTACCTACGGTGATCTTTTCGCAATGGAAAAACCGAATTGCGGCTGGCTTCAGAGGAGATCACCAGTATTTCCAATACTTGGCCGCGTGGCGTTTTAGTAATTTTTTCCCGCGGTGGTTAATGCATTTTTCAGCTAATGCATTTCCAACGAATTCGTTTCAGCAAAATGTAATCTTTCTGTCGCCGTGTAGGCACAAGGAGTTTGGTGAAATATGCAACCCGCGTTGAGGACGAAAGTATGCATGGGCGAGTTAAGGGATTTACCGTATAGTGATTTGTGGGGTTCGTAGCACCGCCACAACTTCAAATATCTTCAAAGAAAATAGTCCACCATTGTTAAATCATACACAAGTCGATTTCTCGACATTAATCGTTCATCGAATGATTCTTTCTCTTAATTGTATCACATACTGTATGGAATGTGGTCCCACCTAATTGAAACCCAATGTCTGTGTTGTCAATACCACCCAATTGAGGCACAAAAACTGGTAATTACGTCTTTATAACGATCTCAGTTGACTGCAAGGTTTTCATCAGCATGATTAAAAAAAAAAGTTGATGATACCTTCGCATCCTTTCCATGGTCCGAGGTGTGCTTCGGAAACTCCGATGTTAACGCTTGCGCCGAGTCGTTGTCAGAGCATATTCTTCTGGGGATGGAAATGTATATTCCACATTCCATCAAACGAAGTTCGTCTGATAAACCTTGGTTTGATTAAAAATGCGAGCTGATTACAGCGGCAAAAAAAATGAGCTTTTAAGCAATGGCGCTCCAATCCCACCGATGTTAAGAGAAAGAATTTTGTTAGAATCAGAATCGCGTGCAACCAGGCGATTGATACCGCGAAGAAAGCTCACAACGACAGGGTGATCAATAAGCTCCTTCGGTGCCCAACTGGTTCGCACTCCTTCTGGTCAATGGCAAAACCAGTTAGCAGTAACTTCGCTTCCTCCTCTTTCCCTCGGTTGGTGATAGACAGCGGGACGTTAGCCACGAATTCAAAAGATAAAGCTAATGTGTTCGCGAATTTATTTTTCGCGAATTTAAACCTCGATCCCGGCCTTTTGGAGCCACCTGTGATCTCGCCGGTAGTTCTTCTCCTATATAAATCCCTCTGCATCTGCGTCGCATCAGCTGAGATGTAGACAGATTGACTCTCTGAATCAGGATCTAGATAGGGTCCTGCAGTAGGGAAGGGCCAATCTCGTCGACTTCAATGCAACGAAGACACAATATACAACATTCACAAAGAAAAGTGGATCATCGGTTCCACAGATGATGATCAATGGCCGGGCCCTCGAGGCCGGGGAAAGCTTGATATCGCCCGGCGTCACGGTCTGTGGGAATGTATCATGGCATAAACACGTGTCGAGCATCGCCAGGTCAGCCTCAGGAAAACTGAACTATCTTTTTAGAGCCAAGAAATATTTTACTCCGGCCCAACTTCTTCTCCTATATAAATCCCAAATTAGACCCGCTCACGAATATTGCTCTCATGTTTGGAGCTCGGCTCCTAAACATACCCTCGACCTACTTGAGAGCATACAGAGACGAGCGATCCGTCTGATCGGGGACTCGGCGCTGACGTCGGGACTACAGTCGCTTTCACATCGAAGGCGCGTAGCCGACCTCTGTCTGTTTTACAGATATTATCACGAGTGCTGGTCTTCGGAGATTCTTGGCATTGTTCTACTCAATACGGCTTATATGCGCTCCACAAGTTTGTTGTTCATCTCCCGACGGCGCGAACATCCCTGCATCAGAACTCGTTCCGTCTAATTAAAAAAAAAAAAAAAAAAAAAAAGGCCATAAAGTACACCAAACGTCTTTCTGTGGGTGTAATGGACTTTCAAGAATAGCCCTGGGATTATTTTCACTCCGAATTCGACAGTTCTGCTTGTTGACTTTGTCATTCACCCAAAAACGAGCTTTGACACTGAAGCAAATTTAGTATGAAAAGTTTGCATCATTTGTCAGTATTGGCTTCGCTGTTACATTCTGTAGAGGTTTAGTTTCAGGAAGCGCGTCTCCTTGTCCTGAAAAGGTTGTTGGATCTCTTTATAAACCGCTCCTGCAAAAAAAAACCGTTGTTAGTTTGGTCCTAGTTTCACTGTCGCTTTTTTGGCCGTTCGCAAGCCCTTGTCTCCGCTGGGATTGCTTGAAAATTGGGGGATGTTGTAGAAATGAAAAAGTCAGTTTTCTTACTGTAATTGTTTATTTTTTCCTTCTTCTCGGCTTGATATCAGTTTAACATTACTGAATCTTCGATGTCCCTGGATACAAAATCTTAGATGTATAATACTGGTGAATTTTAATATTGACTTTTACTGGACTTATTCTGGATACTCCATGCGAATCTGGATACTGAGTGCGGGATACTGATCTCAGATATCACTTTTCTGTTCCTTTATCATCATCATCGGCACTACAACCGGGAACCGGTCTTGGCCTTATTCAGCAAGTCCTGAGATTTGTTAAATTTTCCATAATGATTTATTTTTTCTAGGCAAGGTCATTAGTCTTGCGCCAGAGGCTCCCCGACGGGGAATCGAACCCCGGTCTCCCGCGTGACAGGCGGGTATACTAACCACTATACTATCGAGGAGCCCTCTGTTCCTTTATAAAGAGAAACAAATTGAGATTTGTATCTCGAAAATACACAATTTCATACAAAAATCCCGATTTTTGTATCCTGATGCTCAGTGTATATTTAAGATAAGAATTCAATTTCTTGAATTCTTACGAAACTATTGCGCAGATGTGGTTATGTATCTGGATTTACTTTTCTATTTGTGTCTCTTAGTGGAATTTTTCAGATAGAGATAACGATCTCTGAATTTTGGATTTTGATGATGCCGTGGGGCAAATGTGAAACGATAAACGAATATTAGATTCGTTTATTGTCAATTTTAATTTTACTTTAAATTTTGGATTGAATCATGCCGTGGGGGCAAATGTTAAACGATAAACGAATGTTTGATTCGTTTATTGCGAATTTTGGATCATGTTTGGGTTTTGATAGGATTTTGGGTTTTAGGGTAATATAGCTGGGATTTGTATATAGGAATGGGGGAAAAGGGTGGTAGGGCTTTTTAGAGCACTACATCGACCCGTTTTTAATTCTTTGGTACAAGTTGAAGCTTGTAAGCATGTACACCAAGATCCTTACACAAAATCCTCCATAAAGATGTTGAATCAAGTAACTAATGTTGAGCACAATGACCACCCTATAACGATTTCAACACTATTCACTAAAGCAATCATAGTCTGCTCGGTCGTTGGCGTATGGGACCTTATAAAAGAGACCTTATAACTTTTCTGCTGGACGATTATGTCGACCATAAAATGGGTGTAACGAGCAGTGAGTTTCTCGAAGTAAACCCTTATTCCGAAAGTAAATTCGAACAATTTGTAAATGGCGTGTGTCCATTTCTTATAAAATGGCAAAGCAAACTCAACAAACAATTTTTTAAAGCATCGTATTATTGCTGACCAACCTTATCTGATAAAGATGTTACTTACGTCCTGAATCTAAACTATGAAACACGATCCATTATTCTTCCTTGATTACCACGTTTATGAAATCAACAGTATAACGCCAATTGTTAAGTTCATATTGGTGAAAGCTGGAATGCATATGTAACGAATGCTTTAAATAATAATCATCGTAGTAGTTGATAATTATGATTCATTACAAATAAGTTGGAACACTCTGTTAGTACAATACAATATAATCGTTAGTTTGATACACTATATAACAATACACACACACACAATAACAATTATATTCCATAGATCACATTATTCTTAAATTGGGTCACTCTATTATGTACGCGCATTCATCAGCATATCAATACATCAGTTAAATACGAGCATTTAGTTACAATCGTTTAATCAAATTTTGTAAAACTACAAGATGAGCAAGATTACCATGGAGGTAATGACCATGAACGACTTTCAGCTTTACTTCTTTCTATGTTCCCCACAATTCAGTAACATGAATCTTACTTAAATCCAAATATATTTATAAAGTCAATCAACTTTAAAATAAAATACCGATAAAAGAAAATTTGTAAAAGATTATAAAAGAGAACAATTGTTTAAATAGGCAGATGAATACATTTAAATAATTTTTCTTTTATTTACCTTACGACGGATTAACTTATGCCAATTATGTTTTTTACCCTTTATGTTGTAATTTTATTTAAATCACATGTTGACATATAGTCGTGCATAAAAATGTGTGATCTTACCTTAACAGGTTGTTAATGATTTGCGCTTAATTATAGCCTAATACTGACCAATCATAAAAAGTTGTAGATTTCTTCAATGGCTGCTGTGTTAGTTTGCATAATCACGCGGCGGATGAGATTGGTGCATCACGTGTTGAGTATTTTAAGGCCACAATTTTGTATTATCTTGTATAATACACGAGTACTACGCTGTTTATGTTACGTTACACTTTTGACATATTTGCGGATTAAGTAGAGTAAACGAATTCGGAGGCAACAGAAGCGAAACACAATTGGTGACTTACAGGTATTGTATTATTATGGAGGCGTCTCATTTCGAATGATAGTAACCTTCTTATATACTGCAAATATAGAAACTTCAGTTTACAACTTTCGCCAATATCAAACATCGCAATAAAATTATGTTTTAAGTAATAATTTTACTGCACAAAAAGTGTGTGCGAAAATTGTGCAAAAAATTCTCACAAGCTTACAAAACCAAGTGCGTGATAATGTTTTATATATTATCACTACACACCAAAATCGGAGAAAACAATCTCCATGCCGCCAAAGGAGCAGATCCAGCTATTTCACCCGATTAAATCCTCGAGGTACTTGTGGCGGTTCGGCCAAACGCCATTGTCTACATGCCCAATTACCCCCAAGTCTCCTGTGCTGAAGCTCCTCAAACTCCTTTGTTTCCCACTAGTTCCTTTGCATTAGCACCTGTGAAAGCTTCACGCATAAAGGTTATCTAACGCATAACCTAAAAGTTCCTATAAAAGAATTCTTACATTTCATGCATCAATTCACATCTAAATTCCCTACAAGAATTCTTTTGATCATACAGGATCATAAATCTAAAACCTATTCGACACCTTCGGTTGCCAGGCAAATTTCAGCCTCCCCATATTTGCACTCCAATCTCCCCGCATACCTGAAACATTTCCCCCCTCAAGGGCAATTAATGCTTTCAACGCATTATCTAGGAATTCCTTATCTAAAGAATTTCTCCCACAAGGGCATGCATGCATGCATCAATGCATCTCTGCATTAGCGACCAAGAACCGAATTCTCGTTTAGTGTAAATACTCACACTAAAATTCGACCCTTGAGTTGCCTTAGATGCCATACACAATTGGCATAGATTTTATGTGGCGGTTCCTTTGCACGCCACTGCTTACCTTCCCATTAACCATCCATGTAACTGCTCCCTAGAGCACCAGATCACATCAAATCATATACTTACATTTGCATGGTTGTACTATTAATTCCTAAAACGCTGTAAATTCATAATAATCGCTGATGCAATGTCCATCAGCACCAAACAGACATGTTTCGTATAAGCGATTTGGTTGCATCACCAAGCAACCAACATGAACCGAACCTATTCATTACACATGTCTCGGATCGAATTCCATCAGCAATTGTAGGTATGTTCCACAAGTAAGAGCAATTTGGTTGCACCATCAAGCAACCAAAATTGTCCGAACCATATCACCAAGATATGCCCTTACGCGTCAGCCGCACACGGGCAGGAAATGTAAGATTTGCACGATCAGCATAAATACTTTACGCAGTCGCTGATCGTGTAAGCAGCAAAATCTCTATGTCGAGATAATGGCACTAGCTTCAACCACGCCAGCTAATGTTCCGCTTATGGAATTATTATATTCACGGTCCGCTTGCTCATGCACAGCATGAGAGTGCGAAGTAAACCGCATCTGTGTGTGTGCACATCCTTTCGGTGATCATCTTCTTAGATCATCCCTTATATGGTTACCGAAGTGATGGATGGGCATTTTGGTATTCTGTCGCTTCGCTTGATATAATTACTCGCGTTATAGATTCCGTGGAGGCAAGTCGGGCCTCCACGTTAATTAATTCGAGTCAGAAAACAGCTGCCATCGCAGTGAGTGTGTCGGTCATTGGTATTTTGTGACGGTATTACCTAAAAGTATTTTAAAAGTTTAATTCTGTTTATCAATTAAATAAAAATGTACAGACCATCGTTTTTAATTAATGTTAATTCTACCGCAGACTGGATTTCCTAAAAGTATTTTAAAAGTTTAATTCTGTTTATCAATTAAATGAAAGTGTACAGACTATCGTTTTTAATTAATGTTAATCTCTTAAAACAATATCATACGTTTTTTTTTTAAGAAGTGTTCTTTAGTTCCGGTTATGTTTTATTTATTACTTAATAACAATAAAGAATTCCTTGATTGTAAGGCGGTGTTTAATTTCTTGTTTGGCTACCAGCGAGTGATGAAGATTCTCTATTGTGCTTTTTACTAATGAATTTTTCTTCGGTGTTGGTACAAGACATACCACAGTTATGCAAACCGTCATTGTGTAACCATCCAAATTGCTTCGCAATGACTTGCAACTATTAATACAGCTGCAAGCACTTTACCCGGAAATGCTCCATTGTTTGAATCTCCAAACAATCATCAACTTCGCGCATAGCCGCCGGTTTGAATTCAATAGCATAAACAAATGGAAATATAGAATCCGTTTCTTACAACGACCAAAGATACGAATACAAATTGTATGATGTATCCCAAATGCATGCACACCTAATGAGTTGCAGCTTATTTATTTAGCTGACCCTCATTACAGACCGATGCCTTAGGCCGCTTCTCCCTTTGTTCCTTTTCCCTCGTTTCAGGTTTCGTTTATCCTTTGCTGAAATGCATCGATCAACACTGTGATCTGTGCGATCACCCATACATACATACCACCATGATCTTCTCTATGAGATCCCGTTACCTACCCCCAAATAGACACTTCACGTTTCTCTTGTAATAGGAAATGCATCCCTTAATCAAGAGAGCATGCAGCACTGACCGAATTTCCCTTGTTAGCGAATTCACATAGCTGAGTTTTTTTCCATCACCCGACCGAGCCGGCCGGGCCCCCAACTCCGCTCCCGTAGCGCTGCGGGACGCGAAATAGTGCGAAGGGTTTAGTTAGTTTGTGTATGCTGTACGTTTGAACGATGCAATGAGAATGCGTAAATTAAGATATTTGTAAGGTTCTAAGTGACTATTCTACATTCAAATAATAAAAGTTAAAACCATATATGAACGTTACACAAAAATGTATTCCCATTTGTATTTTTTTTGTCACCTCAATAAACAGTGTTATAGTGAAACAAATTTTAACAAACAAAATTGTGTGTTTTACTTTACCTCTTGTTGGTGGTGTGTTGTGGAGATTTACTTGTTTGGTAGTTAGCGTCAGCGGAACTTAGTGATGGTGAGGACGAAGTAGAACCCTGCGCCCATGCTGGCGCACAGACTCCGTTTCCCACATACTTAAGTCTGTCAAATCTGACAGTTTAAAATTCGTTACTGTAAGGCCAATCTCCACCCCATATTCAGGAAAAAGCAATCGCAGTTTCGCTAAGCCCTGATAGCAAAATTGATTGGCTGAGACAAATAAAGCATCTCAAGTATCAAATTGTGAGTTAAGAAAAAATCCGTAAGGCCAAATGTTTGTTACAATGCATGCATTGTTAACAGTTTGGGCATATAGCAGCAATCTGCAACATGCAGTTTAGATACGTCAAGGTTCTAAACAATCACAAGACTGGGGAATTTCCACTTGGAAAAGAAAAATTATCAGATAAAAACAATATTGCCAGTGTGTTTTGTAGAGGATGCCACAAATTTCCGCTTACCCTTTTACACTTAAGGGTAAAATGAGTGCATGAAAGCTTGAGATCGAAGAGCGAAAATCAATGAAAGCCCATTATCACGAAAATTTCATTCCGCATTCTCACAAGATCTCATATGCTTAAACGACCTCTGAATTCAATAATCCAATTTAGCACACACTAAAAATAAGAAATATAAAATCGCCTGGAATGATTCCAAACACAGTACTCAAGCATTTACCATTGGACGCCATTAATAATTATACGACCTTGTAACGTGCTCATCAATGCATATTATCATTCTTACCCTTTGAGTAGGGCGTTAGCATATATTTACAGCCAGGCGGCTTGTCGTAAGAGGTTACTAAAGGCCGAGTGATAGGTGTGGCCCCCGTTGCCCGGTGGAATACCACCCCGTCAAACTAAAGGCTCCACGATTTGGGGGGGGGGGGGGGGGGGGTTCTAGGCCATCTTTCGCAGCATGGATGATGGGTCGGTTCGAGAAAAGATTATTTTAGCTCGTAAGTCGGACCCAAGTTGAGATGCCACCATGTCACGCTGTACATTCCGCGATATCGTCGGGAAAAATGTTCGACTTTGTTTCGGATGTATTGCTGATGGCTCGGGCTAACACAGAGATAAGTTATGAAGGTACCTTCTGGGATAGAGAATTTCAGAGATAAACTTGTTTCCAAATCGTACCGGTGGGGGGGACTATGTGTGGGGGAAAATCATCCAAACATTCTGATAAATAACGGAACTTTAAAAAGTTCGTCATCGCATAATCGGGTTCGTTTTTGAAACTCTGTCGACGTTCAACTGATAACGTCGACGTCGTTCACCAATTCTAATGTAAACGCCGTTCACCAATATTTGCAAACAGCGAAACTTTGCCCTAACTGAGACCCAGCTCGATTCGTCAATTGATTCAACATATATTCGTTGCTCAGGATTCGACCCGCAGTCGAGATTCAGTTTCGTTTATCAGGGGGCATGCATCGTGATCTCGGGCGGCCAGTATCTTGAGATTCAATTTCCCTGGAGGAAGTACCTCAGGAGCGCAACTGTATTAAGAAAAATAAAAAGATTTCAAATAAAACTAAAAATCATGAGAAAAATAAATTTACCAATTTGCTGAGTTTTGGCTGATGACTGATGACTGGTAAGTAGAGCTGTGACGCATCCACAAAAACACTCGTTTTAGAAAACCCCGTTCCTGTGCATTACCTGCTCACACGGAAGCCACGAAGGTTACTTTTTTTGCCCTGGAAATTTCAACGTAACTTCCACGAACGATCACTCGCTACTCTTCCCTCAGGTCTGAGGTGGCACGGCAGCGACCGCTATCGGCTTTCCCAGGAGCGGTCTGTTAAAGAGACCCTTGTCCTTTTAAGAATAAGGAGATGCGCTTCCCGAGAGTAAGGTATTATCGTACAACATTCTCCCCAGATACGATTGCATTTTCCATCCGAACAAATAGAGTTACTTAGGGATCGGCAGGTTGACTATATCCAATAGTAATCCCAGCAAATCAACTAAACACCTGTCTCCTTTCCCTAAAATCGTTAATACTTGATAACGGCCATACTCTCCTTCCTAAATCAGCCCACAGTGCCAATGCGGACCCCTAACATCCCCCGCACCCCTCATTGGAATTTTAACTCGTTCCGTAAATCCCCACCCCCGGCCAATGCACACTCATTCTTCTCTCCTCGAATCTAACAACAAGCGCTACTCTCTTTCAAAATTAAATCCTATTCCAAGCCAAATCATAATCTAACTGCCTCCCTAATTATAACCGCTTTATCTCCCTTCCCACAACTCCCCCCCCCCCCCCTCCACTTACCACCCGCGGTAAAAAACCCCCTCTTAATCATAACAAATTATTCGTCCCGCATCACATTCTGCCGCTATTTATAGTTGCTTGACCCTGTTCGACCTAAAAACCGATGCGAAATATACCAATTTCCACAGAATACTCACTCTCAATCCCATAAGCCCAGCCCATCAAGAAACATCCCACTCATCAGCTGAACCCAACTCTAGGCCGAATTTCGCGTCCCCACATCCCACTTCCACATCTCGTCCCCGCCCAACACCCTCTTCCCTCCGACCAATTAATGATCCCCTCTTACTTCCAGCTGTTAAGATCACCCAGTAATCCATCAATTCATCTAAATGTCGTTACGTCTGTCTAAACTTAGAAACTGACCTACGAAAATGTCGGCCTCTATCTTTCTTACTTGCCTGACAAATCTGATTCAGTCTGGTATGAAGGTAAAACGAAAACCAGCCTCATGGTCTCCAAGCAGTAGCATGGTCTACCTACCAACTTCTCCAGTTTACGCACCCTGGTAATGAAATTTCACAAATATTTCAATATGCTCCCACAACAAATGTTAAAAAATCTCCCGGCTTTTCATCGATACATTTACAATAAAATGACCTATTCTAACAGTGACAAATCTTTTTCAACCTAATCAGTCGCCCTCTCCACTCTAAAACTCTCAATACTCCCCCCCTAACCATCTATTATCAGAGTGTTAGACGGATCCGTTCTAAGACGCAATCGATTCTGCAAAACGCAAATACCCTCCCTTTCGATATATACGCGCTGACCGAAACCAACCTTATCCGCAGTATTAAGAGTCAAGAACTGTGTCCTTCCACATTTAACGTTTTTCGTAATGACGATGTTCATCGACTATGTCTGGATTCTCCTTGCGTGGTGTGCTGCTCGGCTTCCAAAATATCTCTTATTGCCATTTCTTCTTCTCCCAATCTAAAGTATGTCTGAATAGAAATTGAACATCGCTCAAACTCTTTACAGGTCATTTGTTTCTATATGTCTCATATACAAGCGATCGTGTCATTCGAACTCGCAATAGCAGCCGTTGATCACCTAACCAAGTTAAGTACTTCCCTAGACGATATTGTTGTTTTTGGAGATTTTAACCACTCCCATCCGCAATGGACGTTGTCAGACGATGAATCCTTTTACGTCTCAAACACCACTAGTATCAAGGAAAAACTCTTTATAGACGATCTCACCGACTCAAGCCTACCTGAAATAAGTAATGTCCCAAACCATATAGAGGGGCAACTTAACCTTATGTTTACAACGGACCCCTATAATGCCTCAGTTGCCCTTAGTTCTCACGCCCTCTCAACCATCGGCGAGTACCACCCCCCCCCCCCCCCCCGCTCTTCCCGTATACCTTTATCGTGATTGCTTAGCCCGACCCTCACCACCCCACGTCAACTTTTCCCACAACTTTCGCAAAGCTAACTTTCGACTTTTAAATGAGCATCTTAGCAAAATCGCATTTCGCTTTAATCATCTAGACTCTAGGTGAAATGGTCCACAAATTATTCCTTCTATTCCAAAGAGTGTGGAGTTTGTGGTTGTACCATGGAGGCGATGAAACCGAAATCCTATGTGGAGAATAGGGGACATATAGGGAAATGGCATTGTAGATTTCTCACAGAGAGTGGCGGAAGCTTCTTCTATCTTTAGATTCGATTCTAGATTAGATTCTAAAGATAGAAGAAGCTTCTAAAGATAGAAGAAGCTCCCGCCACTCTCTGTGAGAAATCTACAATGCCATTTCCCTATATGTCTCCTATTCTCCACATAGGATTTCGGTTTCATCGCTTCCATGGTACAACAGCAAACTCCACACTCTTTGGAATAGAAGGAATCATTTGTGGACCATTTCCCTATATGTCGCCTATTCTCCACATAGGATTTCGATTTCATCGCTTCCATGGTACAACCGCAAACTACACAACTTTTGGAACAAAAGGAATAATTTGTGGACCATTCTCCTAAGAACAAGACCGGGGAGGGTCCAGTCTAACTATATCGGTTTCTTTTACAAATTCGCAGAGCTATACAACTCAGTCTACTACATTTATCTCACAAAAACACAAAACGACCTGATCAATGACCACAGATCTTTTTACCTCTTTATCAATTATAAACGGAAATCTGACGCCTATCTCCACTCCCTTTTCTATGACAGGATTACTTCAACCAACCCGCAAACTACTGTCAATCTTTTCGTTTCTTTCATTAAAAAATTTTTCACGGACAACTGTTTTGAGCCGAACCCGTCTTACTTCAAAAACCTGTCAATTTCTCCCTTCTCATCTCATCTCTCAACTTATTCAGCAATACCTACTTGAAGAAAAATTAAACATATTTAAAGACGAGTTCAGCCCTGGCCCTGATGGATTCCCGGCGGTCCTTTAAAAAAAAAGTTCCTCTTCTCTTTCTCTCCTGCTCTTAAAGATCTTTAATCTATTCCTTACACAAGGTGTTTTCCTAAGTATTTGAAAACCCGCTTTTGTTTTCCCCGTATATAAAGCCTGCAGCGTCGTTTTTTGCGTTTCACTCTCCAAGAATTGAACAGGAAATATCCTCTAATTCTACCCCCATATATAAGCTGTGGCATTTCTAACCGATACGCACACAATACACAACCAAATAGTGAAGAACACCGAACGAAAATCGAATAAGAAAATGCATCAGAGCAGTATACCACAGTGATAACATAACAATTCCACATCAGTTGAGTGTACTTGAGTTTAGAAATGGACTTCGTACACGCGGCCAGTAGCCTGATGCTTCATTGCTTCGCTTCTTACCCATTCCATCGTGTGTTCAATTCACCTTCTTCACTATCCTTGCTTAACGCAACAACCCCGACGTGATCTGTACACACAGCCCACACTCCCACACTAAACAGAACTTCACGACACCATCACGACTTCCGCATAGAGCACAGGCACACTCGCCTGCTCCGGCGTTCTCTCGTTCGCTTGCTCTTCGCTCCGTCGTTCGCACATGAAGCTGATCGTAACAAAGTTACTGAGGAGGGAGTAGGGTGGCGTTTCTAACAGATACACACACAATACACAACCAAATAGTTTTTAGTTTAGCGAGGGCAGAACCCTCATTTATTTAGCTTAATGCAAGCTTACATTAACTTAAATTAAATTAATATAAAAACCTTACAGACTATCTTAAATCTAGAGTAAAAGGGAGAAAAGAAGAAAAATAAACAAGAAGGTGAAGATGACTGTGCGATAGGGGAGGTAGGAGGCTAGGGAAGAGCGAGTGTATGTGGGGGTGGTAAGTTCGGCATTTGTGACAGTGACAGCGAAGGGCATGTCTACGTAAAGGTAGGGGGCGGGGTTGGTGAGCTGGAGGGAGAGGTTGAAGTTGTGGGTGGGACTGAGGGAACTATTTTGAGGGTAGGAGATGAGAGGTAGGATTGCAGGGTAGAGGGGATTATTGGAGAGAGGGGGCGGATTTATGGTGTGTTTATTCTGAGACGTCGTTTAAAAGCGGGAGTGGAGATGTTGAAATCGAAGGAGGTGGGGAAAGAGTTGGCCTGTCGTAGCATACGCGAGATGGGTTCGTTAGCGCTGTAAGAAGTGTGATGAGCGGGCACGTAAAACAGTCGAAGGTTACGTGCGTTATGGGGGTTTGTATGCAATGTTAAAGTGGAGAGCAAGCTTGGGCAATTGATTGAGCCAGACAGAAGGCGATGGACAAAGATGATGTCGGCATGGATTCTGCGCTCTTCAAGTGTGTTTAGATTGATTAGACGGAGCCGGCTTGTTTATGGTGGTAGAATCAGCGGATTTTCCTAGTTTAGTCCACGGAGGGCAAAGCGCAAGAAACGACGTTGAACTCCCTCAATCCTGCGAATGTGAGTCATTTGATACGGGGACCAAACCTGACTAGCGTATTCGAGTAGTGGCCGGACAGAAGTTGTGTAGAGTGATCGGGTGACATAGGGGTTAAGGAATTCCGCCGACCAGCGTTTGACAAACCCAAGGACGGCGTTGGCCTTAAGGTTTATGTAATCAAAATGTGCGGTAAATTTGAGCTCCTTGTCGCATAGGACACCCAGATAGCGAATCAATTCAGCCGATGTTATCGGTTGGTTCAGTAAGAGATAGGAGCGTGGGTGAGTGGGGGCACTCTTCCGAGAAAAGGTAATTGTGTGAAATTTGGCGATATTCATTTCTAGACAATTATTTTGGCACCACGTCGAGAAGCTGTCAATATCCGCTTGGAGAAGTGAGGAGTCCAGGGGAGAGCGGATGGTCTGGGAAATTTTGGAATCATCCGCGTAAAGCGAGATGAAGGAGTGATTAATGGCAGAGCCTATGTCCTTTATGGTTAAGATAAATAGGAGAGGGCCGAGATGACTGCCCCGGGGAACACCTAAGGTTGGAAAAAAAGGATCGGAGAGCGTGGATCTAAAACGCACGCGGCAGGTTCGATGACTGAGATAGGATGAGACTCACTTAATCAGTAGGGGCTCGAAACCGAGGGAGGATAGCTTGAAGAGAATGAGGTTATGGGAGATTTTGTCGAAGGCCTTGCTAAAGTCGGTAGCGACTACATCGACCTCATCGCCGTTTTCTAGGGCAAGAAGTGTAAGGTATGTGAATTCGACAAGGTTAGTAGTAATGGACCTGCCTGAGAGGAAGCCGTTCTGGTTCGGAGAGATGATGGGTGCGCAGCGAAAACACAACGCCTCGTATAGAAGGCATTCGAACAGTTTAGGGATGTGCACAATAATGGGGCGATAATTGGATATATCGTTTTTTTTTTCCTTTTTATGTATGGGGGTTATGTAAGAGGATTTCCAAAAGTCGGGGAATAGACGTTGATCAAGGGATAGATTGAAGATTGACGCTTTGATAGTGAAGAACATCGAAAATCGAATAAGAAAATGAATCAGAGCCGTATACCATAGCGAAAACATAACAATTCCACATCAGTTGAGTGTACTTGAGTTTAGAAATCGAATTCGTACACGCGGCCAGTAGCCTGATGTGTTAAGAATTGGCTCAATTTTTGGTGATTCTAACTATCATAGCGTCAGTTCGAATCACTATCATCGCAAACGCTCTAAAGCCGTCTCCAACTAATTAACCTGAACACACCTGAATAGCAATGGATTCATGCCGACATCCTGTTCATCCGCCGGCTTCCTTCAGGTTTAATCGACAGCCCCTGCATGCTCTCCTCCATTACATTTTACACTTATCCCCGAAATCGGCCAAATCATCGGTTTCTATTTACCCGCCCATTACAGTTCTTGCGGCTCTAATGAACCCATTTCCCGAATACTGTGGGGGCAAACTCATACCCCACCTTCTTTGACTTCAATCTCACCTCTCCCGGTCTTAGGCTTCGTCACCTCTCTAACCTCTTCGGATACCACCCCGCTCTCCAACCACTTTCTCTCAACATGCACCCATTCTCACACGCTAGTCGCCGGCTTATCCTCGCACTTCCGTGTCCCATCATTTATACTATCGTCTATCCATCGTTGTTAGTGCCTCATATCCCCCCCCCCACCGGCAGAAATTTCCAATATTTACACCACCCTCTCTACACCTTCATTCGTTACTCATTCCTCAGTTTTAAGTTAATTTTAAGTCAATCCCTATAGCCGTGGTTCGTAAGTTTATTCTCTATTTTTTAGATCACTTCTACTAACCGAAATAAATGAGGGTCCCACCCTCACTTCAAGGATTTATCAGGGATTACAGAACCAAATAATCAGAAACTAATGCAACTAATGATGCCCTCACTTTATTATTTTGCTGAATGACAAATTTGACATACCACCTCACAAGTCAACCAATAAAAATCATTAAAAACCAAATAAGAGCCCACGTACATCCAAAATCATGTTTAGATTCCATAATTTCACCAGTTGGCCACTTCAGGGCTGTCAGTTGAACATACGCACAAAATGTGTATGTTTAAATCAGTTTCCCAACTGCACGGCTGCGGTATTAAAAAAATAATGGCACGCCGAATGCTAAACATTAAAAACAGACACAGACAAGGATTTGCGCAAGCCCTTGACCACATTAATATTCCAAGGCCTTCGAATATCGTCTGACTATTAATTGTCTACGTTTTTCCCGCGTATCACTTTTAAATATCTTACGAATAATCTACAGACGCTTACATGATCCAAAAGCAGTAAAAGATTCGAAATGTTTATCTACCAAGATGCAATCAACAACACTGATTTCACATTTTATGCATTCGCAGTCTATCCAGCAAAACAATAACCGCGGAGTTTGCATAAATCTATCTAACGAATTTGGAACACATTGATATCACACAAATTCCATGTATTATTGCAGGTAAAATGTATACTCGAAGATTTTTAGGTTAACGAGGGCACTGACAGGTAAACGCCGAAGTTATGATTCGAGGAATTCGCGTGGGGAGTTATTTATGCGCCATTTCTATAGTACGAGTACACTAACTGTTTTGTTTGTTTGTTTCGTTTTCACCGCACTCTGTTGAAATCGTCACTTTATTATAATAAAAGGATACAAATAAATATCTAGATAAAATACTGCCTACGACCTAGGAACTAATCACAGTTTGTCAGTTGTTGCTTTAAAAACACGAGTTGCACTATTTACGGTAATCCCTTGCTTGGTAAGAGTCGATTGCCAATAACTTGTTCTGAGGTAGATGCGTCTTCAAGGGGAAGGGTCTAAACTTGATGGGCACGGCTCCAATAGGAAAGGGTAAAATTGCATTCACTGACATTGGCAAGGATGCCACTGATGGCACCAATCTGTATTGTTTCCTTGTTGAATTTGAGGATGACGGGTCTACTTGAAGTGTGACATGCGGCGTGCACGTTGGGACACTGGTCTTCGACATCAGCAGTTGAGTTCCATATTGATCCTCTAGTAGAGTTTTTATGGTTATAATAGGCGCATGCTCGATTGACTTTTGAATAATGAAACCGTCGTTTTGAATATAATTACTCAGGACAAGTGACGGAGAAAGACGAGGTTGGTATTGGTACGCAATTTCTTTGGAAGCAGAAATCTCACCAGGATTTATCAAATGCTTTTCATGAGGGTATGCAGGGTTCAACGATGGAAGTTCTCCTAATCCTCGGGTAGAGAAACTTCCTTTTGATAGATGCCGGAGTAGTGGATTGTAGGATATTGCTTCGTGGTTTTCTGGAGATGTGACTAAATTTGTATTCTCCCCTTGAGTGGGTGGTATCATCGTGTAGAAAGCCAGTGGAGCTGGAATTGGTATGGATGCCAGGGAATAAACTGGTCGAGTGTATGAATATCCTTTAAAATCGTCTTGTGTATTTCCTTCTATTCGTCGGCCAGTCGCAATCGACATTGAGATTAGTGTAAAAAACATCTGCAAGTTACATGATAAACTGTTATGGTCTCTTAAAATGAAACAACGTTTTTCTCATACCTTAAACTGCATCGCCAGGATGTCAGTTTTCACCCCGACCAGTCGAATTCCTAATAGCCTTCTGTAACAAAAAGTCGTTTATATATCTAAGTTCGCCCGAGCTAGATACGAGTAATAGTTTCACTATCTTTCACCGCTCTCACTTTTTGATTTTCGATCCGATAACGCCGCTGGGTAGCATCTAAATATGCAACCAACTAATTTAGGTTGAGTTTAGTTTTCTCGATGTCGTCGGTCCGAACATCACTAGATCTGCAACTCTACTCAACCGAAGAGGTAGCTAATGTCCGAACACAACGAAGTGCTGAGATTGAATAACATATCAAATTAGGGTGACATCGATTTTAGGGCCTCCTGTTGCACAAGATCGATGAAAAGTGCCCAGTCAGTGTGAAAGGGTTGCTGCTAAAATGATTAGACATTCACTATGATTAATGAACTGGTTTTGAATCTTCCGCTTGGGGCGGATTGACCGATGACTGGCACACAACCAATCGCATTGTCTTGGGCATGTGTGCGTGCTGTTTTCGACCGTTATATTAATCTACAACCAATTAATCCGGTGCTCTCTTTGACGTATCGAATATTTGCATATAAGAAGTGACCGACCTCTTGAAGGAAATATTCGTAACCGGTTCGTGGGAATGTGCTATCCAAGACTTGAACTTATATATGTAAGCTGTTGGTGTTTAAGTAAATGTGTTTGATACTGTACATTCGGATGATAAGATACCTCAGGGGTCATGTCTTCTTACATAGCAGGTCATGGCATTAAGGCCAATTGATTCAGACAGTTCGTGAAAGTAAATGAAGGCATTTGTGGAGCATTAATTAATTAATTACAGTGTAGAGGTCTAGTAACGCCACTGAAATGTTAACTAAGAGCCACATGCTTCCACAACTTGGAATATTCCGGATAAAAGAGATTGTTAAAACTATTGTGCCTATGAAATGATATATGAAGGTTTCGGCTTAGATTTCAACGGATGCTAGTACATTCCAATATCTGATTAGCGTCTCTGAAAATATGTTCACTAAACTGGGAAATAGGTTCTGTAACCTCCGGGGGTTGTACAGAAACGTAGCCATTAGATTAGTGTTTCAAATAAAATATTTGAATGTGAGCCAGGGGCTTTCGCATGTCGAACGCTAAGTCTTTCTTTGATTTATGATGTACTGCGGATAGAATAGGGTGTGTCTACATGTCACTTGCCGAGTAATCATGGCGGATATGGCATACGACCATGGGCACCTTAATGCGTGTCGTTCGTCTTTGACATTTTGATGTTGAAAGCGGAATACGAAGGTTCTCAGGGCAACTCTTCTCCAAATGAGTAATTTGTAATACAGGTCGTTATAGTGTATAAAATTGTACATTCATATCACTGATAATTTTCAGAATTTGGTAGAATATTAAAATCGCGATTTTAGATCAAATAAGAACTGCATTATAGTTTTTGCCTACTTTCTTATTTTTGAACTTGAAACAAAATATAAATGTAAAATAATTAATTTAAATTCCCCCTTTATTTTATTTCTATTTTGATTTATTTTTTCATTAGTTTAATATTTCGAATTTTTCCTGAATTGTGTATTGTAAGTAACAAACTCATAGCCTCTACATCATTTTTCTTTATTTTTATATCTTTTAAAAATAATGCTAGTGTGGGGAAAATGAAATCAATTATCCTTACTTCTAATTCTAATGTAGTTCGAATTCTCCCATATGAGACAGATGTGGAGCATTTTGTTTTATAATTTGTAGCCGTGTTACAGGTAACTTCATTATCTCTCTCCAGCAGAAGCCCTGATTCTTTTTGGAAAACTGAAAAATTCTATTGTCATTTCCCGATCTTCTTTTGATCGATATTTCTTATCACTAAGGAAGTTTTGCAATGATAAAAAGGGATGGTGATGGCTTTGTAATAGGACCACACAATAAACATTCCACAGTTTCTGGCGAGTCATTATAGACGTGTGTAACCTGAGAATGCGATGTTATAAACGATATATTTGGACATGATGGAAGCAACATATTTCTGATCGCTTCCGGTGAACGGCCCAAGTTTTGAGAGTGGCGGTCAGAATTTAATCTATAGTGATATAGAATTAATCATGGTAGATGATTGCTTTCCGTAACAGCAAATAGAGAGCAAAATCCTACCAGGCCTAGTTTAAGTTACCGATTAACCCTTTTCACACAGTCTTTTAGTATGTAACTCATATTTTTTCCCTAGTTACCATCCGATTAAGAAATTAGTCGATTTCGTTTCGGCTTCGAAAATGGAAACTTGAGCTCAAAGGTTTTTGTTTTTCTTGAGATTTCTTCCGGTACACAAACGTCAAGCTTTATGCAGATGATTTTAAATTATTGTTGGTTCCCCTTTAGCTCTTAATGCCACGACAGTCTGTAGCAGTTCCGCCAAATCCCACGGTGCGCTTTCCTAAAAAACCTCCATACCCTTCAGCCAGTCTGCATAAGCTTTCGCTAATGCAATAACATTACAGACGAGAAAGTAATCGTGTGCGTGCCGCTTGTGTTTGACCCGCGCAGATATAAAAATAAAGAATTAATAAGTTCATACGAAAATGTTTAATAGTTTACGTGAAAACAAATCAATCCCACAAAAAACAAAAGGACAAACAATAAACAATAAATTTAAATTTCATTAACAGTTTGATTAGCTATGCAATAGTCTCGTTGAGAAAAATAATAATATATCGCATACCTCCGAGATCCCCATTTTTTTCTTTCACTTGATTAAGCATAATCAAGCAAAAACGATAAATTGGTTTCAGTGACATTATAAAGTGCGCTGCTTCACAGCAATAATAACAGTCAAAACAAAGTAACAGAACGAAAAGTGAATCAAAAGTAATCGAAAATAATCGAAAATAAACAAAAATAAAAACAAACAAACAAATTAAAGAATAAAAAAAAAAGTGCATAACAAAATCCTTTCAGTGAGGTGCGACAAAGAAACTATCAATTAAAATATATCACCTCGCAAGCGTGAAAATTGAAACAGACAACATATTGCTCATTAAGCAAGTGGTTTTTAAAGCAGCATTTGACGCGAGGGCAGAGTCACTGATTCCTACTCGACGATAGCCAAGTTCGAGTCGGCGTACGGAAGAAATCGAGTTCGTGCTTCGTATTGCGGCTTGCCTTTGTTTTTTTTAAATGAAAACAAATTGGAAAGAACCAGTATGAACACGGAGGACGACAAAAACGCAACAACACACAAAAGAAAAGGTACACAGAAAATCTCCATTGTGACGCGAAGTAAAACCGCGAAATTAACAATGGAGAAAAAAGGCCAGCAAATGGAGGAGGACAGAGGGCGCCCCTCCCCCTACAATTTTAATATGTATGGGGCAAACAATTCGTTCGCTTCTCTTGCATCCTCAGAGTCTGAGGATGAAGAAGAGGAAATAACTGAATTGGAGGCGAAACTTGCGATGGCAAGAGCCCGTCTAGAAGAGAGACGCCGAAAGAAAAAAATAGCGGCACTCGAAAAAGAAAAAGACACGGAACAACAACAAAAGCCGAAGCCAAAAGTCGGCCAACAGCAACAGCAACAGCAACAGCAACAGCAACAGCAACATCAACAGCAACAATCAACACAAAATCGACCACAGCAAGCAACACAACAGCGGCAAAGCAACAATCACAACCAAAAAATAAAGATGCCACCGATCAACACTATAGATATTGAGTGTAAGGAATTGGTAAGTCTTTGTAAGCTAGCGATAGGTAACAATTTTGTAGTTAAAAGACTGGCTGGTAATAGGCATGCCATTCAAACCTATGCGGTGGCAGACCACGAAAAAATTAAAGAGGTCTTAAAAAGGGCCACCGCGGAATTCTACTCGTTCACGCCGAAGCAAACAAAGAGGGTAACGGTTCTATTAAAGGGTGTCGACCCTGAGGTGGAACCGGAGGCTCTGCTCGAGATGCTTCAAAAGTTGAGGCACGACGATCTCGAGTTTATCTCCGTAAAACCGTTCACTACAACCAAGGCAAGAAGGGAAAACCGCAAGCTACCCTTCTTTTTGGTTCAACTAACGCCCAGCAGCAGAATTGGTGGTCTAAGAAAGATTACAGTCTTGGATCATCAAAGTGTCACATGGGATAAGTTAAAAAAAGGCAGAGACATCCTGCAATGTGTCCGCTGCCAAAGGTTTGGTCACGCGGCGGCGAACTGTGAAATGCAGCACCGTTGCGTAAAATGCGGAAAAGACCATAAGGCAGAAGAGTGCCCTCTGGGAAAAGAAAGGGTAGAAGACAAAGCCCTTCTAAAGTGCGCAGTGTGCCGGAATGATGGACACCCCGCTAATTATCGAGGATGTCCTAAATTCCGAGAAATAATGGCAAGAAGAGTGATCCGGCAAAAAACCACAGAGCCAGCTCGTACTACAACAATGCCCGTAACATCGCAGCGGTCGTACGCACAAGTTGCGTCGGGTGGGAGACCATCAAACCAGGCTACAACATTGGTAGCCACAAATACTCCCACACAGACTGAAACAACATCGCAAGCGGACGTGGTCACGGTTCTGCTTAATCTGCAGAGACAGATGACACAGCTGCAAAACCAAATAAACGAGATCTACTCGTACTTGCCCAATCTAAACAAAAAGTCAATATAAACCCTCTAACCACAAAATCAATAAAAGCTCTTGTCGTGAATGTAAATTCACTAATAAGAACTGAGAGAAGAGCCAATCTTTTCAACCTGTTGCAAGTTGAACGGCCTGATGTACTTCTGGCGGGGGAAACAAAGTTAAACCAGAGACACAAGATATGGCATAAAAACTACGATATTATACGAAGAGACCGACCTAACTCCTCTCAAGGGGGGGGGGGTGTCGCAATCTTTATTAGAAAAGGGATCCCTCATAAAGTTATATATAGTGGAGAAGTGCGCAGGTTCCGGGTGCTGGAAGCCTGTATCGTACGCATACCCCTTCAGCAAGGAAGGGGTTTGTATGCGATTGCGGTCTACGCACCTGAGGAGCACCAACATAATCTATTTATAGCAGAGCTCGAGACTCTCTTCCGATGCTTACAATTGCACCTGGGCAAAAATTACTTTATTCTAGGGGGAGATATGAACGCCAAGCATAGAAATTGGGGAAATTATATATCTAATGCCAGAGCAAATCAGTTGGCTGGCTGGTTAGATCAGTTTCATATTGAATATAGAACTGACCTGCTAGCTACCGAACATCCATCGTTCCCTAGAGGTAGATCGTTCTTAGATATCTTGCTAATCGACTCACGACTGAGAATACTTAACACCAATAGACGAAACACAAACTGTTTACGGACAATTGAATACGATAGTGACCACTGTGCATTCACGGCAGTAATGGAGCTTCCGAACGAGCTCGCAGATCTGGAGGAATTCGTGATCCCGCAACCCTATAACTACAGGGCAATGCGATGGCCGCGGTTCACCAGATCATTAACAAGAGAACTTCGTTCGAATGACTTTAATCTGCCAGTAAACAGAAACCTGACTAATGTCGAAATCGACAAATACATTCAACAAATGGACGAAACCGTAAAACGAACAATGGACAAAACAATTCCCAAAACAACAGTTACAGATCACACTACAATGTACAGAAACGCAACAATAAACGCACTCCACAGGCAAAAGAGCAGACTGCTATCGAAATTAAAACAATTACACAGACAGTTTACAGACAGACAAGACCAGGAGATAATATCACTGAAATCCCGATTAAAAAACCTCCAACAATTACTTAAAGCTAATTATAGATTAGCAACAAATTTGTATTGGAACAACAGAATTCGAGCTATAAAAACTAATAACCCGAATATGTTCCCACAAATAAATAAAATATTCAGGAGAAATAATCAAAATGAGATTCAGTGTCTCCAAATCCCACGTACTCAGGTAAACAAGCAGCTGCTAACCAACATTGGCATAGATGCAGAGAACGCTATCCTCAATGGTGAGCTCTTCGTGATCGAAGATCCTTTGGAAAAGGTGAACGCTGTGGGAGCTGTCTTTCAGGAAATGTACAAGGTGAATGAAAGCATTCACCGAAATCACGACCTGGAGGACAGAGTTCTACTCAATCACCTGCACCTCCAGAATGAAATTTCACTTTGGCAATCGGAGAATCCGGGTTTTACCGAATTCAGTGAAGATAATCTGTCAATTGACATTAATGCCAATGGTGTAGTGGCTAATAGCCTTCTAATAACAAGGGAAGGAATCCAGAGTATCTTCGACTCATTAAGAAGCAAAAAGTCAGTGGGAATAGATGGAGTACCTAACATCGTACTCAAGAACCTGCCCCCAATGGCAATAGATATATACACGGTCCTGTTTAACAACGCGTTGAATAATGCATATTATCCCGCGCGTTGGAAAACGGCTATCATTCAGCCCATCCCAAAAAAGGGCAAAGACTGTACAAACCCAAGGAACATGCGTTCGATAAGTTTACTCCCAAGCAATGCACAGGTGCCTGTCTGATCGACTTGGAGAAAGCCTTTGATACCGTCTGGATCGAAGGGTTGTATTACAAACTGGTCAGACATGGCATACATAAGCCTTTACTATATGTACTTTACGATATGTTAAAGGACAGGAGGTTCGTGGTCAAAAGTGGTAATGTGACCTCTAATAAAACGTATAATATCAAGAATGGCTTGCAACAGGGCGCGGTACTCTCTCCGATTCTTTTTAACATTTATATTAGCGACTTATTAGAAGCACTTCCGCAGGCTATTGCGTACGCAGACGATCTCATAATTTACAGAACAGCTCCGAAAGTTGCGATTATAAATAGGTTAATACAGCGAGACTTCAACAAAGTGCAGCGCTATTGCAATGACTGGAAACTTAAGATCAACTTCCAGAAATGTGAAGCCATCCTATTCAGAACTCCAATATATAAAGCCACGTACGACACACGGAAAAACTGGCGAAAGCTAGTTATCGTGGGACCGCATGGAGATAAACTGGAAACCAAGAGTTTAGTTAAATACCTGGGCATCTGGCTAGATCAATATCTGTATTTCAACAGACATGTAGAGGCTGCTTTGCTCAAAGCGAGGAAAACTTTTGCTATGACAAGGAGGCTATTTCACAGTAGCCAACTTGACAGCAAGGTAAAAGTCATATGCTACATGACGCTAATCAGGCCAATGCTCATATATGGTTGCCCAGTATGGTTCAACATAGGTCCAAATTTGATGGAAAAGATTCGGGTGTTCGAAAGAAAGCGTCTCAGAAGTTGTCTCAGATTATATCGGACACCGGAATCGGACTATAAAAAGTATTACTCAAATGAGACTTTATATAATGAAGCGTACATAAATAGGGTGGATAATTTTATGATTAAATTAATCAGAGGACATATTGCGAGAGCAATAAGCTCGTCCAATGACCTAATTTTCGAGGCCTATTATCCAAACACCTTGTACTATGAGAGCGTGCGTCGTAACGGCTTTGTTCCACCAGAGGCGTTCCTTGACTTGGATATGAAAGGGCTTATACAGGATAGATCCGGAATTCCGCTGATCTATCATGTAAGTAGATCATCTGTAGACGGGCGATTGTGCTACGACCGGGAAATAACGCGCACCGAAGAAGAGCTCCTGCGCTTCAGTAGGGCTATCTCCCACAGAGACCGGGACGATAGTATTAGACAGCGTCAACAGTTCTGGTGGTTGAATGGCATATAAAGACCTGGATACCAAAGTCGGTATAGAATCATACTATCATCAGCTAGCTTACATAGACTTAGCTTTTCTAGAATTAGGGTAGTATAAGATTTAAGTTAAGTTGGGTTAAGTGCTTTTACATAAAAATAAAAAAAAATAAAAAAAAAATAAAAAAAAAAAAATAAAAAAAGAAAAAATAAAAAAAAAAATATATATATATATTAGGTAAGTTAAGTAAGTTAAATTTTAAGAAAAAAAAAACAAAAAAATTGACAAAGTTTTTCAAATTTTTCTTTGTATTTCAACTAATTATCAGTACTGCCACAAAGTTCTGTCGCCGAAAGGCAAATTATACAAATGTTAAGTAATGTTTAGCTTAGAGCGTCTGCGAAGGACCAGTAAGTTATTATATAAGATAATTAAGCTAGAATTTAAGCATTTTTTGTCTAGCCTTTAATTTAGAAATTAAGAATATAAAAAGAAAAATAAAAAATGTTTTAAAAATGAAAAAATGCAATAACATTACCATCTTAAATGCTTCACGCATTAAAGAGAACAAATTTGTAATCGAAAAAGCCCCTGGAAAAGAGAATCCTTACCTGCATGCATAACTTCGCATTTAAAATCCCCTATAAGAGTTCTCTCCAAGCTTATCATAAATTTCCTGAAAGAAAATTCATCGGTTCATGTATAATACAACCGCATAATCAGGAAACCTTACCCTTGGGTTGGCTTATCCCAGCTTCATCATGTGTATCATAAATTACCAGGCAAACACATTGGCTGGCGACCTATACCCAGGGTCTACCACCTTACTCCCACGTAAGGATCCTACCTCCTTACAAAGACTCCAGGACATCCCTTCTTAGGTCCCTAGATGTTTTCCAAATGCCTCAGCTATACCGGTCAGCAAAGCAAACCGATACCACCGGACTGAGACAACATCCTGGAACACCTCATCCAGGTATCCCAGGCATTAGGCCTTTGGCGGGTTTAGTTCCAATGAAACGCAGAGATATTTCGATTTGTATTAATTTAATTTTATTGTCACATTTAGTTACACAACTGGGGATTGAACCTTAAAACATCCGTCGTTAGTCTACAAAGTTTTACTCTGTCGATTACTTGTGAAACAAAAGGAAACACAGTTACGTCTTTCAGATCCCTTCGACCGAAAACAAGTTGTTCGATACTCGACGCTACTCTTAGGAACGACACCACAGTAAAACGACACACTATCGATATTTTTCGGGACTCGGTCTTGACACCACCAATCCTCCTCGTCTGGTTCTCGATTTCGACTCCTCTTAATCCGCGTAGTTAAACATCACGAGACTTCGGGCCGGCGGTTTCTTTTATTGAGTTATTTAAATTCGTTACGCGGATAGCTCCTCGTCGGAGTTCTCTGACTGTTGCTCGAAGTAGCCCTGTCGTCTCCTCTGTTCGATGTCAAAACTCACTCTCCTGCAACCTATAGGATACTGTTTTTCCAGTATCTGTGTGTTTTGTATCTGCAGTTGTGCAGACACAATTTCCTGTAAGGAGAAAATTCTCACGCATACATATGGAAGCTTCACCGTCGTTGTTGACGGTGGATTCTATTCCCACGCTGCTGGGTTAGGTCGACCATCTGGTGTTGACGATCGCCTGGACGTCTAGTCCGCTGGTATCTATTGGATTTGAAATCCAAGAGAGTTTTTCACATGGTGTGAAAAACAAACATTCCGCTGATGCATTTCTGCTTGGCGGACAGTGGCAACGGCGCAATGCTGTGCCGTATTTATTTATTGCAGCTGGCCTTCGTAAAACTCCAAACAAAGTATTGTTTGGAGTTACGTGGTGCTTGGTTTTTCGCGCCATCTGGGTGTTTACGAGGCTAAGGAATGCGCTCCTTTGTTTGCGGTGAATATTTGGGTGATCTAATGTTTAGATCAACCGCACCACGTCCGTTGGTCGGTTAATTGTTTTGATTGTAATTCCCTGCATCTCGTGCAGATGTTCAGGGTTGCCGACTTGTGGTGCTGGCATTCACTTAGCTTGCGATTGCACACGTCGAAGGATGCATGGATGTTTCTCCTTGTTTCAGGTCGTAGGTTTTAGGTATGGAGCGTTCAGCTCGGTATTAGAGGCTTTGGGGACGTTAAGTTCCTTGCCTTCTGGTGTCGACTCAACGTTGGGTTACTGGCGGCCCCCGCTGGGCTTGGGATCGCGTCTGTGGACGTGATGTTGTCCAGGTAAGTGCGTTACCTCAAGTTGGTCTGGAATTTTCCTGTGGGGAATTTGTACGTTCGCCACAGGCCATCACGGCACAATTTAAGCGGCAACAAAAAGGCAATACATATCCCAGGTGTATCACACTTCCGAGCGCGCATCACTAACCCTAGGGTGCCTTGCGGTTGGACACACGATGCCAGCGAGCCCCAATAGGTTTCGCCTCCTGACACTTCGTCATACGATGTCAACGAGCTCCTAATGGGATTAAACCTATTAGATAGGCAAAACCTGTTGGCAGGTACCGCCAACAACAGGTTAACACCTTTAGCGCCTCTATCTGCATCTTCCCGCACATGCTACTTCGTCACTGCGGACGCGAGCAGATTACCGATAGGTTCCGACCTATCGGACGATAAACCTGTTGGTCCCAGCGACTCACAACAGGGTAATGGACCACGCCGCACATCTTTGCCTTTGATGGCATCGAACGGTAATATCCGCGTCCACCATTTCTATCGACACAGGCCCAAACCATAACAAGGAACTTGTCATCACGACAGTTCCCTTAACAATTACAGCGCCTCCCGAAATACGCAGGGCCACCTTGTTCTCCAAGCGTTCAGTCCTCCTTCCAGCACCGCACCACCCATTCGAGCAGCCATTCAGTCCTTTATTTAGTGACCACGTCATTGGGCGGGGGGGGGGGGGGGTTCCGGCAAACCTCACGGCGCGGCTTCTTAAAAAAACCCCATACCTTTCACCCAGTCTGCATAAGCTTTCGCTATTGCAATAACATCAGCATCTTAAATTCTTCACGCATTATAGAGAATAAATTTGTAATCGAAAAAGCCCCTGGAAAAGAGAATTCTTACCCGCATGCATAACTTCGCATTTAAAATCCCCTATAAGCGTTCTCTCCAAGCTTATCATAAATTTCCTGAAAGAAAATTCATCGGTTCATGTATAATACAACCGCAAAATCAGGAAATCTTACCCTTGAGTTGGCTTATCCCAGCTTCATCATATGTATCATAAATTACCAGACAAACACATTGGCTGGCGACCTACACCCATAGGACCAAAACAAATACACGCATCTCTTGGCACCAATTAAATCCTACATCATAAGCAAATGCAAATAGGAAATCAATACTTACCCTTACCAGTGATGCCATAAACACCATTTCCCGGTAATCTAGCCAAAATCCATTAACACCATTTCTTCGACGCGTTGCGTCTATTTATTTAACTTCGACGCACATCTCAAACAAAGACCCAATTAGCATCCGACCAGTTTCGGTTTCGTTTGCTTTACCAGACTCGCATCCCATAAATGCACATTATCTCTTTCTTTGTTTAGGGTCTTTTCCATGGCTTTGATCCATAAAAGGACCACTGTACACACTTACATGTGTACTGTGGCAATCTTCTATATGAGATCTGTTTGGTTACCCCAAAAAGAGACTTTACATCTCTCTCGGAACAGGAAATGCATCCTTAATTTAAGAGAGCCAGTTTCAGTGGCCGAATTTCTTTTAACAACGATTGAATATCGTTGAGTCATTTTCCATCCACTGACCACCACGGTCATGCCCCTCCCGCTCTCCACTGGCTGCGAAGACGCGTAAAAATACCCGGAGTCGTGTGGGTAAACGTTTTTTAAAGTAATATTAAATATAAGTCCTAAGGAAATATGAGAATCTTTTGTAGCTTGTTCTGTTGCCAACCGTTTTAAATAAATAAACACATCAAAATAACATTTACTTTTAATCAGTGCGTTTTACTTCCTTTGCTTGGTGATCGTGTTTGTGTGTTTCGTTCGGAGGTTCTGTGGAACACTTAGAGGAAGTAGTGTGTGGATGGTAGAATCAGCGTCCATGCCGACGCACAGACCATCCATCCCCACAAGTCTACTTCGATAATTTCGACTATTTTATTACTATTTTGGATAATGAGTTTGTCTGATTAGGCTGCAGAGGAAAAAGATAGGAAAAACAGAAATAAAGCTTTGAGGAATCGTGATTCTAGAGTGCAATATAAAGATATATTTAGCTTATGGCCAGGAAGCCAATGGGAGTTGAATTTTTTTCCAATCATGCGTACCTCAACTGTTATATCATTAAACTACTACGACAGATCAGGTTGATTAATTATCCTCTTCGACGACCGAAAAATACATCTCCGCACGAGACAGGTTGTTAATTGACCATAAATCCACTCTAAACTACAACTCCTTTAGCATTAGTAAGTATATACGTTTTGATTGGTACAAGCTACATAATGGGAACAACAATCGCCCATAGCTTTGTTGAAGATTTTGAAAGAGCGGACAATCTTGACGAAAGGAACTCGAATTTGAAAGTCGAAAGCTAAATACTAAGAAATATTATGGAAACATGAATCTCGAACACGGGATGCGAAACGCAATGCTCGAAACAGGAGACTCAAAACACGGGATTTGAAACACAAAACTCAAAGTGTGAGGTACGAAACACAAGGCACTTAATATGAGACAAAACACGAGACTTGAAATACGACACTGGAAGCGTGAAATTCTCAGCACGAGACTCGAAATATGAAAAACAGAACACGAGGAATGAAATAGAAGGCAAAAAAAAAACACAATTCGACTTACCACAATCAGAATATGAAATTCGAGTCGAAAGTATAAACAAAAAGCGGCACAGAAAACGGGTTCAAAGGCGGAAGATGAAAAACAAAACTCGAGATTGGAGGACCGGGACATGAAACCTAAAATTTGAGACTCGAAGTTGTGATCTGTGAGCCTAGAAACTCAGTCCACGGATATCTTAACTCGGGGCAGAAGGTGCGTATTCAATCTCTAACACTCATTTCGCGGGTTTCGAAACCGGGAAATTAGATCGAGAGACTTGAAACGCAGAACCACAACTACAGTACACACTCAATTTACGGCACCAGTCATCTAACTATCTATCTATCTATTTATTGGCCTGCAGGAACCCGGAAGTTCAAGACCTCACCCACTCCACTCCGCTATTGTTCCCGGTTCTGTGCGTTCACCTTCCACGTTCGACCAACCGATCTGATCTCCTCGAGGTCAAACCTAACATTGTCCTCCCATCTCCGTCGCGGCCGTCGTTTCGGTTTCTTTCCTGTTGGTTTACCGTCAAGAATTCTATGCACGGTCCTATCGTTGCCCATTCGCGCCATGTGTCCGGCCCATATTAAACTTCGCCACTTGATTACTCTCACAATTGTAGGTTTGTGATGTAGCTCTTCCAATTCGTGGTTATGAAGTTTCCTCCATTGTTCTGCCTCCTCGTCATATTTCCCGCCAAAGATACCAGTTAAAATTTTATTCTCGAATACGCTTAATTTGTTTTCTTCCCGTTTTGTGAGAGCCTATGTTTCGCACCAGTCATAATGCCTAGTCTTACAATTTTATTTTAAAATCCCTGCTTCCCAGTAATTTATTTTTATACATTTATTGAATAACTAACAACATTTTTCAATATAGTCTTCTGCGTGATCTACACATTTTAGCCACCGACTTAGAAGCTTTAATATCCCTTGTTCGTAGAAAGATTTAGGGCGGGCTGTATGCCAATTGCACACGTGCTCTCGACTTCTTCATTAGTTTCGAATTTTTGTCATCCAAAACATTCCTTCAAGGATGCGAACAAAAAATTGTCACAGGGAGACAAGCCTCAGCTATAGGGAGGGTGTTCGCGGGTTTCCTATCCCATTCCTTCCAATGTCAAGGTCGTGGCATGAGGCCTGGCGTTGTCATGAAGAAGGGTGACATCTCGAATGGGCATAACTGGTCTTTTGTTTCCATATGCGGCTTTTGCCGACTGTAACAGCTGAGAGTAGTAAGCTGCATTCACAGTTCGTTGTCTGCGAAGAAAATTAATCGTTATAACTCCATTTGAGCCGAAAAAATTCATTGCAAGAACTTTAGCGGGCTGGGAGATGAGTTTTGGGGTTCACTGGACAGTCTTCATCCTTCCTTCGCTACGCCTTATTTGCCATTTTCGTCTCGTATACCCACGTTTCATCACATGTGACGATACGTTTCAAAAAAACCTCCCTTTCTTGTCGAAATCGATCCAGAAGTTTGCCACTGATCTCCGACTTGACCTGTTTTTGATTTACGGTCAATAAGTTTTTGAAGCTAAGATCAGTGATAATGGATTGAACAGTTCCATAGCGAATACCTACTTCTGATGAGACTTATCCAACAGTTAAGTGGCGATCAGTTTCAATAAGCTCTCGACCGGCACGGATATTTTCATCGGTACGATGTTCTCGCCCACTTTTAAATTCTCTGGCCCACGTATACACATGATTCTGTGACACTGTATCATCAGCAAACTGTGCCTTCAATCGAGAAAAAGTTTCCGGGGGTTTAACGCCTTCATTCGTTAAACATTTTATAATAATCCCTTGCGTAACAGACGTATGTACCTCTTGCTCGCTCATGGTTTTACTGACTGTCGAGCGCAGCCTATAGCCAAGCCGGTTCCTCTACACTTCATAAACCAAACAACAACCACGCACAAGATCATCTAGCTCGCAACTTGTTGCTAAGCAAAAAACAAAAATCACCGTTTATATTTTATTCGCCTTTTATTTTTCCGCAACCAATTTATGACTTTTGAAGCGATAATTAAATAGACATTTTAAGAATTTGTTTTTATTCGAAATCAAATGTTTATCTTTTTTTTTTCCTATGTGAAGGAATGACTTTTGCAGCTGTGAAAAATAAAAAGTATACCAACTATTCTTCTGCCTAATTGCAGTATAACCTAAAATATCTCATGAGGATAGTATAGATAGACGAATGTGACAAAGCTTAACAGCTATTCGAGGTGCCCAGATTGGCGCTGGGGTGCTTTGCGCGACGCCTTGGCCGAAGCGAGGACGTGGCGTTAGCCGGTGAATACGGTGAATTCTCGTCCATCAAGGGTCATCCCGATTATTTCTCCGCTGCGTATTACCAAAAGCTCTACGTCGTGTATGCTGTATCGTTTCGAGGTCTCGGAGATATTTTGCGCGAAGAAGTCCAAAGGCCGCCAGGTGTTGTCGAGTTGTTCCTGCTCCAGCATGGCCCGCGGTGTTCGGCACGTCCATACTGAGTGCTAGTTTTGCGTACGGGAGAAAGAAGATGGTGTAAATTGCGTCGGCTACTACATGTTTGTACAGCTAAAAGGTCCGGTTCGCTTCGGGCATCTACTTCAAAATAGTCCTTTTAGTAAGGCCCTTGCGCAGGTTGTGGAACCGCTCTTGCAGGTTGGCAGTTTTCGGTGTGCATCATCATCATCATCATCGGCACTACAACCGGGATCCAGTCTTGGCCTTATTTAACAAATCTCTCCACCGGTCCCGATTTTGAGCCGATGTCATCCAGTTTGGCACTCCCAGGCTCTGGACGTCCCGGTCTACGCCAACCCTCCATCGCAGACAAGGTCTGCCGCGCTGTCTCCTTCCATACATTCGAGCTGGGTGTCCCGCCCACCGGAGTCTACCGAGTTTTATTTTGTTTTTACAACATTAGCTTCAAGGTAGATCGCGTACAACTCATGGTTGCAGCGTCTACGGAATCGTCCTCCCTCACATACTGGGCCAACAATTCTCTTTAAGACCTTCCTCTCCAACGCGGTTAAGAGTTCAGAGTACCTTTTATTGAGCACACAGGTCTCGGGTTCATACATGAGTAAGACCATGGTTTTGTACAGTAGTAGCTTGGATGTTCTGGATAAATTTGTAATTTAAAGAGCCTTGATAGACCATAGTCGACTTTGTTGGATTTGATCAGCCGTTCGCGTATTTCTTCTTCCATATTGTTATCGGCTGGTACTATTGGCCCAAGTTAGTTAAAGGATTGGACTACTTTAAATTCGTGCTCCACTACCCCGATAGTTTGACCAACGTTAGGTTTTATTCTGGGGGTAGAAGTATGATAGCCAACGTATGGCACGGCTTCACTTTATCCCCAACGATGTTTCGACGAAAGAAAATTGTACGCCAGAGAAGAATGTTAAATAAAACGCACTGGGGATTTTGTTGTTTTTATGTTCTTTATTTTCACTAAGGCTGAAATGTATTCCGTGCTAATTTGCACTTGTTTCAAAAATAATTACGACACTAAGGCAACAATTAGAGTACTTGTGTTTCGATGCAAAACGTGTTGGCGGCAAATAAGTAATAGTTCAATTTAAACGGTCAGACCCAGTGAGAATTTGTTAAATGCCGTGAAAACGTTCGCGACAATTTTACACTGAAGCTGCATATACAACAAACAGATGACACGACTCTACTCACTTCTGCACCGTATGGTGGATGATTAGTGACTGTATTAACTAAACGCGAATTTAAATTTGTGCCCGAGGGGCAGCGTGACTGCGCGCGATTATAGTTGGATAGTGACTGACTTGGTTAGGGGTGAAATTCTGTGTTCTCGATTTTGCACACAGGACAACCAAAAGAGACCACGCCTCTGCTCTCTCAGCGTCACGCTCGTCGAAGTGAGGTTACTTCGGTTAATTGATAATTGTCGATCGTGGAGAATGAGAGAACAGAAACACGATGTACTGTGATATCGAGGTGGTAGGTTCTGTGTGCTGGTATCAAATGCAGCTACTGACATGACCTACTGACTCAGTGTTACGGCTGCGGTGATCTCAGAGAGCATTGAACCGTATTGAAGCTGAATTATGGAGGTGAGGAAAATTTAGCTGGTGCTATTCACCTGCAAAAAGAGATCATTGATCCCAAGTGAATGGATGATCTGATGAAAATCGATAGGACGCTACATCGGCTAGGGAAATGGTACCGTGGGAAAAACGCTAAGGAATGTTGGTAATTACCCAAGCCAATGAATGATGATGCAACCGCGTCGTTTGATTCGACTTGGTTGTTGCTAACTAATACGAATCGAATTTCCGGTGGAAATCTCATGGTTAGAGTAATGGAATTGCCGTATGGCGACAATGGTAGCTAAACTCAATTATCTGCATAGGATAATTAGTTTAGCTATGCGTCCTTGGGGAAAACATATTATTTCAGATGAATAGCATATAAGAGGAATGGGTAGAAATGACGCGCTGAAAGCGGTCGAAATAAGGTATGGAATTGTGGGTTGGTTCTCCATGTAATATAGAGAAACCCCACATTATCTTCGCAGAAGTTGCCAACATGTACTTAGGTTTTCCGTCATGAATGTGCAACCCCAGTTTTGTGCCGCTTGCTCGATCCGGCTGAAGGAGTCCTGTACCGCCGATTCGCTTCTACCGATGATGTCATCTGCGTAGGCAAGTATCTGGCTGGACTCGGTGATAATAGTCCCTCTAGTTGTAACGCCAGAGTCACGGATTTCTTTCTCCAACGCCAGGTTGAAAAGAAGGCAGGCCAGACCGTCCCCTTGTCGGAGTCCATTAAAGATGTTTATTGGTTTGGACAGCAATCGCCCTATTTTTACTTGACTTGTGACGTTGGTCATGATCAACCTACAAAGTCATATCAATTAGTTTGTTATGCCGAATTCTCTCATGGTACTATATAGTTCTACCCTGGCTATGCTGTCGTAGCCGGCCTGAAAGTCTATAAATAGTTGATAAAATGGAATCTTAAATTCCAGACATTTTCCCATCGCCTACCTAAGGGTGAATATATGATCAATCGCTGATTTTCCTGGGATGAAGCCACACTGATATTGACCAATGATGGCTGTAGCGTATCTGGCTATCCGATCTTGTAGGATAGTGGAGAGTATCTTATAGGCGGTACTCAGCAATGTTACATGCCTATAGTTGCTGCACAGTGTGATATCTCCCTTCTTATGTATAGGGCAAATTATACCACGACGCCAATCTTCCGGCATCTCCTCTTGCTCCCATAAGTGCACACAATCTCATGAATTGTGTGATGTAACGCTGTCCCCCCTTGTTTGATCAGATCAGCTGGTATGCCATCAGCTCCAGGGTATTTATTTGATTTGAACGGTCTTATGGCTTTTAATATTTCCTCAATGCTTAATGGCGGCAGCATTTGGTCTTGATTTTGCATTGGTGGACCCTCCAAAACTTCTGTTTTGACCAATTATCAATTCATTGAAGTGCACTTCTCATCGCTCCAGAATGCCTTCACGATCGGTGATCAGATTACCTTCTTTATCCTTGCAGTAAGTGCAGCATGGTGTACACTGCGTCATACTGCGGATTATTTGGTAGAATTGCCGCGCCTGGTGCGGACCTCGCTATCTGTTTTTCTCTATTTCACAGACTAGATTTTTTTTCCCAGGCACTGATCTTTTGTCAGTGGAGTCTTTTTTCAGAATTTCTGAGCTCTTTGTATTTCTCCTCGCGTACTCACGACCTATGAGACTGCTGCATTGCCCGGTATGCGGTATTCGTACGTTCAGTCGCTAATTTGCACTCATCATCAAACCAGTCGCTCCGATCTCTACGACTACTGCCTAAGATGGAGTTGGCAGTACTAATGACAGTATTCTTAAGGCCATTTCTCTTTTACGCCCAGCATACTGCCCCCAGGACTTACTCTCCCTCCGTCGAGTTCTTCGAGGGCGAGTCTTAACGCATCACTTTTCATTGCGTAAGGCAGCCGTGTTGATTCGAACCTGATCCGCGGATGCAATACGTCGCCGTAAGGCAATCCGCGTTCGAAAAACTGTACCAACAAGATAGTGATCCGAGTCGCCCCGGTGGCTTTGTGACTATCTTTACGCGGAAACTTGGTACTCGCAACGACCAAGTTTTTTGATGCTGCCAGTCGAAGACTCGTAGTCCATTGTCATTAGTGTTCCCAGGCAAACTATGGGAACTTGCGTAGTGCCTGAAAACCGGCTCCCGACTATTTTCGCATTCAAATCACCATAAACTATGTTCACAGCGTATCTTGAGCAGGCATTGAGGGCCCGTTCGACGCTCTCGTAGTATTCTTCCTTTTCGTCGTCAAGGACTCCTCTGTAGGTCCGTGAACGTTTATGAGTCTTTTGCTCTTAAACTTGCTCTTTAATAATAAACTTTCGTTTATTGCATTTAAGCCGATAATGGCAGGCCTCCGGTTTTGGTTTTGGCCTACCCCGAGCACGTGGTATTTTGCATGGCAGCTGTAATAAATGTCATACTCATTTGTTTGAATAACACCACTCCCCGTCCATCTTATTTCTTGTAATGCTGTTATATCAGCCTTATATTCGGACAGGGGATCGTATAGCTAGCTGTGCAGCTTGAGCTCTGTATAGTGAGCGGAAAGTTCTCAAATCATTGGTTCACTACTTGGCGGGTGCCAATGTAGCTATTTGGTGTGTCACGTGGAGACTGCATGTCAACTTGGATTGAACAGGGACAAGAATCGCCCTGGCCTTCGCCGGGTTGAAAGCAATAAGAAACTGGGCCTTGTATGTTCGCTCCCAACCCCCCAAAGAACGTGTTTGTCACATATTAAATCAATATTTAGCCATGAGAAAGCTGTTTGCGAGTTGGGTGCCGCCTTACACCAAAAACGTGTTCAAAGTAACATTTCCAACGCTCTGTTGGTGCAGTTTAGCAATAAATCCGAGTTTTGGCCCTGATTAGTTACTGTCGATGAAACTTGGATACACCATTATATGCCCGAAACAAAAATACATTCAAAACAGTGGTCTGCAAAGAAAATCCTGTTTCACCAAGACAACGCGCCGTCTCAACATCAGCGGTTGTCATGGCGAAAATCCACGAATTACGATTTGAACTGCTTGACCATCCGCCTTACTCACTAGATCTAGCCCCAAGCGACTTATTTTTGTTCCCTAATCTAAAAATTACGCTCGGAGGACAGAGATTTTCGTCAAGTGAGGAGGCAATCACCTTCGCGATTGTTATTTTGCAGAGAAAAACACTGAATACTATTTGGACGGATTAGAGAGATGGGAGCATCGCTAGGAGAACTGTGTACAGTTAAAAGGAAAAATAAAATACATTTAAAAAAAATGTTTTGATAGGTCGGAAACTTTTCAGGACACCCATGTATATCCCCGATGGATGGGAGAGGGTAGCTGCCGGGTATGGAGCAGGCCCTGAAACGGCGGTAGTCATCTTGTTTGACAATCATGTGAAGTGCGCCTTTCCCCTGGTTGAAGGAGGTGCGAACGAACCCCTCACCAAGGAGGTCTGCGAAGGTTGCTTTGGAGGCGGTACTTAGCATCATCCACATCCTGTCTAATCCAAGAGGAAGAACGACAGCGAAGGCAGTGGCATCCAAGGACGCCATCGCTTGGGCACGTCACAGCATGGAGACCCTTGGGAAATTGATACAAGAAAAAAAAATTACCTGACAGGCCTTTTTATGACTAAATTTGGCGTAAGCGTGACTGACCAAATGGTGTCGCAAATATGGCATGAAATTGGATTAAAAAATATGCATAATTCAAGTTTTTTCAATATTGTAGATTCAGCTGGAATAAATGCCTGGATATTGAACAGAAACATGACTGGTGAAAATATATGAAGAAAAAACTTTTTCTTCGTCTATCTGAAGAACTTGCTTCTGAATATTAGGTTTCAAGGGAGAAGTCACAAGAAGCTAATATATCAAAAAGTTCATAGAACACCCTTAAACACGAAAATGGTGTCAAATAGGACATGCAATAATAATAAGACCACGGGTACTTGTAATATATGAAGAGACCAAAATCTACATATGTAAAAAATGTGACGAATTAAATGCTAATAATTGATTTACAATTATTAATTTGAATACTCTTTGATGTATAGATGCTGGCAACACCGTTAAAAATTTGCTGAATTTCTCCGCTCAAGTATGAACATAAGTGACTGTAGTCGTATTTGAATAGTCGAAGTGGATGGACATGAAATAAAAGATATATGTGCAAAGTGCACGTGTTTTATTTATTAAACAGCAAATACAACACTATTATATTTTAATTGGATGAATTGATAGTTAATAAAAATATATGTTGGTATTATAATTAATCTAAAGCAATTAATTTATTATTTTTAAAAAGTATTTAATGACTGGGAACCCCACTAAACATTTTTCTAAGGACCAGTCGCACTGGTTTCGATAGAAATAAGTATAAGTCGCCTGGCATGAGACCTGAATGAAAAATGAGGGCCGGTATGCATGACTCTCCGGTACTCCTTAGGCGAAAACCGGAAAACGAGAAGTCCAAGAGATTCGAACCACGAAAACTGGAGTACGAAACGCAAAAATCGAACTAGGACTAAGTTTTTAAAACGCACACAAAACGTTCCTATTCAGCAAAATTTTACGTATCTTTTTTTCGAGTCATATTTTATTTCTGTAATGTTGTGAATTCTACTCATATATTACAATTCAATCGATCAAAGGGAAAAAGGAGGTGTAGTTTAAATACTGAATGAAGTGATGGTAGTAAATTGGTCGTTTACATACTCCAACTTCATTCAGTGGATGCCTTCTTAAAACCAATGTGCCGTGGCCAGATCCTTTATTGATGCTCCCCTATAAAGGACGGCGATAGATTCCTCAACAGGAACTCTCTAGCGGTTGATTTCATGTCGTAATGCTTTAAGTGTCTCTTATTAGAAGAAACAACGCTTTACTTTTTCGACCTTCACAGCGAATAGTTTTCCGCCGTCGTCATTCGAACACACTTCATATTTATTTCGAGAACTTTGAATGCGCCGCCGTGCGAAGGATCAACGCGGTCCTTTACCCTATTGACACAGATGAAAAAATTCGTGCAGCTATATAATCTTATATGGACTAATAGACTTTTGGCGAAGTGTTCTGACCACACATACTAATTAATATTGGGGCGATTCCTCGTCCGAAAAAGATTCTTCTGGAGAAGCAGATTGGTTCCGTGCATCAGATCTGCTACAAAAGTGACCAGTACTTCTCATCACTTATCCTCGGACCTACGAGAGTTTACAACTCTTATGGCAGAGGAGTAAATTTGTCAGATGCTTGATCGGCAGTAAACGGTATTCGGGCATCGTAGCGTTTAACCCAAGTTTTGTACACCGTTGTCGAAGCGTTTTCTGCAGTTCGTAATGGTGTGCCCCCTATCCCACCATCCTCTACACTAGAAATGTCCAAACGCATATCCTCTCGAGCGCATTAGCAAACGGTTTAGACATGGACGAAGTATGCCCCGAGGAGATTAAATTGTGCCATTTGCAACACATTATGTCAACAAATTTTGCAGCGTTGCTATTGAATGCAAATGAGCGCCCATTTTGTGAACAGGTGTGCCAGACAAACGTCGAAACCCAGCAGAGGGCACACATTCGCCTGGGTGGGAACGGTTGAGCAACATCGGTTTTCGGGATATAAGGGCGGACAATCCCCGTCTAGGCTTCACCCCAAATGTCGCCTTTTGATCCATTGAAGGCGAGTTTCTGAAACATTTGAAACTTTTTACTTTTTTATATTGACGCGAGTGGACGATCTTATTGTTGTGGTTGTGCCAAGTCAGCGGTGCCGAACGTAGTACGGAGTTGAGTTCAGTCGATTCGCAAGAGAGCGTAAGCTGTAACGTTCTGTGATCTCGGGACGTTCTGTTTTGGTGTGGAATTAACCGATGAAATCAATATTGTGACGCATATGCCAATCAGTACTGGAATCTTCGAGAAAGTCCGAAACAAAGTACTAGATTATTTTAGGAAGGACTGGAAAACTGGAATAGAACATTCAAGACTATGGAACGGACGGAAACGATACACCAAATCAGAATGAGGAAAAACGGTATAAATACGTCGGACGCAGATCGGGAGTAGAGTTATAAGTAAGACATTGAAGCAAGCGATAAGTCTCGAGTGAGAAGTAAGCAGTAAAAGACGCGATAAGTACGGAAGCGATAAGTAAAGAAATCGTTAAGTGTACGGTATAAGTAACGGTTGTATTACGGACTAATAAAGTGTTATATTAATTCAAAATCGATTTAACGGGAAGTACTTCGGTACACTGTAAATGTCTGGTAACTCCAGTCCGTATACGCTGTATCTCCGTTGCGCTGGCGTTAGTTTTTCTAAGGAAAGTCCAGCGCTATTTACGACATCCCGCGATCTAATTCTATCACGCCTCCATTGTCATGTTTGAAGCGTTGTGTTGTATAGACAATGGAGTTTCTTCGATAGGATGTCGCAGGAAAATTGCGTCCCCCAGTTATTATTTCGGCGCTATTAGTTGACTTTTCCAACCGATTGTCCACTTGTTGTTCTTTTTCGTCCCTATCGGAAACTCAAGCCTTGATGTGTATGGCGTTTTTTAGCGAGGGGTAATAGAAGTTCAACATTCTCAGGTAACGGGCAGACACCTTCATCGTAGGCCGGACGATGCAGTCACGTAGGTATTAGACTTATTTCAAGTGTGGCCAAAGTTTGGCCACGCCAGTTTATCCAAATTGAGTCTGATAAGAGTCGGTCGAATCGAATCTCATTGGAACGTCCCGAAGTCAAAAATCATCGCATTAGACTCCAATATTTCAGATGGTGTGGTTCCTGGTACGTTCCGAGCTTACTGTAGTCTGATTGTAAAATTGGTTGCGGTCAGATGCTGATAAGGCAGTGCATTCCTCAAATTTGTAGGAAAACTTGTGTAGAAGCACTATAGAATTCCGATCAGCCATTGCTACAGGGTTTTTACAACACGCCATAGCCTCAAGGTCGACATTCTTCTTCGCTGATTTTTAATGAGGTTGAGAGATCTTGCCCGGGGCATGGAGGTTCTTTGCTGTTAAACTGTGTGGCGGTTAACTTACCAATGAACCGCGTATCTTTATGTGATGAAAAATACTAGGCTTTGTATTAATCACGTTGTATATTATAACTCAATGTTGGATTTGCAATATCCTGTAAGTAGATGTTGAATCGTATATTTTTATTCGTCGTATTATAACATTATTATATGTAAAGCAAAGTTATGTATCAAAAAAAAGTCGCTATGTCAAACTTTAGGTCATATAATAGTGCAAATGATCTTGAAACAAGACCGGATCCTGAATCCAGAGACACATAATCCTTTGTTTTTGTGTAATCCAGTAAAATTTTAAGGTGTGAATGATTTATAATTTTACGAAGTATGACGAAGACAATTCTTTAGTTTACTACATAATACGCAAACAATGCGGAAGAGACGCCTAGATCACTGTTCTACAACCCGAGGCAATTTTTGCATAAAATCTCAAAATAACTTTTATATTTATGCATTTGTTTCATTATTTATTCAATTTTTTATTCAATTATGACTTTATTTATTGTCTGTTGTTTATTTCGGATTGCTAAGTTCACCTCGAATCAACTGTGACTCAATCGTCATAGCGATTTCAAACAAAGGGTAGAGAAACTGCAGTCACCCGGATATATTGGTTAAGATATATGTTCTGTAGTAAAATAACTTGTAGAATATATTCTCTACTCCAGCAGGGGGATGTTGTAGAACAAAAGCTGAACAAGTAATTATTATAGCTGTTGACTGGAACTGAACTCTTAATGGTGAAACCTTGAAAACGACAACACCAAATTTCAATAAAGGCCTATTTACCATTGGGGGTATCAGACGAAAAGTATCTGTCGCTAGTAATCTGAAACAACAGGTTTTGATACCTGACTTTCGATATGTATTTTCAGGGGCGATAAACTTTAACAGGTTGCTACTGAGTCCACCAAAGGAGTCGGCTTGCCCTCATTTTAATAAATAAAGACGATTTCAGTTGCCGGAATTAGGATCTCATCAATATTCGAAATAAAGTATTAATTCTCTCTATCAATAGTTTAAGAGTTCTCGTGAAAAAGAGTTATTTGAATCCAATCGTAATAACCGCTTTGTAAAAAAGGATACTTTGCGTAGCTGTTACAATGATTGTATTAAACGAATTGTGCCAAGTTCGAGTTTCACTACTCAATTTTGTATGCCGTTGAACAGGGAAATTGACTCTTAATTTAGGACGAGTGTGTCCCTTCTAAAGTGTGGCCGTATGCATTTGGTTACAGCTTTTCCTTGATTTTGTTGTTGTTCAACTTGATGGCCTTCCCGAGTTGGATGCTGATATAGCATTTTTTATTATACATTTATTTCTGAAAAGATGCTATATATATATATATATATATATGTAGCACCTTTTCAAAAATAAATGCATATTAAAAATTTGATATCAGCATCCAATTACTCTTGGCAAAAAGTATTGAGACAGCATTTTTTTTTAATTACGCGTGAAATTCTGTGTGTATATTTATTTCGAAGATTTGTATGATCGTCGCGAACAGGTGACAGAAAATTCATGAGATTTGCAGAGTTAGAGTTTTCTGCGTCTTTTGGGTTTGAAGAACAATGTTGTCGGCAATTTTTGTTGTATTATCACCACGGTAGTGTTTGTATTTCTTGAATTGACTAAAGAGCATTAGAATCATTAGCTTCTACGAATCAATACTGGAAGCCTGTGGGGCTTTTCAGGGCCCGAAGAGCCACGCATCGCTCGATCCCCACTATTCCAGGCGAACGACTTACCTCTCGGTCGAACTTCAGCAAGGTTGCGTAACCTTGCTACGGCATTTACCCCCAGCCAAATCGCCGGAATTAATACGCTTACCCAATCGGATAACCGTTTTGAATTTCTGTTAGGCAGCTTACCTATTCTGTAGGGGATTTCCTTCCAAACCCCTTTTTCTCCAGCATCACCACTGAAAACATTAAATCCACGGCAAAGCTTATCACCTTACCGCGGCATCGAAAATTCACCCCCGAGACGTACATCATTCCCTAAGAAACATTAAGCCCACGGCAAAGCTTATCACCTTACCGTGGCATCGAAAATTCACCCCCGAGGCGTACATCATTTCCTAAAAAAAGCATAAGTCCATGGCAAAATCATCACATTGCCATGGCATCTGAAATCCTATCTTTAGGCATACATTCTGCCAGGGCATCTCGTTTCCATAGCCTTAAGCTATGGAAACAACAATCAACAAGAGTTCCTTGTGACTCGTTGTATTTGTTTACCCTCGGCATAACATGCATGCGGCTATTTGCCCCTATTGATTTGCTACCGCCGACAAGGTTTCTGCTGACGCAAACCAAACATGTCCCTGATTACCAGCAATCGCTGGCTTTCAATTATCGGTCCCCATGTTCAGAGACCGCATTCAAGTAACGATCAAGATGCAGCCAGAAAATTTTTACTTTCAACATCTGGCAATGGCTGCACCCTATGTTCGTTGCAATGTTTAATCATCGGCAACCGAAATGATGATTTATGGCCTTCCATTAGGATGACCAAATCATCGGTTTGGGTTTTCACACCCCACATGCTAGTGTTTGCATTCTTAGAAAATGCACTAGCGATGTACCTCCATCCACCACGGTCGCCGAACGATCGTATGCATGGCATACCCACACATGCGTAATGTATGACTACCCCGTCCGGTCCAATCACGATTAACTACTTCAAGTTAATCGTGTAACTCCGCCTCCTTTCCAGTTTCTTTCGGGGCTCCTTTCCTTTTGAGGACTTCCAATGGGAAGAGTCAGATTTCATCTTCCGAGAGGTGCACACGTGTCCTACTGAGTTAAAACTTCATCACCTTCTTATGTGGTCAGGAGTCATTACAGCGAGTCCGATTTGCCTTCAGTGGTGTGTGGAGACACAAAAGTAAAAGTAAAAAAAGAACATTCACCAGTTGTTAAAAAGTAAAAGTCGAGTTCCATCCACCAGTAAGTACGCACGAGCCTAGTGTCAACGGAGTCGTATTTAGAGGTGTCGTTTAAGTTATAATCTATTTTGACTAAACCTAAATTAACCTGAGTGTGTCACTAAGCTGCAATCTATTTTATCTAAATATAAAATGATCCTGGATGTGTTGTTTAAATTATAATCTATTTCGTCTAAATCTAAATGAACCTGAATGTGTCGCTTAAACTATAAACTATTTTAACTAAATATAAATGAATTTAGACACCAGCGTAAGTGGTAAACTATTTCATGTGTAAGACTGTATACCGAATAAAGAAAGTAGTTACGACAATCGGACGGAGTCTTTATTGTGTTAAATCTCGCTGCTGTCATCTCTTAACTAGTAAAAAGTGAGAATAAAAAACATTCGCCAGTAAAGTTTCATCAGTGTGTTTCATTGATGTGGTTTTCCTGTGGAACATCTTCAGTATAAAACCGGTGGTATTACGCTTAACCCGCGTCCGTGCTGACGCATTAGTGGTAATCACACACATTGGTGACACGCGACGTTTTTTTTTTTTTATCATATAAAAAAGTGAACACGCGACTTTCGAACTTTTGCGAACTCTTTTTAGTGACAGACCATACACCCAACCATCAAAACGATTAGAACAGTGACTTGTGTGTGTAAACAAAAGACATTTTAAGGGCAAGAAGAGCCCCACCCCATCAGTTTGCAGAGCTAACCAGTCCCCAACACTCCGGTATCCAACATCTTCGGACAAGTAACAAGCAACCCACCCCCACCAGACCGGAACAACATCATCAGACACTACCATTCAACAATAAGATAAGTACCTTTTCGTCTTCTTATTTGTATGTCTAGCTTTTGTGAAAACGAATATTTTGTTACGAAATCAGTAATTTTGCACTTTGTTACTTTTGAAATCGTCATCACATAAATGCACCTCTGAAATTATAATACACTCATACACCAACATTTAGACAAAATATTAAAAAGTTCACTACCGAATAATAATAAAATTTTTACAAAACTTTAAATGAATTAATATTGCATACAAGTGCATATTACGTTCCTGTTAATAAAAGTCATATAACTTTTTCTGTACATAGACTTGAAATGATTGAAACATAATTCCATCGGATAATAATTATTATACATATACTCACATAAGATCCTTTATGTACATATAGGAATCTCATTTTTATATATTTAAGAAAGAAAAAGTGAACAGACGATAAATTGTGAATTAATGATTAACGTAAAAATAAATAGCTTAAAGTTTTTAATAGAGCAAAAGCCTACCAAAAACATGTAATAAGTCAATACATCAGAGGCTTTGCCGAATAATACATTATATTCGCAAACAAAATTTGTTTTCCTTAAATATTGTGTGCCATAACATTATCATAGCGAGTTCTGTATTGTTTAAAAACAGAACAAATATTGGTGTGAGTCGTTATTTTTAATAAGATCCGTGAATACAGTAGTAAGATTATACAATTACAATTTTCCCCTTACAGTTCTATTTCCTTAATCTTAATCAAACACGTATTTGAAAAGAGAATACATTTCTCCGAAATAACAATCAACACGTTAATTAATCAAATGAAGCAAAATCACCTCCTTTTAACATTTTATTACCTTTTATCAATAAAATTTCTAATCTTTAATTAAAGTGACATAAAAAAACACACTCACTCGTTAAAATACATACGTAGTTACACCCACCCTTTCTTTGTTTGCCTAAATTTCCGTTTTTCTTTTGTGAATTTAATATTCTGTGCATTAAACTAGCATTAGTCGTCAAAACCTCAAAACCAACTGAATAAAAAGTTGCGGCAGAATCTTATGACTTATAAGTACAGCATACCAAATTAAAAAAAACAGTTAAAGTATTCTAGTTAAACATTTGTAAACCCCTTCAGGGTATTGATTCACGTGCAACCCTTGGCAACGACACTACGAGGTCTCATTAGAAAATTATACCTCTAAAATTTGATTGTCGAATTTTTCGTTTTTTTTTTTTATTGTAAAACATATATATTGAGGAAAAGCAAAACGAAAAATAAATTAACAAATATAATAAAGGTTGTAAACCCCTTCCGGGTACAATCTCGCACAACATTATTCGCGACCAATCGACTACTCTCAACTCTCAGCGACTTGCATTGACTTGTCGACGGCTCTCGACTCCCTGGGACTCCACTTCCGACCTTCGCTCGCCTTATTTTGGTTAGGGAAAACCATTGTTTTAGGACATCCGTGGTTCTCTCAACTCCCTGCGACTTCTTTTCACCCATTGGCCTCCCTTCACCTTTCCTCGCGTCCTCTTACGCTTTTGATCCCAGTTTCGCGTCATTCAACCCATAATGGTCAACACGCGGAACACCATGGCCAAAAAGGCTCTGGAACAATCCGAGCCTCTCGAATTCCACGACGCCTCCAGCGTCGATTTCCCCACCGAGCAAGTCGATGCTAACCTAGACTTGCCCGGACAATCTACTCCTCTGGCACCACCCGTTGCCCCCAGCGTCGTGAACCGACCCCAGCCTACTTCCCCAGACACACTCTCGACTGCTCCTAACGCCCCTGGTATCGGCCCTTTGGCAAATGCCGGCATTTTAATGCCCACAACTGGTGCCAGCACCTCACAACAACCCCAAAGACCTTCAGAGTCCCAAGAATTCCACGATGCTTCCAGCCTCGGGAATGGGACTCGTCACCCTAATATAGGACTTCCCCCCTTCGATGAGGAGGACCCAGACCTTTGGTTTGCAGTGGCAGACCGCATCTTCCAGGCCTCTGCCTTGCACGACGAACAACTTCGTGCAGTTGAGCTGTTGAAAGTGCTTGACCGCACTCAACGACCGCATGTTGCACACTTAATAAGGTCGGCCGGCCGCAACCCATATAGCAACATGCGTGAAGCTCTGCTCGACGCTTTGGACGAACCTGGAAGTATGCGGCAACACCGTTTAGCCGCTGTAACCAACCTTTCTGGGATGAGACCATCTCTTTTCCTGACCCATTTACGCTCTATAGCGGGGACCAGGATTGGGGACGACCTAATAAAGCCTCACTTTTTGAGGTGTCTTCCCCAGCATGCCCGTTCGGCACTTATAGCCCAACCCAATCAGAGTTTGGGCTATTTATCCAAAATTGCGGACGCAATCATGGAAAGCTCAGATCAGTATTCTGAACCTCCTGCGTACCAAGTAGCGGCGGTTTCTCAACACGCCGCCCAGCCTGCACGGCACTCTCGTCTGCCTTTCTCAGCCCCTCAATTGGTCCCAATCCTCCATCCTCCTCAAAACCAATTACCCCTTAGAAGACCCGCCTCAACCAATTTCCCTCAGGGGAATCCAGAGGCAGGCCCCAACGCATTCAACCAAAGAAGTCCACCCAACTAACTCCCGCTGACCTTCGGGCGCTCCAAACCTCACTCCTCCGCGAGATAACGCAATTGCGCGCGGAGGTGAGGAACAATCCTCGAAGCGCCCAGAATCGAGCCATGCCGAGCCGTCCTATTAATCGGCAAAATTTCTCCCAAAATGCCCCACGGAGGGCCAATCCCACCCAAAATGGCCCTCACCGGGCCAATCCCCAGCGAGCTCCGGCTCGACCTCCCCGTAACGGCAATACTAATAGGCAGAACATACCTGATAATGCCGTTACTCTGCCTTGGTGCGCCAATCACCAGCGATATGGTGATCGCGCATTCAATTGCAAAGCGCCTTGTGGTTGGACGCAACCTTCCACCAACCAGAGGCGCTCTTTAAACTAATTTTGCCGACCGACACCCTCGCGCAATCGGCCGGCACCCCTACGATAAGTCGCTTAACCATCCGGGATTCGAAACTGAATATCGCTTTTACTGTCGACACCGGCGCCGATATTTCAGTCCTCCCGCGATCGTTTGCTCCGCGTAACCGCGTGCCAGCCGCACTCAAATTGTCAGCAGCAAATAATACGCCGATACTTACGTACGGACGTAAAAAGCTGACACTGCAATTGGGTCTTTGTCGTCCGATCACTTGGCGTTTCGTCATTGCGGACGTGAATGAACCCCTGATAGGTTCCGACCTATTAGGTGCACATAATCTGTTGGTCGATTCGACCCATAACAGACTTGTGGCTCCAACCGCACCCCCCTTGCCCATGACGGCATCACCAGCGGCAACTTCAGGGGCCACAGAGTGCTTAGACCCATTCCAGGTTATGGTACAGGAATTTGTGAGTACAACAATTCCTCTACCTAACCAACGCCGACATAAAGCCACGGTGTTTCATCATATAGAAACACGTGGTCCCCCGGTGAGCCAGCGTCCACGTCGACTGGCTCCGGAAAAATTACGTGCGGCGCGCGCGGAGTTCGAGCATATGATCGAACTAGGTATCTGCCAACCGTCGGACAGTCCCTGGGCAAGCCCACTCCACTTAGTGAAGAAACGTTCTGGTGAGTGGCGCCCATGTGGCGATTATAGGCTGTTGAACGCAGCAACTGTCCCGGACAGATACCCAATTGCACACCTCTACGATTTTTCGTACAAGTTGCGAGGGTGCAATGTCTTCACAACCCTGGATCTCACCAGGGCATACCACCAAATTCCGGTGGCACCTGAAGACATCCCCAAGACCGCAGTCATTACACCTTTCGGACTCTTCGAGTTCAAAGTGATGACTTTCGGCCTCAGGAATGCCGCACAGACATTCCAGCGGTATATCGACACGGCTTTACGAGGTCTTAATTGCTGCCATGCATACCTTGATGACATTCTCATCGCCTCCAAAGACCTCGCCGAACATAAACACCACTTACGTCAGGTCCTAGAGCGCCTCCGCGAATTCGGTCTTGTCATCAACCCAGAAAAGTGTCAATACGCCAAAGAGCAAATCACCTATCTGGGTTATGTCTTTGACAACCAGGGCATTCGCCCACTACCAGACCGTGTGGAGGCCCTCATGAAGTACCCCCGGCCTACTAACGTGAGTGAGCTGCGTCGATTTTTGGGCATGCTTAACTTTTACCGCCCAACCCTGAAGAATGCCGCTCAGATTCAAGCTCCCTTAAATGAATTTTTGAAAGGAGCTAAGCGCAATGATAAGCGCCCCATTAATTGGACAGAAGTCTCAGATCGAGCATTCCAACTGTCCAAAGAACAATTGGCAAATGCCACCTTACTCCGATACCCTCTCGAGGGAGCGGCACTTTCTATCCAATGCGACGCATCGGATACCGCAATCGGAGCCGTCCTCGAACAGGACATTGAAGGCCGTCCGGAACCACTTGGTTTCTTTTCAAGGAAGCTGAGTCCCACTGAGCGACGTTACAGCGCCTATGACCGTGAATTGCTCGCGATCTACAGCGCTGTTAAGTACTTCCGTCATATGATAGAAGGTCGCTCACTCTCCATCTTAACAGACCATAAGCCATTGGTCTATGCGTTCCGGAAGAAGTCGGGAAATGCCTCCCCCCGACAAGAGCGTCAATTAGACCTCATTGGGCAATATTCTACGGAGATCAGGCATATCTCCGGTAAACAGAACGTCACGGCGGACGCCCTTTCTCGATTCGATACGATTCATTTGCGTACCGCCTTGAATAACACTGACCTTGCCCTAGCTCAAGAGGAGGACGAACAGCTCAAGTCCCTCCTAACTGCCGATACGGCACTAGAGCTTAAGAAAATTACCCTTCGCGACCCTTTGGGCGAAATCTGGTGTGATGTCTCCACTGGAACCGCTAGACCTTACATTCCCGAGAAACTTCGTAAGGGCGTGTTCCAGGTTTACCACAACCCTGCCCACCCCAGCGGCCGAGCAACAGCCGCTGCTGTCCGTCGCAAATTTATTTGGCCCCGGATGAACAAAGACCTCACCGGTTGGGCCCGTGCTTGTCCCCAGTGCCAGCGCTGCAAGGTAGCGCGACATAATGTACTGGAGCCAGCGCAATTCAAGCTTCCCACGGCACGCTTCGCCCATGTCCACATAGACATAGTGGGACCGCTTACTCCATCAAGAGGATTTTCTTATATCCTCACTATGATGGATCGCTGCACGCGATGGCCAGAAGCGACACCTCTCCGGGCAGTTACTGCCGAATCAGTCGCCAAGGCCTTTTATTCAACTTGGGTCACACGCTTCGGTGTACCAACCACCATTACTTCGGACCGAGGTCCACAATTTGAGGCGACAATTTTTAGGCAGCTAACAGATCTTCTCGGCTGCCAAAGAAGTCGTACCACCGCCTACCATCCGCAATCAAATGGGATGATAGAGCGCTGGCATAGATCTCTTAAAGCCTCACTCATGTGTCATAATGACACTCAATGGTTTGACGCCCTTCCAACTGTCCTCCTCGGCCTGAGGACAAGTATTAAGGAGGACCTGGGTGCTTCGGCAGCAGAGCTCACCTATGGTACCAACCTCCTTCTTCCAGGAGAACTTTTCCTGAATGGCGAAACACCGCGTGACCAACTACGCGAATTGGGACATCTCCGTGACCTGCTACGTAAGGTTAGGGCAACCCCTGTAACCAGGCACGGCTCCAAAAAACTTTTCGTCCACCCTGAACTGCACAGCTGCACGCACGTCTTTGTCAGGGTGGATAAGGTCAAAAAACCCCTCGACCCACCTTATGATGGCCCATTCAAAGTCTTCCGCCGCATCAGTGACCGCGTCTTCGAGATCGACATTAGAGGCAAGCGATCCACGGTCAGCGTCGAAAGGCTTAAGCCCTGTTTTCTGGAAGCTTCCGCTCCAGAACCACCCCCATCTGCTGATACCACTCCTACACCACCGGCACAACCTCCCCGTACTCGCGCCCAAATGCGCGCCCATAACCAACTTACCACCCCCTAAACTGCCTTACCTGTTTCGTGACTACGTCACTGGGGAGGGAGTGATGTGGGGCTTTTCAGGGCCCGAAGAGCCACGCATCGCTCGATCCCCACTATTCCAGGCGAACGACTTACCTCTCGGTCGAACTTCAGCAAGGTTGCGTAACCTTGCTACGGCATTTACCCCCAGCCAAATCGCCGGAATTAATACGGTTACCCAATCGGATAACCGTTTTGAATTTCTGTTAGGCAGCTTACCTATTCTGTAGGGGATTTCCTTCCAAACCCCTTTTTCTCCAGCATCACCACTGAAAACATTAAATCCACGGCAAAGCTTATCACCTTACCGTGGCATCGAAAATTCACCCCCGAGACGTACATCATTCCCTAAGAAACATTAAGCCCACGGCAAAGCTTATCACCTTACCGTGGCATCGAAAATTCACCCCCGAGGCGTACATCATTTCCTAAAAAAAGCATAAGTCCATGGCAAAATCATCACATTGCCATGGCATCTGAAATCCTATCTTTAGGCATACATTCTGCCAGGGCATCTCGTTTCCATAGCCTTAAGCTATGGAAACAACAATCAACAAGAGTTCCTTGTGACTCGTTGTATTTGTTTACCCTCGGCATAACATGCATGCGGCTATTTGCCCCTATTGATTTGCTACCGCCGACAAGGTTTCTGCTGACGCAAACCAAACATGTCCCTGATTACCAGCAATCGCTGGCTTTCAATTATCGGTCCCCATGTTCAGAGACCGCATTCAAGTAACGATCAAGATGCAGCCAGAAAATGTTTACTTTCAACATCTGGCAATGGCTGCACCCTATGTTCGTTGCAATGTTTAATCATCGGCAACCGAAATGATGATTTATGGCCTTCCATTAGGATGACCAAATCATCGGTTTGGGTTTTCACACCCCACATGCTAGTGTTTGCATTCTTAGAAAATGCACTAGCGATGTACCTCCATCCACCACGGTCGCCGAACGATCGTATGCATGGCATACCCACACATGCGTAATGTATGACTACCCCGTCCGGTCCAATCACGATTAACTACTTCAAGTTAATCGTGTAACTCCGCCTCCTTTCCAGTTTCTTTCGGGGCTTCTTTCCTTTTGAGGACTTCCAATGGGAAGAGTCAGATTTCATCTTCCGAGAGGTGCACACGTGTCCTACTGAGTTAAAACTTCATCACCTTCTTATGTGGTCAGGAGTCATTACAGCGAGTCCGATTTGCCTTCAGTGGTGTGTGGAGACACAAAAGTAAAAGTAAAAAAAGAACATTCACCAGTTGTTAAAAAGTAAAAGTCGAGTTCCATCCACCAGTAAGTACGCACGAGCCTAGTGTCAACGGAGTCGTATTTAGAGGTGTCGTTTAAGTTATAATCTATTTTGACTAAACCTAAATTAACCTGAGTGTGTCACTAAGCTGCAATCTATTTTATCTAAATATAAAATGATCCTGGATGTGTTGTTTAAATTATAATCTATTTCGTCTAAATCTAAATGAACCTGAATGTGTCGCTTAAACTATAAACTATTTTAACTAAATATAAATGAATTTAGACACCAGCGTAAGTGGTAAACTATTTCATGTGTAAGACTGTATACCGAATAAAGAAAGTAGTTACGACAATCGGACGGAGTCTTTATTGTGTTAAATCTCGCTGCTGTCATCTCTTAACTAGTAAAAAGTGAGAATAAAAAACATTCGCCAGTAAAGTTTCATCAGTGTGTTTCATTGATGTGGTTTTCCTGTGGAACATCTTCAGTATAAAACCGGTGGTATTACGCTTAACCCGCGTCCGTGCTGACGCATTAGTGGTAATCACCCACAAGCCTATTTTTTATTATTCGATATTTATTTCCAGCTTGACGTACCACAACGGTGGGCTGAAAAGTAATGGACACATCTTTGCGGAGCGCGACAAAACCACAATAGCTATTTCGGGCAAGAAGTACATCCAAGTACAATTCTTAAACTTAAAAATCATATGTTTATCTTTCAATAGCGTCCCCGTTGAGACCAATACATTTCTCCCAACGTGTAGCAAGTTTGTCACTAAAAAATTCCTTAGATTTTTTTCGAATCTAGGACTTGACAGCGGCCTCATCTCATCGTCGAGGTGTAGCTATTAACCTTGAGATCTCTCTTGAGTAAAGGAAATAAACAAAAAATCTCATGCCAGAGATTATGGGAATAAGGAGGATGTGGAATTGATTAAAACTTTATGTTCAAAAGTTGGTCGCAGCATTTTAATCGACGCCGTTTGTGCTCATCTGTGGGATGACGTGGAACCGATCGTGCACAGATTTTACGGTATCCGAATTGTTCAATAATTTAGCTGACACATTCGTTGAATATTCCAATATGGTTTCCGATAGGATTTTGAGTGGTTTTCCGGTCATTTTGAATCAAATCGTTGACAAGTTTGTAATGATTATCCGCTGTGGCAGTGATTGGACATTCGCTGTATGTTCCATTAATAATTATGACTTTTCCAGGCTTGCAAGCACGAAATTTAAATGTCCACCAATTTACAATAAACTTGCCAACAGCATCATCACTATATACAGTCGTTCAACAATTATGAATTTCAGTAGGAGTCACCTTTTCGGGAGTTAAAAATTCGATAACATCAAGCTGTTTGAGTCACGTTGACTTAGTACTAGAACACGCCGCCATACTTCCTGCTCTCAAAAGACACTGGACAAATGCGATCCTGAGCCTGCGCATGCTAATTCCATTTAACGCTAAGTGCGCTTCAGAAAGTAATTTCATTGACATTCTGAAAGCTCATGTGCAATACATTTCAGTCTCTCCTCGTATCTACGTAGGTTTAACTAACGAATCGTGCTAGTTTTGCAGTTTACCACAAGTACTGAGCAGTAGGTTGGGTTCCAATGTACATCTCGCCTGGTTGTTGGAAGAAATTCTTGACCACTTGTCGAAGGTTGGCCATGGAAGTCGTTATGAAAAAAAAAAAAAAAAAAAAAAAACCTTTCAGGGCGCCGATTATAATTATCGTAGAGAGCATCTTTTCAGCTGCTTGACCAAGATACTGTTTTTCAAATAAACTCAAATTATCCTTTACAATGATTTGAATTGATCGCTTTGATATACCAACGATGTCTACAACGTATGTTTAAGTCAATTGACAATCGGAAAGTGCAGTCTCCTTGACTTTGTTGATGTTAAAGTTGATGGCTTTCCCGAGCCACGTTCTTCTTTGACTGCACGATTCTTAGCAAATAATTTGTAGCGTTTAGGGATGTCTGCATTATGCGAACAACGATAAAATCTCGTATATCGTGTGGGTTAACATCTACCAGCACTTACGGAGCGTTACGTTCTATATTTAACAATGTTACTATGAGTAGGAAAATGCGTTTTCGATGCCACTAGTCATTTCAACGGGGGAGGGAATAGCGTCAATTGGAAGAATCCTATCAACAATATGTAGTCACCCACATTTAACATTAAGGCGCTCGTATAGAAGTAACTACTGAATGTCCACATCCCGATAGAGTGATCTCTTTACTCGTTGGAAATTTCATCACGGCGACACCGAACACCATAAAGCCTTCGTTCGTATCGAATAAATTTTGCTAATTTAATTTAACGTGAACATTATCCAAAAAATCAGATCACTTAAAGTCCTATTGAGCTACCTTTTAAAAATGTATATAACAAGTTTTATATCCGCAGCCGTTTAACCTTAAAATTCGAAATTTACTAAAATTGAATATTTATTTGGACGACGGTGACTGAAATTAATATTAATCTCATGTTCATAAAGATATCATTTGAACTGGGCACCCTACTGTCCACCTCCATGGGCACTGGCTACACTTGGCCGAGATCTTGTGTCGCCGGATTCTCTTTCACATATAATAGGCCCGTATATATGTTAATTCAGCCCTCTTTGTGCCAGCTGCACCATGTAGATCATAATTTAATCGCATTCACCGAGGTAATTTAACACAATTGGGACTTCATGTGGAGCACATTGTCCGAAAATAATTACTGTCGATTCCAACGGAAATCTTCTCTGCCGGAAAGATTCACCGAAACACAAAAAGCAATCAGTGTAACTTTGATTGGTGTATTGATTACTCCTTCGTATGCATTGTTTTTAATCATTTAACAAATGAATAGACAAAGGTTTCATTGTCTAAACGCACATTTACTAATTAGTCTAATAGTTAACATACTGTTTTCTTTTTTGTCCTTCTTCTGAGTGTTCTTCACTGATATGTTTATGTATTAGCATTTCCGATATAAAAACTTACTTCCGACATCGGTAGTTGGCATTCGTGTTCCTTCAGTAGCGCCACAGAAATAATGATTGCAAACTGTTTTTAAGTGAATTGAGTTTAAAAAGTGGCTTAAAAAGGAGAAGAACTTGTATGGAAACATCTAAGGGCGTTTGTAGAGAACTTTATGTAAGTTTCTAGAACTTTGCAACGTAATGAAATTCTGATTTACAACTCAAGTTATGAAAAGGTGGAATCAAAGCGCAGACGCATCCGAAGCATACCCAAAGATGTTTCAACTCGTCACTTGATCTGTGGATTGCTACGCTAATGTTGTTTTGAACTTCCATGAAGGTTTGTTTTTCGATTCCCTTTTGTGACTGTGTTCTTCAATACGATTGCGTGTTCGTGGGTGAGTCTTGTAATCGCAATAAATTATCCTTGCCCACTAACTGGTTTACGACTGAAGACATTTCCACATATGTCGAACCCGTTTGTTTAGATTTTAAGCGTTCTTGCATTTAATATGATTAGGCCAGTTAGCGATAATATTTTGTCAATATTCTAGCCTCAATTTACACACCATAATACAGTATGAATAACATAACTTAATAAAGTCGTGTTACGTACTAACTCCCCCAGCACCTTTATCCTGCTGAGAAACATTTTTTAAATGAAATCTATAACATACTTACTATTTTTTTTATTTTATTATTTATTGGCCTGTAGGAACTCAGGATTTCATGACCTCGCCGACTCGACTCCGCCATTGTTCTGTTTTATTAGTTATTCGCCTCGGTCCCAGGTAGTGTGTCCTGGTCCTGAAAGGATGAAGGATCCCTATTAACCGCTCCTGAGGGGACCCATTGCGGTCGCCGTCGTGCTTCCTCAAACCTGGGGGAAGAGTTGTGGGGCTTTTCAGGGCCCGAAGAGCCATACATCATTCGATCCCCACTATTCCAGGCGAACCGATTCACCTCTAAGTCGAACTTCAGCAAGGTTGCGTAACCTTGCTACGGCATTTACCGCCAGCCAAATCGCTGGAATTAATACAGTTACCCAATCGGATAACTGTTATGAATATCCGTTAGGCAGCTTACCTATTCTGTGGGGGGTTTTCCTTCCAAACCCCTTTTTCTCCATCACCATCCCCGAAAAACATTAAGTCCACGGCAAAGCTTATCACTTAGCCGTGGCATCGAAAATTTATCCTCGGGCAGGCATTGATATCTGAAAAACATTAAGTCCACGGCAAAGATTATCACATAGCCGTGGCATTTGAAATCTCATCCACAGGCATGCATTCTACCCAGGACATCTCGTTTCCATAGCCTTATGCTATGGAAACAACATCAACAGAGAGTTCTTTGATTACTCGTTTTCTTGTTTGCCCATGGCACCCCTAGCATGCGGCTATTAGGTCCCATTGGTTTGCCACCGCCGACAAGGTTTCGGCTGAGGCAAACCAAACATTTCCCTAATTACCAGCAATAGCTGGTTTCCTATTATCGGTCCCCACCGATCAGGGACCGCAAACAAGCCACGAATTGGATGCAGCCAGCAAGTGTTTACTTTTAACATCTGGCAATGGCTGCACCCTATATTCGTTGCAATATCTAAACATCGCATTTGCACCACAGAGTGTTATGAATATACAATTCCCTATTAACAGCCGTCACCCGTCGGCGGACCAAAGGAAATTCACACCATCAACCTAAATGTTGATTTATGGCCTCTCATAGGATGACCAGATCTTCGGTTCGTGTCGTTTTCACCCCAGATATTCATTGTTTGCATTCGTGGAAGATGCAGTTGCGATGCTGGCATCCATCCTCGGTCGCCGGGCGATCGTATGCGAGGCATACACACACATGCATAATGTATGCCTATTCCCCGGTCCAATCACGATTAACTACCTCGAGTTAATCGTGTAGCTCCTCCCCTTTTGCAGTTTTCTTTGGGTGTCCCTTTTCTTTTGTGGGCATTAAATATCCAGTCAGATGAAAGTCGCTCAACTAGGCACACGGGAGGTTTTTGAGTAGTATCGTGGAGAGAGTCTTTTTAATCGCGTTTGGAAAATCGATCAAATTCAGTCCAAATCGAGTTTTTCAGTGATTGCAAATCGTGTGATGTCCCATTAATATTAAAGCCATTGTGTGATGTTCTATTAATATTAAAGCCGGGCAAAAGTAAAAATTAAAGCAATTAACAATCATTAGTCATTCGTGTGGTGATAACTTAAAGGACATAGTGTGAACAAAAGTAGAAGAATCCATACAGAATCAAGATCAATAAAGTACCAAAATTACATCAGTGTGTTTTATTTGGAGAGCTATTGTGTTCGCTTTTGTGCTCTATTCCTTCGGAATAACAACATCCGCGCTTTTAATCTCCACTCACCGACGACCAGTTTTCTCCATCGAACCGAAACGTGGACTGGAGGTAGAACCAGCGTCCATGTCGACGCACTGACACACCAGGACTACCACATTGGTGACCGCGAAAAGAACACGCAACTTCCGAACAACCAGTGACTTTTGGTAACCACGACCAGTGAACGCGCACCTTTTCACGCAAAATTTGTTTGATGGAAGAACTCGCAATCCTTGGAACATTAACCAGTGCAGTGCAAGTGACACCAACATATACCCGGACGAAAAACACCTTTAGTCAACTGTAACCCAACGCAGCTGACCACTCCACAGCAGTCCCTACTCCAAGGGCCCAGTAACCGCCGTAGTAACAACACCACACCAGCTCCGGAAAACCCGGACAAACCGCAAGTTTTTAAATATATTTTTTTTTTATTTTATTACTTTTTTCCTTTTTTTTTTCTGTGTATACATCTCCGCGAGACCCTTCTGGGCCAATGCAAAAAACAGTAACATATTAAATAAAATTTAACTTTTGTCCTTTTGATTTTTAATTTGTGTCGTTGATTTTTCTAATATATGTTGCTTTTCAAATAAATAAAGAAATGTTAGCGTAAAGTAAATTGTCACCATTATACATGTTAAGACTAGATTCATAAAGAAATTTATACATATGCGTACATATACCAACAATGTGAAAGCCGTATAAGTGTTTACCTTTTTATCACATACCCTATAGTCATAGATAAATTACTAAACTGAAATTTTATTAAAGAAATTAAATATTAAAATTTCTAGCAAACGCGCTTCTCTTTATATTAGCAATCTAAATAGTTCAATAATTACTAATTGTAACGGCAACAATCCTATAACTCGAATTCTTAATTTGCACAACCTCATTGACAGAATACCGATTTTTGTAAGCCCCCTTCCGGGGTACAAGCCACAAACAACACAATAAAAATTATCGAGGCACATACTGTAATTATTCGTAAATACCTAATTCAATAGACCTGTTTGACATCAATAAAACAACACACCCCTAGTACATTTATAGAGACATTCTATCTCAAGTGTACTTAATTTCGATTGCTTTCCTTAATTTTTATAAAATTTGTAAACCCTTTAGGGTACATCGCAACACGAAACCAGTGTTTGGCGCTCAATTAACTCACACCTCCAGACACACCGTATACAAGTAATTTTTTTTTTTTTTTTTTTTTTTTTTTTTTTTTTTTTTTTACATCTATAAGCAAAAATTAAACAGAACCACATTCGTGTTTTATCAATAATACAGTAATAATTAGAAACTTACGTGTTGCTTTTGATTGTCATTACATTGTATCACTTTAAAGTCGCTTAATTCCTTTCAAATATTTAAATATTTAATTCTTGGACCACTTAATCAAAGTGAACAAGAAACTAATCCAAGACGATATTAAACAAAAAATTATTTTAATTTTTAATACACCAAGGTTACGAAAAGAGCAATTTAAAGATATGCACAAAATTATAAGAGAAAAATCACATATATGTAAGAGTTTTTTTTTTTTTTTTTTAGTTTTCTTTCCCCAAATTACAAAATTAATACCTTCATATTAAGACACCTATTACAACCAAAACTAGTATTAAAATCTTTTTAAATTGTTTCTGCCCGCGAATAATTTGGTTGTTCGGCACACTAGCGTAAGCCCCTTCAGGGTACTATTTAACACACAACTCTCGGTGATCGCGCATACGACTCCTCCGACCTTCGCTCGACTCATTTGAATTAGTAAAAACCTTGTTCCGGGATTTTCGTGATCCTCTCAACGCCCTGCGACTTCTTTTGTCCAATTGGCCCCCCTTCACCTTTCTTCGCGTTCTCTTACGCCTTTGACTCCCGTTTCGCGTCACTATCCATAATGGTCAACACGCGAAACACCATGTCCAGAAAGGCCCAGGAACACCCCGAGTCCCTTGAATTCCACGACGCCTCCAGCGTCGATTTCCCTGCTGAGCAAGTCAATGCTGACCAAAACTTGCCGGCACAATCTACTCCTCTGGCACCAGCCGTTGCCCCCAGCGTCGTGAACCGACCCCAGCCTACTTACACAGACTCACCCCCGACTGCTCCTAACGCCCCTGGTACCGGCCCTTTGGTGAATTCCGGAATTTTAATGCCCACAACTTGTGCCGGTACCGCTAAACAAGCCCATAGGCAACCAGAGTCCCAAGAGTTCCACGATGCTTCCAGCCTCGGGAATGGGACTCGCCATTCAAATATAGGGCTTCCCCCCTTCGATGAGGAGGACCCAGACCTTTGGTTTGCAGTAGCAGACCGCATCTTCCAGGCTTCTGCCTTGCACGACGAACAACTTCGTGCAGTCGAGCTGTTGAAAGTGCTTGACCGCACTCAGCGACCGCATGTTGCCCACATAATAAGGTCGGCCGGCCGCAACCCGTATAACAACATGCGTGAAGCTCTGCTCGACGCTTTGGACGAGCCTGGAAGTGTGCGGCAACAACGTTTAGCCGCTGTAACCAACCTTTCTGGGATGCGACCATCTCTTTTCCTGACCCATTTACGCTCTATAGCGGGGACCAGGATTGGGGACGATCTTATACTGCCTCACTTTTTGAGGTGTCTTCCCCAACATGCCCGTTCGGCACTTATTGCCCAACCCAATCAGAATTTGGGCTATTTATCCAAAATTGCGGACGCAATTATGGAAAGCTCAGATCAGTATTCTGAGCCTCCTGCGTACCAGGTAGCGGCGGTTTCTCAACACGCCGCCCAGCCTACACGGCACCCTCTTCTGCCTTTCACAGCCCCCCAATTGGCTCCAATTCGCCTTCCTCCTCAAACTCAATTACACCACAGACGGCCAGCCTCAACCAATTTCCCACAGAGGAATCCAGAGGCAAGGCCCAACGTTAGTCAGAGAAGTTCGCCACCTCATTTAACTCCTGCTGACCTTCGGGCGGTTCAAACCTCACTCCTCCGCGAGATAACCCAATTTCGCGCGGGGGTGAGGAACAATCCTCGAAGCGCCCAGAATCGAGCCATGCCGAGCCGTCCTCTTAATCGGCAAAATTACTCTCAAAATGCCCCTCAGAGGGCCTACATCCCTCAGAATGCCCCACAGATGGCCAATTCCTCTCAAAATGGCCCTTACCGGGCCAATTCTCAGCGAGCTCCGGCTCGACCTCCCCGTAACGGCAATACCAATAGGCAGAATATATCTGATAATGCCGTTACTCTGCCTTGGTGCGCCAATCACCAACGATATGGTGATCGCGCATTCAATTGCAAGGCGCCTTGTGGTTGGACGCAACCTTCCACCAACCAAAGGCGTTCTTTAAACTAATTTTGCCGACCGACCCCCTCGCGCAATCGGCCGGCACCCATACGATAAGTCGCCTAACCATCCGGGATTCTAAACTGAATATTGCTTTTACTGTCGATACCGGCGCCGATATTTCAGTCCTCCCGCGATCGTTTGCTCCGCGTAACCGCGTGCCAGCCGCACTTAAATTGTCAGCTGCGAATAATACGCCGATACTTACGTACGGACGTAAAAAGCTGACACTCCAATTGGGTCTTCGTCGTCCGATCACTTGGCGTTTCGTCATTGCGGACGTAAACGAACCCCTGATAGGTTCCGACCTATTAGGTGCACATAATCTGTTGGTCGATTCGACCCATAACAGACTAGTGGCTCCAACCGCTCCCCCCTTGCCCATGACGGCATCTCCAGCGGCAGCTTCAGGGGCCACAGAGTGCACAGACCCGTTTCAGATCATGGTACAGGAATTTGTTAGTACAACAATTCCTCTACCTAACCAACGCCGACACAAAGCCACGGTGTTTCATCATATAGAGACACGTGGTCCCCCGGTGAGCCAGCGTCCACGTCGACTGGCTCCTGAAAAATTACGTGCGGCGCGCGCGGAGTTCGAACATATGATCAAATTAGGTATCTGCCAACCGTCGGACAGTCCCTGGGCAAGCCCACTCCACTTAGTGAAGAAACGTTCTGGTGAGTGGCGCCCATGTGGCGATTACAGGCTGTTGAACGCAGCAACTGTCCCGGACAGATACCCTATTGCACACCTCTACGATTTTTCGTACAAGTTACGGGGGTGCAATGTCTTCACTACCCTGGATCTCACCAGGGCATACCATCAAATTCCGGTGGCACCAGAAGACATCCCCAAGACCGCAGTCATTACACCTTCCGGACTCTTCGAGTTCAAAGTGATGACTTTCGGCCTCAGGAATGCCGCACAGACATTCCAGCGTTATATCGACACGGCTTTACGTGGTCTTAATTGCTGCCATGCATATTTTGATGACATTCTCATCGCCTCCAGAGACCACGCCGAACATAAACGCCACTTACGTCAGGTCCTAGAGCGCCTCCGGGAATTCGGTCTTGTCATCAACCCAGATAAGTGTCAATACGCCAAGGAGCAAATCACCTATCTGGGTTATGTCGTTGACAACCAGGGCATTCGCCCACTACCAGACCGTGTGGAGGCCCTCATGAAGTATCCCCGGCCTACTAACGTGAGTGAGCTTCGTCAATTTTTGGGCATGCTTAACTTCTATCGTCCAACACTGAAGAACGCTGCCCAAGTTCAAGCTCCTCTAAATGAGTTCTTAAAAGGAGCTAAGCGCAATGATAAGCGCCCCATTAATTGGACAGAAGTCTCTGACAGAGCATTCCAACTGTCCAAAGAACAATTGGCAAATGCCACCTTACTCCGATACCCTCTCGAGGGAGCGGCACTTTCTATCCAATGCGACGCATCGGATACCGCAATCGGAGCCGTCCTTGAACAGGACATTGAAGGCCGCCCGGAACCACTTGGTTTCTTTTCAAGGAAGCTGAGTCCCACTGAGCGACGTTACAGCGCCTACGACCGTGAATTGCTCGCGATCTACAGCGCTGTTAAGTACTTCCGTCATATGATAGAAGGTCGCTCACTTTCCATCTTAACAGACCACAAGCCATTGGTCTATGCGTTCCGGAAGAAGTCGGGAAATGCCTCCCCCCGACAAGAGCGTCAATTAGACCTCATTGGGCAATATTCTACGGAGATCAGGCATATCTCCGGTAAACAGAATGTCACGGCGGACGCCCTTTCTCGAATCGATACGATTCATTTGCGTACCGCCTTGAATAACACTGACCTTGCCCTAGCTCAAGAGGAGGACGAACAGCTCAAGTCCCTCCTAACTGCCGATACGGCACTAGAGCTTAAGAAAATTACCCTTCGCGACCCTTTGGGCGAAATCTGGTGTGATGTCTCCACTGGAACCGCTAGACCTTACATTCCCGAGAAACTTCGTAAGGGTGTGTTCCAGGTTTACCACAACCCAGCCCACCCCAGCGGCCGTGCAACAGCCACTGCTGTCCGTCGCAAATTCATTTGGCCCCGGATGAACAAAGATCTCACCGGTTGGGCCCGTGCTTGTCTCCAGTGCCAGCGCTGCAAAGTAGCACGACATAATGTACTGGAGCCAGCGCAGTTCAAGCTTCCCACGGCACGCTTCGCCCATGTCCACATAGACATAGTGGGACCGCTTACTCCATCAAGAGGATTTTCTTATATCCTCACTATGATGGATCGCTGCACGCGATGGCCAGAGGCGACACCTCTCCGGGCAGTTACTGCCGAATCAGTCGCCAAGGCCTTTTACTCAACTTGGGTCACACGCTTCGGTGTACCATCCACCATAACTTCGGACCGAGGTCCACAATTCGAGGCGACAATTTTTAGGCAGCTAACAAATCTTCTCGGCTGCCAAAGAAGTCGTACCACCGCCTACCACCCGCAATCAAATGGGATGATAGAGCGCTGGCACAGATCTCTTAAAGCCTCACTCATGTGTCATAATGACACACAATGGTTTGACGCCCTTCCAACCGTCCTCCTCGGCCTGAGGACATGTATTAAAGAGGACCTGGGTGCTTCGGCAGCAGAGCTTACCTACGGTACCAACCTCCTTCTTCCAGGAGAACTTTTCCTGAATGGCGAAACACCGCGTGACCAACTTCGTGAATTGGGACATCTCCGTGACCTGCTACGTAAGGTTAGGGCAACCCCTGTAACCAGGCACGGCTCCAAAAAACTTTTCGTCCACCCTGGACTGCACAGCTGCACGCACGTCTTTGTCAGGGTGGATAAGGTCAAAAAACCCCTAGACCCACCTTATGATGGCCCATTCAAAGTCTTCCGCCGCATCAGTGACCGCGTCTTCGAGGTCGACATTAGAGGCAAGCGATCCACGGTCAGCGTCGAAAGGCTCAAGCCCTGTTTTCTGGAAGCTTCCGCTCCAGAATCACCTCCATCAACGGACACCACTCCTACTCCACCAGCTCAACCTCCCCGTACTCGCGCTCAAGCGCGCGCCCATAACCAACTAACCACCCCCTAACCTGCCTTACCGGTTTCGTGACTACGTCACTGGGGAGGGAGTGAAGTGGGGCTTTTCAGGGCCCGAAGAGCCATACATCATTGGATCCCCACTATTCCAGGCGAACCGATTCACCTCTAAGTCGAATTTCAGCAAGGTTGCGTAACCTTGCTACGGCATTTACCGCCAGCCAAATCGCTGGAATTAATACAGTTACCCAATCGGATAACTGTTATGAATATCCGTTAGGCAGCTTACCTATTCTGTGGGGGGTTTTCCTTCCAAACCCCTTTTTCTCCATCACCATCCCTGAAAAACATTAAGTCCACGGCAAAGCTTATCACTTAGCCGTGGCATCGAAAATTTATCCTCGGGCAGGCATTGATATCTGAAAAAACATTAAGTCCACGGCAAAGATTATCACATAGCCGTGGCATTTGAAATCTCATCCTCAGGCATGCATTCTACCCAGGGCATCTCGTTTCCATAGCCTTATGCTATGGAAACAACATCAACAGAGAGTTCTTTGATTATTCGTTTTCTTGTTTGCCCATGGCACCCCTAGCATGCGGCTATTAGGTCCCATTGGTTTGCCACCGCCGACAAGGTTTCGGCTGAGGCAAACCAAACATTTCCCCAATTACCAGCAATAGCTGGTTTCCTATTATCGGTCCCCACCGATCAGGGACCGCAAACAAGCAACGAATTGGATGCAGCCAGCAAGTGTTTACTTTTAACATCTGGCAATGGCTGCACCCTATATTCGTTGCAATATCTAAACATCGCATTGGCACCACAGAGTGTTATGAATATACAATTCCCTATTAACAGCCGCCACCCGTCGGCGGACCAAAGGAAATTCACACCATCATCCTAAATGTTGATTTATGGCCTCCCATAGGATGACCAGATCTTCGGTTCGTGTCGTTTTCACCCCAGATATTCATTGTTTGCATTCGTGGAAGATGCAGTTGCGATGCTGGCATCCATCCTCGGTCGCCGGGCGATCGTATGCGAGGCATACACACACATGCATAATGTATGCCTATTCCCCGGTCCAATCACGATTAACTACCTCGAGTTAATCGTGTAGCTCCTCCCCTTTTACGGTTTTCTTTGGGTGTCCCTTTTCTTTTGTGGGCATTAAATATCCAGTCAGATGAAAGTCGCTCAACTAGGCACACGGGAGGTTTGTGAGTAGTATCGTGGAGAGAGTCTTTTTAATCGCGTTTGGAAAATCGATCAAATTCAGTCCAAATCGAGTTTTTCAGTGATTGCAAATCGTGTGATGTCCCATTAATATTAAAGCCATTGTGTGATGTTCTATTAATATTAAAGCCGGGCAAAAGTAAAAATTAAAGCAATTAACAATCATTAGTCATTCGTGTGGTGATAACTTAAAGGACATAGTGTGAACAAAAGTAGAAGAATCCATACAGAATCAAGATCAATAAAGTACCAAAATTACATCAGTGTGTTTTATTTGGAGAGCTATTGTGTTCGCTTTTGTGCTCTATTCCTTCGGAATAACAACATCCGCGCTTTTAATCTCCACTCACCGACGACCAGTTTTCTCCATCGAACCGAAACGTGGACTGGAGGTAGAACCAGCGTCCATGTCGACGCACTGACACACCAGGACTACCACAGAGTAGCGACCCATCGTTGTCGATTCTAGTTCCGCAAACTTCTGATGGCTGCCATGGGGCAAGTGATCATCAGCATCAGCGACAACCTGTGAAGAAAAACGAAAGGGGCGACAGCCACAACTCTACTCGCCATATCAGAACAAAACTCCGTTTCATTTAGGCGTACAGGGTCTTCTTTAATTTGTCAAATCATTTATTTATTATCCTGATGGTCTCCTGCAGCACTTCCTCCAGGGACCATGTATATCTATCAACTGCTCTCGGAGATTGCGATGCATCTTCCTCATAAATGAAAAACAAATTGGGATTTTGTATCTTGAAACGAACGTTTCAGATGGAAAATCTCGATTTCAGGTGTGGTGTTGAATGTGCTCATTAGGGTAATGGTTCGGTTTTATGAGTTCTCATAAAACTTGGGTTTTTTGTTTTTGTTATCCGTCTGGCTTATGCAGACAAGAGTTTGTGTGCTTCGGATGGGTAAAACAAGATCCGTGGGAATTAGGTATTGGTTTTTGAAGTGGTGCATTTACAAGTCATAAAACATCTGGCATGTGAAGATATGCATTAGGATGTTTATGATTGCTCGAATCGTGCCTCGGCATAAAATAGATATGGCTTTGTTTAGACACATGCACGTTTTGGGCTTTGGCTCTTTCAGGAATTTGAATTTGACGTTTGAGAGTTTGAACGTTTGGTTTGATTTGGTTGACATTGAATTCAATGTCGATATGGGTGTAGGGACTTGTATGTGGGTGAAGGAGATTGTTTCTATGGGGTAAGGAAATTGTAGGGCTTTCCGGGGCACTACAGTTCCCTATCCTGTACACTCTCCTTCCACGCTTGAACATCTGATCCGATATCGTCAAGGTCAAACTTCACATTGTCCTCCCATCTCCGTCACGGCCGTCTTGATGACCTCTTCCCCGTTGGTCTCCCGTCAAGAATTCTATGCGTAGTCCTATTGTTACACAATCGCACTACGCGTCCGGCCCATCTTAATCTTCGTGACTTAATTACTCTCACTATTGTATGCTTGCGGTATAGCTCTTCCAATTCGTGGTTGTGGAGTTTCCTTCATTAACCTGCCTCCTTGTCATATTTACCTCCAAAGATACCCCTTATAACTTTATTTTCGAATACGCGTAATTTATTTTCTTCCGGTTTTGTGAGACCCCATGTTTCATATCCGTAGAGAGCAATCGGCATGATTATGGTTCTATAGACACGGAGCTTTATGTTACGTGATAGCAGTTTGGATTTCAGCGGTTTACTGACTGCGTGCCAACTAGCGTAGCTGAAGTGTAGTCTTTTGTTAATTTCCTTCGACATCTCGTTACTGGCCGTCAATATCGTTCCCAGATATTTAAATTCTTTAACTCTTTCAAATATTTTGCGTCCGAGGTTTATGTAGTGCTCCAAAGCGCCCTACCGCCTTTTTCCCCCATTCCTAATCCAAATCCCAGCAATAATACGCTAAAACGTATAATCTTATCAAAACCCACAATAACCCAAACATGATCCAAAATTCGCAATAAACGAATCAAACAATCGTTTATCGCATAACATTTGCCCCCACGGCTTAATTAAATCCAAAATCTTGAATTAAAATCAAATTCGCAATAAACGAATCCGATATTCGTGTATTGTTCTACATTTGCTCCACAGCATCACCCAAATCCAAAATTCAGAGATCATTATCTCTATCTGAAAATTGTCCATTCAGGAAAACAAACAAAGACCAAAAGCAGATACATTCCCACATCTGCGCAATATTTTCATAAGAATTGAAGAAATTGAATTGAAATTGAGTTCCACCTGATCTCGCCATGATCATATATTCTGTTTTGTCTTCATTTATTTCTAGGCGCACCTCTCCTGCCCCTTGCATGATGGTTTCACAGTTTTCACTTAGAGCTTCTAGATTATCGCCCAAACCGGCGATCTCATCCGCATATGCGAGCACTTGTGTGACCCCGTTCAGGGATGATCCGGCCATGTTGGCGTCTTGTACCTTTCTGATGACATACTCGAGCATAACCTAAAAGAGACAAAGTGAGAGGCCATCCCCTTGCTTTAGTCCGTCCCAGATTTCAAATTGTTCTGAGAGGTGGTTTTCTTTTCTAACTCGCCCTTTGTTTTCGTTCATGCAAATTTGAATGAGGGCGGCATATTTTTTCCGGATTCCCATCTCAGTTACAATATGGTAGAGTCTTAGCCTCACGACTCAGCCGTAGGCTTTTTTGAAGTCAACAGACAGTTGGTGAACCATGTTTCCGTATTCCCACTTCTTTTCCAGCAGTTGCCTTATTGTGAACTTTTGGTCGCTTGTTAACCGGTTCCTATGGAATCCGCATTGGTAGTCTCCCAGTATTTCTTCTGCGTACGGTGTGATTCTCGCCAGTATGACATTTGTTAATATTTTGTATGTGGTTGGGAGCAATGATATTCCTCTGTAATTTTCGCAGTCAGATCTGTCGCCTTTTTTGAAAATGGGTATGACTATTGAGGTTTTCCATTCTTCCGGAGCGACTTCCTTATCCCAAAATGTTTTAATCAGTTGGTGGATCTTTCGAGCGATTGCCTCTCCTCCGTGCTCCACAAGCTCTGTCGGTATGCAGTCGACTCCGGGAGTCTTGTTGTTTTTCAATCGATTTATTGCGTCTACAACTTCGTTGAAAGAGGGCTCTGGGATCTGAGGCTCGGCTGTATGTGCGTCTGGTGCGTTTATTTGTGGTTCGTGGGTGCGCATATTGAACAGGTTTTCAAAGTACTGCTTCCATCTTGTCACGATATTGTTTGTTTCTGTGACCAGACAGTGTTTGCGTCTCGATTTATTTTAGCTCTCCCTCGGTAGCCATTTCTAATTGAATTTATGCCGCCATAAATGCCTCTGATGTTCTTTACCCTGGAATTTTCTAGGATTTTTTTGATCCGAGTCTTCTCCCATTCGCGTTTTTTTGGGTTTGAAGAGTCTCATTGTTTCTTTCCGAATCGTCGGGTATCTTTCTGCGTTGACTTCATCATATCTTTCTAAGTGGATGAATCTGAGGCTTTTACGTTCTTCGATCTTCGCCCCGCACTCATCGTCAAATCCAGGTTTGGACTTAATTGTTTTCTTAAATCTTTTGGACTGTTTTTTTGAATGTGTTTCTGATCGATGCCCATTTAGTGCCCAAATGAATGTGTTATGTCTCCAGTGCCGTGCTTCGTCGATTGAGGGAATAGCGTGGACCTTTTATTTAGATTATCCCCTCTTCAGTCCGATATTTCGAATTAAAATTCTTCTTCTTTTATTTCAGTCCGATATTTCGAATTAAAATTCTTCTTCTTTTATTTCTCTTTGCGAATTTTCTTTATTTCTATAACTTTACAATTCACGTTCAACTTCCTAACTCAACTTCCAATATCAACTAGCTCAAACTTCTGTATTTCTCCAAACTAAACTCAAACTCATCCGAACTCTCTATTTCTCAAACTGACATCGAACTCCAAACTCAAACTCAAACTGACTTTACAATAAAATGTTCCCTCGTCTTATAGAACTTTGAGATCTAATTTACTGTAACTTATAATATGAACAAAATCAATTTTATCAAAGTATTATTTACTCTACTGTGACTTTTAAATTTTGAATAAACTTTGAACGAAAATCAAAGAGCCATGTTTCAAATGAAAAAAGGAGCATGTTATAAAATGTACTGGAACTGGCTTGATATAGAATATTGTGGATGTTTGTTTATGATATGTATTAAATGAGAATGTTAGATATGTAAGGAGAATGTTTTAAGGATGTGTTAGATAAATAATGAGATTCCGTATTAAACTTAATAGTTATAAAGACAGTAGTATTCTGGAATACTACAAATGGTTTCCTCTCTCTCATTACTCCCATTCCCGAATAAGCTGAATCTGTTCGGTGGTTCGTCTTGATATTCAGCCCTTTTACGCAGAACTTTTAGTTTATCAATGTCAAACTTTTTGCTCGTTTCCCGTGACTCCGCATGTGGGTTTGCTGCGATACGACTCCTGATTTTGCTCATCACTAGAAGATGATCGAAGTCGCAATCTGCTCCCCATATCTATATCTTACGTCAAAGATGTTCGAGTGGTGTCTTTTGTCTATGAGGAAGTGGTCTATTTGGTTGAGCGTTAGGCCGTCGGGTGATATCCATGTGGCTTCATGGATTTACGAGGGTGAACTGAAAAGTTTCCGACCTAACAAAGATACAACACATTTTTTCTTAAAATCTATTTTTATTTTTCTACATAGTCCCCTTGTAACTCTACACACCTTTCCCAGCGATGCTCTCATCTCTGTAAACCGTCCAAATAGTACTCGGGGTTTTTCTCTACAAAATAACTGTTCACGAAGGTGATTGCTTCCTCATTTGACGAAAATGTCTGTCTTCCGAGCGCAATTTTTAGATTAGGGAACAAAAGGAAGTCGTCTGGGGCTAGATCTGGTGAGTAAGGCGGGTGGTCAAGCGGTTTGTGGCGTTTCTATTAACGGCACTGCTACCTTTTCAACCTACCTCCAAATCTTCCTTCCTAAAGCTTCACTCATTTTATCATTTTTGCTTATGCAAGCACAATACCTTCCCCAAGCATTCTCCCATCGATTGCATTACCTTTCGATTATGCAAATCGTATCCAAACATCAAGCATCTGCCCATCAAGGACATCCACGCAATTAACGCGTTATATCAATCTTCCCTAGAAGAAATTCGATACGCCAGTACCGCATACATCAATGCATCTCGGCATTGTTCTAAAAAGAAAATATTTCGGTTGCCATACTAGATAACCGAAGTGGATTATGAAAACAATCAGCAGAACCCCTGTCTGCCTGCATTTACTATCCCACACGTGCGAAACAGATTTTCATGTTGCACCAGTACTCACGGCGGCTTTTATGCAATCTTCAAAGCACCGGCGCAATTCGCGCCTAGCTGTCAAGAGCCGAATTCAATTCCAGTGTAAATACTCACACTGGAATTCGACCCATGACTCCCTAGGAATGCAATACGCAATTAACATGGTTGTAAACACAACCATCATTGTGTAATTATCCCAAATGCATCCTTATCCCTAACGTAGTATTTGGACAACTGCAAATACTTATCCCAAAGATGCTTTTTCATGAATTTTCATTCCACGGTTCGACCACCCATGAGCTCGCACCACGAGTCAACAAGGTGATCCGCGCGCAAAAGTAGTTTAGTCGATTAAATAGTGGTAAAGGAGGCGAGCCTAATACCCAGTCGAGTATACACCTATAGAGGCGAGTGATACCCTAGTTTCAGATTGTTTATCCGCGCAAGTAGAAAGTTTCTGTAAAACCGTGAAACAATTAGTACGAGCTTAGCAGTCGAACGATTACTGTAACATTTAGTGACTAACATTTAGAGAATTTGCTAATACGGTGGTTTTCGGTGAAGTGTTGCGACGGTTACGAAAAGACAGAGTAAAGGGAGCCGATCGTTTCATTTATTAACATTTTGAGATCCCTAGAATTATGTCGCATTTATTCATGTACAGAGGTCCTCCTCTAAGTGGTAAGCCGAGAGACAACTACACCATTAATTAGTGCAAGATCAGCCACACCCTTGTGAAAGTGTAATGAAATATTTAAGTGTTAATAAAAGAACAGATAACCACAACCTCATCAGCAGCATGTTTTTTTTTCCACTGTCCAACAGCGTGCTAGTGAACTCGGTTTTACGGAACTCTTTTGATCCGGTATGTTAGGACACTTGGTGAACCTTGCCAAGGCCGGCATATAATCAAGTGAAATTCCTACAAATTCAAATCGTAAATCGTGGATTTTTGCCATAGCAACTGCTGAGCTTTGAGACGGTGCATTGTCTTGATGAAACCGGATTTTCTTTTTCTGCTGATGTGGCCGTTTTTCGGCAATTTCTGTCTTCAGTTGGTCAAATAATGATGCGTAGTATGCAGCTGTAATGGTTTTTCTTTTTTGAAGATAATCGATTAAGATAACTCCATGACTATCCCAAAAAAACAGTCGCCATTACTTTTCCAGCCGAAAAAACAGTTTTTACTTTTTTATTTTGAGCCGATTCCCTCTTTGCAGTCCACTGTTTTGACTGTGTTTTTGTTTCGAGCGTATAATGGTGTATCCAAGTTTCATCAACAGTAATTAATCGGGGCCAAAACTCGGATTTATTGGACTTAAATGAACCTTTCCAACAGACCGTTGGAAAGGTTCATTCGGACGTGAGCAAATGCGGTACCCAACGCGCGGCAAGCTTTGTCATGCCTACATCTTGATTTAATATGTGACAAACACGTTCTTTGGGCATTTTCATAGTCTCTGCTATCTCTCTCATTTTAATTCGGTGGTCGTCTAGCAGCATTTGGTGAACTTTAGCGATGTTATCGTCAGTTGTTGGAGTTTTTGGACGTCCTGAATGTCTCCCAAGCTCTCACGGCTACGTTTAAATTCAGCTGCCCAAAATTTCACTACGGTAAATGATGGTGCAGAGTCCCCATACACAGAGTCCAACTCATCTTTGATTTGCGCAAGCGCCTTTCAAAAACAAAAAATTGATGACAGCTCGATACTCATTTTTGTCCATTTTCACAACACTCACGTCGCCTCACTCAAACGACTGTAAAATAAAAACTACCTGTCGAAAATGGCTGAAATTTTGGCAAGTAACTGTCAAGAGACGCACAACTACATTCACTCCCTTTTATTGGCGACTGATGCTATCTTCAGTTGAGGAATGTTTTCAGTTCACCCATGTACTTGTGCTTGAACATCGTGCTTTTCACTACCAGATCTTTTGACGTTGCGAACGTGATAATTCGAATTCCATTATCATTTGAAACGGCATGCGGGCTCTCTGTACCTATAGTTGGTTGGAAGATATCTTCCTTTCTAATTTTCGCGAAGGATTTTAACATCGAATGATGATATCTCATCAAATACTTCCTCAAGGGTCTTATAGAAGGTGTCCTTCATTTCTTCGTCGGTAGAGTCAGTTGGGACGTGTACGTTTGTAAGTACAAAATTGTACTATGAGCCCTGAACTTCTAACACCGACATTCGGTCATTAATAATTGTCACATCTCTTACATGGGGAGTAATCTTCTTGCTTATGATGAACCCGGTTCCGAGGTTATGTGTATCGATACCTCCACACGCCAGTGTAAACCCATTGGTTTCGATTACTTGATATGGGAGTCAGACTTCCTGAAGCGCGACGATGTCCATTTTATATTGTTTCGCGTCTGTTTCGCGCGTGGTTTATATAACGTTCGAACATTCCACGTGCCGATGCGTATATCCCGCTTTTTTCGTTTTTCCATACGTCTTCTTTTTGCCGAGTCGGTGTTTTCTTAATGATGTGTTCCGTTATAGTAGTGTCGGCTCATCACACCGACGCCTACCGGGTTTTTCGTGGAATTGTTTTTTGTATATTGATTATTTCTTTTTGTTCCCACGAGTCTTGGGGTTTTAAGTAGTCCGCCATATCAGAGCCCTTCATTGATATGGTAAGGTCTGCTTACTACTCTGATTAGACCCGGTGTCAGAATTCGAACGAGTCGAAATGAGGAGAACCGTGAGTACGCTATCATTTGTTTATTTATTTATTTTGTTGCACCTGCAATTTACAATTCCAATAATTGGTGCAACCGGGGCTCACTATCTAGGAGTCGGGTACACTCCTGTTTTCAATCCTTAAATCCGACAGCTCCGAAGTACATGTCCAGTGGTGGGTAGAGCCCTGAGGCTTTGTACGCACCTACGTTCCCACAGCAAAAGAAAAAAAACCGTTTTCACTGTGGACAATAATAATAAAAAAAAAACCAAGTAGAAAACAAAAACTTAACAAAAAATCAAAATCAAACCATTTTGAAAAATTAACACATATTATACATTAGTAACACGTCCTTCCAAATCAAAAATAAAGTTACCGCAAAACGCCGCCCTAAAACATTAAACGAATACCCTTATAGCGTTTGAAATAATAGTGAAGAAGAGTGTGTGATTCGAACTGACGCTATGACAGTTTGAATCACCAAAAATTGAACCTAAGCGTTACTCATCAGGCTTCTGCCCGATTTTAGAATTTAATTTTTAAACTCGACAAACTCGACTATACGCCACTGATGTGAATTGTTATGTTATCGCTATGGTATACGCCTCTGATGTATTTTCTTATTCGATTTTCGTTCGGTGTTCTTTACTATTATGCTTGTGAATTGTGTGTGTATCTGTTAGAGTCGCCACACCCTCCTCTTAAATAATTACCATTCCTTATAAGAAATTTACTTTAACAGGGGAATATAACAGCATTCCGAAAGAAGAAACAATCCCCAAAACTGGAAATCGTGGCTACGGGTAAACAAAGCGAAATTGAGTCAAGCACCATCGGTTTTTTTTTTTTTTTTTTTGGTTAAATAACATTTGGGTACAGGGGTGGTTCTTATTCAATTATCATAATATATATATATATATATCCTTTGTTTTTTGGCTTTGTCCAGCGACCTTTTGTTCTTCTTTTTTCGCGTTTTTCTTTTCGTCGATTTTTCCGTATTTGCTGGCGCTTGGTTTCCTAATACCTACTTCAAACAATTATAGGTAAGGCAGTTAGCTACCATGATGAAAACAAGGAAGCAGCTCAAAGGAAACCTACAGAGTTGTCCCTCGCCAAAAGCCCTATCTTCTTAGGCTCGCCAGAGTACACCAAGAAACCAGGAGTCTTCTCCAAGTGCACCGGGTACACCTGATAGCCCAGACGTGCTTAATCTGATAGTTTAATCAAGGGCCATGTTGGGTGTAGACAGCATTTTTGATCTCGTCTTAAAGACGATCCCGGTGTTCTCCTGTCAAAAGTGTCCAAATGCAGCAATTGAGCTTCAGATTTTGATAGATAGTTACAAAATCACCCTTTGTTGTTCGCTTCGAGGGGAACCAAGAGAAATTCCTTAGCTGGTTACCCATGATGTTAGCCGGTGAACCACACCGCCTGATAAGTGGGACGCTACTCAGGATGTTCCTGGAGCTTGAGCAGCGCTAACGAACGTTTCCCAGCCGCAAGTGTCCTACGAAAAGTCGTGTGCACAGCTCTCCGCAATGCGATAACTCCCTGTGCAAGATACCACAGCTTTTTTTCGCGTGAAGCAAGCCACTGTGCGTTGCACGGCGGCGGCGTAGCGTTCGAACCGGCAGGCAAATTGGGGCGCTTTCGCCACCCAGTAAGAAAGGATGGCGAATTTCGTTATAATGGGCGGTGTTAGAGAGGACTACTTCTGCCATTATTTGCTGGCGTTTGCCGATGGTCCTCTCGATACCATGATAAACAGACTCCTCCAAAGCGAACGGTCCCAAAAGGAAATGTTGCGATAGCGCGACTCCCTTTTGTTGGGAAGCTCTGCCGGGGTTGGTAATCTTTCAGTGTATTCGACGGCTTTCAACGCCTGCCATTCCTCAACACAACCCCCTCGATCCTCACCACATCAAGTCTGAACTCACTGATCACTCCTCCCATGTAGGGCCCACAGATTCCCCCTTTCGCTCCTCCTCTCCACACAAGACTACTACAAAATACAAAGTGATGGCAGGGAATTCGGTCCTATCCACTCACAACAAAATCCACCAGTGTATATTCGCAGGAAGCACATTATAAGTACCCCGTTCCTGTGAATACACAGGTACAAGTTTCGCCTTACCTAAGCGGAAGGACATTAGACACCACAATGCCTTCCGCCGGTCAAAATCAGGTACGACAGGACTCGCTTCACAGGCAATACCTGCCTGTAAATGAGGCAAGTCAGGTTAAAGATTAATTTAACAATTAAATTTTATAATTATTATTTTTCCTTGCCAAACAAAACTTACCCGGGATTGATCTTGGTCTGGTATGGAGGCGTTGAATGCAGTTTCCAACAAATTAAAATTGCGTCTTAATGTTTATTTACACCAAACATTTATTTAATAACTTTCAATAGACCGAAATCGAAATTGCGTCAGTATTTATTCAATAAAATAATTGAGCGACCACCGCACGCGCACACAATCCTTTTTCAACTCTTTGTTTTTTTTTTTGTTTTTTTTTTTTTTTTTTCTATTTTAATTCGCGGCAGAGAACGACCCGCACACGTCGACTGTTCAAACCACAAGAAGGAAATCTCGCGTCCTTCATATTCATATCCGTTTGTGTTCCGCTTCCACGATTGTTATTTCTAGGAAGCGGAATTGGCTAATAGGGGGCTGGGCTAAGGAAATTGATAGGGAGAATTTGGCTAATAGAGAGAATATAGGGGTTTTGCTTTATTTTAATTATTTTACTATTGTTAAGGTAATATTCTATTGTAATGGGAAACTGACGATTTGGAGGGGGAAGGAAAGGATATATATGTGAAGACACGAGATGTTAATTATTCTTGGCGGTGGGCGGTGGGCGGTGGGCGGGGGGGGGGGGGGGTCCGGGATTGTCTTGTGGCATCCACAGCCTCTGCTGCGGCTTCAGGGGTGCTTTTGTGAGTCGGCCCAATTTCTCAATCAGATCATCTTTGATGTGCTTGAGATAGAGCCCTCCGGCAGTGAAGGGAACGCCCAAGTACTTGACTTGATCGGAGCTATTGAGGGCTGGGATACTTTGCCCTCTTATAGTGAACCTTTGGATTGATTCCACACCAGTTTTCTTCTCCCTGTGGACCGTCGTGATTCAAATCGAGTAGCACTTCAAAGCATTCGTCTCCAAGCCGGAGTCGTGCAGGAATCGCGTTGCCGTGTCCAACATTTGTTGGAGTCCCTCACAACTCGAGGCTAGGTATACCAGATCGTCTGCAAACCCCAAGGCATTACAGTTTATATCCTCGATTTTAAGGCCTATGTCGTCGGGGATGCGTCGGATCATTACATCTATAAGGAAGTTGAACAGTACCGGGGACATGGGATCTCCCTGCTTGACACCGCACGTTGGGTGTATGAGATCTGAAGTCCAACCCCTATAGTAGAGTCTGGTTTTGGCTGACTCATAAATGTTTTTGATATACTTGACCATGGGCTGGGGTAATCTTTTAGCCTCCATGGTCTCCTGTAATGCTTCGAAAGATACCGAATCAAATGCCTTCGCAACGTCCGTCGATGCCATATACAGTTTTGCTTATGTACCGTAGCGCCAGGTCAACCTGGAAGATGTTAGCACAGCATCCGTCGGTGTCTCTGTTCGACCTGTGCCTATCGTCGATTCCAATCATTCTGAGGCGTTGAGCTAAGATTTTATGAAATGTTCTTATTAGAACCGGAGAAACTGTTATAGGGCGGAAATCGCCCGGAGTCTCTGCGTTCTTCTTCTTTGGGATCAAAGAAGTCCGCGACTCAAGGAGATGTGTGGGCACCGTTTCAGAGATCATCCAAATATTGAATAATCTGACAAGGACTCCGATGGGTATTGCACGTAAGTCCCTGCTCGACATGTCGTCTGGACCGATGCATGTCGTAAGTGGTGGGTATGCCACACGTATTTCCTCCTCAACTATGGGTTTCCATAGTTCACTAACCACGGTCTAGCTTCTACGGAGGCCAGGTGCTCGCTGGCAGTTTCTAGTCATATCCGTGCGCCAATACTGCTCCGGCTCCTCTTTGCGGATATTAGATTCGGACTCCCTGATCTGGTCAGCCATTATAGCTTTCCAGCATTGGCTCCTCCTCTTCATCCACAGCTGTTGCGTCCTGGCATAAACGATGCGTCTCAGTCTTTTCCTACTCATTGTTTGTTGGTTGGTAGGTCTAATTTTAGCTCGGCCTCTCCATTGCCGTACCGGAAAGGCTTCTAGCTTATAGAGGGAGATGCGCTCTTTGAGCTCGTCATTCGGGATATGCATGATACTGTGGCGGTTCCCCTAAGCCCCACGGTACGCTTTATTTAAAAACCCCCATAACACCCATCTTCCCATATAATTTCACCAATGCAATCGCATTCGGCACACAAAAACGCTGCACGCATTTAAGAGATCAAACCCATGATCTTAAATTCCCTGTTAAGAAAACTTACCTTCATGCATCTCTTCGCATACAATTTTCTGTAAGAGTTCTTCATGACCTTTTTAGGAATTCCATAACTCCCATTGTTTCCCGCCAATGCATTTGCCCCAGAAAACATTTCCTCTTCCAAGGACATGTAATGCTTTCAAGCATTATCTGAAATTCCTAAAATTGATCCTTAATGTGCATATGCACCATAAATACCAAACATTCGATACCCTTTGTCTGAGTTAAAATGCTATGTCGTCAGCTTGTTTTTACAGCTGCAACACTAGCGATTCAATAGACAAACAATGATGCATTTCTTTCGTCGCCGCCACTAATTGCTTGGCATACCTAAATGCAAGCAAGGGATGCGTATCGGCAATTAACCCAAGATACGATATACAATTTCCCATTAACACCTTTTTACCAACGTCCGTCTTAGCGACGTTGCATAAACATGACCCTCATTACGGAGCGAACCATTTGGTCTCCTTTTCGTTTTTTCTCGCCGACTGCCTTTCTCGTTGTTTCACTGCTTTCGAACACGTGCAACAACATCGGATTTGAACGTCCACACACACACAACCATGATCTCAACTACGAGATCGGGTTTTCTTGTTCCCACAAGAGAGACTCTACGTTACACTCGTGGTAGATAAAACGTATCCTGGGCAAGAATATATTCACACCCTTAAGAGAAAAGTTTTTCTCTCTCTTCCTTTTTACTTAGATTTCCCTTTTTAGGCATGAGATGATGATCGCGGAGTCCTATTACAACACCGTTCGCGACAGTTGGTTCACTCCCGCTCTCCGCCGTCTGCGGAGGTGCGTTAATAATGGTCACGCGATCTGCCGTTCCTCGTTTCGCGTTCGGGGATGAAACATACTAAGTCGAGTGGAGTAATAGCGCGCATTTAATTTAAAAGTAATTTGTACCCTAGTGCGTCAGTTTGGTAATAATACGTTTGTGCATACCTCGTCATCAGTGTAATCAAAATCGGTTCCCTGATAGTTAATTGAGTGTAGTACGATTTGTCACCTTAAATCTGGAATAAATAACTTGTGAATAAATTTAATAAAGGTTCAAAAAAAAAATAAATTACAACAAGACTAGTGTTTCTTTTGATATCTCTTGTGTCGATCGTTTCTGGGTGACAATTTCCGGCGAACAATTTCCAGCTGAACTCGAAGTAGTGGGTGGATGGTAGAATCAGCGTCCCTGCCGACGCACAGACCATCTATTCCCTACAATACCACTACATATCCCTTTTAAGCGTTCAGCTTGGAATGACCTGTTTCGGATCGGCTCAAGATTTCTAATATACTACCTTATATGCCTTTGGTAATCCGGATCAGGTGCTATCTCTACCTGACCGGGCTGCTGATCGTCCAGAGGTTCCTGACTGGGGTCATCCTGCCCCCCGCGTCTCTACGAAACTTTGTACAAGTTCCTTGTAATTGTTGAGACGCCTTATACCCTTGATACTCTCGACCGTCCTGTTACGCATGAACTCCATCAGTGCCTGGTTCATAAACACATGAGCGCGAGATTCGTGCAGAATCTTCGCTTCCTTCCTCGCCAGCAGTCTTCTCTCCTCCTCTGTCCATCTAGTTTTAGTTCCATTTGCTTGTCTCGCCTCGTACCACACCTCGTGGGCGCGTCGATGGTGTACGCCCCTCCTGTTTTTGGTTGCGAATCTCCTACCACAGTTCGGAAATTCGCAAACGGATCCTACGTTCTCGGCATCTTAAATGCCCCCCTGCGGACCCACCGGTTCAATTTTCGGCGTGTCGTTGCTCTTCCAAGAATGACACGCATCTTCGTAAGAGGGGAGGTTTGTTAGCTAGTCACTTCCCCACCACTCTTGTCCAGCTGACAAACGTTTTAAGATAAGACACATAAAAATATTAAACATAAAATACACAAAACATTAAATTACCATATACAATTCCAAACATAATACACTTATATACCTTTCACATATTTTCACAAAAAATATTTACCATAAACTTAACACGGAATACAATTAAACATATAACTTATAAAACATTCATACATCTTTTTATTTACACAATAAAAACATACAATATGCAAAACATAAAATTAACGCACAAAACATTTATTCACATTTCTACATTTTTAAATTACACACAGTTAAAACATGTAACATACTTTCAACTGGCGCATATAAACGCCCAGTTATTACATCGGCGATGATAGCTCAGACAAACTTGAGATCAATGATCGCCATTGATGGCATCATACGATAACGGTTACGTCGTATGACCTGGTTTTCTCGATGGGTTTTTGAACAATAGTCGTTGTTAAGAAGTGGAATTACTGCGTTTAGAGTATCGAAAGATCAAGTGTTGAATTTTTTGCACCAATATTCTTGTATGAAATTTAAGAAGTCTATTTAATTATATTAATTATTATATTATAAGTGAAGTAAAACGAATAAAAACATTAAAACAAAAAGGAAGAATAGTTTGGTTGTGTGACTAGTAAATTTTATTGTGCAGGCGAATCTAAGTGAATATGAATGAGCTAAACTATAGTCGACTTCGTATAGAATGCCTGGAATAAATTAATTACTATTAGCCAGTGCCCTGTGAGTAGGGCTTTCGAATATACTCACAGGCTTGTCGTAAAACGCGACTAAAGGCCGAGTGGTAGCCGGGGTCCCAACGCCCCGTCCGCCAGGTGAAATACCACCCCATCAAGCTTTAGGCTCCGTGAAATGGTCCGGAGAAATCCCTGGCCATCTTTCGGAGCTTGGCTGATGGACCGGTTCGAGAAAAGGTTGGCTAGGTAGTAGTCGGTCCCAAGGTAAGATACCACCCCGTTAGCTGTGCATTTCGCGATATCGCCGAGAAATCTTCGACGGTCTTTCGGATGTGTGGCTGATGGCCCGGACTGACACGGAGATAAGTCATGATGGTGCCTTCTGATATAAAGAATTCCGGGGGTAAACTAGTCGCCCATTCGAATCTCCGGGGGGGACTATGTCAGGGGGAACATCATGTAGATATCATGATAAATGACGGAAGTTCAAGAGGTTCGTCATCGCATAACAGGGCTCGCTCTCGAGGCTCTGCCCACGCTCGACTGGTGACGGCATTTTGTAACGTCAGGGGCATCGATTTCACCAATACGAATGTAAACGCCGTCCACCAATATTTGCAAACGACGAAACCTGATTTCCTTACCCTAGCTGAAACCCAGGTCGATTGGTCAACTGATTCGACATATCTTCGTTGCTCAGGATACGACTTACATTCGAGATTCCGTTTTAAGGGCGGAGTCTGCGTCTTCGCGCGGTCCGATCTGGCTTGCCAGAGGATGGAGGCGTTGGAACCCAATAATAATGACATCCTATGGTTGAGGGTCGTGCTGAGGAATTCCGTTAAATTTCTTTGTTGTCTTTACCGCTCCCCGAATGACGATCGACGGGTGACATTTTTCGAACATCTTTCACATACCATCGACTGGATACAGATCAACCACCCAGCTTCTGAAATTGTTGTCCTTGGTGATTTTAATGTGCACAATTCCGGCTGGTTGTTACACTCTAACAGAACCGACATGCCTGGGAGGCTGGCGGAGATGTTTGCTGTAAGCCACAACTTAACTCAACTCGAGGAGGAGCCGACGCGAGTGCCGGATGCTCGAGGCGATTGTGCGAACACCCTGGATTTGTTTTTGACATCCGAACCGAGTATTTATACCGTAGAGGTTTCTGGGCCACTAGGACACTCAGATCACTGCTTGGTGTCTGTAGCGCAAGCACTTGCATATCAAGCGAATAACCGGCCTAGGCAGCTTCGCAATGTATGGATGTATGGGGCTGCTTACTGGGACGATTTGCGAGATTTCTTCGCATCCTTTCCATGGTCGGAGGTGTGCTTCGGAAACTCCGATGTTAACGCTTGCGCGGAGTCGTTATCAGAGATTATTCTTCTGGGGATGGAGATGTATATTCCGCATTCCATCAAACGAAGTTCGTCTGATTAACCTTGGTTTGATAAACAATGCTAGCAGATTACAGCGGCATAAAATAGAGCTCTTAACCAATGGCGCTCCAATCCCACCGATGTTAACAGAACGAATTTTGTTAGAATCAGAAACGCGTGCAACCAGGCGATTGATACCGCGAAGAAGGCTCACACCGACAGGGTGATCAATAAGCTCCGCCGGTGCCCAACTGGTTCGCGCTCCTTCTGGTCAATGGCAATAGCTGTCAGGGGCAACTTCGCATCCTCCTCCTTCCCCCCGTTGGTGGCAGACAGCGGAACGTTAGTCACGAATTCAAAGGATAAAGCTGATGTGTTCGCGAATTTATTTTCCACCAATTCAAACCTCAATCCCGGACTTTTGGAGCCACCTGTGACCGCGCCGGTATGGTCTTCCATGCGGGATGTGAGATTTTGTCCTCGCACTATCCTACGTGAACTGAAAGGCAGCCAGCGCGGACGGAATACCTGCAATAGTCCATAAGAACTGTGCTCCAGAACTATCGCCGGTTCTTGGCAGACTCTTCCACTTATATTATGCACGAGGGATCTTTCCTGCCTGCTGGAAAATCGCTCGAGTTCAGCCAATCCCAAATACGGGAAAAAAGTGTCTCCTACAAAATTACCGTCCGATTGAGTTACTGTCTATTTTATCTAAGGTAATGGAAAATGTCATCAATACAGAGTTAGTTAAGTATTTGGAGTGCAACGGACTTCTGAATGATCGTCAGTATGGATTCCGTGGCAGGCGGTCCAAGGGAGACCTTTTGACAGTTATAACCGATATATGGACATCTGCGTTTGAACAGCATGGTGGGTCAAGGGCAGTCGCATTGGATATCTCCAAGGCTTTTGACTGCGTCTGGCACGGGGCATTGCTGAGCAAACTCGGTTCATATGGACTTTCCCAACAGCTTTGCTGGACGAAAAGCTTCCTTGAGAATCGATCGATCCGGGTTGTGGTGGACGGCGAGTGTTCGGATCGGTATCCTGTTAATTCGGGGGTGCGCCAAGGTTCTATTTTGGTTCTCAACCTTGTTTTTGCTTCACATAAATGATTTGTTGGAGACAACGGATAACAAAGTGTTCAGTTTTGCGAATGATAGTATGTTTGTTTCCTCCTTTTCGAGTGTTCGGCCGATTGGTGCATCTGCGTCGCATCAGCTGAGATGTAGACAGATTGAGTTTCTGAATGAGGATCTAGATAGGGTCCTGCAGTAGGGACGGGCCAATCTCGTCGACTTCAATGCAACGAAGATACAATATACAACATTCACAAAGAAAAGTGGATCATCGGTTCCACAGCTGATGATCAATGCGCGCGCCCTCGAGGCCGGGGAAAGCTTGATATCGCCCGACGTCACGGTCTGTGGGAATGTATCATGGCATAAACACGTGTCGAGCATTGCCAGGTCAGCCTCAGGAAAACTGAACTATCTTTTTAGAGCCAAGAAATATTTTACTCCGGCCCAACTTCGTCTCCTATATAAATCCCAAATTAGACCCGCTCACGAATATTGCTCTCATGTTTGGAGCTCGGCTCCTAATCATATCCTCGACCTACTTGAGAGCATACAGAGACGAGCGATCCGCCTGATCGGGGACTCGGCGCTGACGTCGGGACTACAGTCGCTATCACGTCGAAGGCGCGTAGCCGACCTCTGTCTGTTTTACATATTATGACGGGTACTGTTCTTCGGAGATTCGTGGTATTGTTCCACGCAATACGGCTTATATGCGCTCCACAAGACAATCCGACGGATCGCACCTGTTTGTGGTTCATCTCCCGACGGCGCGAACACCCCTGCACCTGAACTCGTTCCTCTACAGAGCGGGGAAGCTGTGGAACTCCCTTCCCACGCGAGTGTTCCCGGAGCATTACAACCTGCAACTGTTCAAAAAAAACTGCAACAGTTATTTGATGGCATCTCGGGGCGCCCATTTGGCGCTATAGGTTCGCCTCAAGTCTCATTAAAAAAAAAAAAAAAAAAAAAAAAAAAAAAATTATTGAGTTGAATGATGCTGTACAAAATCACACAAAATAAGAAGGGAGTATTCAACCGTTGCCAAAGGAATATATGAAGATACAAGCAGACATATTTGCTGGCTGAGAATTTCAACACCCAACTTAAACTTAAATGTTCGAGGATCTGAAGGAAACATCGATAAAATTAAGGAGTCGAAAAAACCCTGGTGGGAAGGAAATTATAGACAATTTCAACTAATCAAATAAGGAGAACCGTCAGTACGCTATCATTTATTTATATATTTAAATTTTGTTGGCACATTTAACTGTTGCAACAGTAGCACATAACTTACTTTTTATAGCATAATTGATTAGTAAAATTCACGTTCCACACAATATGGTTCAAAGGGCCATTAGCAGCCACTTTTAAAAATAGCAAACGGGAAAGACGGTGTCTAAATTTATAATAGCTTTTCAACAACACAAAAAAGACATTATCATTGATGGAACGCAGAAAGTGAGCCCTGGTAAGCCAATCAGTAGATCATAACTGAAGAAACCGTATGAAATATACCAACGGCATATAGGCTATAATTTGATTTTATTTGATGTAGACAAACGAAATTATTTACTCAGTCAGATACCCTTCGGAATTTCAAGTATTCCGACGTAATAGTGACAAAACGATACAATCTTCATGGTGCACACCAATTTGATTGGAAGCCAGTTCAAACTTATTTACTGGCTGTTTAGTTACGTCACACTTTATAGATGAATGGATTGCAGTCGAAGTGATTAGATGCTAATGCTAATGCTAATACGCTTCTAAGATCAACCCCTCTTCAAACACAGCACACGCTTTACACCCAAATTGTTTTTCGTAATCAAACTATAGTTTGTATATTCACGCCTTTGCGGATATTTATCAATGCATCACTGCTGGTTTAGATTTGACATTCGTCTGCCACTATTGATCAGAGATGGTTAGGTAACGTGATGCGCACATCAAAAACTCCACCGAACTTTCAAAATTTTTTCATATATTTTATATGCATCATTATAAATTTAATTTACACACTTATTACGCGAACATGCGAATTGGCCTTAATTGATTTGATAACTTGTGATCAAGTTGACACTTACATTTGAGATACAGCTCAAGGCGTTTCGTTGCTCGGTATCACATTTCTTGACAGTATTGAAAAACAAATGAGCGATTTTTATTGTTTAATTAAACGCGTATTCAGGTAAAAATCACTATTTAGATATTTTGCACGGCACCAGCGAAACTGACGAAATATGCTCAAGGTCGTACAACTGTAAACATTTAATCAATGCTGACAAACCACCATCAACTTTCAATTGAATTTATTTTTATTTATTTCTTTATAATATTTGTAATGTATGCCTATTTACTTAATAACTAACTAAAAGTAGCAAAGATTTTGTTGCACGTTATTTAGGTCGGTATACTTACTTATCCGGATATACAACCGTATTTGATCTTGATCTCCAAGAGGCTCCAATCTAGAACCGGTGTCATCTGGTTTGCGTCTTATACAAAATTGGATTGCTGGTGAATATATTGAAAACTAGTTGTACCAGCAAACAGCGGACGAACACCGTCCACTCCATTTTTCGGAATTTTTATTTTTCAAATCATGTCAAAGAAGGTATTTTTCCATTTTCCATTTTATGTACATTTTTATTTTGTTCTTTTTCTTTTATTTAATTATTTATAATTAAAATAAAAGCATTATTAATGAAAAAGTTTTCAAAAAAATATATTGAGTCTACGAGACCACAAGTGGGTTGGCTTTGTGAAAACTGGTCGTTATTCTTTCTCAATAAAAACGGGTCAACGCTATCGCCGAACAAATAAATGGTATAATTCTACTTAGTATGAAAACCTTTAGTTCAATAAAGCGCATCAAACCTAAATCGAACATAAGTTTCCATTCTGGATGCATGGATATTCTTAAGGGCAAACAGTTAAATTTCAGTACCAAATTGACCACCGACCGGAAAAGACGAATCGTTCATTAAAACAGAAAATAAAGTGAAGTGAGTGCAAATATTAAACAATACACTGTGTATCGTTGCCCTCTACACCCAAAGTAATCAAAAAACAATTAACGCCGATACGCGACGTACGAAGTATTTCTCTTTGTGTATGTGCACAATATAATAAACGAACGCCGTGATTATCTATCTGTCACTCATGCAATATCTATCTGTCGCTCGCGCAATAAAAAAAAACCAAAAAAAAAAATTAAAAAAAAGTGAGAACACGTAAATTAAATGGATACCAAAATGGTGGTTCGCAGAAGGCAAAATACAGACGTAAATCTAAAGGCTAAACGCCTTAGAACAAATGAGAACAAGGATACAGACACGTCAATCATCAACAGCGACGACGAAGACAACACCCATGGTGCCCAGTACTCAGGGGCTGGAACCCAATTCCAAGAACTAGCTGTCAGCGGAACAAATGTAGACGCTTGCAATCAGATCGAGGTCTTCAACAGACTCATCCATGAGATTAGTCCTAAAAAACAACAACTAGATAAACAAATGGAGAAAGTTGTCAAACTAAAAAACAACCTGAGCCAGAACGAGCGAAAAACGAAAATGGTACAACAACAACAGCACGAACAAAGACAACAACAACCCACGAAGACAAAGAAAAACGCAAGATAAGGAAACTCAATAGCAGGAATCACATCAACAACCACAGCAGGAAACATCTCAGCAGGTGCCAGTCAAAAAATGAGGAGAAAGTACTGTGGCGGTTCTTTAAAGCATTCCCCAAGAACCGCCCATTCCCCTTCACCTGTCTCCCACTTTCCAAGCAAGTCTGTTTACTTACCTGCAGCGTAAGCTCCCCTGCAGCATCTCCCACCTGAAAGCAACCGGGCATGCATATTAGCGAATTGCTCTGCCTCGTGATGTTTGAACCATTCAATACCCCCCATCGGCTCAGCTTGTCAGCAATATAATCGACAAATACACGCTGACCAGCGTATCTGTTGACACAGCTGTAGCCAATATTCTTTCCACAGTTCACAATTGTAGATCGCGCCTATATCCTCAGATCCGCGACAGTTGCGACAATTCCCCGTTTTCGGCTATCAACCGATCATGGAATTTGGGCATGGATATGATCATTGTTTGGGCTCCTCGATAGTATAGTGGTTAGTATACCCGCCTGTCACCCGGGAGACCGGGGTTCGATTCCCCGTCGGGGAGCCCCTGGCGCAAGACTAATGACCTTGCCCAGAAAAAATAAATCATTATGGAAAATTTAACAAGCCCCAGGACTTGCTAAATAAGGCCAAAACCGGTTCCTGGTTGTAGTGCCGATGATGATGATGATGATCATTGTTTAGGCAATCTTACTCATGCCATGCCCTATGATGACCCACCAGCAAATTAAAGCAAACACACAGTACCTCACTGCGTTTATTTTGTTTACTAACCGCTGGTCCATGGTTCCCCTGGGTGAGACGTTTGCTTGCACATCTGCAGGTCAAATCCCTCACCACCATACCCATCTTCATGCCTATGATGACCCGGCTGAAAACTAAATTAAACACACAGTACCTCACTGTGTTAGTTTTACTTACCCGCACATTAATCCAAACATATAGCCATCCAGCCTGACCCTTTGCCGCCGTCGACGAGGTTTCTACTGACTTATGTCAACAAAATAATGTTCCTCCTTGTGCACCGGAGCCATACGGCTAAATCAAACAAAGCGCATCTAATACCAGTCCCTTTGTTTGCAGTATCGCTCGTCGTCGATTTTTCGAACGAATGGGGCATCGTACATTGACCTGTACGGAAACATGAAGAATCCATCTAGATGACGGCTGGTGGAAGTTGATCTCGACGAACACCGACGAGTCAGATTTCTACCATCCAACGGGGCAGACATTTGAAGGTCGTCGCGATCGTAGTCAAAATATCACCATCAATGAGAGAAGTCGAGTCTCTGCTGTCGCGCCTCCGCGGGGAAACATAAGTTCGATGAGAAATATTTTGTAGTAATAAGGTTACTTAAGGACGGTTCCCAAATACGAGTGTGACGTTGGTTCATGGAGTTCGTGTACCACACAGTAAATAACAAGCGCGCAGTGTTAATTAAAATACTTTGCAAAAAGACTGTCGTCTGTGAATTTTTATGTGAAAATGTAAACTCTGCTTATAGTACAAAACTCTTTGCGAAACGGTTATTGTTCTGAACATTAATGTTTAAAATGAACCATGTGTATAGTACGAACTCTTTGTGAACTTACTTTTCGAGATAAAAAAAATAAAATAAACGAGTATACAGCAGAAATCCTCCGGTGCCTTTTTATTTATGTTTGTTCTTGGTGCTTGTGTTTTTGAAGACAATTTTAGTGAGGAATTCGTTCGTGGGCGATAGGTGGAAACCCGTGTCCATGTCAGGCACATACACTTCACACCACAGTACCTCCTAACTACATCAGTTACATGGAGACAAAGGATCTCATAAAATTGGGTGAGTTGACAGGCAAAACTTTTAAAACAAAACGGATAAATAATTTTAAGATAAATTTAACATGCGATGATTTAGAAGGCTATCGCAAAATCAAATCGGCATTGGGGAAATCGAAAAGCGAGTACTACACGTACACCCCTAAAGCGGAGAAAACTGTCTCCATGCTCATCAAAGGAGTTGATCCTCCTTTTACTCCCGAAGAGGTGCTCGAAGAACTAAAAAGCTTCGAAAACGATACCTTGAAATTTATAGATGTGAAACCATTTTCTACAGCAAAGTCTAGAAATCGCAACCGTAAGTTGCCTTTCTTCATTAATTGATGGACGCTAAGCCTATTAATTGATGGACTTAGATATATTAAATACATCAATCACCAAACAATAACTTGGGAGAGAATAAAGAAGTGCCACCGGATATTGCAGGGTATGTGCTGTCAACGCTTCGGGCATGTGGCAGCGAATTGCAATATGCATTTCAGATGCGTCAAATGCCTAAATAAGTTGGGCAAAGAACAGCTCCCGGATAGAAATAAACTATCCTGTGTCCTCTGTAACAACTCAGGTCACCCTGCTAACTTTAGAGGTTGCCCTAAGTACCAACAACTAAAATCAAAGTTGGAAGCCAGAAAGAAACAACTTGAAGAAGAGAAAAGGATGAAAACTCGCTCTTACAAAAACTTCGTGGCACCAAGTGTGTCATACACCAAATGGCAGGTGGAGTAAAAAATGCACCAATCTTAGAAAAATCACGCAATATCATTAAAACGCTGCTCCAGAGGCACAAACTGATATAACAGTGTGGGGAGGAAGTATTGTGGCTAACACAGACACTCCGTTCACTTCCTCCTCCATCTTAAATTGTTCCACCGACGAGCACTAAACAATTCCGCCAAAGAAAAGGAACGAAACGCCGCCACGTTTGTCCACAACCGGGAGTAAGGAAAAACACTGTTCACCAGACAGAAATTAAAGTACACGGATGGCACTGAAGCGAAAGTGAATGAAACGCACCTTTTAATGGTTGACTACAAAAGGTTCCTTTTATTCACAATTAATCTTTCTACACTAAATTACTTTATTGGACAGAGAAGCTAATTAGATTGACAACGAAACTGATGTACAAAAAGACAATATAAGACGATGCACACTACTTGTCTGACATTAAACTTTTAATCGATAATCGCGCGCTTACTCGACTCGCTTTGGTATTTCCGCATCTCCGTGTGCGCCGGAGAGCGGAAGACGCACCGACCGAATCGGTGGTTGGAATACGACTCAAAGATTCAATCCGCGTTTGGGGTGAGTTTGTGGCGGCTCACTAGAGCGCCACCAATTAAACTTCCAATTACCCCATTTTTCGAACTCCCACGTAGGGCATATTCTGACCTGAAAATAGGTACTTGCCAGTACATTGTACGAAAACCTCGCCTAAAGCATCTTAACGCATAATTCTTGCCGATGTAAAATTCATCGGGACCCAACAGATGCTTCCCCTAAAGGCACGGTTTCATAAAACGCACCATTTCCACATAATTTAGTTGCAACACGAAGCAACTGACTTAACACGACCACCGCGGTGCACATATCACCCACTGAAATTGCAGCACACAAGCAAGAGATACTCCCGCTTGGCTTCAATGCTGCAATCACATCGGTCGCTAAACCGAGCTACAAGAAATGGTAACTCGCACCTGGCCGCAAAAAAGGGATCGAGAACTCGTCAGTGTAAATACACACACGACGGTTCGACCTCTGTTGACGCCAACAACAACATGCACACGAACAGCAATCATGCTACTCGTAGTCACTGATCGTGTAACCGCATTCAACCCTTTTCAGGATGACTTGCCCCAGCTGCGAATGTGTTTATCTTTATTTAATTTCATGTTCATGGTTCGCATGCTGGGCGACACACGCGATGAGCAGCAAAAGGGGTCATCGTGTGTGTGTTAAGTTGCAACCCTTTACTTTCAGATCTAACTCAGAAGGAATTTATGACCAACTATGGTCATCGAAGCGATGATGGAATATGTGGTATTTTATCGCTTCGATGAACATATTTAATCGCGGTTTGGATTCCGTAATAAATATACCCCTCGTGGCGCGTCCCAAGGGATCACCAGAGTCAAATATTAACCACCGTGACGAGCGGACACAGAGAGATTCGAGATACACGCGTACAGGGAAATGGTCGTTACGTTTAAAACCGAGGTCTTATTCAAATAATTGAAAATTAAATTATACCACGTGAACTAAGTGTGACTGTTATTTATGTATATATATCCAACGAATTCTTATTCATTCAATTAACTAAATAATAAATTGTACCACGTGAACTAAGTGTGACAATTATTTAAGTATGTATATTCAACGAATTCTTAATCATTCAATTAACTAAAAATTAAATTGTACCACGTGAACTAAGTGTGACTATTATTTAAGTATGTATATCCAACGAATTCTTATTCATTCAATTAACTAAAAATTAAATTGTACCACGTGAACTAAGTGTGACAATTATTTAAGTATGTATATTCAACGAATTCTTATACATTCAATTAACTAAAAATTAAATTGTACCACGTGAACTAAGTGAGACTATTATTTATGTATATATATCCAACGAATTCTTATTCATTCAATTAACTAAAAATTAAATTGTACCACGTGAACTAAATGTGACTATTATTTATGTATATATATCCAACGAATTCTTATTCATTCAATTAACTAAAAATTAAATTGTACCACGTGAACTAAGTGTGACTATTATTTATGTATTCAATTCAATTCATTCAATTAACTAAAAATTAAATTGTACCACGTAAACGAAATAAAGTTAATCAGCAGTGCTTTGGAGGTTTCATTCGTATCAACATAAGACCGTGACACGAAGTGTGGGACGTCAGTTAGATGGGGTTGGCGTTCAGCTAAGACAACGCTCGGATAGTTTAGTGAATCTGCGTCCTAGTGGCGCCTTACTAGAAGACCCGAACCACAACAATAAGGAAAAAACCCCATAAGTTTGGTGGTGTGGTGAAAATGAAATGAAATTTCCTTTGACCAGTGACCAATAGAAGCCGATCTCTGGGACGCGGTGGTGTATGTGTGTGTGTTCGTACACATCACCGTGTTTATCGATGCGTTTAGCCATGGATAAACGGAACCTACAACGAGGAAAAAAAGAACAAAGGGGAAACGTTATAAGGCATCGTTCGGGAATGGGGGTCAGCTGTCTAAATAGCAGCCACTCATTAGATGCTAAAAGGGATTGCGATAATTTATACTATAGAGATCGTATATCGTCTCTCTGCCGACTGGGAGAATCGAATTCTTTTTTTGCATATGTTTATGCTATTGAATCCAATTCGACGGCAAAGCGCGACGTCGGTGATTGTTTGAAGATTCAAACAAAGAAATATTTCCGCCAGAAGTGCTTGCAGCTGAATCAATAGTTGCAAGTCTTCGGAAAGAAATTTAGATGGGTACACAATGACGGTTGTGTAAACCATCTCTGTCAATTATGCATGCCATTTATGGCGATTGAACTATAGTGTGAATATCTACACTAATTGGAAATACAGTGTTTGGGTCGCTAATGCAGAGATCCATTGATAATGTATGAATGCCCATGTAGGAAAAATTCTTTGCAGGCATTTCCAGGTAATGGATTGGAAACATTAACTATCCTTGGGAAGGGAATGTTTTCAGGTGCCCATGCGAACGCGTTGGCGGGAAACAATGGGAGTTGGGTTGTAATAATGGGGGTTCTGCCTGATAAGTTAAGAAAGAAATCTTACGGAGAATCGTATGTGAAGGGATGCATGAAAGGTAAGTTTTCTTTTCCAGGGGCTTTTTCAGATTACAGATTTGTTCTCTCTGTAATGCGTGAAGCATTTGACATGCTAATGCGATTGCATTAGTGAAATTATGTGATTGGATGGTATGGGGGTTTTTCAGGTAAGTGAACCATGGGGTTTGGCGGAACCGCCACAACAGCAATATTACTGTCCATACAAGGACAGTTTGCTGCGTTTGATAAAAACTTCGGAATGATCGAAAAAAAAACGGACGGAACAAATGGCCCGAACTGACATTATCTATTCGACCCTGTTTCCAGATGAACCCGCACTTTAAAGATAACGTTCACTGCGACTGAATTAACTCTAAAAATTATTGCTGTAAATGTGAATTCACTAATCCGCATGGAAAGAAGTGATAATCTCAGCAATCTGCTGGAAGCTGAACGCCCATATGTGCTTTCGGCTAGCGAAAAGAAGCTAAATCAAAGGCACAAATTGGGCTACCCAAATTATAAAGTAATTAGACGAGATCGTCCAAATTCCACTAAGGGGGTGGGGTCGCTGTCTTAGTTAAAATTGGTCTACAACACAAAATCGTCTACAATAGAGATGTATACAAGTGCCAGGTACTAGAAGCCTGCGTTATTGATATTCCTTTGAAAAGTCAAAGGCATCTATATTTGATCTCTGCTTATGCTCCCGAAACTCCACAGTGTATACAGTTTATCAATGGACTTGATACCCTTTTTCGAAGTCTCAAGTTAGACTCTGAAAATAATTATTTCTTTATGGCGGGAGATCTCAATTCCAAGCACAGTGCTTGGGGTAACCTTATCACAAACACAAGAGGCAATGTGCTGTTCGACTGGTGGCAAACAAACGCTATCGAACATAAACTAGAATTCTACGCTATGAGTACTCCGTCATATCCAAGGGGAAATTCCTTCTTGGATTAACTGTTGCTGGACGAGCGAATACAATTATTAGATACGGATCTAACTACACGAAATTGTCTTCGTACAATCGATTACGATAGCGATCATTACGGGCTTGGTGCTGTAATACATGTCCCAAACGAACATTCACTACTTGAGTAGTACAAACAGATATATTCTTTTAATTTCGGAAAAGCACACTGTCGCGCTTTGATCGGATAATAAAAGAAAAAAAAAAAAAAGGATTACGCTCCAATGGTATAGATACACCAACTGACAGAAATCTTCATAATGACGAAATTGATCATTATCTTTCGACGATGAGCAACATTATTACTAATACAATGAATCGTTCTATCCCCAAAGTCTCTCACATGGAGAGCCGATACAGAAACGCAACGATCGACGAGCTGTATAGGTAAGTATTCTGCTCTCTAAGTTAAAACTGCTCTACAGACAGTTATCCAAATAGCCAGGAAATAAAAACAATTAAGTCACTAATTAAAAATCTTCAAAAATTGATCCGGGACAACTATAGATCAGCAATCAATGAAGACTGGAACAACAGAATACATGTCATTAAAGCTAGTGGACCGAATATGTTCCCTCAAATAAGTCCTTCGAAGGAAAGATTGTAATGACATTCCATGTCTGCGAGTTCCGCGGACTTCCGAGAATTATCAAACTCTGCTGAATGCAGGACTTACCCCGGAACACATCAACTCTAACGTAGAATTCATAATAGTCGAGGATCCGCAAAAAAGGGCGAACTCAATTGGTGCTTGTTTCGAAGCAGTATATGGATTAAACGAATCGGCCAGGAAAATAGGGATCTCCAAAAACATATTTGGCTACGCAATGAACTTAACAATTGGCGTCTCTTAAGTCGAAGTTTCACTATCTTTAGTGAAAATAATAGAGCGGATTCCCCGCTTATAACTCTAAACACTAGCATGTTTGTGCACAAGGATGAACTGACGGACATTTTTAAATCGATTAAGAACAAAAAATCTTCTGGAATAGATAGTATTCCAAACATTGTTCTAAAGCATTTACCTCTTGAAGTAGTGGCGGTTTACACTATTTTGTTCAATAACACTCTAAATAATGCATATATATACTATCGAAATAATAGTGAAGGAGGACGTGTGATTCGAACTGACGCTATGACAGTTTGAATCACGAAAAAAATTGAACCTAAGCGTTACCCATCAGACTACTGACGTGTTATGAATTTGATTTTTAAACTCGACTATACTCCACTGATGTGAATTGTTATGTTATCGCTAAGGTATACGGCTCTGACGTATTTTCTTATTCGATTTTTCGTTCGGTGCTCTTCACTATTTTGCTTGTGAATTGTGTGTGTATCTGTTAGAGTCGCCACACATATTATCCAACCCATTGGAAATCTGCAGTAGTCCATCCCATCCCCAAAAAGGAGAAGGACAGGAGCAATCCAGCAAATATTCGCTCGATTAGTTTGCTTCCGAACATCAGCAAGTTATTCGAGAAAATTATAAATAAAGCTATGAATAATGGTGTGAGGAAAATGCTATTATTCCGAACACCCAGTTTGGTTTCCGATCGCAACATGGCACAGTTCATGCTGCGACAAAACTTGTTTCCGACATACAGTGGAACAACGCGATGCGAGAATGCACTGGGGCCTGTTTGGTTGATTTTTAAACGGCTTTCGACACCGTATGGCTAGAAGCGCTGGTATATAAGTTATCAAATATAGGTATGCCCGAATATTTATTATACATTACCTACGATATGATAATGGGTAAACAATTTGTGGTGAAATGTGGAGATATAATTTCTAACAAGACTTTCCACATCAAAAACGGCTTACAACAGGGAGCAGTAAATTCTCCCATTTTATTTAACATTTACACTAGTGGTCTAGTGGGTTCTGTCAACCATGCAATTGCGTATGCCGACGACATTGTGGTGTATAGATCTGGAGAAAAGATTGATGTCATCAACAGACTTCTGCAAAATGATTTCAACAAAATCAAACGTTTTTGCGACGGCTGGAAATTAAAAATATATTTCTAAAAAACAGAGACTATCCTTTTCAGAACGCCCCTGTCCAGTGCATCAAGGGATACAAAACGGAATTGGAAAAAAAATTCCATTGCAGGAGGTAATAATCTTCCACTACAGGTAAAAATTGTAGTCAGATACCTTGGAATCTGGTTTGATCAGTATCTTTACTTTGATAAGCATACAGTAGCTGCTCTTACAGCAGCTAAAAACGCATGTGCAATGAAACGGAGTCTCTTCCGTAGTAGTCTTTGGACCCCAAGGTGAAAATAATTTCATACTCAGCATTCATCCGACTATTGTTAGTGTATGGCTGCCCGGTATGGTACAACATATCCTCATTTTATATGGAGAAGATTCGGGTGTTTGAGAGGCAGTGTTTGCGTTCCTGCCTCGGAATGTATAGAACCCCAGCTTCGCAGTATAAGAAATACTATTCCGATAAAGTCCTGATGACAAATCAGGACTAAGCAGAATAGACAACATCATTATGAAGATTATTCGTGGTCACACAACAAGGGCGATGTGCAGTGAAAATGATCTCATTTCGGGAGCATTCTATCCCAATGATATGTATATGGAGAGTACTCTCCAGAATGGGTTCATTCCCCCAGAAGCGTTCCCTTTCTTGGATAAAAAGGACTTATCTAAGACAAACATGGAGTCCCTATTATTTAACACGCTTTCCGTGGTGCCAGGGATAAACGAATTCTCGACGATAACGATATCTCTAATTTTCGAGATCGCCTGCGTTTTAGTATGGTGATCGGTGAAAGAGATAAATCAATGAAAGGTCGATCCCATCCCAACTGATGGTGGATCAGTGATGATGAAAGAACTATACGTCGCCAAACATAGTATGCCTCCCAGGCGCACCGCTTTCTTTCCCTCTATCCCTAATTCCCAAATATTTTAATTTTTTTTTAAATTTCGTTTTCGATTTTTATAAGTTTAATTTGAATTTTTTATTTTTTTTTTTAAATTTCTATTTGTATTCCTTGTTCATGTACGTAAAATGAAGAAACAAATGTTTTCCTTCCTAACCACCACAGACAAAATTTGGTCAGCCTCTTCTGAGTCACCATACTTTAATTATTATTATTATTATCTTTTTATACTTGTCTCAGGGAGGTGAACCTATAGCGTCGAGTGGACGCCCCCAGGTGCCACCAAATAACTGTTGCAGTTCTTCTTTAACATTTGCAGGTTGTAACGCTCTGGGAACACTCGCGAGTTAACACAACATGATGCATCTTCGTTATTAATATAATTCATCATATCTTGTAAGTTAACATGTATGTTACATGATGCACTCACGTTATCGTTAGATAATATAACTCATTATATGTCATATGATTCATCTATGTTAACATCGAAACTGAGCTAAGTTAACATCACTCATGACTCACTTGTATTATCAATAACGCATGACAACAAAGTTATCTGTAGTAATGACTGTTTGATAATTAGAAGTATAAATATAAGAGTAAAGATCATAATTAAGGAGGGTATTGATTCCGAAAAGGTGTTGAGTAGTCTGTAAAATAGTTTTAAGAACGTTGAAAATAAACGGCCATATATATTCCTTAATTCACGAGGGAAGGGGATTCCACAGCTTTCCCGCTCTGCAACGGAACGAGTTCTGATGCAGGGGTGTTCGCGTCGTATGGAGATGAACCGCAAATTGGAACGATCTGCTGATTGTCTTGTAGAGCGCATATAACCCGAATCGCGCGGAATCATACCACTAATCTCCGAAGAACAGTACCCGTGACAATATCTGTGAGACAGACAGAGGTCACCTACGCGCCGTCAATGTGATAGCGACTATAGTCCGAACGTCAGCAACGTGTCACCGATCAGGCGGATCGCTCGTCTCTGTATGCCTTCACGTAGTTTAAAGGGTATGCTCAAGAGCGGAGCTACAAACAGAAGAGCAATATTCGAGGGCGGGTCTAATTTGGGATTTATACAGGAGAAAAAGTTGGGCCTGAGTAAACAACTTCTCGGCTCTAAAAAGATAGATGAGTTTTCCTGAGGCGGACCTGGAGATGTTCGGCACGTGTTTATGCCACGATACATTCGCGCAGATCATGATGCCGAGCAATTTCAAGCTTTCCCCACATTCGAGGGCCTGGCCAATTATCATCAGCTGTGGAGCCGATGATCAAATTTTCTTTGTGAATATTGTATACTGTGTATGCTGCATCTTTCTTGCATTGAAGTCGACGAGTTGGTCTTTATCCATTTCAGGACCTTATCCAAATCCCGATTCAGCGAGTCGATCTGTTTAGATCTCATCTTGCGCGACGTTGATGCACTAATCGGCCGGTCACTCGAAAAAGAGGACACAAGCGTACTATCATCCGCAAAACTAGACAGTCGATTATTCGCTGACTTCAACAAATCATTGATGTGAATGTTGGAACTGAAATAGAACCCTGAGGCATCCCGAAATTAATAGGATACATACCGGTATACTCGCCGTCTACAACAATCCGTATCGATTGATTTTCGAGGTAGCCCTTCGTGCAGTCGCAAGGCTGTTGGGAAAGTCCGTATGCACGAAGACTGCTCAGCAATGCTCCGTGTCGGACGCGGTCAAAGCTCTTGGAGATGTCTAATGCGACCGGGGATAGTTCTTAACGTCTATTGCTGGTATTCCTCCCGGCCGGTTGCCTTCCAATAGTCCACTCTCCATAGAATGCGTTGAATAGTACACGAGCGGAACCTAACATCCCACATATAAGACCGTACCGACGTGATCACAGGTGGCTCCAAAATACCGGCATCGGAATTTGAAATCACGAAAAATAAACTCGCGAACACATTAGCTTTATCTTTTGAATTTCTGTGTAGCGTCCTGCTGTCCGTCACTAATGGGGGAAAAGAGGAGGAAGCGAGATACTTGCTGACAGCCCTTAGCATTGGCCAGAAGAGGCTCAAACCAGTTGGGCACTCAAGGAGTTTATTGGTCACCCTATCGTTGTAGGCTTATCGCGTATTGCGGCGATAGTGAAGAACGCGTGATTCGAACCGACACTATCACGATTAGAATCACTAAAAGCGGAACCAATGCTCAACACATCAGGCCACTGCCGCGTGTATGAATCCGATTTTTAATCTCAAGTACACTCAACTGATATGGAATTGCTATGTTATTGCTTGGTATATGGCTGGTGCATTTGCTTATCTCATGTACCACGAGTCAATTCATGTCCCACGACTCAATTTATATCCACCAACTCACTTCGTGTCCCACGACTTAATTCATGTACCACGAGTCAATTCTTGTCCCACGGCTCAGCTTCAGATTGGTCCCACAACTCTCTTTTCTTTGCATGAACTGATGCGACCAGCAAGGCTATTCAAATATTTTTCTATTTTTCCACGCCGTAGCTTCGGCAACTTAACTTTTATTTTTGCCACGCATTCTGCACCTTCGTCGTTTCAGTTCACCACCTCATAGACAGTATTCTTTTTTATTTCATATAGGTGGTCGATCCGCCGCGCTTCATTCAAATTATTTTTTGTGTGCTTACACTATCCGTATAATTTTTCGTATTAGCCTTAGGCCGGGACACTTTTACGCTGCAGCCGGGGGTAAGCTCGAGTCATGGTTTGTGGATAACCGTCGGAACCCCGTGCTCATAACATCAAGAATAGTTCGAACCAAGATCCTTTTACGACAATCAAAGAGATTTCTTTTTGTCTAATTAATTTGAAACACCGAATCTTTATTAGCACACCAACCAGATTTTATTTGATCGACTTAGTTTCACTTACAACTTAATACACATCGGTTTCTGGATTTTTGTTTTATTTGTTCGTCATTTACATAAAATAACCGTTACTAAATTGTCTTAATTCTATATAAATCTTATTGCACATCGAATTCTTATTTGTTCTCTACATGAAATTGTCTTCACTTAGTCGTTTTATTACCACTTATAATTTGTTACACATCGAGTTCTAAAATTTCGTTTACCTTATTTATTCTCCACATAAATTTGTCTTCACTTAGTCGTTTTATTACCACTTATAGTTTGTTACACATTGAGTCCTAAAATTTCGTTTACCTTATTTATTCTCTACATAAATTTGTCTTCACTTAGTCGTTTATTACCACTTATAGTTAGTTGCACATTGAGTTCTAAAATTTCGTTTACCTTATTTATTCTCTACATAAATTTTTCTTCACTTAGTCGTTTATTACCACTTATAGTTTGTTGCACATTGAGTCCTAAAATTTCGTTTACCTTATTTATTCTCTACATAAATTTGTCTTCACTTAGTCGTTTTATTACCACTTATAATTTGTTACACATCGAGTTCTAAAATTTCGTTTAACTTCTTTGTCTTTTACATTAAATAGACTTCCTTTAACCGTCTTGAATCCACTAATAATTTCTATGATTGTCCATCGACTTCCACGACTCCACGATCAACCAATGACTGCCTGCTAATTACCTCCTAAACCTTTCGCGACACTTCGGGGTCAATACCTCCCGACGACGATACTGCAATTACCTTTTAATTGCCCTCATTTCCGATTGTTGCCCTCAGTTCGCCATCACGGTGTTTCGCTGAACCGGTCAATATTTCCTCATTGGTTTGAACTCGGTTCACTTTATACTGACCCACTTAATTGCATTTCTGTTGATTGGGCTGGAACATGCAGTTTAAAGGTTTCTGCAATTTAATTGTTCCGGAATATGCAGCTAATAGCTTTTGCGTTATTGGGCAATCGCTTTAGGCATATGCAATCAACTGCTTCTGTGTTAAGTGGTTTAAAACGTGCAATTAATAATTTTATCGCCCCGGGGTCATTCGAGTTTAAAATCGGAAGGCGTTTTTAGGTTTAGGTGTGTCAATGATCTCTTGTACATCATCTTTGACTATGATGTCACTGACACACTTAACACGCGTCATTATTCGTGTTGTTCGGCCCTCTCGAATCACCGATTGTTGCTTGGCTCAGACTCGAAGTACTAATTGTTTATGTGACGAACGATAATTTCAACGTAATGTCCGCTTTCCCCATTTGCATTGTGGACAGTATAATTCTGGCGACAGCTGCTCAACAAAATTTCTTAACAGATAAAAAGCTTGATAATACAACAGATATGTAGCGGTTCCGCCAAACCCTACGGTCTACTTACCTGAAAAAACCCCATAACTACTACCCTACTCCCTTAAGTTTGCTAATGCAACAGTATTAGTACCTGTAAATGCTGCACGCATTTAAGAGATCAAATCTATGATCTTTAAGTCCCTGTAAAGAAAACTTACCTTCATGCATTCCCTTCGCATACCATTGCTCCTTAAGATTTCTTTATTAACTTACCAGGAATTTCCAACCAATTTCGGCATCTACGTCTCCAGTCAAATTTCCTTAGATGAATTCCGGTAAACAAATAATTAGATTTACATACATTTGTAACCTTCATGACAGGGACCATAAATATTGCGCCGTCTATTTTCCCAACCGCGTCATGTACCTTTTCATACATATTGCCTGGGAACCTTTTTTGTTTGTCTTATCAATAAACAACCCAAGCAGCTGCATATAATTAGCGCAATAGACGCTGAAACCAAATTCTCCAGCATTTCCTAATGCAAACATGAACCCGCTTTCTACTGCACCCAGAGATGCCATAAATATCTAATTTGCTTTTAGCACCTTTTTCTCCCAACGTCGAAAATAGCGACGAGGCATCGCGTAAACAATGACCCGCATTACCAACGGCGCATTTGGTCATTTTTCCCTTTTGTCTTTGCCGCCTGCCTGTTTCGTCGTTCCACTGCTTTCGAACACGTGCAACAACATTGAATCTGTTCGATCGCGCACATATACCACTGCACCAAAAAGATCGCATTTTCTTAGTGGTCACACCCTTAAGAGAAAAGTTTTTCTCTCTCTTCCTTTTTTCCTTAGCGAAATCATATCTGCATGAGGTGACGATCGCTGAGTCGTAATCCATCCTTCGACCCGAGCAGGTCGTGTCTCCTATCGCTACCCTGGTTCGCACAGGGAAGCGATAATCGGTTATAATCGCGGAGTGGTGTTACAACCATCCCAGGAGTTAGTCGGGTCGCCTCCATCTCCTGATTTACACACGCCATTTTTATCGTCGCACTCGGTAATTTTGTATCGTTGTCCGTCGCTGGATTGAACTCGTCACAGTGTCCTGTAGCCTTTAAGCAAATAACAGTATAATTCAGTGTGTTATGTCACTAGTGATTTATATATATATACCCTAGCTTAGTTATCAATAAAAACCAGTTCAACTAAACTTAATCCGGAGTGTTTCATTATTTTTTGTGCCGCAGCTTCCGCGTGTTTTATCTCCTTTCCCTGGTGATCGTACTTTTCATCCTTCCCGGTTGTGGACGAACGTGGCGGCGTTTCGCTCATTCATTCGTGATTGACTGTGGTATTCGTGCAACATATATTATGATGGAGAGGAAGTTAACCAGTGCCAATGCACCAATACTTCCTCCCCACAGATATCTTCCAAATCAGTTCCAAGGCAGAACTTTACTGAACTCAACTAATGTGGCTTATATGGACTTGAACTAACTCGACTTTTCTTACACGAAGACTCCAATGCCGAAGTAGGAACTGAACTTGTGGGATGACGAAGAGGAACTGTTCTTCTCGAGGATAAACATCTGAACTTCTCGATGACAAAGGAGGATCAGGTCTTGTCCTTGGTAAAGAAGAAACTGAACTCGCCGCGCCCTCAACATGCAGCGGTTTTGGCGACGTCAAACAATTCAACACGCTATGGCTTATGGCATCCTCAAGAGCCTTCGTACTCTGGTGACTTTGATTCAGGGCGCCTTTAAAAATTCAAAGCGTTATGCCACAATTTTTTCCACCATAAAGTTTTGCGACACACTACCTCTTTTGTAGAAACGAATGGCTCCGGATTTGTATTGTGCAGAGAGAAAGGAGTCAGTTGGCTTCGGCTACTTGAGAACTGGATTTGTGTTGTGTCGTGCTTTTCCTGCATCAATTGATTAGTTATTCTTCGCTAAGAATTGAATAAAAATAAAAATGAAATTAATTATAAGTAAATAATTGGTTTTTTATTTTTTGTTGGTGGATCACCCAGAAAACCGCCAAAAAGCTCAATACGGACCCAGACGAAAACCTTTCAACTTCATCGTTTTCTTTTTTATTTTGGGTATTATTACAGTCTTTCCATAATATAATCCAAGAGTGCACATCACTTCACGTTCAAAATTAATTTCAGGCGTACGGATAAAAAGACAATCGTTCTTTGGTGACATGCTTTGCCAGAGCGTGTTTTCTGAGCATTGTACTAAAGTAAAGGGACATTTCTTCCAATTCGCTTGCACTATTTCTTGATATTTAAGACTAACTTAAAATTCCGTTTGTAACTAGGCATCTCTTTTTACTTTTTTTTTAAATCGCCCAACATGAGGGATGGTAAAACATCTAGTAACTAATAGTAGAATAAATAACGCCAACCATTTACAGGTGCCTATCACTTCTTTTATCACACCTAGAAAAACGAAACAGTCTTCCTTATTTTGAGTTTTAACTCTTTCCGTTGATTGAAAACTCTTTACAAAAAAGTAGCCAATAGGTATCGAAACGATCCCACATTTATATCTTTAAGTTTTACAGATCACATAAATAACAAACTGATTAGTTTGGGTATTTCAACACAAGATTCAAAATTGTTTAACGATTGCCCTAAAACAGAAAATTTTCAATCAATTGTATTGATATCGAATTACTTTGCATTTCCGTTCACATGTTTGTGCCGAAACGAAAGGTGTACGATCATATCAAATAACTTCACCTTTCTGTTTCCATTGCTATGCTAATTTGGAATTGTGTCATCGGCTTTTTGTGCGAGTTGCGTTCATAATGCCATCGCTGCTATGACCTTTAGTGGGATCATGTATTAATATACATTAAATATATTAATATACACACATTAATATACATGTGCATTCGCTAATGAGAGTTTGTGTTAGATCTTGTAAACGAAACCGTTCGTATTTTTAATCCTTTCGCATTTAGAGTACATCATCATATCATTAATTTTCGAATTATTATTTTTTTAATAATACATATTCGTGGTTTGGGACAGCCGTATTAACAGTTAAGGTTAGGCCATAGGTTAAAGTTATACAGAAATTTTGTTGAGCACAGTCATAGAACGTTTACACGTTAACACGCTCTTTAATTGCGAGTCTCATCACACTCCTACTTTCAGGTTACCTTTTCAGTAGCGGTGTAGATATTTTCTACAGAGTTGTTGTTATGTCGCCAGGATTTGGCGTCAATCAGTGCAGCACCAATGACGACGTGTAATTTCACACTTGCGTATTCCTAGAGAGACAATAAAAAATTAATAACTTGTTCATTAAGAGAAACTTGAACAAACACTGATTTTTTTAATTCAATTTTTATTAGGTAGATAATATGGTACATTTATATTTTACAACTAGTATTTAAGAGATTTAGGACAGCAATTCCTTTGCAACTATAATCTTAAATCTATATAATGACAATAGCACAATTTTAATGAATAATAAATAATAAATTAAGGGAAAACTACAATCAAAAATCCTTATTTGAATCTTAAGACTAATATTGCACGAGCTTCCGGTTATTTTATATAGTAATGACGTCGATATAATTTTCATAGACAGAGTACATGTCTAGTGACTTAGGATAACGCAAGACGGAAAACGAGAACATTGTCAGAAAAAGAACAATTGACGAAGAAGTTTCGATTGATTTTGTCAATAAGGAACTCTACCGGTTTAACGTTAGCGTTTTCATGTAGTTCATGTGTCGAATAATGCCATGGCAAATTCAGCAACATTTTCAATATTTTATTTTAACACCTTTGCAATTTTATTTTGTGTGTGCCAGCACACCCCCGATTGGTAGAAATCTTGACGTGGTGCGGGGGCTTAAATTACAATGAATCACTCAGGCTATGCTGACGGAAGCATATGCTTCCAGTAGGGTCACCCATGTCAGACAGGCTAGCGAGGAGTAACACACAGAGATCTACCACCCCTAATCCGGGATGTTACGCGTCACCGTGCCCATTGGATGATTTGCAGCCAGGGGTATACCGGCTGTATTATAACGGCGCCTCTCTGACACCGGGTCGAATCAGAGCAGTAAGCAGACCTTACCACATCAAAACGGGGCTCTGATTTGGCGGACTATTTGAAACCCCAAGTCTCGTGGAATCAAAAATGAAGAACCAATATACAAAAAAAAAATCCCACGAAAAACCCGGTAGGCGTAGGTGTGATGAGCCAACACTACCATAAGGGAAAAAATCATCAAGAAAACACCGACTCGGCAAAAAGAAGACGTAGGGAAAAACTGAAAAAGCGGGATATACGCGTCGGCACGTGGAATGTTAGAACGTTATATAAACCAGGCGCGATACAGACGGTCGTAGAAAACGCGAAACAATATAAAATGGACATCGTCGCGCATCAGGAAGTTCGACTCCCACATCAAGTAATCGAAACCAACGGGTTTACACTGGTGTGTGAAGGTACCGATACACATAACCTCGGAACTGGCTTCATCATAAGCAAGAAAATTACGTCCCATGTAAAAGAGGTGCATTATTAATGACCGAATGTCGGTGCTAAAAATACAGGGCCCATGGTACAATTATGTATTTATAAACGTACACGCCCCAACAGAATCTACCGACGAAGAAACGAAGGACACATTCTACGAGACCCTAGAGGAAGTATTTGATGGGATCTCATCATTCGATGTTAAAATCCTCCTCGGGGACCTCAATGCGAAAATTGGAAAGGAAGATATCTTCCAACCTACAATAGGTAAGGGAAGCCTACATGAAGTTTCAAATGATAATGGTGTTCGAATTATCACATTCGCAGCGTCAAAAGATCTGGTAGTGAAGAGCACGATGTTCAAGCACAAGCAAATCCATAAAGCCACATGGATATCACCCGACGGCGTAACGCGTAACCAAATAGACCACTCCCTCATAGACAAAAGACACCGCTCGCATATCCTTGACGTAAGATCATACAGAGGAGCAGATTGCGACTCCGATCACCTTCTAGTGATGGGCAAAATTAGAAGTCGGCTTGCAGCAAACCCACATGGACAGTCACGGGAGACGAGCTAAAAGTTCGAGATTGATAAACGAAAAGACCTACGTAAAAAGGCGGAATATCAAGACGAACTAACGAATTGATTTAGCATCCTAGAGAATGACAGTAGTGAGGAAGAGGAAGCCAATAGTGTGGACATTAAATGGACATCGATCAGAGACACAATCAAACAAACAGCCCAAAAGGTATTAGGATTTAAGAAAACAACTAAGTCCAAACCTTGGTTCGACGATGAGTGCAGGGCAAAGATCGAAGAACGTAAACGCCTCAAAATGATCCACTTAGAAGCATATGATGAAGTCAACGCAGTAAGATACGCGACAATTCGGAAAGAAACAACTAGACTTTTCAAACGCAAAAAACCCGAATGGGAGAAGACTCGGATCGAAAAAATCATAGAAAATGTCAGAGCAAAGAACAGCAGAGGTATGTATGCCGGCATAAATTCAATAAGAAATGGCTACCGAGGGCGAGCCAAAATAATCCGAGACACAAACGGCTGTTTAGTGACAGAAACAAAAAATATCGTGACAAGATGAAAGCAGTACTTTGAAAACCTGCTCAATGTTCGCACTCATCAACCACAAATAAACGCACCAGACGTACATACAGCCGAGCCTCAGATCCCAGAGCCCTCTTTCGACGAAGTTGTAGACGCGATAAATCGACTGAAAAACAACAAAGCCACCGGAATCGATTGCAGAGCTTGTGAAGCATGGAGGAGGGGCAACCACTCGAAAGATCCACCAACTGGTTAAAATAATATGGGACAAGGAAGTCATTCCGGAAGAATGGAAAACCGCAATAGTCATCCCCATTTTCAAAAAAGGCGACAGATCTGACTGCGAAAATTACAGAGGAATATAATTGCTCCCAACCACATACAAAATATTAACAAATGTCATACTGGCGAGAATCACACCGTACGCAGAAGAAATACTGGGAGACTACCAATGCGGATTCCGTCGGAACCGGTCAACAAGCCACCAGATGTTCACAATATGGCAATTGCTAGAAAAGAAGTGGGAATACGGAGAGACGGTTCACCAACTGTTCGTGGACTTCCAAAAGCCTACGCCTCAGTCGCATGGCAAAGACTCTACCATATTGCGGTTGAGCTGGGAATCCCGAAAAAATATGCCGCATGAACGAAAACAAAGGGCGAGTTAGAATAGAAAACCACCTCTCAGAACCATTTGAAATCCGGGACGGACTAAAACAAGGGGATGGCCTCTCACTTTGTCTCTTTTACGTTATGCTCGAGTATGTCATCAGAAAGGTACAAGACGACAACATGGCCGGATCATCCCTGAAGGGGATCACACAAGTGTTCGCGTATGCGGATGACATCGCCATTTTGGGCGATAATCTCGAAACTATAAGTAAAAACTGTGAAATCATCATGCAAGCAGCAGAAGAGGTGGGCCCAGAAATAAACGAAGACAAAACGAAATACATGATTACGAAGAGAGCAGGTGGACCTCAGAGAACACATATAAACGTCAGGGGCAAGATATTTGAAAATGTCAAAGAATTTAAATATCTGGGAACGATACTGACGACCAGAAACGAAACGTCAAAGGAAATTAACAAAAGACTACATTCCGGCAACGCTAGTTGGCATGCAGCCAGTAAACTATTAAAATCCAAACTGCTATCACGTAATATAAAGCTCCGTGTCTATAGAACCATAATCATGCCGATTGCTCTATACGGATGCGAAACATGGGTTCTCACAAAACGGGAAGAGTACAAATTCCGCGTATTCGAGAATACATTTTTAAGGGGTATATTTGGCGGTATATATGACGAGGAGTCAGGACAATGTAGGAAACTCCACAACCACGAATTGGAAGAGCTATACCGCAAACCTACAATTGTGAGAGTGATCAAGTCGCGAAGATTAAGATGAGCCGGACACGTAGCGCGAATGGGCGATGATAGGACCATGCATAGAATTCTTGACGGTAAACTAACGGGGTAGAGACCGACAGGACGGCCGCGGCGGAGATGGGAGGACAAGGTTAGATTGGACCTTGAGGAGATCGGATCGGATGATTGAACGTGGAAGGAGAGCGCACAGGACAGGGAACAATGGCGGAGCCGAGTCGGTGGGGTCATGAACTTCCGGATTCCTACAGGCCAGTAAATAATAATAATAATAAAGTGAGCCAGCACAATTACACCATACAGTGGCGCCGTACAGGAGTATAGCTTGAAAAATGGTTTTAAATATTATAATTTTATTTTCGTTGCTAAGCTTTGACTTTCTACACACTAATGGATACATAGCTCTTACGTCTTTGTTTATTTTGTCAATTGTGGTAGTGATGTGTTTTTGAAAGATGAGTTTTTTATTTAGAATAATACCTAGATATCTACAGTATTCGGACCAATCAATATCAACTGCACACATACTGAGTTTAGTGCCATTTGGTAGGTAACAGTGTTTCCTACATCTCGAAAACCAGACAGCTTGTGTTTTATTACCATTTATTTTTATTTTCCATTCCCTGTAATACACTGCTAGTTTGTCAAGGGCTGTTTGCAAAGAGTTGTAGACATTAGTGAATAAGGCACTCGAAGAGAAAATAGCTGTATCATCGGCAAACATAGCTACCTGAATGTTTTCACCTAGACATGGTAAATCTGCGAAAAACAATGTGAATAATATGGGACCAAGGACCGAGCCTTGGGGTGCACCATAGTGGATTTGGTGAGTAGGGGATATGTCGGTTCCTATACTCACAACATATTTTCTCGAACGAAGTAAGCTCTGGATAATTTTGATAAGCGGTATTGGCAGCTTAAGTTTTAGTAGCTTATAAATCAAGGCATCGTGCCATACCGTATCAAAGGCTTTTTCGTTGTCTAGAAGAACCAGTCCCGTTGACTCCTTGTCGATGAATTTACCAGCTATGTGGTTTTTAATGCGTAAGACTTGGTGGATTGTGCTGTGACCACTACAGAAACCGAACTGAAAATTTGGTAAGATGTTATTGTCTTCCACAAAACCATCAATCCTTTCCTTAATGATTTTTTCTAAGAGCATACTCAGACAGCTAAGTAGACTAATAGGTCTCTAGCTTTCGGGGCTGTTCTTCGGTTTGCCGGGTTTCGGGATAGGTATTACTTTTGCTATTTTCCAACAGTCCGGAAAATAACAATTCTTAAGACAAGCGTTGAAAATGAACGTTAAATAGTTACTTGCAGCAGGTGGAAGTGTGGCGGCTCTTGCGAACGCCTCTACTCACCTGCTAGCCTACCACCAGGTAAACCCCCGTTTATAAGCCTTCGGCGCCAATAAGTCGTGTACTTACCTGCACTAGCATATTGAATAACCGCAATGTCTGCTGATACATAAAGTGTTTCAGCAATAACAGGCGTTCCCCCTAAATAGAAACGCTTTAAAAAATATATAAGAGTACAACATGAGCATAAGAAAACCTGAAAGGTACGACCTACCTGCCCATAGGACCAACCACCAGCTGCAATATTTAACTGCGCTGTTCAAATATCGCAAAACCCAAGCACGCCATAGGAAGTACAAATTGGTCGCACATCTAGCAACCAACATTGCATTATCCCCTATCAAGAAATTGATCATAAGAAAAGGCGACTATGCAAGGAGAAATGTTTATATTTCTCTTAATACGTACCAGAAATGCCACACACAGGCAATATAGAACTTACCAGCGTAAATACACGCACGCCGGCGCGACTTTGTCGATGCCAACGGCCACCATGCGCACGATCGGCAATCATGCTACAATGTAGGCGCTGATCATGCAAATACAATAATCTTTCCGGAACAACTCGCCCCAGCTGTGAATGTGTTGTTTTTATGTTTACGCAATGTATATGGTCCGCATGCTGGGCGACACAAGCGATGGGCACTAACGAGGAATCATGCTGTGTGTTCAACCCTTATAGGATAGGGAACCAAGTAAGTAAAAAATGACCAAATATGGTCATCGAGGCGATAGATAGGTTTTTGGTATCCTGTCGCCTCGAGTGCAAATTAGTAGTTTTTCGATCACCAGTGAAAAAAGTCGTCGTGGATACGCAGTAGAACAGAGTGCCTTAAAGCAAATTAATAAAAATCTCTCATGGGATGTCCCAAGAGATCGCTACAAACGTGTGCGGACAAACAAGCTCGAGGTAGAATTGACGCGAACTTGATTGCAAAACAAATTGTGTGTCGGGGCAACAATTTAAGCTATATTTAAAGACAAATATAATCAGTAGAAACTAAGAGTGCGTGTATTCAAATATTAAGCTATATTTAAAGGCAAATATAATCAATAGAAACTAAGAGTGCGTGTATTCAAATATTAAGCTATATTTAAAGACAAAATATAATCATTAGGAACTAAGAGTGCGTGTAGTAAAACATATTCTGCGTTACACATTTCGTTTGTTTTATCATTGAAAATAAATAATCTTTTAGTTATTATAAAATACATAACTGTAATTTGAAACTTTAGTTTATCAAAATAAATCTGTACCAACTAGTGATTTGAACATTTAATTTTTCAAAATAAATTCGTATCGTCAAGTGAGTCGAACTTTTTGGTTGTAAAATAAAGCACCGTTGACACTAGGTACTTGACGGCCGTTAAAAAAGGTTGGCCGTCCGTTTAACAAGCGTCAGAAAATTTAGTGAACCTGTATCCACGCGGTACCTTACTAAGAAAAAAGGAGATACTCACCACAATACCCATAATTGGTGACCCCGACGTGATCTGAACACGCAACCTTCTGATCTGGAGTCAGAAGCAACGCCACTGCAATCGTAGAAAGCGCTGATCAACGAGAGGAGTTCCCCGCCTTTCAGGTAGCGACCATTAATCGACAGGATGAGTCGTCTTCGCGATACTACTCTGCGCACCATAACACCCCACGCTCAAGTGAGGGCACCAACACGTCACAACCAATCGCCACAGATTCGGCGCAAGCTTTGGCGCATACTCGAGACTCAAGGCAATCCCATTTCCGGCAACCGGGACCCTCGCCTTACGAGTTAGGTATACAACGCGAGATTGCCCAATTACGAGCCGAATTGCGAGACTTCGTGCGTGCATCCCAAAACCGCCCGAAATATCAGAGGCCCCAGACCCAGACCCAAACCCCGACCACAGCAGGTCAACGCGAACCCCCGAGAGGTGCCAATAGCATGCGCGGTAGACCCACACCACGGCCGACGGCGAACCCTCAAAGGGCACTAACACCCGCCTGGAGTTCATACCATCGGCGGTTTGGGGCAAAGGCCCGCAAATGCACTCAACCTTGCGGGTGGAAGCCCGTAAAACCAGTAACAAACGCGGATTTAAACTAGGACGGCCGACCGCTATTCCAGCGCAGACGGTCGGCACACTCCAAGTAAGCCGCTTAACAATCAAAGACCCGAGATTGGATATAAGTTTTACGGTCGACACTGGCGCCGACATATCAGTCTTACCTAAGTCATACGCTTCGCAAACTAAAACGCCTAGCAGACTTCAATTACTAGCAGCGAACAACACATCCATAGCTACTTACGGACGTAAGTACCTACGACTGGATCTAGGTTTACGGCACCCCATAGGTTGGCACTTCATAGTGGCCGACGTCTCCGAACCATTAATAGGGTCGGACTTACTATCGCGCCACAACTTGCTAGTCGACACCGCGAACAATAGATTAGTGGAACAACGGTCACTAAGCCTTCCGTCTGGGGAAGCCCCACGGACGCCACACGAGGCCGACATCACATGTGATGAAATTCCGGCTCTACTGGAAGAGTATAGACACTCGACAGTACCACTGCCCAATCAGGAGCACATAGAGTCCGGGGTTTACCATCACATCGAGACACGGGGTCCACCGGTAAGCCAACGCCCGCGACGACTAGCACCGGACAAATTGCGCGCAGCACGCGAAGAATTCGACTACATGCTGGAGCAAGGAATCTGCCAACCAGCCCGCTTCACCTAGTTAAGAAACGAAGTGGCGAATGGCGCCCATGCGGCGACTATCGACTGTTAAACGCGGTCACAATTCCTGACCGATACCCCATGATTACTCATACAAATTGCGCGGATGCACAATCTTCACGACCCTGGACCTCACCAGGGCATACCACCAAATCCCAGTGGCTCACGAAGACATCCCAAAAACCGCGGTCATTACCCCTTTTGGACTATATGAGTTCAAGGTAATGACTTTTGGTCTTAGAAACGCCGCACAAACATTTCAAAGGTACATCGATTCAGCTCTGCGAGGGCTAGATTGTTGCTACGCCTACATCGATGATATTCTGATTGCGTCTCAAAACCGAGCGGAGCACCAGCACATCTTAAACAGGTGTTAGAACGCCTCCGCCGATACGGACTCATGATTAACCCAGACAAATGCCAAATTGCCAAAGAGCAGGTGAGCTATTTAGGTTATCATATCAACAATCAGGGTATCCGCCCTCTCTCGGACAGAGTTAAAGCTCTCAGCGAATTCCCACGTCCTACCAACATTCGCGAATTACGACGTTTCCTGGGCATGCTTAATTTTTACCGGCCGACATTACAAAATGCCGCGCATGTCCAGGTCCCTCTAAATGAATATTTAAAGGGGGCAAAGAAGAACGACAAACGTCCAATCGTCTGGACGGAAGCAGCAAGTAACGCATTCCGGCAGTCGAAAGCGCAACTTTCAAACGCCACTCTGCTGCGTTACCCAGCATAAGGCGCACAGTTAGCAATACAATGCGACGCGTCGGACACCGCAATTGGGGCGGTGTTAGAGCAAGAGTGCGACGGGAACTGGGAGCCGCTCGGTTTTTACTCCAGAAAGCTCAGTACGTCGGAACGGAAATACAGCACGTATGACCGAGAGTTATTAGCCATTTACAGCGCTATCAAATACTTTCGACACATGGTCGAGGGTCGCCAAGCGATCGTCAGAACTGACCAAAAGCCATTGAGCCACGCTTTCCGGAAGAAGTCCGGAAATGCATCGCCGCGGCAGGAGCGGCACTTGGACCTGATAGGCCAATATGTTACCGAGATAATGTACGTTCCAGGTGACCAGAACGTAATTGCAGATGCACTATCTCGCATAGACGTGATTCAATTGCGCGCAGCCTTGGCCGACGCCGACCTGGAGCACGCCCAAAAAAACGACAGCCAGCTTAAAGCTCTCGTGACAGCAGACACAGCACTCGAACTGCGAAGGTCGCGATAGACACCACCGGGAAAATTATTTGGTGCGACGTCTCAACGGGTACAGTCAGGCCGTACATTCCTGCTGGGTTGCGTAGGGGCATTTATGAGACTTTTCATAACCCAGCCCATCCCAGCGGGCGCGCGACGGCTGCCGCGATTCGGCGTAAGTTCGTGTGGCCACATATGAACAAGGACCTCACTAAGTGGGCGAGAGCGTGTCTCAAATGTCAACGTTGTAAGATAAGCCGACACAACGTACTGGAACCGGCACAATTCAAGCTGCCCGAGGCGCGCTTCGCCCACGTTCACATCGACATAGTCGGTCCTTTAACTCCCTCCAGAGGATTCTCGTACCTGCTTACGATGATAGATCGCTTTACGCGATGGCCCGAGGCTACCCCATTACGTGCGGTGACCGCAGAGAGTGTGGCTCGGGCTTTCTACTCAACGTGGGTAACGCGTTTCGGCGTTCCCACAACACTTACCTCGGACAGGGGACCACAGTTCGAGGCCACGATTTTCAGACAGCTTACGGCGTTGCTGGGTTGTAAAAGGGATCGTACGACAGCATATCATCCTGCTGCCAACGGAATGATAGAACGTTGGCATAGATCTTTGAAGGCCTCCTTAATGTGCCATAATGACACGCAGTGGTTCGACGCCCTGCCCACAGTCCTCCTCGGTTTAAGGACCAGCATGAAGGAGGACCTAGGAGCCTCAGCAGCCGAGCTCACTTACGGCACCGGCCTCGTTTTGCCCGGTGAGCTTTTCGTCGACGGCGAGGCACAAGCGGAGCAAACGAAGAGCGTGGGGTACCCGCGTGACTTGATGCGGAAAATACGACCAAGACCGGTGGACCGACACGGGTTAAGAGAGTATTCGTGCAGCCAGAGTTGCACAACTGTACGCACGTGTTCGTTAGGGTGGACAAAGTAAAGAAACCACTCGACCCTCCTTATGAGGGCCCGTTCAAAGTGATTAAAAGAATCAGCGAACGGGTCTACGAGTTGGACAGGCATGGAAAAACAGTCACAATCAGCGTGGAACGATTAAAACCTTGTTTTTCAGAGGGTAGTAACCAGGGGTGCACTTCTCACACTACCCAAGTGCCGAAAGAGACACCACCGACCTCGGCGGGCGTGCCCGATCAATATAAGGGTCCCTTTACGCGAAGTCAAAAACGACTGCGCACTCGACAAGCACTACCGATCGGATAATAATAACAGAAGCCCAAGAGCACGCCTCACGCGTAAATCCTTCCTTATTTTTTTTTTATCGTGACTGAGTCACTGGGGGGGGGGGGGGTGCTGTGGCGGCTCTTGCGAACGCCTCTACTCACCTGCTAGCCTACCACCAGGTAAACCCCCGTTTATAAGCCTTCGGCGCCAATAAGTCGTGTACTTACCTGCACTAGCATATTGAATAACCGCAATGTCTGCTGATACATAAAGTGTATCAGCAATAACAGGCGTTCCCCCTAAATAGAAACGCTTTAAAAAATATATAAGAGTACAACATGGGCATAAGAAAACCTGAAAGGTACGACCTACCTGCCCATAGGACCAACCACCAGCTGCAATATTTAACTGCGCTGTTCAAATATCGCAAAACCCAAGCACGCCAAAGGAAGTACAAATTGGTCGCACATCTAGCAACCAACATTGCATTATCCCCTATCAAGAAATTGATCATAAGAAAAGGCGACTATGCAACGAGAAATGTTTATATTTCTCTTAATACGTACCAGAAATGCCACACACAGGCAATATAGAACTTACCAGCGTAAATACACGCACGCCGGCGCGACTTTGTCGATGCCAACGGCCACCATGCGTACGATCGGCAATCATGCTACAATGTAGGCGCTGATCATGCAAATACAATAATCTTTCCGGAACAACTCGCCCCAGCTGCGAATGTGTTGTTTTTATGTTTACGCAATGTATATGGTCCGCATGCTGGGCGACACAAGCGATGGGCACTAACGAGGAATCATGCTGTGTGTTCAACCCTTATAGGATAGGGAACCAAGTAAGTAAAAAATGACCAAATATGGTCATCGAGGCGATAGATAGGTTTTTGGTATCCTGTCGCCTCGAGTGCAAATTAGTAGTTTTTCGATCACCAGTGAAAAAAGTCGTCGTGGATACGCAGTAGAACAGAGTGCCTTAAAGCAAATTAATAAAAATCTCTCATGGGATGTCCCAAGAGATCGCTACAAACGTGTGCGGACAAACAAGCTCGAGGTAGAATTGACGCGAACTTGATTGCAAAACAAATTGTGTGTCGGGGCAACAATTTAAGCTATATTTAAAGGCAAATATAATCAATAGAAACTAAGAGTGCGTGTATTCAAATATTAAGCTATATTTAAAGACAAAATATAATCATTAGGAACTAAGAGTGCGTGTAGTAAAACATATTCTGCGTTACACATTTCGTTTGTTTTATCATTGAAAATAAATAATCTTTTAGTTATTATAAAATACATAACTGTAATTTGAAACTTTAGTTTATCAAAATAAATCTGTACCAACTAGTGATTTGAACATTTAATTTTTCAAAATAAATTCGTATCGTCAAGTGAGTCGAACTTTTTGGTTGTAAAATAAAGCACCGTTGACACTAGGTACTTGACGGCCGTTAAAAAGGGTTGGCCGTCCGTTTAACAAGCGTCAGAAAATTTAGTGAACCTGTATCCACGCGGTACCTTACTAAGAAAAAAGGAGATACTCACCACTATACCCATAGAAGTGCTATAATTAATTTCTTGTTAATATTATCAAGACCAGCAGCCTTTTTTGATTTCGATTTTTATATCAATTCTTTAACTTTGCTAATATTAGTTGCGTAAGTACTTTCAGCTGGTGTTTGAGAAAGTACATGAATAGTGTTAGCAACTTCAGCTTCAGTAAACGCGTCGCTTAGATGCATAGATATGGAGTGGTTCTCACTAAACGTGTTAGCAAGTAGGTTCGATTTCTCCACTGAAGATATAAACAACTTGTCGTGAACTTTAAACGGAGGAATACTTGACCCTCTCTTTTTAATAATTTTTCATATTTTCCCGAACGGTTTGCTTGCTTTGTCAAGAGAGAAAAGGTGTTTATTCCAACACTTGTTCCTATATGCTGAGATTTCTTTTTAATGATATTATTTAAGACTTTAACATTAACTAGAAAACAATCGATTCTATAACGAAGCCATTTTCTTCTTTCAGAGTTTCATCGCCTAGTCAGATGTAAGATATTTCCAGGAAGCGGTGCCTTATCAACTGGAGCAGTGGAACATTTAGGTATCGCAAGATCGGCCGCTCTATTGATAACAGAAACAAAATTGTTACATAGGATATCAATGTGTTCGCTGCAGGTTATAGAATTTAGGCTGGTATCACCTAGAACCAAGTTCGTGTTTATATATGATTTATAACAATTCCAGTTGGCGGCGGAATAGTTGTGTTATAAACTGGTACGATTTGCAACTACTGTATGATTCACTGTGAGGCTGATTGGAAGTTGGTCTGAACTTAACGCATTTAGAGAAGTGGATAAAGTATGGAAAAGCTTGGGCTGGATTCAGTAACATCTAATAAAATGTTACCCCAGCAGTTTGCCCTAAGACAATTCCACGACTGATGTCTGCAGTTTAAATCACCACCAATAATTACCTTGTTTCGAGTGTTGACTCTATACAATTTTTGCAGATCCCACTTAAAGTAAGTAGATTTCTCAATGTTTCTATTTCCTCCAGGGAAATAGACCGAAAAAAGACTCACCTTGGAGTTGTCACTTAATGTTACATCTATACTAATTTCCTCAATTAACTGAAGGTGCAATGAAGGACGCAAGGAATGTTCTATAAATTTTTTCACAACAATGGCGACACCTCCACCACTAGCATGTAACCTGTCTAGGCGATAACATATGTAATTTTGATGAGAGAAAGAAATGTCTTGTTTGAGCCAGGTTTCTGAAACAAGTGCAATGTCAATATTAAAATTTATCAAGAAATTAAAAAATGCATGCCTTTTGTTTTTGATGCTTCTCGCATTCCAAGTTATGATGTTAAGAGAGTTTCTTAACATGATTCTTCCGAATAGATATACTTAATAGCTAATGAGGTAATGACGTTAAATTGGTCAACTTTAGTTTGACAAGCACTAATCTTGGTTACAACTTCATTAAGAAGAGAGTTTATCTCGCTAAATGAGAACAAGTTATCATTAGTTATAGTTTCAGATGGATTTTTCTTCGTGTGTGTCATATCACTGTTGGAAGGTGGCTGGGTTTGATGGAGGCCAGAAGCCCAGGTGGATAAAGGAAATGAAGGTTGACGTACAGATCGCGGTAGTGGAGGGAAATTATCAATGGATAATCGGTCGCGCAGTGGCTGCTGTTTGTCACTCGGAGGCTGTAGGATCGTTGTATTTCCTGTACCACGTCCACGTGGGGATAATTTGCGGCGAATGTCTGTGTACTGCTTTCGGCTAATGCATTCTGGATCAGTGGATTTATGTGGCCCACTACAATTTGCACACTTGATGACCTCATTCGTTTTGCAGTCGGATGTTTTATGGTTTCCCGAACAGATTGCACAGAAGCTATTTATGTGACAATGCATCTAGCCGTGGCCGTACAGCTGGCAATTGTGACATTGTGTGACCTTATCTGGATGATGCTTTTTAAAGTCCCAGCGAACGATGGTTTTGAACAATGTAGAGAAGTTACGTTTGAGTTCATTTAATTTTATAGTACCGCGTTGGATGTAAACAATGTACAGGTAGTGTTTGTACAAGGCTTTTGTTGTTGAATTTATGGTGATGGTTTTAACATCTAAGCACTTAACCCCGAGTGCAATTAGTTAATTTTTTACTATATCGTTGCTAATCAAGTCTAATCCGGATAGCACTGCCTTTAATGGACGATTTTCCTTACGCGAGTGGGTAAAAAACTCACATTTTATCCATAAGGGTTCAGTTCTAATTTTGTTATATATGTCCATTGTTGTGGCACATATTTTTTATCCAAGCGATATGTTTTTAATTAAGTAGTTGTCTATTTTAATGTTATTCAAAATCAAAGCAAACGCCATAACATTTCTGTCAGCTGTTCACAATTGTCATACCAACCTACCAAATAAAAACAGTTGTTTGGTGACAGTCGTAAAGAACGATCAACCGTGAGGAGACGTGTGGCAGCACTTCGAACCTCACAAATCACTGTAGGGTTAAATACCTTTCAGCCAGTTAAATATATACTGGTGTTCTGAGCCCCACGTATCCACAGACACATGGGCCGCAGTCCTCTACAAAATCTTCATGCATGCACGATTATTGAAGGACATCACACTAGAAACGAATTTGTCCGGCAACCCATTAGCTGGGTAAACACTAGGGAGACGATGAACGTTCGGGTCGTCTAAAAACTCCAACAACTGACGTTAACATCGCTACAGTTCACCAAATGGTGCTAGACGACCGCTGAATTAAAGTGGGAGAGATAGCAGTGGCTATGGAAATGTCCAAAGAACGTGTTTGTCACATATTAAACGCGCGTTGGATGCCGCATTTGCTCACGTTAAACCTAAAACATGTTTGAATGAACATTTCCAACGCTCTGTTGGCGCAGTTTAGGCGCAATAAATCCCAGTTTTGGCGCCGATTAATTACTTTCGATGAAACTTGGATATACCATTATACGCCCGAAAGAAAAATACAGTCAAAAGAGTGGACTGCAAAGGGGGAATCGACTCCAAAGGGAGCAAAAACTGTTTTTTTTTTTTTCGGCTGGGGAAGTGATGGCGACTGTTTTTTGGGATCATCATGGAGCTATCTTAACCGATTATCTTCAAAAAGGAAAAACCATTGCAGGAGCATACTACGCCTTATTACTGGACAAACGGACCCAGAAATTGCGGAAAAACGGTCGCATTTGCAGAAAAAGGAAATCCTGTTTCACCAAGGCAATGCGTCGTCTCGCACCTCAGTGATTGCCGTGGCGAAAACCCACGAATTACGGTTTGAACTGCTTGACCATCCGCCTTACTCACCAGATCTAGCCCCAACCGGCTTCCTTTTGTTCCCTACTCTAAAAAGTTCGCTCGTAGGACAGAGATTTTCGTCAAATGAGGACGCAATCACCTTCGTGAACAGTTATTTTGCAGAGAAAAATGCCGAGTACTATTTGGACGGGTTAGAGAGATGGGAGCATCGCTGGGAAAGGTATGTAGAGTTACAAGGAGGCAATATAGAAAATAAAAGATATATTTATATATATATTTAAGAAAAAATATTTTGTTAGATCGGAAACTTTTCAGGCCACCCATACATATATATATATATATATATATATATATATATATATATATATATATATATATATTTATATGTATATATATATATATAATTATATATATATATCCTAAGAAAGGGTGGCGCAAGGCTAATAGCCTTGCCAGGAAAAACAAATGGTTATGGATAATTTAACAAGTCTCGGATATGGACCGTATACCGGTGGAGAGACATGCCAAATAAGGTCAAGGCCCATCCCGGTTGTAGTGCCGATTGTAACGATATAGATGGTGAATTGGCGACCAGATGGTTTGTCGACAAAATGAAACGATATAAAGATGATGTGTATCAAGGAAGGCTGCGCCAATGTAACAAAAAAGATGTACTTGTTGGTAATGATATGAATGTCAGTCTTAGAGAGATTATGCGGTACGTAAATAGGGGCTGCGCCAGTTGCAGCAATATAATGTGCTGAAACCAAAATAAGTTGAAGTGAAGTGTTGTTGTTATCACACACAAACTGTCGAAATCAGATTCCCTCCGGGATCGTTACATTAATGCAAAATGGTTACCAAAAGTGTTCGCCGCAAAAGGTTACTTCACAAGGAGTCTGGGGAGCTCAGCTGCGCCACTGACGCGGTAAAGAATTGTTTGTAGTAATATTTTATTTGGTTATTTTATTTATTAAATGTAGAGAGGGTAAGTATGTGTTGCCGGTAATGTTTCACCTAATGGGGCTGTCGAGACCTCAAGCCAATTGTTGTATTTTAGGTAGGTGCTTAATGGTTACGTTTTGTCGATATATTCTGTTCAATGATCTTTGTTAAACATGGTAATTAAGCGAAGATTGCTAGTTGTTAGATATTATGTGTAATATAATTCCAGTTGTTGGATATGATATGTTGTTTATATATAATAATTAATAATAACTTACGTTAATTGTTATATTATTCTGTTTTAATTGTTATGATGATATGATGATGCGCCAATGGTAAGCGGTTACGCCGTTTGTTATGCATTTTTGGTATTCCCTTTGTTCGATCGGCACCGTCCCGTTGATTGTTAATTTGGAGTCAGATTTCCTGGAATCCGCCAGATGTGGAATTCTTTATTCTTCTTTAATTCTGTTTATCAACGGTGCCACAGCTTTCGCTTATCCAACCGTACTCTCACTTCGGGTACGGTTTCACCAGGTACCGTATTAGCAGTGGGGTACACCGGTGTTGCGCCGAAACAGTTCAAAATCTCCGCTGTGCCAAAACCAATATTATAGATTTATAACGGGCTTACCCTCAATTTACAGCCAGGTTCCAACGTTGGACCGCAACAGATTTATCCGCATCCAACTCTCCGATCCACAACAACATGCAACAGTCAACCATATCAAACACGGCAAATGGTGAAGGATTTCCCCGATCACGTTCAAACAACTCAGTTTTTGCTTCATTCAAAGAAAATATTTAATTCTAGCATCGGGAACATCATTTTTGGTCCTTGATGGACTTTCTCTTATCTTCACAACAGTTTGGACAATGAATTTAACGTAATACAATTAAGTTACTTTTTTAACTTCACACCTTAAACAAAAATTTGACTCCGGTCCTTCATGGCCGTTTTTCAACAACTTCTTTCTTCAATCGACTCCATACGTTTAAATTAAAATAACAAAATTTTACTTCTGTTTTTCATGGCCGGTCTTTCACTTTTTCTTTACTTCAATCGTCTAATAAATTTAAATTAAAAATACAAAATTAGACTTCGGTCCTTCATGGCCGGTCTTTTCAACAACTTCTTACTTCAATCGACTAATAAATTTTAATTAAATTAACAAAAATTTGATTCCGGTCCTCCATGGCCTTTCTCCAACAACTTCATATTTCAATTAACACCAAAACGTCTTTTCTTCTTGCCTCCGTTACAGAATTCAATCTTCTCGACTACTTCTTTCTCTCTTCTTTTCATGTTGTTCTACTATCTATCTATTAATCTTCTCGACTACATCTCTCTCTCCTCATTCACTCCGCCACTACTCCGAAGAGAAACTCGCCGCAGCTGCTTCTCCGGAGTCCACAACCCAACGAAAGCAGGATCCAGCATTCGTTTTTAACGAATGTTATTTCGAAATGTGGATCGCGATCTCTAATTTCTTAATTTATTGTCTATATTTTATGTCTTTATATTAATATTATATTTATATTATATTTATTATTCCTTTCTCTACGGCGAGCAACCCAAACAAGACTCAACCACGTAACACGATGATGATATATAAATATATATGATGATATATAAATGTATATGTATATATATATATATATATATATATATATATATATATATATATATATATATATATATCATCATCATCATCATCATCATCATCGGCACTACAACCGGGAACCGGTCTTGGCCTTATTTAGCAAGTCCTGAGACTTGTTAAATTTTCCATAATGATTTATTTTTTCTGGGCAAGGTCATTAGTCTTGCGCCAGGGGCTCCCCGACGGGGAAACGAACCCCGGCCTCCCGGGTGACAGGCGGATATACTAACCACTATACTATCGAGGAGCCCTGTATATATATATATATGTTGAATGTCCGGCGCCGTGCTTCCTCGGTTGAGGGAAGAGCGTGGACCTTTTCTTTTCTAGAGGATGGTAAGACGTCTTCTGTCTGTCTTCTTTTTTAGCTCGTCACGACATCCACCTATGTATCTCGATTTAACCATTTATTTTTCGAAACGATCTTACCGCAAGGAATTTAACAGAGATTGATTTGATCTTTTATATTTTACTTTCTTTATTTCTTCAATGTATTTTAATTATTATCTTTTTACTACGCGGATTACAATTTATTTTTCTTATTTACTTTTTAATTGATATTGTTTATTTGTTTTTATTTCTTTTAATTCTTGTTTTAATTTAAATTAATTTTTATTTATTTTGATACATTTTTCTTTTCATCTATTTAACTCCTCTGTCTCTAATAACTTCTGTGAACTTATTTCTCAAAACTAACTTCCGAACTCAACTCGATCTGGTTCGGAACAGATTCTAATTCAAAACTGCAAAAACTCTCCAGTCGACTGCTTCTCAACTGATTTTTTCTATTCTATTTTCTCTCTGACTTTTCACATGAATCAAATTTGGACGAAAATCCAAGTTACTATGTTTTGAATAAATAAAAAGGTGCAGGTTATTAAGTGTGCTGTAACTGGTAATATTGTGAATGTGTTAAGTGAAGTTTTTAAGGATGTGTTAGGAGATTCAGTGTTAGATTTAATAAGGGTAGTATTCTAGAATACAACATATATATAAACTCAAAAATCATTATAACTTGACTGGATTCAAATTTTCCTTCTTTTCTCCGATGTAATTTATAACTCTTGTTTAAAATAAAAACTATGAAATACAAAATTTCTGTACACAGAAAGGTAACATATTTATATAAAAAACAAACTAAATGTACGTAGAATAATTTAGAGTGCTCGTATAAATTATAATATATTTTTTTATAATAGGGTTAGCACTTAGTCAAATATTATAAGTACCCTTATTGGCCTTTTTTTCGAAAACAAATGCGTTAAAAAAAAACGAATAAAAACTCACATCGATGCTCCTAGCGGGCGTTTTTTTTTACAGTCGGGTTACTTTTGGCCCACAGTAGCATAAACAATTTCCACATAGAGTTTCATTTCGACTCTGTTTTTCTACTGACACACAGACACCTGTTTTCCATTTTCAGGTAGGTTACGAACTCCTCCTTAAATTGTCAACTTATAGCATTGCGATGATGGTGAGGGGTGGCTGGGCATTGGAGCACAACATACTCAGTAAACATGCTGAACTGCCACAATAGCAAGTCTCGTCAGACTACATAATCAAACTCCGTACGAAGTCAGCCATTGAGGTGGAAAGTGACAACCGGTTGTGCATCTAAAGACTATTTTAGGCTGCAACTCATGCACTAATTTTCGTAGTTGACTCAGGAGTAGCAAATTCAAATAAATCGTTGATGTGCAGTTCAAAAGTACCTCGAATGCCTCGTTTTTCGTATCAACACTACTTTCCGTTTTATTATAATTATAATTATTTAATTATTATTATAAAATTATTAGGCTTATTGAACGTTGCGTTATGAGTCATTCAAGATCATAAGACACCGGTCCTTCCTTCTTTTTGGGCACTTCTGCTGACAACACTATAAAAACACTATAAAAAACTCAATATCCCATGATAGCCCACGTATAAGTAAAGTATGTCGAATTAAGTTCAGGTTCTGCAGTCTGTTATCATTGTTAAGCAATAAATAAAACCATCATAATAGCCCACCGCTAACACTTAAACCTACGTATAAAGGTCGCACATATTTCACAATCCCTTTGCCATTATGACGGATGTGAATCACTGCGCTTGGATAATAAACTGTTTTGTGAGTGAATTACGAAGGAAATCTTGTATTGTGTTTAAAAAATCGATTAGAGTTTTTGAAGCACTATATATTATTGCTTAACCCCACAAACGGAGTTAAATCTTTCTTCTAAAACTGCCCCAGTAAGCTGATGGTGATCCAGAATTCACTAGAACGGTGTCATCGAAATTTGGGAATGCTCCTGGTGCACTGGGAAAACCACCTGCTTTAATCCGCACGAATCCGTGAAACGGTTGGTTCAATTTCGCCACCGGAAAATCGGCATAAGATCGATGCCCGGTAACAGCAGCATATTGGCGTGCGAAAAAACGCGAATGCAACGAAGTGGGGTAAGGATTCCTTTCGAAAGCAATGCCATTGATTGGCTTAACATGTGGAATACGTGTGAATGTTGGGAATGTATTCAAAAACGCATCGTAAAATGATGGAGGACTTCGAGGCAGTAGTAGTGGTGTCCCCCCTTCATAAGCACATCCAGTCGGGTTTCCAAATCCGGCAAAATCAGACGAATGTACGAAACCAGCCCAAACCGTTCTCAGAAGTATGGCGCTCGTGATAAGGGATGCGATCTAAAAGACACAAATATTTCATATTAACTTCATTTTGCTTAAAAAATTGTACCCAACTTACATATGCCATGGTGCAGTGTCACCCTTTAAACTATCAGGAACAGTGTGACATCTGCAATAAGGTTTCTGGTTTTTATATTAGCCTTCCGAGCAGAGCATGAGGAACTTTATTGCCGAATTTATTCAACGCGCACCTCACGAATTCGGTATGCGTGCGTTCGTTTATCTTATAGATGATGTTTTTGGCTCCTTTATTACCGGTAACCGTCACGTTTCGATCGAAAGGTGTAATGTGTACAGAGATATTTATCTGTTGGGTGGTAATCGCCTAAAAAGTACACAGGCGTGCGTAAGGTCACAACTGCTCGTAATGAATGTGTTGAAGTCGGTCTCAAAACACAACAGTTTTCAAGACGGGTGCATTTAGGACTAGCTTGAATGGCAGGCCTTGGATTGTTTATTTCTTCAGTGGGTTGTGATTCCGTCGCTGTCCATTACTGATCAGTTTGTTTAGTCGTAAATAAATTTTCTGTGTGTTACGATTATTCCATGCAAGGTTTATAAATTCGAAAAGATGCAGTTATGTAAGGAGCAAACATTTATCAGGTAAGTTTTGTCGATTTTCGACATTTAATGAATACACTCTCAAATTATTGACGATTGACTTTTCAAACGACGATTTGAAATACGAGAAAAAAATGTTAGGCCCTTTATAATGGCTAAAGTCGATGAAAGAATAACCACTCACGTAAAATAAATGATCCCCAACCCCGCTATCGCAATATCAGAACAATCTCTTTTAAGGGGGTATTCTGGTCTAGACGCACGAATTTAACGCAGTTTTTGAAGTGCTGTAAACAAAAAAAAAAAAAGCAATCAATATTTTTACTATTCATTTTTTTATAGAATTTTTATTAATATTTCAAGAATACAGTAAACAAAATTTAAGGTAAAAACTTCAAAATTCAAAAAGTTAGCAGCTGATGAAGTGGGGGATATTTGTTAAAACAATACCCACGATTTTTCAAGTTCTACTGAATGGATTTACTTCAAACTTAGTATATGTCTTCTCTATAGGCTTTTATATTGCATAAACTATCTTCATCCCCAAATTTCAATGTTAACTATTTTTAAAAAACTCGAAAACTAAAAAAAGTGGTACAAAAATAAATTTTTATTCAAGCAGTCGCCATTTTGTTAAAAAATATTTTTAAACTTTTTTTTTGGTTCCAACGATAGAGGCATTTCTGTAAATTTTTTCAGATTGCTAGGAGGGTTGAATCGTGGGTATGGTCGCGTGCCAACTTTTTGAGATCTCCCACTTCATCAGCTGCTAACTTTTTGAATTTTGAATTTTTTACTTTCAATATTTTTTTACTGTATTCGTGAAATATTAATAAACATCCTATAAAAAAATGAATAGTAAAAATATTGATTGTTTTTTTTACAGCACTTCAAAAATTGCGTTAAATTCGTGCGTCTAGACCAGAATACCCCCTTAATGCTTCCTCAGAAGTAATATGATTGACAATTTTCACACCAGTGCAAAAAGACCATTTAATTTCATTATTTTGTTTATCCTATACTCCTACTGAGACTTGTAACAAAAATTGATCTACTAGGATCTAATCAAAAAAACAACATGCAATAAGGCAAAAATATATATGTGTAAATTGATACGGATACGTCAATGACGGTAATTCTACGAAGGGCGAAGGCCATTGCTCCATAATGCAATTCAAATCGGTATATTCCTTTATGGTGCAAGGCTAATAACCTTGTCCGTAAAAATAAATTATTATGGAACATTTAACGAGCCCCGAGATTTGCTAAATAAGGCCAAGACCGGATCCCGATTGTAGATGATGATGATATTCTTTATAAAAGACTTTTGCTTTCAAGAATACCATTAGAACAATCCCGAAAAGGTACAGTACAGGAAATTTAAAAATAAAGTCGACGTTATACTCGTAAATAAAAGCTTGACAGAAATATCAACAAACTGAGAAACCCTATAGCATCCCACATAAGTATAGCGCGGCAAAAGGGTGCAGGGTAGTAAATGTGGTAGAGAAAAACTTTCTACTCGTTCCCTTTGAATTCAGTTTTTGTAGATCAACAATTTAAAACCATTATTTAAAATAAATTTGTTAAACAGTAATACATTTATTAATCAGAAAAACTGATAGAAGCCACCGCCCATACAACAAGAGTAGGACATCAGTGCGAGAGCCACGAACCAATAAAAGAAGGACGCGGTTGCGAGGCGATTTCACTTACACACACAAGCACACACCCCCGAAAGGGGAGATTATCAGATGCCGAAGTTGTAATCTGCGTTTATTAACGCACTCAAAACCTACCGGTCTTGTATGATTTTGTTCCCAACATCCCTCAATCCAAGTACGAGGGTAGTTCAATAAGTAATTAGAAACGCCTACGATGGTACTCTAGCATCGCTAATGGTCTGTTTTTAGTAAGCATCATTCCTCATTATGAATCTGTCCATCTTCAATTTGGTTCATGTTTCAATTTTGCATGATAAATTGGGTATGAAAAAAATATTTGCGGGATGGGTGCCGCATTTGCTCTCAGGTGAGAACTTTTGGATGTTCAACTGTAGATGAAACATGGATACACCACTACACTCCCGCGACAAAATAACAGATAAAACAGTGGAATGTTAAAGACGAACGGGCTCCAAAGAAGGCAAAGACGGTGAAATCAGCTGGAATGGTCATGGCTATTGTGTTTTGGGATACACGTGGTGTTATCTTCATTGAGTATCTCGAAAAGGGACCGACGATAACTGGACGGAATTATGCATCATTATTGTCTCTGGCTTGCCAGGGGATGGAGGCGTTGGTACACAATAACATAGAGATCATGTGGTTGAGGGTCATGGTGAGGAAGTCTGTTAAATTTCTTTGTTGTCTTTGCCTCTCCCCGAATGACGATCGACCACCGACATTTTTCGAACATCTTTCACGTACCGTCAACTGGATACAGATCAATCACCCGGATCTGAAATTGTCGTCCGAGGCGATATTAATGTACACAATTCCGCCTGATTGGTATATTCTAACAGAGGTTGACTGTTAGCCGCAATTTGACTCAACTTATGGAGGAATCTACGTGAGTGCCGGATGCCCTAGGTGATTATGCGAACACCCTGGATCTGTTTTTGCCATCCGCACCGGGTATTTATACTGTGGCGGTGCCGCCAAATCCCACGGTACACTTACCTAAAAACCCCTCTTTACCTCACCCCAAGACTCATAAGTTTTCGCCAATGCAATCGCATTAAGGACCTGAAAATGCTTCACGCATTAAAGATATCAAATCTATTATCTTTAAGTCCCTGTAAAGAAAACTTACCTTTCATGCATTCTCTCCGCATACCAATTCTCTGTAAGATTTCTTTATTAGCTTATCAGGAATTCCAAACCGATTTCGGCATCTACGTTGCCAGGCGAATTCCCCTAGACGAATTCCTGTAAACAAATGATTCGGTTTACATACAATGTAACCTCCATGACAGGGAGCATAAATATTGCGCCGTCTATTTTCCCAGCCTCGATGTGTGTACAAAAAACTATCTACACACATATCGGCTGGCGACCCCTTTTAGCCAGCGATAATCAGTCCAACGAAGACGCGTGTAATTAGCACCATCTGCGTTGAGACTAATTCCTTACCAATGCACTAAGTGCAAACAAAAGAACGCTGTCTACCAGCAGGCATTCTGGCGATACACAAACAATCCCATCACCAAGTATCCCAGATGCATCTACCATTTAATGAGTTGCAACTTGATTACTCAGTTGGACTCCCAGGTCATAAATCTCTTTTATCCTAGATAGTTCTGGATCCGTTTCCCAGTAACCTTCTCACATAAACAAAGATCTCTACGATCCTTTTCCCTTTCTTTGTGTTCAGGTTCTTCATCATAGCTTTGATCTCTGAAAAGAACCGACGTACACACACACTTGTGTATCATGAAGATCTCCTCTATGAGATCGGTTTGGTCACTCCAAAGAGGGACTTTACGTCTCTCTTGGAATAGGAAAACGCATCCCTTAATTAAGAGAGCTAGTTTCACTGGCTGAGGTTCTTTTAACAACGATTGAATATCGTTGAGCCCCATTACAACCACCATTCGCGACGGTCGGTTCACTCCCGCTCTACGCTGTCTGCGAAGATGCGTTTATAACGAGTCGTTTGTGAAGTGCTGGTTGACTTGATAGCTCGTCTCAAATTTAAAGCTATAGTGAAGACTAAAGTGTTCGGAATTAAATAAACTGTAAGCGAACTTTTCCTTTAATAATTAAATAAATTGACATCCAACAGTGTAATCCGAAAGTGAAATAAAATAAAAACCCATTACGATTCAATAGACCCAAACTGTGTTTTGCTTCCTGTCTCCCGCTTCACTTCCTGGATATGTTGTGGATTATTTAGTGTGTCAACTAGTGGAGGACTTCGAATCGCGACGATGTGTTTTCTCCTTTGCTTGGTGATCGTGTTTGTGACTTGCTTTCCCGCGGCTGAACATTTGACTAGAGATGGGGATGGAAGTGAACCGAGTGTCCGTGTTGGCACAATACTTCCTCCCCACAATACCATAGAGTTTCTGCGCCACTGGGAAACTCAGATCACTGCTTGGTATCTGTCGCGCAACCACTTGCATTTCAAGCGAATAACTGGCATAGGCAGCTTCGCCATGTATGGAAGTATGGAGCTGCCAACTGGGATGATTTACGATATTTCTTCATCATTTGCATCCTTTCCTTGTTGCCGGTCTTTTGAACCCAGCTGTAATCGCGCCGGAACGCCGGTTCTTCGCAGACCCTTTCGCATATCTTATGGAAGGGAAGACGCTTATCTTATGGAAGAAAAATCGCTCGAGTTCAGCCAATCCCAAAGAGGGGGGAAAAGTCTCTCCCACAAAATTGTTGGCCGATAGCATTACTATCTATGTTATCTAAGGTAATGGAAAAGATCATCAATGCCGAGTTCACTCAGTATATGGAGTGCAACGGCCTTCTGGATGATCGTCAATACGGATAGCGTGACAGGTGGTCTACGGGAGACATTTGGGTCCTTATACCCAATATATGGACATCTGCGATTGAGGGGCATGGTGAGTCGAGAGAGGACGCATTGGATATCTCAAAGGCTTTTGACCGCCTCTGGCACGGAGCGTGGCTGAGCAAACTTCCTTCTGAATCGGGGTCTGGATAACGTCCTGCAGTGGGGAACGACCAATCCCGTCGACTTCAGTGCAACGAAGGCACAGTATACAACATTCACAAAGAAACGTGAATCATCGGTTCCACAGCTGATAATGAATGGCCAGGCCATATAATATGCGGAAAGATTGAAATTGCTCCCTGTCACGGTCTGTGGGGATATATTTAGAGACGATAATCTGTCAATTGACGTTAATACCAATGGTGAGGGTAATAGCCTTTTAATTACGAGGGAAGGAATCCAGATTATCTGTGGGGGTTCTCTATACCACATGGAGAACCAACCCACAATGCCAACCAATCTTGACCGCTAAGAGTGCGTCACTTTAATCCAGCTCCCTGTGCAAAATCTGCATTTGCATACATCCCATACTTACCAAGAACCCATTTCCCAAGCTGAAATAAATGCATACTCCAATTAACAACGGAATATTAATCATTTCCCTCAATTACATCACCCCACATACATTTTCCCAAAATTGCTTCGGTCAATCCTTTACTGAATTTTCATTTCCTCTTCGTGACCAAGCAATCTTAACTTCCCCGAAATTCATATGCCGTAACTAACGCATATTCAAATCCTCAACGGAACATCAACAACTAACCAAGCCACATACATTTCCCCGAAACGACTTCGAGCAACATTCTATCTAAACGATATTCCCTTGCTTGCACCCAAGCAACTCCAATTTCCCCCGAAAATGCATGCCCATACTTGCTCGCGTTCCCAAAGCAATTTCCCGGTATACACAACCAACGAATCCAACTAGGCTTATACGGGCAGGATTCGCTGGAACTGAATTCCTATGCAAGCATAGCAAATCTATTCGAAAGTATAATACATTTTTTCTTCATCAGTTAGTCATCATTCTACCATCGACGCGCGCACACCAGCCCTGCTTAACGTGCACTCGGAGGGTGCAAACCCCCGAGTAAATAGTCAAGTCTATCGCGTCCCCTAATTTCTATTCGAAACCGGTACTCGGTACAATTGCGTCGATGGAGTGCTTGTCAGCGGGGAAAACGAAAGGACACAATAAAACGACTGTAATCCTGGACATTAATTTTAGTGACAATAAAGCCAAATAATCCGTAAATGACTGCGTGTTCGATCTGGGTGTCTGCCCCCCCCCCCCCCCTCATTCTTCTCTGGCGAACGGCTCCTGCGGTGGATCTTCACGTCAGGGAGTTAAGTGAAACTGTGCCCATGCCTTGGCATACAACATAATCCCCCACATATCTTCGACTCATTAAGAAGCAAAAAGTCAGTGGGAATAGATGGAGTACCTAACATCGTGCTCAAAACCTGCTCCCATAGGCAATAGGTATATACACGGTCCTGTTTAACAACGCGTTGAATAATGTATATTTTCCCGGGCGTTGGAAAACGGCAATCATATAGCCCATCCCAAAAAAGGGCAAAGACTGTACAAACCCAATGACCATGCGTTCAATAAGTTTGCTCCCAAGCATCAGTAAAGTATTTGAAAAGTCTATTAACAAAGCTGTGGTAAAATGGGTAGACGACAACAACAATATTCCAAATAACCAGTTTGGCTTTAAGGCGGTTCATGATACCGCACATAGTGCCGGTCTCCGACATACAATGGAATAAATGTAGAAACCAATGCCCAGGTGCCTGTCTGATCGACTTGGAAAAAGCCTTTGATACCGTCTGGATCGAAAGGTTGTATTACAAGTTGGTCAGATAAGCCTTTACCATATGTACTTTACGATATGTTAAAAGTGGTAATGTGACCTCTAATAAAACGTATAATATCAAGAATGGCTTGCAACAGGGTGCGGTACTTTCTCCAATTCTCTTTAACATTTACATTAGCGACTTATTAGATGCACTTCCACATGCTATTGCGTACCCAGACGAACTTATGATTTACAGAACAGCTCCGAAATTTGAGATCATGAATAGATTACTACAGCGAGACTACAACAAAGTTCAATGCTATTGGGACGACTGGAAACTTAACTTAAGCCATCCTGTTGAGATCCTCATTATATGGTATAAAGCCACGAACGACATAAGGAAAAACTGGCGAAAGTTAGTCATCGTGAGACCGCATGGTGGCAAACTGGAAACCAAGAGTGTAGTTAAATACCTTGACATCTGGCTAGATCAATATTTGTATTTCAGCAGACATGTAGAGGCGGATTTGGTCAAAGCGAGGAAAACTTTTGGTATGACAAGGAGGCTATTCTACAATAGCCAACTTGACAGTAGGGTAAAAGTCATATGCTACAAGACGCTAATCAGGCCAATGCTCATTTATGGCTGTCCAGTATGGTTTAACGTAAGTCGAAATTTGATGGAAAAGATTCGGGTATTCGAAAGGAAGTGTTTCAGAACTTGTCTCAGATTATATCGGACACCGGAATCGGATTATAAAAAGTATTATTCAAATGAGACTTTATATAATGAACCATACATAAATAGGGTGGATAATCTTATGATTGAACTAATCAGAGGACATATTGCGAGAGGAATTAGCTCGTCCAATGACTTAATTTTCGGGGCTTATTAGCCAAACACTCTGTACTATGAGAGCGTGCGTCGCACCGGCTTTGTTCCCCCAGAGGCGTTCCATGATATGAACATGAAAGATCTTATACAGGATAGATCCGGAATTCTATTTATCATGTAAGCAGATCATCCGTGGACGGGCGATTATACTATGACCGGGAAGTCACGCTCACCGAAGAAAAACTCTTGCGCTGCAGTAGGGCTGTGGGGTTGAAATAGGTGCCTGACGCGACACTGGTTCACTTCACTCCCCAAACAATCTAAAAGTTCCGCCGAGAGAAGAATAAACACTCTGATTTTGTCACTTAGAGTTAATCTTTATTGATAATAGTTCAATTTAATTTTACACAGCTTTTAAAAGTTATTAATTTTTTAAAATATTAAATCGTTGTACAGCGAAAAGAAAACAAACACAAAGAGCCACACAAAGATATACCAGACAACGCCACATTTAATTCGTACCTTTACTACGTTTGAAATCGATTTTGAACAGGAATAAATATATTTAACCGGACAATCAGACCGACACGACTTTATCTGGTGACTCTACACTCCTGGTGTGCGCAAACTTCGAACGTTAAATTGGATACTTCTGCACGGTTCGGTGGTAAAATCTGACTCACCGATGCAGTCCATATCCGACAGATTCAACGGTGGTGGTACATGAGTATAATGGCGACGGTGCCGGTACATGAGTATAATGGCGAGGAATTAGCCTTGCAGATGTGCAAGCGTACATCTCGCCCAGGGTGGCCATGGACCAGCGGTCGGTTAATAGGGTAAACATAGTGATGCTACTGTGTGTTTGTTTGTTTAACAGGCCGGAGCATCGCTAGGCATGATCTAGTGTATGATTGTCTAACGTCAATCATATTAGTGACCAAATCCCATGATCGGAAGATAACCGATAAAGGAAATTGGTCGCAACTGTAGCGAACCTTGGGATTGGGGCAATTTTCACTCATGAACCGTAGCAAGAATACCGGCTACAGCTGTGTCAACAATTACGCTGGCCAGCGAGTATTTATCTTGTGTGGCACGGTTCATGTAATATGAATGAAATAACTGGTTTGATGTGCATGCCTGCTGTGGTTTTACTTTCAGGTGAAAGTTATTTGAAAGAAAGCTTACACTGCTCGAATGCAGGTAAGTATAGTGGTTTATGGAGTAAGGGAAAAGTAGTTTGTTTTAAAGAAATGCATGGTTTTTAGGAAGGTTTTAAAGAACCGCCACAGGGCTGTCTCCCATGGAGACCTAGACGATAATGTTGGACAGCGACTGGTGGTTGCATGGCAATTAAAGGCCTGATGCAGTGATTCTACTGACCAATGTCAAACTTTGCTTGTCTAGAATTAGGGTAGTATAAGATTTAAGTTAATTTTTTTTAAGTAAATAAAAAAATAATTATTAATTTAAATCTTAAGTAAAAACAGAAAAAATATTTGGCACAAAGTTTTCCTAATTTTGCTTTGTCATACAAATAGTCATAAATACAGCCACAAACAAAGTTTTGTCGCCGAAAGGCAAATTATACAATAGTCATGTAATGTTTAGCTTAGAGCGTCTGTTAGTTGTAATATAAGATAATTAAACTAGAATTTAAGCATTTTTTGTCTAGCATATAATTTAGAAACTAAGAATATAAAACCTAAATAAAAAATGTTACGAAAATGGAAATAAAATGTGGGAATATATCGTGGCATAAACACGTGTCGAACATCGTCAGGTCCGGACTCTGAATCCGATCACAAAAAATGCTATCCCAATGAAGCGTTGTACAGTGGGGCCAATATAAACAGAGTGGATAACTTTATGATCAAGCTGATCCGAGGGCACATTGCGAGATCAATGAGCTCACAGAACGATATGTGCATATTACCCAAACAATATGTATTATGAGGGGGTACGTCGCAATGGCTTTATTCCACCAGAAGCATTCCTTAGTCTTGACATGAACGGCCCCATACAAAATGAATCCGCTATACCGTTGATTTATCACGTGCGTCGGTCGGGTATAGATAAGCGAATATGTTATAATCGAGAGGCTGCGCACACTAATGAAGAGAGCCTGCAGTTCAGTACAGCAGTAGCACAGAAAGACCGAAAAGACACGAATAAGCAACACCAGAGATTTTGGTGGCTGAGTGGGAATTAAAAACCTGTTTCCTTATAAAACTAAAGCAATAATAATAATGATAATTAAAAAAAAAAAAAAACCCGACAAACAACGGAAAGCTTACATAGATTTAGCATTTCGAAAACTTAGTTTTGATGTTAGGTTTAGAATAGAGTTAAGTTAAAACAAAAAAAAAAATCCATATTTGTTTAGTATTTAAGTTAGATCTAAGGTGAAAACAATAACAAAAGCAAAGTTTTTTTCTTTTCTTCATTTTCTTTGTATCCAATTAAGTTCCCTAAAAATTCATGTAAACAAAATAACCATAATACCGAAAGACAAATTTTCATGCTTTAAACGTATGCATGTAACTTAGAGAGTCAGCAAGGGACCAGTAAGTAAAGAAATAAGATAGTATAAGCTAGAGTTTAATCACTTTTGTCTAACATGTAAGTAAATTGTAATAATAGGAAAAAATAAAAAATGATATATTAAAAAAAAAAAAAAAAAAAAAAACATCGTCAGGCGCGTCCCAGAAAAATGTCAATAATGGACAGAGGGCGCTCACATATACCTTGGTGCTGTGGGGATTAGGAGTATTGTGCCAAACACGGACACTCGGTTCACTCCTATCCCCATCCGATTGTCACTGAAGTTCCGCCGAGCAAAGGAACGAAACGCCGCCACGTTTGTCCACAACCGGGAGTAAGGAAAAACACTAACACGATCACACAAGTAAAAATAAAACACTCGATTGTTGGTTAATTAATTAATGTTTTTATTTGTAATAATGGCGCATTAATTGTGGTGACATTTTGTGGAGACATCAGCAACGACGATGGCGACCAGAGCAAAGAGTGCACCGATCAACCGCAATTTAGAGTTCATTGTTTTAAAATAAAGTTACTTTTCTCACTTATAAATTCTTTTTCACTATCTCAAACGAATTGCGGCACAAACTCGCCAAACAATTGGAAAGCGACAAGTTCGGAACACCTCTCACGACTCCGGGTATTATTATATTCGCATGTCTGCAGCGCTACAGACAGCGGTAGATCGCGTGACCGTGGCGGTCAGTGGATGGAAAACGACTCCTAGAGAACCCACCGTACCGGCGCCGGTACGGTGGATGGCGAGCGATCCGATCGGTTGGAAGATTGAATTGCGACTCGTGCAGAGCTCACTCGCTTATCGTGATCATGGTGGTATGTGTGCATGGTTCTTTCATGGATGAGAACGAACCTAGAAGAAAGTAAGGAAATAAAGTGATTCATGGGATACGATTTCGGTAAAGCAAATAAAACCGAACTCGTCGGATGCTAATGGGATCTTTGTTGGAAATGTGCGTCGCGGCTAAACAAAGAGACGACGATGCGATGTGGAAATGTGCTAATTGGTTTTAGCTAGGTTACTGGGAAATGGTGTTTATGGCATCGCTAGTAAGGGTAGGTATTGAATTCCTATTTGCATTTGTTTTTTTTTTTTTTAGTTTTTAAACCACATTTATTTTCCTAATTCTTTTTACATGTATAATATTAGGGGTAAATGTTAAACCCTCTTCTACAATCACAATCCTTAAATTAACTTACTGGCTCTATGCGAGCTCTCTAAATTACACATTACAACTTGATTTTTTTATATGCCTTTCGGCGTACATCTTTTTTTTTTGTTTCTTATATATATATATATATATATATATATATATATATATATATATATATATATATATGAAATAAGTCATATATTAGAAGGACTCCTCGTTTACATCTATATGTATATATTATTATTACAATTATATATATTTTTTTTTTTAAATTATTATAACAAACAAAAACTTCAAAACAAAACGAATAAAATATAAAATAAGAAATAAATATATAAATAAAATAGCTACACAAAAGTAATTGGGAAAGGCGGACAGGGTGAGGGGGGACACTATTTGCATTTGTTTATGCTGTAGGATTCAATTGATGACAAGAGACGCGGAATGCGTATTTGCTTTGGTCCCTGGGGTGTAAGTCGCCAGCCAATGTGTATGTAGAGAACATTGTTATACACATGGCACGGCTGAGAAAATAGACGGCGCAATTTTTATGGTCCCTGTCATGACCGTTACATTGTATGCAAACCGAATCATTTTGTTTACAGGAATTTGTCTGGTACCGAAGGTGCAAAATTGTTTTGGAATTCCAGATAAGTAAAGCAAGAAATCTTACGGAAAATTGCATGAGATGTATGAAAAGGTATGTTTTCTTTACAGGGACTTTTTAAGATCATCGATTTGATCTAAATGGTGCGTGAAGCATTTTCAGGTACTAATGCGATTGCATTAGTGAAGTTGGGAAATTGGCTGAATCTTATGGGGGTTTTACGGTAAGTAGGCAGTGGGCTTTGGGGGAGCCGCCACAGTGCTTACGGTAGATTCTACCAATTTCAGAATAAAATTACCGATTCCCTTTACGCGGTTTATTTATGTGACAGAGTATATTATATATTAAACAGCAGGAGGTACTTTGAAAATTACAACAAATTAGAAAACAAAGAGGTGCAAATGAGACATAAGTCGGACAAATCGAACCATGTTAAACAAGGCCTTGAAGTAAATTTAAAATATTGAATTTCTTGTTCCCGAAATTAATACATGTGATATCATTAGCTCTTGAAATCAAAAATAGAAATAAAATTACATTAAACGAGTTGCCCATGAAAATAAAACAACTTCGAGAAATAAAAGTTCTTGGAATTGTAATACACACTCCAATGACAAAGATATACTTCACAAATAAAATATTATCATAAAACAGTATATCGAGACATAAATAGCACACAGTGCTTGTTCATATACTAGACGACTCAATTTTTTGTTTTTTGCCTTTTATATCAAATTACCAGTCACCCGAGATTGCCACATCGTTCTAGTCACAGGTAATCAATCAAAATTAGTTTAAGCATGATCAAAGCCTTGAGCAAACCAAGGACTCTCATACCAAAATCACGTATAACTCTCGCCCGATCAGAAGTTTGCTTATCTTTGCACGTCAATCACATTCCGAGACGTATTTCGCCCGAAAGTCACAGTAAAAGCCCCACAAATTTATTTATAATCGATTGACTTGACAGCTGCAGTCTCACCATGAATTATAAATTAATGCATTAAACGGTTTTTTCAATTTGTTTGATTAAGTCTTTAGATACATTTATAGGCTCAATCGTCCAATGAGTCGCTACACCTCTCTTCTCACACCCTTGAATATTGTTCTTATTTAGCGTGGTGAGATAGTAATTAATCACACTAGCGGCTCAACCCTAATGGCAGACCGCCTGAATGCCGACAGTTGAGTCCGCTAAGATGTGTAATTAATCACATGCTCTGTTTACACCATGGGTCAAATCAATAAGCATTTGAAAAGACGGGAAGTGCCCATGGATGTTATAGCTTATGGTGGTTAGATCAATTACATGATAATGAATTCTCATGGGTCACTATTGATCAGTGCTCTTATTTAAATATGGCACCGGCTCTGTGGAAGCTTCAACTTTGTTGTTGGCGGGTTTTCGCTAAGCCATAAATTGATTAGTAACTTGAGGCTTAACGTGGCCCCAAAACAGGTATACAAATTTAAAGTTAATTATTCTTAATAGGAAACGGAAATTACAAGATAGGTTTTAAAACAATCTTTTTCGGAATTGACAGTTGTTTGTGGGAGATGACATCTGTCAAATTTGCTTTTATTGCTGCAGAATAAGACGCCTACTTTAATACTTTTGCAAATTTCAGCCAGAATCCAAGACACCGTATTGAATACATTGGTTTAAGGGTTCAACATTCCTGTTGAACTGTTAGTAACGTTTCTCCATTTGACAGTTTTACCTAAAAAAGGTCTTTGCCCCTGTTGAATCCATTTGTCTGGGGACAAATATATCATCATGGTTTGAAATTGAATACGAGGGTTGCCTCTTATGTTTCGGGATTTGGCAATCCTAGTGTTGCAATCCGGCAATTGACAGCTCTGTCGTAAAGTTGGACATTTTTGAGGTTATACGCACTCAGAACGTTTTGACATACGAGCGCTATTTGTGTTAATTACAGTAACTTAAAAGATTCATCTCGGCCCAAAAATGGAATTAAATCGTCAACGTTTTCGTGCGATTATTTTTTACAACTTTCGGCGTGGATTAACTCAGCAACAGTGCATGGATGAACTTAATTCAATTTTTGGCGATGAAGCTCCATCAAGGACCAGTGTTTATCGATGGTAGGGTGAATTCAATCGTGGTCGTAGTTCACTCCAAGATGAATTTCGTGAAGGTCGTCCAAAATCAGTTGTTGTTCCGAAAACCATTGATGCTGTGCGCGAACTGATATTGGAAGATCGTCATGTGACCTATCGTGAGATTGAGACAACCTTAGGCGTTAGTGGGACCAGCATACATTCAATATTGCATAAACATTTGACTGTCAAAAAAATTTGTTCGCGTTGAATCGCCCAAAAAAAGGCTCGTGTCAATTGGTCGAAAGAAATGCTCAAAAAATACGGTCGCGGTGCTTCGAAACACGCGTATGACATCGTGACAGGTGATGAATCGTGGATTTACGCGTATGAGCCCGAAAGTAAACAGCAGTCGACTGTCTGGGTGTTTCAAGATGAGCCAAATCCAACAAAAGTTGTTCGCGCACGAAGCACTTCCAAGCAAATGATCGCCTGTTTTTTCGGAAAAACTGGACATGTCGAAACCGTACCACCAGAACAACGCAGAACAGTCAATTCTGAGTGGTACACAACCATTTGTTTGCCAGTTGTCTTCCAAGAAATCAGGAAAACCAACCGCCGAAGACGAATCACTCTTCACCACGACAATGCAAGCTCTCACACATCGGCAGCGACAACTGCATTTTTGAGCACCAAAAACATCGATTTGATGGGTCATCCGCCGTATAGTCCTGACTTGGCACCGAATGACTTCTTTTTATTCCCGTACGTAAAAAAGAAACTGAGAGGTCAACGTTTTTCGACACCTGAAGAAGCGGTTGCTGCATTCAGAATGCATGTGTTGGAGATACCTCAATCAGAGTGGCAAAAGTGCTTCGACAATTGGTTCAAACGCATGCAAAAGTGTATAGATCTTCATGGGGAATATTTTGAAAAATAATAAAGTGATTTTCGATGATCAATATTTGTTTTTGTTCTCTAATCCCGAAATATAAAAGGCAACCCTCGTATTAATCAAAATATTTCAGAACCAGTTTGTTTATGATTTTACATCAGTCACTGTTATAATAGCACTTGTGTATTATCATCAAGTAAGTTATATCTAATTTCACCTCCTGACGACTTTAGATACCGAATTTTGATCGATGTGAATGTAGCATTCTTACATCAGCCAACAACGATTTCTCATTACCCAAATAGCAAGTATGCTATCTAGAAATCGATTTAATGGCCTTTTGCGTCGGCTTACGCATTTTATTGGGATAAAATTACAAATTTGTGGTTTCAAAATACATGTACATGTGTTGATTGAATTTTATATTAAAATAAAAAGGTCTTAATGAAGGTTTGATGAAGGAAGAGTAGATCAGTTTTTAGCTATGAAGCTACTCATATCTTGTTGGCTGCAAAATTTTTTTACCGGTGTACCGGTGTGAAGTGGGCGTCAAGATACGAATGTATCGATAGGGAACGTTTGTTGTGAACGACCCCCAGTTTTTTTAATTGGTTGCTATGACATCTGTCAAACATATTTAGTATGCATCAAGTCATTGTACAATCAACATCATTTTTTTTAATCGTGTTAAAAATGTCGAATTTTGTACCAGGAAATGATGATTTGCGGAAAGCATTAATTTCGTAAAATCAAAGAAATAAATGCATTAAATTGAATAAAACACTCGTTATTTTTATTATTATCGAATTAGTATATATCGGGTGTTCCAATAGAGACTTGACAACTTTGAAGTTAATTTGTGAACGCACCCTTTCACTAATCATCGAACTGTCACTGTCGATTTATTCAGTAAACTCAACGTTTTCATCATGGTTAAGTAGACGAGCGAACAACGTCTGCAAATTATAAAAAATTACTACCAAAATTTGGAGTCGGTGACCGCAACTCAACATACAAGATCAAGCTGACCCAAGAATTGAAGCCGATGGGCCATTTGAAGCGACATACGTTCTCCGATTGGACTCTGGAAAAGATGCGCCAAGATGATGAATTTCATCGCAAAATCATCATCAGTGACGGGACTCATTTTTGGCTCAATGGGTTCGTCAATAAGCAAAACATGCGTTATTGGTCGGGTGAAAATCCACATGTGCTTCATGAATCACCACTTCATCTACAAAAAATAACTGTTTGGTACGGTTTTCATGCCGGTGGCGTCATTGGGCCATATTTTTTCGTCGACGATAACGATCGTCACGTTACTGTGAATGGCCATCGTTATCGCGCCATGATTACCGATTATTTTTGGCCCGAATTGGAAGATATGGACTTGGGCGACATGTGGTTTCAACAGGACGGTGCCACAAGCCGCACAGCACACGACACAGTCGATTTATAGAACAGTAAGTTTGATAAGCATGTTATCTCAAGAAATGGGCCAGTCGGTTGGCCGCCTCGTTCGTGCGATTTAACGCCTCTAGACTTTTTCCTTTGGGGCTACGTTAAGTCATTGGTCTATGCGAACAAGCCGACGACGTTGAAGAGCTCAGAGCCAACATTGAACGCAAAATAGCGGCCGTTTCGGCCGAAATGTGTGGCCGAGTCATCGAAAATTGGGTCCAACGAATCGACCGCTGCAAACGTGCCCGCGGTGGCCATATGAACGAAGTCGAGTTCTATTAATAAATGTTTTGATTGTAATTCGATCTGTAGGGTTATATTTTGTAGTATATTACTTCTTACCTTCTTAGGGAGATTCGGTTATTTCCGCTGTCCAATAGTGAAAGACGGTTTTAATAATTTATTAATTTTATTTTTTTATAATTCACTTGTGGCCGTTGCCTATGACCTCTGAATCCCAACTCATCTCGAATCCAAAATGCACTCGCCTTTTATACTCTGTGGCAACAGAGATTTGTTAAAAATATTACTTAAAAATTCCAAGAAGCCCAAACAAAATTGTGTGTGCTTCAATTGGAATAGGATTCCCGGAAGTGTACACGAACTCTATTTGAACTAATTCCCGGAAGGAGAAATCATAAAATGCATTTAGTATTACGCATTTCATAATTTCAAATTATAGGGAATTGAATCAATGCACGACAAATGGACTTTCGTTTAATTCTGTCGCGCATATGATTCAATTGGATTGGGATGTAAGGTACTTGGAAATTGAATCAATGTGCAACAAATTAATCTTGTGGTTTAAATCTATCGCGCATATGATTCAATTGGAATTATGAGTAAGGGTAAGGTATTCGGGAATTGAATCAATGTGCGGCAAACTAACTTTTGGTTTAACCTGTCGCTCATATGATTCACGTGGATTGGGATTATAGGTACGTGGGAGAGAGTAGTGATTTAGGATCACTACATTCCTCCCCCCTTTAGAAAAGAAAATTAATCTGGAAGAGGTTAATTTTCTAGAATGAGTGAGAAGCAAGGGGCGGTGGCATTTTGAATTCGTGATAGTTTACATGTTTGTTCCAGTTTAACACTAATTGTATTGATTCCCTATGTAGTTTAACATTATTAATGATAGTTTGTTCTCTTAAAATTATTCATTAAGAATTTCAATTATTATTTATTTTTGTAATTACTTAAAGTTTTCATTATAAAGATACGTTATGTTTCTTATATATACTTAAGGATATAGTACATTAATATTTATTACTATTTTTTTTTTTTTTTTGTAAGTAATGCTAGATTTATTTGGTAATTAACATAAGGGTATCTTTCTTATCCATTTATTTTTGGATCTAGTTTTAATTAATTTGGTTAATCTTGTTTACAGATTTTATTAAAAATGAAAGTAAATTTTAAAGTAAATAAGTTTCAAATTAAGATACAAAGGATCAAAGTAAATGTTCTCATTTTAATTCGATTTTTTATTAATAATGAAGAGTTATTTTTCTAATATATACTTGTCATTAATATTATTTTTTGTTTGTTGTTGTTGTTGTTAATCATTTAATGCTAGATTAATAAAAGTGTATTTATATTTAAAAACGTCTTACACTAGTAATACATGTTGCCTATGCGTAAATATAGGTATATCTTGTAATAATGTTTAGCATTCCTTATAGCTTCATTCGCTTTCTTTTTTTGTTTGTTTCTAACTTTTAATGTTTTAGGGTTTGGAAATCGTTAAATCTTAATTAGGATTTACATACTTTTTTTTTTTTGTTTTTTTTTTTTTTTTTTTTAAATAGTTATTTACAATTTAGTATTTATAAATTGTCTTCCTCATTGGAGGTTAATATTTGTTTTGTTTTATTTGTATGTGATTTCTTTTTTGTATTTCAGTCCATATGACATTTATTATTACCACTTTTTTGTCATCTTTGTCAATATTGTGTATCCATTGGTATTTTTAAGTAATAAAGTATTGAACTACAATACACCCTGGGGATAGCATATGTCTAGGGTTGGTAGTGGGACACGGGTTGTTGGAAGGGTTAGAAATAGGGTTTTAGCCTGTTATTGTGGGTCACCACGGATCTTCGCCCCATTTTGATGACCGTATTGACTGGTCCTTTTATAGCAGTGACTAGGAAGGGTCCCTTCCAAATAGATGCCAGTTTGCCCTTACGGTTTTCGTTTTTTATTAAGACTTGGTCCCCCACATGGAATGTGTGTGATCTGATTTGGTGGTCATAGTAGGCTTTTGATTTATGCTTGTTTTCTAATTGGTTACGTTTCGCTATCGTATAGGTTTTTTGCAATTTGTACCTAAAGAGTTGGTAATAGCTTTCGTGGTTGTAAATGGGCTCGGGTTCGCGTTTTAAGTTAGATGGGACCTCTGGGCAGAAACCATATAGACAATCCATTGGTGTTAACTTGGTGCTATCATGTGTGCCCGTGTTATACACGAAGGTGGCCGTTCGTAGGTATTGATCCCAAGTATTTGGGCTCTCATCGACTACTGTACGTAAGTATTCCACAAACGGCCTGTGGGCCCTTTCCAACGCTCCGTTAGACTGCGGGTGGTATGCTGTTGTTTGCAGTTTCTTTATTCGAAGGAGTTTGCACAGTTTTTTGAAAAGATCGCTAAGAACATTTGTCCCCTGGTCTGTCACTATTTGTTTGGGGATGCCATATCGTGAGATAATCTGATCAAATACTGTTTCAGCCACTGTCTGTGCTTCTACGTTTGGTAGGGCATAGCAATCCATCATTTTGGTCAAGTTATCTTGGAAAGTCAGTATATATTGGTTCCCAGAGTTAGATTTTTCTAATGGTCCAACGATGTCCAAGTATAGTTTATCAAAAGGTTTCTCGGCTACATCGCTAATAACCATTGGCATTCGGAGTTGGGGTGTTGTTTTCATCGTCTGGCATTTTTTACATTTCTTGATATATCTTCTGATATCTCTTAGCATGTGACGCCACCGATATTTTTTACGAATGCGGTTGTATGTTTTTCTAACTCCCTGGTGTCCACCGAAAGGAGAGTCATGGTAATCTCGTAAGATGGTTAAGCACTCCTCGGGTTTGGTGATGAATTCGGGGTTGATTTCCGAGTCCAAGTCACCATTCGGGTCACTTTGCGTTGTACTGCCTGTATCCTCCGAGGTCTCCTCTTTCTTGTTTTTATCCTTTTTCGCCCGTTTTTGTGCCCGGGTTACCACGTTACACATAACAGCTGGAGAGTTGTCTGGACTTGGGAAGGTACGTTCCATGGATTGTTTCAGATCTGCTTGTGATTTAATGTTTTCATGTTGTATACGGCTGAGGGCGTCTGCATTTGTGTTGTACTTTCCGGGTTTATATTCGATTTTATAATCGTACCCGGCTAGTTTACGGTGGAAACGTGTTAGTCGACTGGTGGGGTCTTTGAGGTTAAATTCTCCTTTCAGGGGCTTGTGGTCAGTGTACACTGTGAATTTCCTGCCCTGTAGGTAACACCTAAAATTCTTTACCGCCCATACGACGGCCAGCAATTCCCTTTCGATTGTGGAGTAATTTCGCTCCGCTTTGTTAACTGTGCGGTTGGCGTATGCTACTGGTTGGTCTTTTCCGACCGGGCCTTGTGAGAGCACCGCTCCTAGTGCTTCGGAACTAGCGTCAGTGGTTAAGTTAAACTCCCTGGAGAAGTCTGGGTATATTAGTAGTGGTGGTGTTACCAAAAGATCCTTAATGTCTTCAAATGCCCGTTGACAATTTTCAGTCCAAGTGAATTTTACATCCTTCCGAATTAAGTTAGTAAGTGGTCGGACAATCTTTGAAAATTGGGGAATGAATTTTCTGTAATAATTTGCCATTCCCAAAAATGATTGCACTTGTCAGACTGTTTTTGGGACGGGGAAATCGCGCACGCTAGCTGTAGTATTCGGATTGGGTAGTGCTCCTTTTTCTGAGCATATGTGGCCCAGATATACCACCTCCTTTTGTAGAAAGCAACATTTCTCCGGTTGGAGTCGGAGGTTGTATTGTCTTAACCTGTCGAAGACGCGTTTTAGTTTGTTATTGTGGTCATCGAGGTTCTTTCCGTATATGACTATGTCGTCCAGGTATACGAAGCATTCTAATCCCTGAAGACCCGTGAGAACATAGTTCATTAGTCTTTGAAAGGTAGCCGGTGCCCCTTTCAACCCGAACGGCATGCGCTTAAATTCGTAGTGTCCGAAGTTTGTGCTGAACGCGGTTTTTTCTCTGTCCCTTGGATGTACTGGGTCTTGATGGTATCCGCTGGCCAAATCCAGGGTGGAGAAATACCGGGAGTGGCCCAATTGGTCTAGGATATCTTCGATCCTAGGTAATGGGAATGCATCTCCTATAGTTTTTTCGTTCAGTTTTCGGAAGTCTACTACGACTCGCCATCTTTTTTCCCCATCCGGTCCTGGTTTTTTGGGTACCACCAGGAGAGGTGAATTCCATGGGCTTTTGCTGGTTTGAATTATTTCGTTTGCCAGCATTTCCTCCAGTTGATCGCTTATTACTTGTTTTTGTGTTTCCGGTAACCTATACATTTTTTGATTTATTGGGGGTTGGTCCCTAATGAGCGGTATTTTGTGCGATATCGCTTGGGTATATGGGAGTTTGTCTCCCTTTAAGTAAAATATATCTGCGTAATCTTGGCATAATTTTAAAATGCAGTTATGCTCCTCCTGGCTCAGGGTGTCGCTTAATCTGAGCTCGTTCTCCAGCTGTTGTTTACGATATTTTAAGGGGTTCTGCCTCTGGGGGTGGTTGCTTTAAATGGTGTATATTACAACATTTTTTAATTATACATCCCCCTGCCCCTTTTTTGGGAGAGGGTGTCTTTGGAGTTTTATCAACATCCAGATCTCGATTAAGTGCCTGCTTTAGAGACATTATTGTGAAATTTTTCAGCGGAGTTAAGGATAGCTTGCAGGAGGTGATTTTGACTGGCTGGGTCCCTGTGTTTAATATGCCTATTGCCACATTATTTCCTGCCGGTAAAATGGTTTCAGACAATAATACTCCTTTCTTTATTTCCTGTTTTGAACTGATCATGGCTTCTTTTATTGTTACAGGTATTCGTATTATTTTTGTTGTTCGTGCCGGAATATAAGCTTTTTTAATGAGTTTTACTTCTATGGATTTTGTGTCCGTTTTGGTTTGTGGCCGGACTTGTGTGGGTTTTGTCTTGGTGGCGCTATTGATGGTCTTAGTAACCTCTTTGAATTTTGTTGCCTTGGGTATAGGTGGACCTGCTTTCTCAATCGGGATTATATTTTCTTCCTCGTTGTAGGTGGTTGGTGGGAACACCAATTGTTGGTTTGGGCCTTCCACGTTGCAGTGTTTTGAGAGGAAGTCGTTTCCCAGTAGACCGTCTTCTGGAAGATCGGGCATATTGCTCACTACTTGGAACGTGCAGGGAATTTTAGATTTCAAATTGAAATTTCCCTGACAACTTCCTAGGGTTTTTTCCTTACCGAACGGTGTTTCCAAAGTGCAGGTTTCCCCGGTAACTATTTGGGCGTTGTGTTGCTTGATTCTACATTTCTTAATCAAGCTTACCTCAGCGCCTGTGTCTACCACTAGGCGTATCTTACCGCTTTTACTTATGTCCAGGGGGAGGTGGACAATTGGGCAGGCTAATGTCGGCGTCTGAGGTGGCACCCTTGATTTTTTTATTGATTCGGTCGAGTCTGGGGTTTTTGGCCCGAGCGGGTGCCGTTTCCCGAACAGTGCGCCTGATCCCAAGACTCCCATTTCCTTCTTTGTTGGCATTCATTCAGGCTGTGGCCCGGTTGACCACAGAATTCGCAGGCCTGGCTTATGTGTAACACTCTGGGTCCATATGTGGGTTCCGTACGGCGCCGTGTGGGGCTGTTTCTGTTTGTATTCCTGTTTGTTTCGTTTTGGCTTTTTAGCCGTCGACAGTCACGGATGTCGTGGTTTGCCTGTTGGCAGTGTGTGCAGAATGGGGTGTTTTTTCTTTTGTTGCACTCCGCATAGGTGTGTCCTATTTTTCTGCAATAACTACAGGTTACACGAGTATCCTGTTTCGTCCATCTGACCGGGTGACTTGGGGTTAGAGCTGTTGTTGTCTAATACATTACCTGTTGGGGATATCTCACTACCTCTTGGTTATAGGGGGTTTCTTGTAAGGTTGGTTGGATGTACGGTACCATCTTAGTTTCTTGGTTTGTATGCGAGAAAGCTTCAAGAGTTTTGCTAAAGTTAGGGGCCTGTGGGTTTAGGGTTGAAACAAAAGGATGAGACTGTTGGATCATGGTGCTATTGGGTTGTACAGGGGATGTTGTTGGTGACTGAGTTTGTTGTACCTGTTCCAGTTCTAGTGTTTTCTCCATCAGAGAGTCTATCGTTACATCTCCCATCAATAGTAAAAATTGCCGATGGTATGGGTTTATTAACCCCTTTTTGTAGATGCTTTTTGCAAAGTCATCTAATTGTGCCTTTACGGCCTCGGACAAACTGGGACCGTATTTTAGTTCCGCGGCTTTCTTACATTCCATTAACGACTTCTTCAGTCGTAATTGGAATAAGATGATAGCTTCTGCCGGATTTTGCCGAGTAGCTAATAGCTTATTTACCAGGTCCTGATAGTTTTCTACTGGTAAATAAACCTTCCTTAGCACATCCTCGGCTTCCTGAAAAGATGCGAACGGAGTGGACGCGTATAAGGCAGAAGCTTCACCCAGTAGCCTAGTACGGAATATTTGTAAGAAAGCCCCGTGTTTTCAGTCCTGAGGCAGTTTAAAACCCTCTTGCAGCAATACAAAAAGGTTTCCAATTCTGCACCTATATGCGGATTTGGTTCCCCGGAGAAGATGGGGATTAGCTGTGCTGTCAGCTTCGCAACCTTTGTGTAATCAATGGCCATTGTTTCAAAGGTTGCGAGATCCGTTTGGTGCTGAAGAACTGGAATTTCCGATAAGGATGGGCTGGGGTCGCGAGTTTTGATCGGAGGGTTTGCTTCGATTATAGTTCCGCTGCGAAGTTTTTTCGGTGAAGGGGGTACTTGGTCGTTGGATGTTCTAGAGCTTGAGGTGGTTTCTTGTTCCATGGACGGACGGTGGAATGGTTAGGTTTTTATATGATGCTGATAGGGAGGAAGAAATGGTAGTAATGATAACTAGGGGGGAGTCTGTTAATATTTAAGACATTTGCTATCCCGTAAGTGTTTTCGCGTTAATTTCATTATTTTCGTTATTTATTTATTTAGGAGTGGAAATTCTTCCCTAGGTTTAATGGTTACACAATACAGAAAAATAGGCAATTTTGTCAAGGGTGGTTGGTAATATGGACGGAGATGGAGACGACTGAGTCTTAAAAATTATTTTTTGGAACAAATTATAGATTATGTTAAAAAAAAATGTCTTCATGAAGATATTAATAAAAGGAAATAAAATGCTTACTTAGATCTATGCGCTAACTGCTGCCCCTGTTGGTCTGCTGCTGTTTGGTTGATGTTGTTATGAGGTGGTTGGTACTCTGCCTTCGTTGTTGTTTCTGTTGTTGTTGGGGCTGTTGCTGCCCGTGAGCCTTGATGTTGTTTTTTGTGCTTTCTTTCTGTGTGTTGAGTTGTTTGTTTCGAGGTGGCACTCTGCCTCCGTTGTTATTTCTTTTTTTTTTGTTTTGACACTGGTGTTTAAGCCCCAGGTACGCTTTGAATTATTTTTGTTCTCTTTTTTTATTATTTTTTTTAGTACTTCCTGGTGTTTAAGCCCCAGGCACGCTTTTTTTTATTGGTTTGATTATTATTTTTTTTTTTTTGGTTTATGATTTTAATTACCAAGTCGTACCTCCGAAGCCAGACTCAGCTCCGGACGCAGGGCTGAAGGTGTCTTGTGCCCAGTACGCTTGGATATATATTATTGTAGTGATCAAGGGTTTTCAAGCACTAACAAGTGTTTAACTTTGGCTTCCTTGATCCTACCGGCTGCGCCAACTATGTAGGGTTATATTTTGTAGTATATTACTTCTTACCTTCTTAGGGAGATTCGGTTATTTCCGCTGTCCAATAGTGAAAGATGGTTTTAATAATTAATTAATTTTATTTTTTTATAATTCACTTGTGGCCGTTGCCTATGACCTCTGAATCCCAACTCATCTCGAATCCAAAATGCACTCGCCTTTTATACTCTGTGGCAACAGAGATTTGTTAAAAATATTACTTAAAAATTCCAAGAAGCCCAAACAAAATTGTGTGTGCTTCAATTGGAATAGGATTCCCGGAAGTGTACACGAACTCTATTTGAACTAATTCCCGGAAGGAGAAATCATGAAATGCATTTAGTATTGCGCATTTCATAATTTCAAATTATAGGGAATTGAATCAATGCACGACAAATGGACTTTCGTTTAATTTTGTCGCGCATATGATTCAATTGGATTGGGATGTAAGGTACTTGGAAACTGAATCAATGTGCAACAAATTAATCTTGTGGTTTAAATCTATCGCGCATATGATTCAATTGGAATTATGAGTAAGGGTAAGGTATTCAGGAATTGAATCAATGTGCGGCAAACTAACTTTTGGTTTAACCTGTCGCTCATATGATTCACGTGGATTGGGATTATAGGTACGTGGGAGAGAGTAGTGATTTAGGATCACTACAGATCCGATAATAAAGTTTTTAAAATATCTCATGTGGTTTGCGTTTTATTTTTTATAAAGTTGTCAAGTCTCTATTGGAAAACCCGATATTATTGAATAAAACACTCGTTATACACTTATCGCACCAACGTCCCAATTTTTCTTCTCTGCTCGTTGTCACCGACTGACCTTTTCTTGACTTTTTCTACTACCTGATCGGCAGTCTCTCCTCATTGAGTTTGTCAGCTGGTAAGGTTGAGAACATCTGATTTTTTTCTTTTTTTCTTTTGGGAAGTGCTGCCACAATCCGGCCTTCCTGGTAATTTATCATCCCGATTATACCATCACTTGAGGTTGCCCATGGTTTGATATTAGCCACTTCCCAAATTCACTTATACGGTATCTAACTAATTTGAAAACCCTCAACATCTTTCATTAAGTTCCTATCGTTTGCCAAGACCTTTGCTATCCTATATGGTCCTTTACATTTTGGAGCTATTTTCTTACAAGTGCTAGGCGTACTAATGTAGTTCTTAACCATTACGTAATCTCCTTCTTTTTACTTTCTTTCCACTCTCGTTCGATCTGTAAGGTTTTTATTATATTCCTGTCCTTTGACTATCTTTTGTTCCGCTGCCATCCTCGTCTGTTCCAAATCTCGCTGTTTCGAAGCAGCTTCGTTTCGCAAACTTTGCTCTAGAGTTTCCTTTAACAAATCTATTACCGTTCCTTTTTGCGCTACCCCGAACAACAATTCACTGGGGATAGTATCAATACTTATATGGATGGTATTATTCATTGCGAACTCTATTCCAGGTAAGACTCCGTCTAAGGTAGATATAGTGCCCACACTTGTCATTTTAGCGATCATTGGCGCTAGAGTTCTGTTAACTCGCTCTACTTGTCCGTTAGCCGGAGGCGAACCCGTTGTTATCTGTATATTTTTCATGTTATTTTCTTGGCGGAATTCGGCAAAATTCTTTGAAATAAAAGCACTGCCTCTGTCGGACACAATCAATCTCGGCCTACTGTATGAATTAAAGTAATTTCGTAAACAACTAATCACCTCGGACGTTCCAGTTGATTGGGTTGCATGTATATACTACATATTTAGTGAATGCATCTACAACCAGGAAAACATACTTTTTCTTTCCCTTATTTAGTGTTACAGGTCCAAAATTATCGATGTGTATTTTGTCGAAAGGCAGATTCTCTTTAGGAATATTATGGAGAAGACCTTCGTGCTTTCCTTGTTTCGAGGAGAAGACAATACATTTCAGACTATTGGCGATATGCGCCTTGACATTATCTCTCATTTTCGGGAACCAATAGGTTTTTCGTATATCATCGCCCACTTTGTCCCACCCCATATGACCCATTTCGTCATGATATAGCCGTATGACATTCGTTTCCATTTTGCTAGGCACGTAAAACAGAATATTATCCTTCATTTTCCTATAAACAAGACCATTCCTCATTTCGTAAAAACTACTCTCCTCATTATCCAATCTCTCTCTAATCGCGTTTATCTCATTATCTTTGTACTGGCTGATTGACAGGTTCTGCTCGAAAGTATTTTCTTCGAGAATTAGTATACTTGACATGTGGTTAAGGGCATCTACAGGCGTCATTTTAATTCCACTACGATGCTCTAATACATAATCATAATTTTGCAACTCTAAAGCCCACCTGGCTATCCTTGGATTTATCTCTCCTTTGTTCAGGGTTAACGTCAATGAGTTACAATCAGTTACTATTTTGAACTTAAACCCCTGAAGATAAACTCTAAATCTCTGTAACGCATATATAATCGCTAATGTTTCCAATTCAAAGCTATTATATTTTGATTCACATTCCCTTGTTTGTCTCGAAAAATAGAATACTGGATGGAGCCTGCCATCTCTCTTTCTTTGTAACAACATAGCCCCAAAGCCAAATGAACTCGCGTCGCAATGAAGCTCGATTTCGTCTCTCGGATCATATAGTGCTAATATCGGTGCCTCAATCAACTTCCTCTTCAAGGTTTCGAAACACTCCAGTTCCCTTTCGCCGAATTGGAATTTAACCTCTTTTGTTATCAGGTTGTACAATGGTTGTGCGACTGTGGGGGTTATCTATATTACATGAAGAACTAACCCACAATTCCTACCTAATTTTGACCGCTACAGCCCGTCACCTTGACCTAGCATACATTCCCAACTTGCAAAGAATACACTTCCCAATCTGCAACAGCACCCATTCCCAAATTTGCAATAGCATCCATTCCCAAACTTGCAAGAATTCATCTCCCAATCTGCAATAGAATGCATTTTTAAAACTAACAACAGAATATACCCGAAATCCTGCAACAGATTACATTTTAAATCATCTGCCTCATGTACACCAAACCGCATCAACCGAAAACCATCCCGGCTCACTTCTTACTTAAACTATTTTTCACGCTTGCAACCAAGCGGCATTTACTCTTCCCAAAAAACGATTTCAGTTCCCATTCTACTTAAACCATTTCCTCGCTTGTAGCCAACCAGCATTATTTTTCCCAAAAACCATTCCAGCTCCCATTCTACTTAAACCATTTTTCTCGCTTGTAACCAAGCAGCATTGAGTTTGCCCGAAAATCATTCCGGCTCCCATCCTACCTAAATCAATTGAAACAATACAAATTCTCCTTCCACGAAACAACCATCGCAACGATCAAGGCCCATGTTCCTCTGTCTAACCGACAACCCATGCCCATACTTGGTTATGCCTCCGAACCCGATTTCTCAGTATACACAGCAACCGAGGAATCTAACTCAGCCTGTACGGCAGGAATTCTCTGAAACAAATCCTCTATGCACGCATAGCAACCCTTCTTCATGTTCCTAGTAAGTGGCAGTGAATTTACTTAGCTATGACCCCACTGCCACGACACCATGAATGGATTCTTGCCCCTTTTCAGTCAGTCGAGAAATAGCCATCAACGCGAGATTGAACTACCAATACGATAAGGGTCGATACCCATGCATCAAGCGGTTAATAAGCCAATCGTTGAAGCGCGAGTCAGGAGTCGCGAGCAATTGTATCACGAGTGAAAGGAAGTTGCCACATACGTTAAATTCAACTTGGAATAAAGACAGTTAAGGGTGCCAATTTGCGTTTAGTTCGTTTAGACGAACAAGTGGGCCTCGATGATTATAAATAATAAAAGACATTATTCAATCCTGTAACATTACCACATACGTTAAATTCAATTTAGAATAAAGACAATTAAGAGTGCTAATTGGTGTTTAGTTCGTTCAGGCGAACAAGTGAGCCTCGATGATTATAAATAAAAAAAAAACATTATTCAATCAGAAAATCAAAGTGTTTCATTTCTCTTTCCGCTTGGGACGCCGTCACCGTTGTAGTCAATTCCAGAGGACCGCAGTTGTGAAGTAGAGGGAGTTTAGCGAAACCCGTGTTCGTGCCGGCGCCCAGACTAAAACCACCCCCACACGACTACTGAACATTTTTCAATAAATCTCCTAAAATACACAAACCTAGGAAACTATGTACTGCTGTGGGGGTGAAGAAATATTTTGCCGATCATGGGCACAAGAAAGTGAACTTCTTCCTCACGATGTTGCTCAAAAAATTTACATAGAAAATTCCGGCACCAAAAATGAAGAAATGAAATGCACTGATTTTGCTTGAATTTTTTTGTTATTTTTATTTTATACTAAGTTTATTGATTCGTATGCCCTTATAAGTTAATAGAAATCCCAATGGGTGGAAACATGAACAGCAGAACGTAAGGCACGTCAACACACTAAGAGAGTACGCCATGGTGGCATTTCTACGAGTTAAAACTGTATGCATTATAAAAACCGAACAATAAAAACTTGCTGATCAAATGGAATTGGAATGGATGTAATTTAAAATCGAACTCGTTTTAACTTTTTAATGTTGTTGTTAGTACTCAAATTGCCGACAGAAACGTCTTTCCCTACGCTTGTGGTGCTCGTAGCGTGTGCAGTAGTGTTGTTGTTGAATCGTGACCGATCTGGTAGATGGTTATAAATCCACTGGTTGGAAAAGGGATGAAGTTGGGTATTTTAATTTTCACACTTGACAACCAAAAGAGAACATACTTCTGCTCTCTCATTGTCACGTTCATCGATGTGTGGTGGATAATCGGTTAATTGATAATCGACGAACATGGGAGAATAAGAGAACAGAAACACGATGTATGATGATCTCGGGGTGGATTTGGTTGTGTGTGCATGAATCAATGTACTTTGAGGATAACCCATTGACCCAATTCGGTGAATTTGGTGATCTCAGAGTACATTGATCTGTACGAAGACAGAACTGTGAAGGAGAGGAAAATTAAGCTGGTGCTATTCACCTTCAAAAAGAGAGCTTTGATACTCAGCGAATGAAGTGTCTGGAGAAAGTGGAAAGGACGTTGACTTGGCTAGGAAAATCTGATCATGGGAACTAACTTCAATGCTTTGATAATTTCCCCAGTGTTCGCAAGAATAAGCAACCGCGTCGTTTGATCATACTATGCCGTTGCTAACCGACATGATGGGATTTCCAGTGGAAATCTCATGGGTTAGCGAAATGGGGTTGCCGTATGGCAAAAAGGTAGCTAAACTCAATTATGCATTATCTGCATAAGATAATGAGTTTAGCTATGCGTCCGTTTAACGTGTTTTACAGGGGAATAGCTATAAGGGGAATAGCTATAAGGGGAATGGGTAGAAATGACGCGCTGAAAGCGGTCGAAATAAGGTATGGAATTGTGGGTTGGTTCTCCATGTCGTACAGAGGACCCCCATACTGCCTTCGAATTCCGTAGAACTGGGAAGTTGATTATTGATTAGATATTCCTCTGATCCGGTTTAATACCCTCATTCGTAACGGTGTACCCCAAATACCGTATTTCAGATTCTATGAACCGACATTTATCTAATCTCAATTCCAGTTTGTTCTTTACCAGTCTATCGAAAACTTCCCTCATTATTTCTAAATGCTCTTCTACTGTTTCAGTCGCTATCATTATGTCGTCTATATAAATGTTTATATTGCCCACTCTTATTAAGTCGTCGAACACTCTACTAAAAAATCGTTGAAGCTGCGTTTTTCAATCCGAAAGGCATTCTTACATACTCGTATTGTCCCATGAGTGTCACGAAAGCGGTATATTTAATTGACTCTTCACTCATTCGTACATGGTGAAACGCACTCTTTAAATCGAGTAATGAAAATAATTTTTTGTTAGCTAATCAATCAAGCAAATCGTCTATAAGTGGTAACGGGTAATTATTCTTTAAGGTAATCTTATTCAAAAGTCGGTAGTCAACGCACAGTCGGATATCGCCCGTTTTTTTCTACACTAACACGATAGGGGACGTGTATTCTGATTTACTGGGCCTAATCACCCCTTTTTCCAGCATCTCATCTAGTACTATCTGGGCCTGACCTTTCTCATAGTATGATAACCGTCGAGGTGGACAATGGAAGGGCTTATCATCGTTTAAAATTAATCTCATTTCACACTCATGTTCCGGCTTCTCGGGACGTCTGTGGGGGTAAAAGTATGTGTGTCGGCAAGGGGACGGATTCACCAATATCCCACCTACTCGTTCCACCGAGTGCGTAGCCATTGAGTTCACCCGCATGCATTAGAAAAGTAAAAAAGCTAAGCACTAGTATGTTGTTTGAATTGACGTTTATTTATTTATTGTGTATTAGCTTTACAAAATCCATTTGTGTAAATTCCTCGCACTCGGAACAACATTTAATCCAATCAAGTTCGTGAATTTTAAGTAATTAATAATTCGAAAATAAAATGTCACAATCTCACATAATCGTTAGTGTAGTTAATTAAATATCTAGTCATTTAAATATTGCGTACACATATTGCGTGTAAGGATTCTGAAGCAGGTAACATGGAAACAGCACAACCGTTCGAATTAATAACGCCGGTAAATAGTATGAAAACTGTACTTGTACACACTATCTTAAATACACGCCCATCAATTTGCGATGATGATCCATTGAGCTCAACGACTTGACTACTCCGGGATGCGCACTGCAGGGTATGAAAGGACGTCTGTCCCCTGGGATGGTTTATACTCGGCTGGCTCATTAAAAGCGAGAAGAAGTTCATCGCGTCGTGGCGGTGGGGTCATAGCTATAGAAACTCACTGCCACTTACTAGGGACTTGGAAAGGGTTGCTATGCTTGCAAAGGGAATTTAGTTCCAGAGAATCACTGTGGTACAGGCTGATTAAATTCCTCTGGCGCTATGTATACGAGGAAATTGGTTTGGAAACACGACCAAGTATGGGCATGAGTTGTCGGTTAGACAAAGGAATGTGGGTCTTGGTCGTTGCGATCGTTGTTTCGCGGAAATGCAACGCACCGTGCTGGTGACTTACCAGTAAGGAGAATTGTTATTGGGTAGGATGACAGCCAAAGTGATTTTCGGGGAAACTAAATGTTACTTGGTTACAAGCGAGGAAATAGTTTAAGGAGGAAGTGAGCCGGAATGATTTTCGGGGGAAATTAGAACTGCTTGGTTGCAAGCAAGGAATATAATTTAAGTAGGAAATTAACCGATGTGGTTTTGGGGGAAAATGTACGCGGTTTGATGTAGTTGGGGGAGATGATTAATATGCCGTTGTAAGTTTGAATATGCATTTTATTACAGCTTGGGAAATGGATTCTTGGTAAGTTTGGGGATGTATGCGATTGCAGATTTGGGGACGGATGCTGTAGCATATTGGGAAGTGTGTGCTTTGCATGTTTGTGAATGGTGACGCGCTGGTAGCGTTTTCTTTATTGACAAAATTATTTTTCTTTTGCAAATCGTTATCAATTTCGATGTTTATTAAATTGGTACATTCATTTGTAGTTACATCCGACTCATCTAAATTTATTCTTAAGTATCCCATGGTGTAATCTGGCACTATTAACAAATTAATTTCGATTTCTCTATTTTGGAGGGTAATCATACAATTTATGTTCCCTATACAGAACAACTTAGTTTTATTAATTCCAAAAAAATTTCCATTATTATTAGTTTTTATAAGATTTTTTACAAAGAGCGGTAAATAATTTTCCTTTATCATGCTAATATGACTGCCGGTATCTATTAATGTTCCTAAATTTATGCGATATAAGTACCTGTCATCTTTTAATATAATTTGGTAATTCCTTACATATTTCTCTTCTTCATTTTCTACCTTGTGGATGGTCCTCGGCTTCTCCGTCTTCCTGCCTGGGCATACGGCTGCATGGTGTCCTTGTGTTCCACATACATGACAGGCGCCCATTTTTCTTTTGGGGTTTTCGACATACATTCGCCATGTGTCCTATCGTGTTACAATTGTAGCATCTAACTCTCCTTTATGCTACTTCTCCTTCCCTCCTTTGCGGTTGTCCTGATGTCCTCGGTGAGTTTAAAGTTATTCTCTGCTCGATCCGTTGGAATGCACGTAGCAGCTGAGTCCGACAGGTAGTGAGTGCCTGCAATCGAAGGTTCTCGTCCGTGATGCCTTCGATGATGTAGTCGATCAATTCGTCCCCTTCGAGATCAAGTCTATGGGTGAGTGTTACCTTGTCGTTGAAGTAGCCAGTGAAACTCTCGTCTTTGTTCCACTTTCGAGCGTCTAATCGTCTCCTCAGTGTCAATTTGTCCTCTCATTGGCCGTATAATTCCCTCATTTGCTGCGTCAATTCGTCGGTACTCTCTTCCACGAAATCCGGTTTAGTATATAAGCATTGTTGAAATCTTCCTTTTGCTTTTAACAGCATCAGTGTCCTTAATGTGTTTTCATCAAGATCGTATATTCTCCCTAAGTTTGTGAGTTGCTGCAACCAGGTGTCCAACATCGGTCCGCCGTCGTATTCTGGTAACAAGTCTTTGATAGTGTTAAACGGTACTTGAGAGGCATTTCGGGCTCCCACTTCCATTGTTATCTTCTTCTTTGTTCTCTTGTTCTGGAGATTCTTTTCCTTTGTTTGTTGCACTGATTTGTTCTCTCATTCGTTCATTGCCTTTTCTTTCTTTAAGATTTCTCTCTCTCTCTCGTTCGATTAGCTCCTTTTCTTTCTTTAGGATTTCCTTCTTTTGTTTTATGAGTTCTCTTTCCCAAGACAATTCTGTTGACATCTCCTTTTTATTGGCGTCTTCTCTTTCGACAACTGGCTCTGCGGTGATGCTATCATTCTTTGCACCGCTGTCCCTGTTTCTATCGCAGTCATCATTACTGGCGCCGCTCTCGTTTGCACCGTCAACGTTGTCGATTTTTTCATTATATTTTCCCCCGAAGGGAAACTGCCACGCTGGTCTTCTGGAATATTCTTTAGTCTTAATAATAGCTCTGTTTTGTTACCTGTCGTTCTCTGCTTCAGACTTTGTAGCCAGTATTTTAATTGTACCGCCGACAATTTCTTCAATTCATCGCTCATCATGGCACTCGAACAAAAGAATGAGTATATGTCTATGTTTCGCGAGGGTAGTCCACTAATCCCACTTCTGATGTTGTGGGATCAAAGAAATAAATGCATTAAACTGAATAAAACGCTCGTTATTTTTATTATTATTGAATAAGTATATATTATTGAATAAAACACTCGTTATACACTTATCGCACCAACATACGCATTTCTCTTCTCCGCTCGTTGTCATCGACTGACTTTTTCTTGACTTTTTCTACTACCTAACCGGCAGTCTCTCCTCATTCAGCTCGTCAACCGGTAAGGTTGATAACATCTGATTCTTTTCTTTTTTTCTTTTGGGAAGTGCTGCCACAATTTTTTGTTTTCATTTGAAGAAAAGTGCTGCAGAGTCGCATCGAATGCTTGTCGAGGCTTATGGTGACCATGCTCTATCGGAAGCAACATGTAAAAGATGGTTTAAGCGGTTCGGGGATAATGATTTTGATGTGCGAAATGAATATTGGATCAAGATGACACTTTAAGTCAAAAACAAATGGCACAAATGTTAAATGGTGCACAACAAACAATTTCTGGCCGTTTAAAAGCTATGGGAAGGTTCCAAAAGTGTGCAAGCTGGGTGCCACATGAATTGAATGACAGGCAAATGGAAAAGCGAAACACCGCATGTGAAACGTTACTTCTACGATACGAAAGGAAGTCAGTATTGCATTGAATTGTGACTGGTGATAAAAAATGGATTTGTTTTAAAATCCTAAACCCAAAATATCTTGGCTACATCCAGGAGAAGGATCACCATCGACTGCAAAGACTGATCGGTTCGGAAAAAAGGCAATGCTCTGTGTTTGGAGGGACCAGAAGGGGGTGGTGTATCATGAACTTCTAAAACCTGGCAAAACTGTTGATGCGCAACGCTACCGACAACAAATGATCAATTTGATCCATGTATTGATCGAAAAACGACTAGAATGGGCCACAAGACACGAAAAGCTAAATTTGTTGCATGATAATGCTCCGAGTCATACAGCAAAACCCGTCAAAGAAACAATAAAAGCTCTCGGCTGGGAAGTGTTAACGCACCCGCCGTATTCACCAGACTTGGCTCCTTCCGACTACCATTTGTTTTCATCGATGGGACACGCATTGGCTGAACAGCATTTCAATTCCTACGAAGAAGTCGACAATTGGGTCTCCGAATGGTTTGCCTCAAAAAACGACCGGTTTTATTGGCGTGGTATCAACAAATTGCCAGAAAGGTGGTCGAAATGTGTAGCCAATGGCCAATACTTGGAATAAAATGGTTTTTCTTTTACCATTTAAAATTAGTCATTTATTTAAAAAAACTTCACTTCATACAGGTACACCTGGTATATAATTCCGAGAGAACTTCAATTTGTCTTTTCAAAATATGTCGCATGTCCTTGCCGCTTTTGGTCACTAGTCTACAATAATTTCACATTTTCGATGCAGCAAAGCTAAGTTTTTTCGTTGCTAAACTTCATTAAACGGCATCGCCTATAGCAACACCAAGCAGCACAACAGCAGCAAATCAACAACATCGATATTGTTTGTAAAGAAATTGTCAGTCTTTCTAAGCTTGCTGTATGTAACAATTCTTTAATTAAAAGACTGGCAGGTAACAGGCATGCCATTCAAACCTATACGGTGGCAGACTACGATAAAATAAAACAGGTTTTAGAAAAGCCACATCGGAATTTTACTCGTTCACGCCGAAACAAACAAAGAACTAGCAGTTATATTAAAGGGCGTCGACCCTGAAACCGAGACGGAAGTTCTGCTTGAAACGCCTTATGAAGCATGCAGATCTCGAGTTAAGGGCGGTAAAACCATTGACCACAGTCAAGGGAAGAAGGGAAAACCGAAAGTTACCCCTCTTTTTGGTCCAATTATCATCAAGCAGCAGATTTGTTGGTCTAAGGAAAATAATAGTCCTGGATGATAAAATTGTCACATGGGGGAAATAAAAAAAAAACAGACATTCTGCAATGCAACCGCTGTCGAAGGTTTGGACACGCAGCGGAATCGTTCTGTAAAATGTAGACTTGACCACAAGACAGTAGAATCCCCTCTTGGAAAAGATAGGGTAGAAGACAAAATGATTTTAAATTGTGCAGTATGTTGGAATGGGGGAGATCCCGCTAATAATCGAGGATGTCTTAAATTCCGAGAATTAATGTCGAGAAGTGTGATTCGGCAAAATAAAACAGAGACAACATGAACAACAACTGCTGGTGATGCATCACGTCAACACCAATTCCCAGGAACGACAAGGCAAGCGCCGGTATACAAACTCCTGGATAACAATGATCAGCGGTAACATCGGGTAGTCAAAACGAAATGATCGAACGAAGACGACGTCTACGGGCCTATATAAGAGGGCATATCGGCGGAGCAGATGAGTTGCCACGGGAACTCCTCGTTGTAACAAGACCAATAACAGATATAGTGCATGTGATTTACTGTAGTGTACCCCATAAAGTTACAATAAATCAGTGGATAACAAATAATAAAATGTGATTCAGCAATTATAGGAATAGATAAAGATACGAATCAAATAAACCGTTTGGCCGGCTGGCGCCGAAAGTACAGCCCACCGGAAAAGGAAACTAAGACGTCGTCGAAGAAGCGCCGCCCGCATTTCAAAAACAGTTTTGGTCCTTTAAGCCGGATCTCGAGGATAAACGAGAATGCCAATAATGAGATCGGCTAAATCAAGGAGGACGCTGCCATCCCCTATGGGAGGTCTATCTATCTACTCAAACTGGCAGCGCTGGTAGTACGGTTTGCTTCCGTGCTTCTCGATCAACGGGGTAGAGAAGCGAACTATGGACCCTGAATGGATGCTTGTTGTTTGTTGTTGAGCCCTGGTCCCATTATGGATTGGGGGATACACGGCCTCATCTTTCGCTTTTCCAGGTAGCCACTGTGGGATGCGCCGTCCATATACACGAGAAACGCTGGATAATACCACTATGGGCGCAAGTGTCCAAGCACACACACGAATAAGTTTTTCAAACACCGAGAACAAACATATCACCAAACGTTGGAAATGCACTATTTTCCATTTTATAATGTCATTTAACACAGCGTACTACAACTTTGCGAGGAACTCACAGTAAAACACAGACTAATTAATTTAGTGTACTTTTTATTCTTAGATCATCACTTCCTTCGCGCTACCAACTGACTACTTTATAATCTACTTTTCTTCTTCCTGAAAGTATCGGACCCATCGCCCCTTATCGCAGATCCTTTTCGGGATTTTTTTGTTATCTGTTAGAGTGTCTGGCTAATGCAAAAAAGAGTTTTTATGGCTCTTTAAAATCTGGTCAGAATCCATGGGAAATGAGTGAGAATATGGATGGGAATTTGTGCATGTCATAAAACATCCGGTTACAATGCGTATGCATTGCGATGTTTAGATTGCCCGAATTGTGTGTCGGCGGATCGCATTGTGATGTTCGGATTTTTGGAATTGAATTCAATGTTCGACAATGGAACGTTTGGTTCAATTTGCTCGACGTTGTATTCAACGTGGATTTGGGAAATAGAAATGGATATTCAAATTGTATCTATTATAGATGTGGGACACGAAATGAATAATCTATATACAAAAAACAATTTCACGAAAAATCCGGTAAGCGTAGGTGTGATGAGCTCACACAACACAAGGGAACAAATCATCAAGAAAATACCGACTCGGCATAAATGAGACGTAGGAAAAAGCGGGATATGCGCGTCGGGACGTGGAATGTTCGAACGTTATATAAACCAGGCGCGATACAGACGGTCGTAAAAAACGCGAAACAATATAAAATGGACATCCTCGCGCTAAGGAAGTCCGACCCACATATCAAGTAATCGAAACCAACGGGTTTACACGGACATGTGAAGGTACCGATACACACAACCTCGGAAATGGCTTCATCATAAGCAAGAATATTACGTCCCATGGAAAAGATGTGCAATTTATTAATGACTGAATGTCGGTGCCAAAAATACAGGGACCATGGTACAATTATGTATTTATAAACGTTCACGCCCCAACAGAATCTACGGACGAAGACACGTAGGACACGTTCTACGAGACCCTAGAAGAAGTGTGGGGTGCGCGATGTGGATGTACCAACGTATGGCACCGATTCACTATCGCCCCACTAGTTATTCCGCCGACGGCACGTTTACAAGAAGCGAGCAAAATGGACAGGTGACGGGCCGAGAAATAAAACGCACTCATACCATATACGGGGTCGCTTTTGTTTGTTTTTATTACACTAAAACTTTGTCTTGGGTGGGCTGCAATAACCGGTGGCTGCTCAAGGGAAACTTTAGTCTCCTTAATATCCGGGGTTACCGTTATGTTATTGTGTCCTTCTTTCGTTTTCCCCGCTATTGGCGGTGGTAAGTGTCCGAACCGTCACACAAGTTGTACATTCCACTGACTAGCACTCAAGCGATACGATCGTACAGAATACCGGTTTTTGAATAAAAATTAGGAAACGCGATAGACCTGACTATATACTCGGGGGTTTGCCCCCCACGGGTGCACGTTACGAGGGGCTGATATGCGTGCGCCGATGGTAGGATGATGACTGACTGATGAAGGAAAAATGTATTCTACTTTCGAATAGAATTGTTATGCTTGCATAGGAATTCAGTTCCAGCGAATCCTGGCCGTGTAAGCCTAGTTGGATTCGTTGGTTGTGTATACCGGGAAAGTGCAATTGCTTGGGCGCAAGCAAGGGATATCGTTTAGATAGAATTTTAACCGAAGTCATTTCGGGGAAATGTATGCGGCTTGGTATATTTGGCGTTGATGGTTAATGTTCCATTGTGGATTTGAATATGCGTTAGTTACGGCATATGAATTTCGAGGAAATTAAGATTGCTTGGTCGCAAAGAGGGAATATGGATTAAGTAAGGAATTGACCGAAGCAATTTTGGGAAAATATATGTGGGGTGATGTAATTGAGGGAAATGATTAATATTCCGTTGTAAATTGGAATATGCACTTATTTCAGCTTTGGAAATGGGTTCCTGGTAAATTGGGGAATGTATGCAATTGCGGATTGGGGACGGATGCTGTTGCATATTGGGATGGGTGCGCTTGCAGGTTTTGCATGGTTGCGAATATGTGTATTGCAGGTTTGGGATGGGGAGTTGGGTTGAGGTGACGCGCTGTTAGCGGTTAAGATTGGTTGGCATTGTGGGTTGGTTCTCCATGTGGTATAGAGCACCCCCACAGAAGTATTTGACGGGATCCCATCATTCGATGTGAAAATCCTGCTCGGGGACCTCAATGCGAAATTTGGAAAGGATGACATCTTCCAACCAACTATAGGTAAAGAAATCTTACACGACGTTTCAAATAATAATGGAATTCGAATTATCACGTTCGCAGTTTCAAATAACCTGGCAGTGAAAAGTACGATGTTCAAGCACAAGGAAATTCATAAAGCCACATGGATCGCACCCGGCGGCGTAACGCGTAACCAAATAGACCAATTCCTCATACACAAAAGACACCACTCGAACATCCTTGACGTAAGATCATATAGAGGAGCAGATTGCGACTCCGGTCATCTTCTAGTGATGGGCAAAATTAGGAGTCGGTTCGCAGCAAACCCACATGGGCAGTCACGGGAGACGAGCAAAAAGTTCGACATTGATAAATTAAAAGACCAGCGCAGAAGGTCTGAATATCAAGAGGAACTAACTAATAGATTTAGCATCCTAGGGAATGGGAGCAGTGAGGAAGAGGAAGCCAATAGTGTAGACACTAAATGGACATCGATCAGAGACACAATCAAACAAACAGCCCAAAAGGTATTAGGATTTAAGAAAACAATTAAGTCCAAACCTTGGTTTGACGATGAATGCAGGGCGAAGATCGAAGAGCGTAAACGCATGAGAGTGGTCCACTTACAAAGATATGATGAAGTCAACGCAGAAAGATACCCGATGATTCGGAAAGAAACAATGAGACTCTTCAAACGCAAAAAGTACGCGAATGGGAGAAAATTCGGTTCGAAAAAAGGCTAGAAAATTCCAGAGCAACGAACAGCATAACTTCAATTAGAAATGGCTACCGAGGGAGAGCCAAAATAATTCGAGACGCAAACACTGTCTGGTCACAGAAACAAACAATATCGTGACACGATGGAAGCAGTACTTTGAAAATCTGCTCAATCACCCATCAACCACAAATAAAAGCACCAGACCTACATACAGCCGAGCCTCATCTCCCAGAACTCTCTTTAAACGAAATTATAGACGCAATAACTCGATGAAAAAACAACAAAGCTCCCGGAGTCGACTGCATACCGCCAGAGCTTGCCAAGCATGGAGGAGAGGCAACCGCTCGAAAGATCCTCCAACTGATTACAACAATATGGGATAAGGATGTCACTCCGGAAGAATGGAAAACCATAATAGTCGTCCCCATTTTCAAAAAAGGCGACTGATCAGACTGCAAAAACTACAGAGGAATATCATTGCTCCCAACCACATATGAAATACTAACAAATGTCATACTGGCTAGAATCACACCGTAAGCAGAAGAAATACTGGGGGACTACCAATGCGGATTCGGGCGGAACCGGCCAACGAGCGGCCAAATGTTCACAATAAGGCAACTGCTGGAAAAGAAGTGGGAATACGGAGAGACGGTTCACCAACTGTTCTTTGACTTCAAAAAGGCCTACGACTCAGTCACAAGGCCAAGACTCTACCATATTGTAGTTGAGATGGGAATCCCGAAGAAATATGCCGCCCTCATTCAAATTTGCCTGAACTAAAACAAAGGGCGAGTTACAATAGAAAACCACCTCTCAGAACCATTTTAAATCCGGGACGGACTAAAACAGGGGGATGGCCTCTCACCATGTCTTTTTAACGTTGTGCTCGAGTATGTCATCAGAAAGGTACAAGACGACAACATGGCCGGATCATCCCTGAACGGGGTCACACAAGTGTTCGCATATGCGGATGACATCGCCGTTCTGGGCGATAACCCAGAAACTGTAAGTAAGAACTGTGAAATCATCATGTAAGTGGCAGGAAAGGTGGACCTAGAAATAAATGAAGACAAAACAAAATACGTCATTACGGCGAGAGCAGGTGGAACCCAGGGAACACATATAAACGTCGGACGCAAAATATTTGAAAAAGTTAAAGAATTTAAATATCTGGGAACCAGACTGACGGCCAGTAACGAAATGTCGAAGGAAATTAACAAAAGACTGCATTCCGATAACGCTAGTTGGCACGCAATCAGTAAACTGCTGAAATCCAGACGGCTATCACTAAACATAAAGCTCCGTGTCTATAGAACCATAATCATACCGATTGCTCTATATGGATGCGAAACATGGGGTCTCACAAAGCGGGAAGGAAAAAAATTCCGCGTATTCGAGAATAAAGTTCTAAGGGGTATCTTTGGCGGTAAATATGTCGAGGAGGCAGGTCAATGGTGGAAACTCCACAACCAGGAATTGGAAGAGCTATACCGCAAACCTACAATAGTGAGAGTAATTAAGTCGCGAAGTTTAAGATGGGCCGGGCATGTGGCTCGAATGGGCAACGATAGGACCGTGCGTAGAATTCTTCACGGTAGACCAACGGGAAAGAGACGGAGAGGACGCCCGAGTTATGGTTTTTGATGTCTAGACCGTCACCAGAAACCTGACACCAAAGGAAATAGAGTAAATTCTTCTATTTTCACCAAAATCTACGAAATTAAAACTCCGAGTCTTTCTTTAACTTTCTTTCACTTTTATTTGTTTCCTTTTGTTCTTTCTCGTTACTTAACTCTAATCTTAATTATTTAACAGTAATGTTTTTTCTTACTCAAATCCTAATTCAGTTTCACTTTCCTTTTTTCTTTGTGTTATAATATCGGTAATTAATCCTCTGACCTTTGTGTCATTAAAACTAGTTCTCGTACAACAGTTAAAAAATTCACTTTCATTTTCTTTGAGCTAATGCATCATTTCCTTTTCTTATTTTTCTTTTTTTTTTCTTTTTTTTTCGTGGTTACAATTTTTTGATCAGATGTTCATTCATTTTCTTTGCATTAATTACTATTTCTCTCTATACGCTAATCTTTTAAATTCACTTTTCTATTCCTTTCCGTTATATCACTAACAGTTAATTTTTTCACCTTTGTGGCTTTACAAAGTTTTCTTGTATGACAATTCACTTTCCTTTTTCTCTGTGCTATACATCCACATTAGTTGTTCTTATTTTGTTCCAGTTACAATTTTCACCCTTCAGATATTCATACGTTAATTTTTCTATATTAATAGATACACTTTCTTCTCACACATTAATTTTATATTCACTTTCTTATTTCCGTTTATCTAAGATTCTCCACGACTACCTTGCATACGATCGCTACAATTAACCACCGTCCGACGCTTCTCTCCTTAACTACTCACTCAAGCTTCTTTTACTAACCACCGACTTTTCCGATCAAATTCTCACTCTGCCATCACCACGACCAAACACCCACTCCCTTAATTCCCTTATTCATTGCCCCAAGAAACCTCCTACTCCGTCATTATCTTCCGGGGTTAACGTTTTCAGTTCACCTCCGGGTTTAAGACCCCTCGATTCACAATCAGCAATTTGGGTTTTAATTCTCCCAATTACCGATCATCGGCTTTAGTTCATAAACGCCTCATATTGATGAGCTGGTCAATACTTTTTCATCGATTCGGACTCGAGTTGAACTTTTGCGTTCATGAATTGACCCAGTTAATTGCACTTATGCCGATTGTGCTGGAACATGCAGTATGTTTCCGTATTTGAATTGGTCCAGCTTGTGCAATCGTTAATCGGTTTTTGATTGGTTTCTTTTGGAATGATGAGTTGGATGTACTCGTTAGGCTGTAAAGTTACTGGAGTTCAGAATCTGGTTGTACTTTTCTGATCAAGTGTATCAATGACCCCTTGAATGATGTCCTTTTCTATGTTATCCCTGACACACTTAACACCCGCGACGGAAATGGGAGGGCAATGTTAGGTTTGAATTTGAGGAGATCGGATTAGATGGTCGTCAAGCATGGAAGAAGATTGCACAGGACATGGAACGAGTCAAGTTGGTGAGGTCACGAACTTCCGGGTTCCTGCAGGCCAATACATCGTAGTAATAGTAGTACCACTGTCGGTAGAATAATGTATTTTCAGTCACCTTACACAGACTTAGCTTTTCTAGTATTAGGGTAGAATAAAAATCAAGTTAAGTTTTATATGAAAAAAACGCTAGATGTAAGTTAAATTTTAAGTTAAAAAACACGAAAATTGGCACAAAGGTTATCTTTGTTATAAAAATAAGTGTATTTAAATATACAAACAAGTGTCTGTGGCCGAAAGGCAACTGCCAAATAATCATATAATGTTTATATTAGAGCGTCTGCGTACGACTAGTAAGTTATAATATAAGATAATCAAATTAGAATTTAAGCATTTCTTGTCAAGCCTATAACTTAGAATCTAACAATACAAAACGGAAATGAAAAATGTTCCAAAAATTAAAAAATAGACTTCATTTGACTATCAATCTTTTTATATTTCCTATACCACTTCTACAAAGCAATGCCTTTTCGTTGTTCGGGCTTAGTCAAGTTAGCAGCGTTTTAAACTTCAAGGACTGGCATCAAATATTAAACGTTCTAAAAACCTATTTCCTAGAACTGCAGCACTTACTCCTCTCTGAATTTGTTATTCTAACTTCCCTATCTTCAGCATCTCTTCCAAACTTTTATGCACACTCTGTATCTTTTGATGGAATAAAAGTTATAAAAAATGTTTATCGTAAATACTCTCCTTTTGTTGCGGATTCGCCCTTGACACAACCGGCGAATTCACAAATAAATGCTACCTGTGGCACCGCCCTAAACAATGTCAGCAATCAGCTGACATTTTAAAATTAAGTCTGTTGGTTGTCAAATGAAATCCATTTTTTGTTTTTGCTATGTTAATTTCTTCTTCGTTAATCTTCTGTCCACGCCAGTCACAAGTTATTTTCAATCCAAGTAAACATATTCCATTTGTTAAAATAAACCTATTATTGTTATACCGAAACAACCGGCGTGGACTATTCTTTTGTTGGAAACAATTCCGCTGAGACTTCGGTTATATCCTGGATTGTGTCTCAATGAAGGTATTCGTTGAGATTTGTAAGAATAATATCCCAATTATTTTAGAGCCATCATCAAACGCCAGGAGACACCATCGTGTTCCCGACGCAACCAGACAGCCCACACCAAATTAACAACCTTTTGTGTGTGGAAGGTGTGTTCAACGCTTGTTGGACACACACCTTTGAAAGGTCTTATTCCAACCTTGGCATTGGCTTTAAGTAGCAGCCATTACTTTTTTTTATAAATAAACGTGTTATTAAATTATTTTTTATTTTTCATGTGTTCAATGCTTTTCATCTATATAGACATCATTATTATTAGCATGAAAACTTCTCCCGCTACTTTGTATTATTAAATTTATCGTGCGAACGAAATTTCATAATTTTGTATAAGCAAATAATAGGTTGACTAACAAAACTTGTCTATGGAACACCAACTGTCACACTTGAAATCCTTGGCTTAGACTGTGCCAAAATGTACAGGTTACAAGTGTGACCGTTGTTTTAACTCTTAGGGAATGTTACACCTGTTGGGCTTTCGGACACTCTCTGCTGATGCTACATCTGATCTTTTCTGGTTATCCCCAATAGTACCACTGCTGGCTTTGATGATCGTCTAATATATATTTTAAAGTGCAAGCTTGTTGATGAAGATGCATGTTATACTGATGATATTAGGATGCATGTTATACTGATGATATTAGGATGTATACATATATATTAATTAACTTTTAAGTCATGAAAGACTGTATATTAATTCGTAGGATTTAGTTGAAATTTTCCGAGTACCGCTTCGCAACTGGACCACTTAGCGTACGGTTCCTAGCCAAGGTTCATCAGCCCCAGCGTGCAAGACTTCTTAATTGTTTTATAGGTTTTATAGATCACACAAGAGTTTTATAATTTATTGGGTTTTATTACACCTTAACGAAAATATAAATCAATTCTCAACTAACGCTGATCAAGACGAGCACAATCTTTCTATATTGGCGTGGTTTCGCGAGTTACATTCTGCGTTTTTCCACTATCCGATCCTTTAACAGTTAAACTTTACTAAATGCGCGTAACATTCGATCTTTTTCCACTTCTCTTCTCTTTCGCTCGCCCACTCGACAACGACTGACTCCTGCTATTTTTCAGCACAAGACTACCTCGAAACTCTCTCTCGCTCTCCCTCAACATCCACTCCGAAACTCGAACTCGAACCCGCCCACGATCCACACTCGAATCGGGGCGTGTTCGAACACTCACATGTGGATCATGCAATTCTTCCACCACCTTACCATCAAACTACATTAAAACAAATTATATTAAAAACAGTTAATTGATGGGGTGGCGGAAGCCGCACGTAACACAACCCATTGAACTAATACAATAGAATATAGTAATAGAACTCCGGTGAAGTGTTTCAGTCGATTCGAGTTAAATATTATAATAATTTAAAATTTTTTGATACACATTGTAATCAAAATACAATACATTTTCAGTCATAAGTTCGTTATCTATGTCGTTTTTAAATCATATAAGACTGACACTTTGCATTATAATGCGGCATCACACCGTATAAAACAAGATTTGAATGCCATTTCCGTCGATCGAGTAAATTTAATAATTTGCCCCATGCCAAACAATACACGGAAACACATAATTTAAAGATCTTGCGATAAATTGATAAACGAGTAAATTTTAGGAACAGGGCAAACCACAAAATACACCATATCGATGAAGGTTTTGTAGGTCATACATAATGGTACAACATTTATATCACATACAGATTAACAGTCGGCCTTTGACATAATCGTTTTATTAGTTTAGTTTAATCGTTCTACCAAAATGTTTTTTAATCATCTCAAAGAAAGCGGTAGGCTTAGAAAATGTTCAAGAAGATTTCACAAATTAAACGTTCTGCCAAAAAAACACACAAGTCATTGGGCAATTTGTTGGATGCAAAAACAAGTATTATCATTTGTATAAAGTTCAAATTATACAAAATGATAATTTTGTTTTTATGTGATGTCTTACTAGCCATTAAAACTGCTGTTAAGCAAATTATTTAATATTACATATGCACAGACAGTTGTCATAAATGTCACATCGCGAGAACTGAGTAGCTCTTCCAAGGACAATACAATCTGAAATTGACTGAGCATCTAGTTCGAGACAATCATCACCTTTGACTGCAAGAAGATCGGGTTTAAAGAGATCTTAATTAGTATTCAGTATAGACTCCGTAGTGGTTGCGTAACGTTTAGATTCCAGTTCACTCCTCACACAATGACCTGTTTCTTAATTAGACAGTTGGTCTTTCGACTCTATTAAGAAGATTGGAGCGATTCTACATCCTCACAGTGAAAGTGTTATTATAGATGTTTTCAATGTGCATAAAACTCGATTGTTTTGTTAGAGAGGCATCAAGACCGTATATTTAACTCTTCTTGGAATTATATAACAAAATGAGCCAACACGCTGGAAGTGTATTCGCTCTTCAGCGGTTTAGACGACTGTTTGATCTAAATTCGCATTAACAATAAGGAGTGTTAACGCTAAAGCTATTAAAAGAATAGCGTGACTCAATTATAAGATTGAGTGAGACACATTTGTTATATGGTAACACATTACGCACGTTACGATCTCGTAATGCCTATTATTATGGATACATTCAGTTTTATGGTTACTGACACTTTATTTGTAATACCAATTGGTAATTAGACATCACAACACTTTGATAACATTTAAAAAGTATAAATATTCAATTTTGTTAAATTGTTTTTATAATTGCGTTAAGACGTTTGTGATCATATCTTTTTAACTGTAAACACGATAGTAAACCTCTACAAATTATGAGGAATGTTTATTAAACACTGACATTACTGCGATAAAACTCTTTAGTTAAAAACTTAGCACGAAATGGTACAATACTGTTCAACATGCAACGCAACCCATTTGTTTCAGAGTCTCTTACCCTCCTGATAGATGTATTATCCATTGAGAGCAACTTCAAAACCTTGTAGCTGAACTTGCACATTTAAACTTCTTTGGGCTGGGGATAAAAAAAGTCATTTGCAGCTCGAATTGGAGCATATAAGGTGGATGCAGCATGACTATAATATTTATATTTTTTGGCTAGAAAGCCAACAACAACAAAAAAAAACAAAAAAAAAACACACATTTCGGAAGAGCTATACGGCAAACCTACAATTGTGAGAGTAATCAGGTGGCGAAGATTAAGATGGGCCGGACATCTGGGCAACGATAGCGCCGTGCGTAGAATTCTTGACGGTAGAACAACGGGAAAGAAACCCACAGGGCGGCCGCGTGGAAGATGGGAGGACAGTTTCAGATTTGACCTTGAGGAAATCGGATCGGATGGTCAAGCATGCACAGGACAGGAAACGATGGCGCAGACGAGTCGGCGAGGTCATGAACTTCCGGGTTCCTATAGGCCAATAAATAGTAATAATAGGTTAGAAAGTCAACAACATGTACCATATGCGGCTGCACATTATCCAAGGGTTAAGAACATCTGCTGGCTTTATCGAGATGTGATACTGTGGCATTTGTAACAGATACACGCACAATACACAAGCAAACTGTGAAGAACACCGAACGAAAATCGAATAAGAAAATGTATCAGAGTCGTATACCATAGCGATAACATAAAAAAAATCCACATCGGCCGAATGTACTTGAGTTTAGAAATCGAGTTCGTACACACGGCGGTGGCCTGATGGGTTGCGCTTTGGTTCAATTTTTGGTGATTCTAACTGTCATAGCGTCAGTTCGAATCACACGTTCTTCACTATCACCCCAAACGCTATAATTGGTAATCCCGACGTGACCTGTGCACACACAGCACACACTTTCCCGTAGTAAAACAGTTCAGACACGATAACGACTTTCGGATAGAGCACCAGCACACTCGCCTGCTCCGACGATCTCTCGCTCGCTCGTTCCTCGCTCCGTCGTTCGCACACGAAGCTGATCGTAACAAAGTTGCTGACGAGGGAGTAGTGTGGCGTTTGTAACAGATACACACACAATACACAAGCAAATAGTGAAGAACACCGAACGAAAATCGAATAAGAAAGTGTGTGGCGTTTCTAGCAGATACACACACGACTAGTAAAGAACAACACCACCAAAAGCACATCCATTAAAGCCGTATACCATAGCAATAATATACCATTACCACATTAGTCGAATGTATTTGAGTTTAGAGATCAAATTCACATAAGCGGCAGTGGCCCGATGGGTAAGAGGTTTGGTTCTATCTTTTAGTGATTCTAACCGTGATAGCCTCGGTTCGAATCACTCGCTCTTCACTATCGTCGCAAACGCTATAAGTGTATCAGACCCGTATACCATAGCGATAACATAACAAAAATCAACATCAGTCGAATGTACTTGAGTTTAGAAACCGAATTCGTACACACGACGGTGGCCTGATGGGTTGCGCTTTGGTTCAATTTTGGTGATTCTAACTGTCATAGCGTCGTTCGAATCACACGTTCTTCACTATCACCCCAAACGCTATAATTGGTGACCCCGACGTGATATGTGTACACACAGCACACAGTAGTAAAACAGTTCTTCACGACACGATCACGACTTTCCGCATAGAGCACCAGCACACTCGTCTGCTCCGACGATCTTTTGCTCGCTCGTTCCTCGCTCTGTCGTTCGCACACGAAGCTGATCGTAACAAAGTTACTGAGGAGAAAGTAGTGTGGCGTTTGTAACAGATACACACACAATACACAAGCAAATAGTGAAGAACACCGAACGAAAATCGAATAAGAAAATGTATCAGAGTCGTATACCATAGCGGTAACATAACAAAAATCCGCATCAGTCAAATGTACTTGAGTTTCGAAATTGAATTCGTACACACGGCGGTGGCCTGATGGGTTGCGCTTTGGTTCAATTTTTGGTGATTCTAACTGCCATAGCGTCAGTTCGAATCACATATTCTTCCCTATCATCCCAAACGCTATAATTGGTAATCCCGACGTGACCTGTGCACACACAGCACACACTTTCCCGTAGTAAAACAGTTCAGACACGATAACGACTTTCTGCATAGAGCACCAGCACACTCGTCTGCTCCGACGATCTTTCGCTCGCTCGTTCCTCGCTCCGTCGTTCGCACACGAAGCTGATCGTAACGAAGTTACTGAGGAGAAAGTAGTGTGGCGTTTGTAACAGATACACACACAATAAACAAGCAAATAGTGAAGAACACCGAACGAAAATCGAATAAGAAAATGTATCAGAGTCGTATACCATAGCGGTAACATAACAAAAATCCACATCAGTCGAATGTACTTCAGTTTCGAAATTGAATTCGTACACACGGCGGTGGCCTGATGGGTTGCGCTTTGGTTCAATTTTTGGTGATTCTAACTGCCATAGCGTCAGTTCGAATCACTCGCTCTACCCTATCATCCCAAACGCTATAATACTTCAATAGTTGCTTAAATACGGCGATACTAGAGGGACCGTCTGCCCATGTAACACAGCCTTCATTTTGATTTTTTCTTCGATAAGTTTCACTGGTCCTCCTTTCAACTCACACGATTCCCTGGTCCGTTGAAATGACTTATACCATTGAAAACACGCCCTTTTGCTTGTTAACATTATGAACCACCGTATGCATCTCTTCATAAATGTTAGTAGATATTTGCCCATGCAAAACACAATATTTTATCGCATACCGTCGCACGTATTACGCATACTTTAACAAGTACTGAGTGTTTCACGGAAGACTGCTTATGATATCATTGCCAAACTTGCTATGTTTAAACCAAATTCTTCTCTCTTCCAGATGCATATCATAAGACGATGCTAATGTTACCCATTCGTCTGCAACCACAGTAGTGTCTTTCTTGAGTGCCCCTTAGAAATTTCATATGAATTTAAACAAACTAATTTCCTTAAAATTTCAATCGCGATATTAGTTATATTTTATAATTTATTGGTGTTGAGGAACCCGAAATTTCATGACCTCATTGACGCGGCTGTGCCATCGTTCCCTGCCCTGTGCGCTCCTCTTCCACGCTTCGCGTTTTGATCCGATCTTCTCAACGCCGCGCCTTGCATTGTCGCCTGACATCTCCGTCATGGTATTCTCACCGGTCTCATTTCCGATGGTCTCCTGATTCTGGTGGTAGGAAATGCCACGAAGTTCTCATTTGAGCTAACTCAGTGCCGATGATGTTATTTTCTCGACCAAAATGTTGGAGACTTTCTCGGAGCTGTCTATCTGCTCCAACAAAGTTCGTTCCACAACCCCTAATTAGGCCGCTGCGGATCCGTCGTCTTGACGTTAATCTATTGTAGGCAGCTAGGAAGGCATCTGTGCAAAGATCTGTTGCCAGTTCAATGTGTATCGCGCGAGTGTGTGGCGGTTCTACGAACCACACAACCCACTATGGGTGAGAATCCTTTCCGCCAAGGAACATAAACACCTTAATCCATGGCACGTGCCCACAGACACGTGTCCCAAAAGTCCTTACTCAAAAGTCTCTAATATTAAATTCAACGCATCCACTTCGACGCGCCAATTCAACGCGTCCACTTCGACGCGCCATTCAACGCAGCCAATTCGACGCGCCAATTCAACGCGTCCAATTCAACGCGCCAATTCAAAGCATCCAGTCCAACGCATCCAATTCAGGGCATCAATGCAATACACCGATTAAACGCGTTCTTCGGTAGCAATTAGCACCTAAATTCCTAGCAAAACCTAAAAGGCACACTTGCGCAAACAAATGATACGGATTCGCCGCCGGCCAACAGTCATGCAATCATAAACATCTTAACGTAGATCGCTCACTAGATGTTTATGACTTGAAAATGCTAACAAAAACTATATCGATCCCATGGTTCCTCTGTACCCATCTGAAGCGCACAAGAACCTCGTTGTCTTGAGCCAGATGGGGAACATAAACAAATCCCAAGAAAAGATCGAAAATTAAGCGGCGGAACTATCGATCGTCAAACAAAGGAGCAAGATTCCGATAAGGAAGACGGAAAGGAGAATGATTGACGATGGGAAAATTTTCTTTGCAGACTGCATGGGAAATTTTCTGTTCGAAATGGGGAGGAGAATTTTCAGTTTACTTCGAGCATCCGTCTAGGATAGAGTCGACATAGAGAACCGAACACGAACGTTAGTCCGCGCCGCGCCGATAATCGTTACAGCAACTGCCTCCCCGAAGTAAACCTTCCAAAACGACGCGAGGCAACTTAAGACAATCGACCGAACTGCCACCGCGGTTATCCTTCTAGTGACGCTGTCGTGTTCCCTAACGTGTGCCAGTAAGTCGCGAGCATATGTGTCCTGTGATTCAGTCAATCGCGATATTAGTTAAAAACATTTCTTGTTAACCGTGGATGACGTCGAACAGTAAGTCAAATTAAGCACAGTAAAAATGACCGTCGAGTGTGACACTTCGCTTTGCCATCGAATAGTTTACGTCGCATCCAATACACAAAGCAGGATATAAGAGAAGACAAATGTACACGCACCTGCTCTGATAGAATCGCCACGGTTGCAAGTGTTTGTAAACCCGAGTAATTGAAATTGTAAATAAAACCAAGTGAAAAAGAATCATACAAATCCGCCAAAAGTGCACACACACACGTATGCATCCCGTCTTATGAATAATTCGTCGAACCATATTCTGGCGAATGGAGATAGGCCCTGCATAGTCGACACCAGACTTGATGAATGGACGACACTGCTAAACCCTAGCAGGCGGCAAGTTATCCACAAGTTGCGTTGCTCCGTTGGCCTTCTGTCGATAGCAGATGATACTTTGATGAATGTGTTTCGGTCCCCGCTAATCCAGAACCTCTGGCGAGTGTAAATTAGCCTCGGCTGAATGCTTCCATGAAGGGTCATCGCATGCGCATGAACAATGGCAAGTCTAGAAAGAAGGCTAACTTTGGATAAAACAAACGGATGTATTTTACCAAATGGACTATGCGCTTCCTGCAGGCGGACACCCACATGTAGTCACTAATTGTCATCAGGCCAAGCCGAACGTTTAAGAAGAGGACTTCGAACGTTGATCAGTTTATGTCTCTACAAGGATGATTTCTCTCCAGAAAAGTCGTGCTGTTAATCCAATTTGATGCATGATAACTCGACGTGACACAGTTCACCCCGTTCTAGGACTCGAAAACTCCACTCCGACTTTTATTGCTTACGATTGAAAATGAAACGTCGACAGTATGCAATGGCACTAAAAAGCTTTCCAAGTGAAGAAAATTTACTTAGTATTGACCGTCGTTCATTTTTTGGTTTTTGTTTTATATCCACATTTATTTAACAATTCAATTACAGATTTAACATAAGACTAAATGTTAACTTCTATTTTAGAAATATCATTCTTCCATTAACTTACTGGGTCTTCGCAAGCACTCTAAATTATACATTTGTTACGGACCCCGCGTCCGTATCCTCGCCTAACACCCACTAATTTCCGCAAATTTCCACTCTCTGCCTGTAAAGGAAAGACAAATCGTCAAGTAGCTAATTGCATAAACTCATCATCAAATTGGCCTTATTTAGCAAGTCCTGAGGCTTGTTAAAGTTTCCATAATGATTTGTTTTTTCCGGGCAAGGTCATTAGTCTTGCGCCAGAGGCTCCCCGACGGGGAATCGAACCCCGGTCTCCCGCGTGGCAGGCGGGTATACTAACCAATATACTATCGAGGAGCCAATTGCATAAACTACTCTATGAAAATTCTACTATGCAGTAAAAAATAATAAGAAATGGCTTTGGCGCTGAATAAAAAATATAAACGTCAACGGCAAAAAATTTAAATAGATTGAATTCTCATTCTCATTAGAAGAACTAGTGCGACTAAGTTTTTGCTTATAAAAATTACATTAAATAATAGTAGGTCTGTGAAACATTATTTGTCAAAAGTAAAACCCACCAACCCTCATCAACAAACAGCCAGCTGAACAGGGGGTCACAAGAGTCAACGCCCCCTGCAACCTGCACACGAGTAGCAACGACGACCGACGAAGAGGTCCGTTTAAGAACTAAGGCCCAAGTAAGTCCCGTTCCCTTTACTTACCTTTACTATAATATATTCAATACATTATCATTTTTCTTCTGATATGTTTTCTTTTTTAAAATGTATTCTATTCTTTCTTTACAATGTATGATTTATAATTTTTTTTTTTAGTTCTTTTTTTTTTAATTACATAGATAGAGGTTTGACTAGTAAAATAAAAATAAAAAACGAAATAAAACGTCCAAACGTAAACAAGAAATACAAATAATAAATAAACTTAAATTAAAAACAAAAATTAAAAAAAAAATAATTGTGAATTGGCGATAGGGGGAAAGAAAGCGATACGCCTGAGAGGCATACTATGTTTGGGGGTATGAGGCATACTTTCTTCATCACTGATCCACCACCAGTTGCGATGGGATCGACCTTTTATTGACTTATCTCTTTCACCGATCACCATACCAAAACGCAGGCGATCTGGAATATTAAATATATCGTTATCATGGAGAATTCGTTTATCCCTGGCACCACGGAAAGCGAGGTAAATAATAGGGACTCCACGTTTGTCTTGGATAAGTCCTTGTTTGTCCAAGAAAGGGAACGCTTCTGGGGAATAGGCCCATTTTGGAGAGTACTCTCCATATACATATCATTGGGATAGAATGCTCTCGAAATGAGATCATTTTCACTGCACATTGCCCTAGTTGTGTGACCACGGATATTCTTGATACTGAAGTTATCTATTCTGTTTAGTCCTGATTTATCATACAGGACTTTGGCGGATGTTTATGTGGTTCGAATGTCACTGTGTCTTTACGTCGAAGTGTTCCGCCGAACACTGTTCTCCAACTACACACGAAAAATAAATTCAGAACACGAATGAAACTCTGTCGAATTGTTTGTGGGAAGCGTTTATTAAATTTCCTTTTATTTATGAAATGTTTAACGTAGCAACGTTACACTATTAGTTCTAAAACGTAACAGATAATTCTTTAACACACATTATACAATTTAATTTTGGTGCAACACTTGTACGATCTTTACATAACAGATAGTTCTTTCAAACAACCAGCATTCAACGGCTTAACTGTCGAATTCTTGTTACACCAATAGCTACCTTCCGGTTCGTTACACTCGCGCAGGCCGACTTCCTTCTCGTGTTTCTCTCTTTGTACTATCTCGGATCTCGCAGTAGACTCTTGACTTTCTAATAGACCTTCCGGTGCGACTCTTTTTTCCAGACTAATTGTTCCTATCCAAAAAATATCCCATTCTAAGTACTTCCTCGCCTCTGCAAAAGAAAATCTTTCATCTTGTCTGATAACAGATTTTCCCATCGTATCTGTTAGCAGCAAAAAATTTTCCTTTGCATCTCAAAAGGAGAATTTCCAATCGGATCTAAAAAAGGAGAAATCTTCCTCGTGATCATTATCATTACATTCGTTGCTGGTGGTCGGTATCTTTTTGCTTTTGCTTACGGATCGGATGCCGCCGCTTATTTACCGACCTTTCCGTGGTTTGTTTGAACTGCACATCTGGCATGCGGCAAAGGATCGCCTGCATTTCGGATGTGTACACGGACAAGGGATGTAAGGCTTTGTTTGCCTTTTCCATCATAAATATCTATCAGAGATAGTGTTATGTGTTTATGATTGTTCGCCTGCTAATCAGCGGCGCAACGAATCGTGTGTTTGCGCAAGTGTGCCTTAACATTAGATCATGCGAGGGATTTAGGGGCTAATTGCATTTAGCTACCCGAGAATGTACCCCTTGTTCGGTTTACTTACCGACATGGTATTTCGTGGGGCAAAAATCGCGTTGCTGCTCCGACTGGGTGATCGATTTACATGCGATGATCTCCCGCATTGTTTAGATGTGATGCTTGCTGCCTTTTTGGATTGGGGTAGAATACCACGTATGGATGCGTTGGACTCGATATTGGGAGCTTTTGAACGTTGAGTTCCTTGGTTTTAGATATCGGGTTCAACGTGGTTACAATTTCGTATACCCTTTGTTACAGGTATGATCACCGGCTATTGGGACACGTGTCTGTGGGCACGTGTAATGGATAGAGGTAATCATGTGTCTTGGCGGAAGGACACTTCAAACTATAGTTGGTTGTGCGGTTCGTAGAACCGCTGCAGGACTTTATTGGGATAGTATTTCTTATACTGCCGACATCCAACTTCCCCCTAGGGCATACAGAACGCATTAAAACCTGGAAAACACATACATACCTTTACATAGTTTGTACTATAAAGACCTGAAACGCTGTAAATTCACAATATTCGCTGACGCAAAATCCATTAGCACCAACTAGACATGTTCCTTATAAGACCTTTGTCGTTCATCTCCCGACGGCGCGAACATCCCTGTATCAGAACTCGTTCCGTTACAGAGCGGGGAAGCTGTGGAACTCCCTTCCCACGCGAGTGTTCCCGGAGCGTTACAACCTGCAACGGTTCAAAAAGAACTGCAACAGTTATTTGATGGCATCTCGGGGCGCCCACTCGACGCTATATGTTCGCCTCTCCCGAGAAAAGTCTAATAAAAAAAAAAAAAAGAAAAAAAAAGCAATTTGGTTGCATCACCCAGCAACCAACATGAACCGAACCAATTCAGTGCACATGTCTCTGATCGAATTCCATCAGCAATAGTAGGTCTCTTCCACAAGTAAGAGCAATTTGTTTGCACCATCAAGCAACCAAGATTGTCCGAACCACATCAATGAGATATCCCCTTACGCGTCAGCCGCGCACATACAGGAGATGTTTCTTTTCCTTTTGTATACATGCCCACATCGGACGGTCATCCGACCGACAAATATATTAGGGCATACGGCTGGCCGCCCAAGGAAGTCGAGTCTCCTAAATGGAAAATTACCATCGAGAATTCGACTACGTGGAGATGCCGCCAAGATGTGCACGATCAGCATAAATGCTCTACGCAGTGCTGAACGTGTAAACACCTAAATCTCTATGTCGAGATACTGGCACCAGCTGCAACCATGCCAGCTATGTCCCCCTTGTGGATTTGGGCGATCCACGGTCCGCATGCTTGTGGACACACACAGGCCATGAGCTGCAGAGACGATCATCGTGTGAGTGTTTCACCCCTTTTTTTTTGCTGCACCAATGCAAGGAAGATCATCCCTTGTCGGGCACCGAAGCAATGTACAAATTTGCTGTGCTGTCGTCTTCGGTTGATATACTTAATCGCGATACGGATTCCGTGGAGGCAAGTCGGACCTCCACGTTAAATAAATCGACAGTCTGAATCGATCATAAAGTGGAACCGGTTGGGTTTTTGGCGATGTGAATTACTGTTTGAAGAATTAAACTCTTTTTATTTCCAAATTGTGTGGTACCATTTTAATGTTACTGTTCAATCAATATAGAACTCTTTTTACCTTCAAATAGTGCTACTGTTCAATCAATATATAACTCCTATGATTTCCGAATTGTGTTACCGTTGAACAATTAAGAACTCCAATTACTTTCAAATTGTGATATCGTGTATTGTCTTACAATTGTTTTACCATATAAACAATTAGAACTCCTATTATTTCCAAATTGTGTGACTGTTTTGAGAAAGTTAAGATAAATTGTATGCTTAAGTTCATGGTTGAAGAAATATGGAAATAAATAACTATTGTATTGCGTTCAAATTTATTGTTAATTTTGTTAAACACTGAGTCAGAAGTGAAACGGTACGGTGGTAAGGTTGTGTGAACATAACAAGAAAACCTTTGACCAAAAACACTACACTGCCACTCTGGGGTTCTATACATTCCGAGGCAGGAACGCAAACACTGCCTCTCAAACACCCGAAACTTTTCCATGTGAAATGGGGTTATGTTGTATCATACCGGGCAGCCATACACCAATATTGGTTGGATGAATGCTGAGTATGCAATTATTTTCACCGTGGAGTTCAGAAGACTACTACGGAAGAGACTCCGTTTCATTGCATATGCGTTTCTAGCTGCCGTAAGAGCACCTGCCATATTCTTATCAAAGTAAAGATACTGTTCAAGCCAGATACCAAGGTATCTGACTACAGTTTTTACTTGTAGGGGAAGATTATTACCTCCTGCAATGGAATTTTTTTTCCAATTCCGTTTTGTATCCCTTGATGCACTGGACAGGGGCGTTCTGAAAAGGATAGTCTGTGTTTTTTTGGAAATTTATTTTTAATTTCCAGTCGTCGCAAAAATATTTGATTTTGTTGAAATCATTTTGCAAAAGTCTGTTGACGACATCAATCTTTTCTTCAGATCTATACACCACAATGTCGTCGGCATACGCAATTGCATAGTTGAGAGAACCCACTAGATCAGTAGTGTAAATGTTAAACAAAATGGGAGAATTCACTACTCCCTGTTTTAAGCCGTTTTTGATGTGGAAAGTCTTGTTAGAAATTGTATCTCCACATTTCACCACAAATTGTTTACCCATTATCATATCGTAGATAATGTATAATAAATATTCGGGCATACCTAGATTTGATAACGTATATACAAGCCCTGCTAACCATTCGGCGTCGAAAGCATTTTCAAAATCAAGCGAACAGGTCCCTGTGCATTGTTGCTTCGCCTTGTTTCACCGTATGTCGGAAACAAGTTTTGTCGCAGCAGGAACTGTGTCATGTTGCGATCGGAAACTAAACTGGTTGTCCGAAATAGAGTAACTTCGGGTAATGTGATATAGGGATTTGTTTTCTAACAATTATTCGTAATTTTTATTACATAGCTTTTCCCGCACTATTCATTATAGCTCTTTGATACATTGCGAATTATATTTCGTTTTCAGAACCCTGCAGCGTAAGCCAATCTGCAGCTATTTACAACAAAATAAAAAAATCTCTGTAACCCCCCTTATTAAAATTGGCGGATAATGTGATATGATATGATATATCACTTTTCACGAATAGTTTCCAACTGAATAAAAATACTTGTAAGCCGATAGGTTATGAATTCATTTATTAATTTAACAAAAGTAGGAACATTAGCCACTCCATAGTACATAAGAAAAACAAGAGAAAACTTAAATTAGAATTAAAATTAAATTAACAACTCTAATATTTAGCAGAAAAATAGAAAAAATACTCTCTCTACGTTCTATTTAAAGCGATTTACATGACTCACATACAAAAACTGCTTGCCGCGTTGGAAGACATTCATTGTGAGCCCAAACTAAATCGCACTGCAAGCATGGTACCCATATCTTTGCCTTATTATCCATTTGGGAAGATGTGTTACGAAAGACACAGACACTGTCCTTGTTAGGTGCAGTTTCGGCCCAAGGATCTTCGTCTGAGCTCGGTAAATGCAAACTTTCATCTGAATCGCTCGAAGAACTTTCTTTTGTTTTCTTTGCCCGTTTGCTTTTTACTACCATAGGTCTTTTCGGCTTATTCTTGCGTCTTTCAATGTTCTTAATGCTCTCTTCCAAAGATGTTTTGTACGGTGATGTTCTTAGTACAGTTGCCACTGATCTTTTACCTCTGGAGCTGATAATCCGTTTAAGTTTGTGCGGTGGTGAGATATCCCAAGGAGTTACGATCTTTTCCAAAGCTGCCCTGCTAGTACTAGCAACCGGTTCTTCAGCTGCACTACTTGTGCGGGCAACTGGTTCTTCTACTTCTCGTCCTGAAAGAGCAGATTCTTCATCCGGATGATTTTCAAATGTTTGAGCGATAAAATCAACCTCCTGAAACATATTTTTGTCGAATGGATAAATGCCAGTGCATTTGAATCCATTTATTGCGATTTGTGCTGTTTGGACTTTAAGGTAGGCCTTCGAAAAAAGTTCAATAATATCAAACTGTGTTATTTTTCGGCCCTGGTCTCGCATAAATCGCCTAATTTCATCGTTATAATACGTCTTCAGAGGTCCCATAAATGTTCTATCAAGCGATTGCATTTTGTGAGTACAGTGCGGTGGCAAAGATATAATAATAACACCATTTTTGCGAGCCTTTTCCAGAACCTCAATATTTCGGGTATGACTGTAATGACCGTCTAAAATGAGTAGCGAAGGGTTCCCCTTTGAAGGGTTTGTGAACCGCAAGAAATGGTCAAACCACTTCGTAAATATCTGGATTTGTATCCAACCCGAAATGTGGCAGGTAGAATCCGAGCCAGGAGGAGCATGTTTCATTAAAACCGGAGAATGGTTCTTTCTGGGAAAAATGAAGTACGGCGGAACAAATGAACCGCCTGCGCTCATGCAGCTGACAACCGTTATAAGAGAGCCTCTCTCTGCAGACGTCATACAACCTATTTGCCTTTTTCCCTTCGCTGCTAAAATTTTGGGTTGCCTACTTTGTGCAATGGACACTCCTGTCTCATCTACTTTCCAAATACTAGTTGGGGAAAATTTATGTTTTTCGTACTTTTGCTCGAGTAAGCTATAAAATGTGCTCACATTTTCAGCATTAAAGCCGTTTGCCCTATCGATTGAGGTTCCGGTTGGAGTCTTGTTACTAATCTCTGATTTGTGCCTTTTAAGAAATGCATACAATCAAAATGGGCAAGCTATGTTGTTTCTTTTTGCCAGTTGGAATGGTAGTGATCGAATGTCACCGCGAGTTAGACCCCAAAAGCGTGATTCCATTTCTCGGATGTATCTTACCAGCTCCAATTCCATTTCCAGGCTAAAAACAGGCTTACGTCCCAAAGGCGTGGCTAAAATATCGCTAATAGATTTATCACTGCGAGCGGATCTTTGTAGTGTTGGAAATGGAACTCCAAATGTCTTCGACGCCAAAAGTATACCCATTTCTCCTCCTCGGACTGCTAGAATAGCCTTTCTCATTCCTTCCGCATCCCATTTACGATTCTCCTCTTTTTTTGGCATGATCTGAAATAAATTATAATAATATTTAGTGATTGATAATTTGGTGGTAATGTGATATGGTATATCACTTTACCCAATTTCAACTATATCACATTAGCCGCATTTGGCTTTTAAAACAATCAAGAGATTTTTTTAAAAATGCACTTCACTGAATTAAAAACTCACCCAATATACTGTCAGCTCTATTCACACACAAACAAAATATATTACTTCAGTTTTTAATTTTGCTCCAATTTTTGCTGAAATATAACATAAAGCTCACACAAAAAAGCTGTCGACTGTACACCTTAAACAATTTCAATGCACTGACATACAACGCAATGAGCGCGATCGCGCCTAAAACTGCAGCACGTGTTCTTTTCCATTGCCGTCATGTTGACAAGAAAATTCTTGTCGAGAATTGATTATTTCGGAAAATATGATAGTATATCACATTTCCCAACCATACCACAATACCCGAAGTTACTCTAATACCATTATCCTCACATCAGTTAATCAATGCCTTGTAGCGATCCTAAATCGCTACTCCTATCTAAATCCCCAACAACATCAAAACCCTATCCATAATCCCATAACGAAAAACCCAAATTCCATATCGAATCAATGAGCGATAAATTAAACAAAAGTTAGTTATCGCACATTGATTCAAATTCCACATAACACATCCAAATCCCATATTGAGTCACATGTACAACGAATTTAACCAAAAGTTAATTCATCATACATTGACTCAATTCCTAAAATTCCTAACATCATGAGATGCTAAATTCAAAACGCATTTCATGATTCCCTTCCTAGAATCTATCCAACAAAAACCTTTCAACAATTCTTGGAACAAAATTCCAATCGAAGCACGCCAAGCCTTGCGTGCGCTTCTTGGAATTTTGACATTAAAATAGTTGACAAAAGTCAACTCCAAAAACTATAAAAGGGGAGTGCTTTTCAATTTCGCCATCGGTACCATTACAGAGGCCGAACCGCTGGCCGACCGAATTGTCCACTTTTAAAACCGTATCTTTTTTCAATCCCAATAAAAGTAGCACATTTTTTATAGTAACTAAACCCAGTTCGGTCTTTTGTTTTTTCACCGTCAACGCTCCGGGCTTTTCTCCCGCAGTTTGGGAAAGCACGGCCCGGAGTACAACAATTTTGGTGGCAGCGCGTGAAATCGCTACCTTAAATCATCCCTTACACAAAAAACTAAATACAGATCTCCATACTACGGTCGCGTGTTTGTGGTTTTGCTAAATCGGACCTTCGTCTTTTATACAAAATCAGTGCGCCACTTCACAATCGGGTGAATCAATCGGGTGACAGGAAAAAACTTAAACCCAGAAATGTGCTCCAGAAAAAGCAGCCCTCAAACAACAACGCAAAATCTGTGCGCCGATCATCCAGCGGTTTTCTAATCACGAAAAAAAAACCTTCAAAATAAATCACAATATGGACTATAATAGTTTAAAATACCCAAAGATACTCAAAAGACCTGAGTTAAATAACAATCAGTACAGTGAAAGTGGTGTGAGAGTTTATAACATTATACCATATCCCTGTATTAAGCAATAATAACTGAAACCATAAACTGAAAATTTATTAGTTACAAACCACAATAAAACAGCGCACATTGGACAAAGAGCATAAAATTTTCCATCAGGACTACTTAAACGCCAACGACGAAATATTAACTTTTTCTTTCAATTTACCCTTCCATAACAAAAAACGGTGATTCTGAAACATACGCCAAGACAAAAAAAAAACAGAAACCACAAGTTAAAGCAACAAAATATAATATAAAACAAAAGTGAAAAAAAAAAAAAAAAAAAAAACTTAAATAAAAGCCTGCCGCAAAGACCAGGGCGGACCACTCAACTCTAGGACGTGAAGCCTACCTGGCAGCAGACAAAGCAAAACACCACCCCAAAGGAAAAACCAAAAGGCCCCAACAAAAAATAAACATATACCGAATACCGACGACACCAAATGCAGCAACGCACCCAACAGCGCAGCAACACCAGGTATTTTTATTTTTCAATCAATACGTACTACGAAATTATTTCTAAATTGCGCTAACAAAAGGCGAAATAAAAATATATATGTAAGAAAAGCCACACAAATTAATACAATAACAAACCAATAACAAAAGCTAAATAAAAATGTATACGTAGGAAACTTAGGCAATGACAGGAAACGCCATTCCTAAAAGAAAAAATGAATATTATACATCTTCAATATATTATCATTAACATTATATTTACACATTTATATAAAACATGAAACAAGCACACAATTTTACAAAATATAAAATTCATACATTAAATTTCGAAAAACAAGTTCAAAAAAAAAACATAATGATTAAATAATGAAAAACAAATAGAAACATAAAACCCCAAGCCAAAATTCAAATACCTTCTAAATTTTTTCCCTCTCTCTTTCTTTCAAACGGAAAATCTTAATCAAATATTTTAAGGTACACAAGCATCCCAAGGCAAAAAAAAATTTCAAACACTTATCATATCATAATATAATAATACACAACCACATATTTGCACACACATATATATATTTATACATACACGTATTCCAAAATAAGCTTCTCCGCAAACAAATAGGTTGGGGAAAATTCTTCATACTCCCGAGGTAGGTTTAAATACGCGCATACCTCGTCTGTTGCTGATCCTTTTGTCTGCTCTGGCCCCATTTCCTCTAAATTACCCTCGGTATTTTCATAGGGCTAATATACCTGGGTTTAAAAGAAAACAAAGCTGCCTTTAATACAATGAATATTCACTCGGGTTTTCTGCCTCTTCCGTTAGCATTTTGGATTTTCTCATAGGTTCGCTCCACTCACATTTGGGAAGATCTACTTTTCTCGCAAAATTAACGCGCGGAATAAAAAACGATCATAATGGAAGTCCCATCGGGTTAGAAGACATTATTGCCCTTGTGCCGGTGTTCAGCGTTAACCCGGACGAGTTATATAATTTTATCTCTTGCGGAGATATAATTTTTTCGCCGGCACAGGACGACAGTCAGCACGCTTTCTTTCTAAGCGTAGTAAAAACCAGACTGCGAGGGCCAGCATACAACCACATCCGATACAAGGTCATTTCAAACTGGAATGATCTTGCTGCGGAATTAAAGGAAGAATTTAAAATTCTCCCATCTAGGTCGCTGGCGCAAAACGAACTGGTAACAGCCAAACAGGGAAGCAAAGAAGGCTTGAAGTAGTTTGGAGACAGACTCACACACCCCCTGCGCCTGTTGGAGAGCGCCATCTTTGAGAGCACTGTCGAACCTGCGGTGCGAACATATCTCCTCAAGGAAAATAATAAACTCGCCCTACACACATTCGAAGACGGACTTAGCGATCCACACCTAAAACTCTTGGTTAAAGCACGAAGTGCCCCAAATCTCAGAGCAGCTATTAATTATGCTCTCGAGCAGGCCCCTCGACTAAGAAACAACAACACTCCAGCAATTTTTTCGCGCTTATACGAATTTCAGCCCACCCAAAATTTGCCAATCGTGTAATAGGTCTGGACACACGTCTGAGGAATGCTACCGCAACAGTAAATCCTTACAATTCATCCCCCAAATTACAGCAGAGGTTGAACGCCTCCAATGCAGGTACTGCAGCAAATTCAACCATTCCCAGGAGGAATGCAAAAGGAGACTGTCACAATTAAATAGCCAAAACAGCTCTCTACTAAACAAAACTGTCCCAAGAACTCAGCCCACTTCTACCGCAAACGCCCGGAGAAGTGGAATAATAAATAAAATAAGCAACATACAGTTATTAAAAATCAACAATCAAAAGCAACTTGCGGGAAAAATAAATGAAATATCGATCGAAGCTAGGGATACAAACAGACGGGACGATCTAACTGCTCTCCAAATAAAGGAAGTAGAAATCAAAGATCGTACCCACAATACTACATCAAAATCCGTTTTTCTACGGGCTGGATCTGATGATTTAACCAAGGTCTCTAAACCAACTATCCCAACAGCTCGCTACATTTCCATATTTTCACATCCCCCAACTTCTAATAACAAAGTACCTAAGCTCAAGAAACAAATAACACCGGCAGAGTGTGAGCCTGAGGAGCAAGAACTCCCAGCAAAATGTAAGCCCGAGAAACAAATAACACCGGCAGAGTGTAAGCCTGAGGAGCCAGAACTCCCAGCAAAATGTAAGCCCGAGGAACAGACAATCTCAGCCAAATGCAAGACTGTGGAAACAAAAGTCCCAGCAGTGCGCCAGACTGCGGAACAAAGAGTCCCAGTAGAACGTCAGACTGCGGAACAAAGAGTCCCAGCAGAGCGTCAGACTGAGGAACAAAGAGTCCCAGCAGAGCGCCAGACTGAGGAACAAAAAGTCCCACCAGAGCGTCAGACTGCGGAACAAAGAGTCTCAGCAGAGCGTCAGACTGCGGAACAAAGAGTCCCAGCAGAGCGCCAGACTGAGGAACAAAGAGTCCCAGCAAAGCATCAGACTGCGGAACTAAGGATCCCATCAAAGCAAAAGCTTGAGAATCAACAAATCCTTGCAAACGACCCGTACGTCGATCGTTTGCAGTTACAAAATATACATAAGCTCATAGTAAGCTCCATGATAAAACACAAACATAACCAAATAAACAGAATCCTTGTTAAAAATAAAGAAAACAGATATCTCTCAAAATCCATCACGAATCCCCTATCTTTCGAAATTTCCCCTTCGATCATTCTATCACACAAATTTTGAACTTTGTTACACAACCTAGCCCTACGAAAGTATGGAAAATCTTCCACAAGTTTAGGCAAAAGCTTAAAACAAATAAATTTCTCCTTTTAATCCAAACTTTATATATATATATGTATGTGTAAAATGTGAAACCTCAAAAATGATTATGTATGAACATATAAATAAAACACAAATTCTCACATCTAAAAATAAACAAAATAAAAACTATATGTAAATTAAATAAAAAATATATAATTAATAATATCGAATTCCCCTTTTAACAAATTATTGTACAAAAACAAAATAGATACATATACATAATAACGCAAATAAATAAAATAAAACAACCAATTTTGTTCTGGAAAATATATGTATCAAAAAGAAAATTGCCTGCAACAAACAAAGAAAATTTATAAATAATACAACAGTATTAACAACTCGGGAGATAATATAACAGAAATAAATCTTTAAATAGCTTATATTACGAAGAGATTCTCCCCCAAATTCATATAAATGATGAAACAAATTTTAAGCCCCTCAATAAAACGAATTTTGTAAATATTATATAAGTAACCCATATATATAAAAGCTTGAAATGAAATAAACAAATAAACTGTCTTGAATTACTCAAATATAAAGCTCTAAATGACAGTTTGAATAACTTTAAGTAAGCAAAATTAATTAAAAAAAAAATCTATGAAATAAACAATATTACAAATATAAAAATTTCAAATACCTTTATAATTACAAAACAATTTTTTAATTTAACTCAAAACAAATTTAAAATTTTAGAATTAAATCTTTTTTTATAATACATGAAAAAAAAAACAACATAAATGTGGTCCTCAAAATGAAACAAATATACTCTGTAGATAATGTAAATTCCTATATAATACACAAGTTGTAATACAATACACTTTAAGACTTACCTAAAGTTTATCTGTAGCACAAAATTGAATTTAATATTTTATTTAAAATAACCTTTACTTTATATAAATAATCCACAATTATTATTAAATATATTGAAAAAAACCAAAACAAATATATATACAAAAAAAAAACAAAAATGTATACTAATGATGAAAAACAATTTCCTTTTACGCACAAACAAAATTTAACAATTGCTAGCAAGTAAAATTGAATTCAAACATCAAATGATAAAGAAAAAACCAAAACAAATATATATTGAAAAAAAACAAAATGTACACTAATAATGAAAAACGATTTCCTCTTACACACAAACAAAATTTAATAATTGCTAGTAAATAAAACTGAATCAGTACCTGGCTGACTTTCAAACAGACAACTTGTCTCACAGTTTTGCTCGTGCTAGTTATCTTAATCAACCGTTATTTTCACAATAATAATTTAATTATCATTATCTTGTTTTCTTTGCCTCGTTTTCCGCATACAAAAATTTGAACAAGTGTTATAACCGTTAAGTTATGGCCCCTGGGCCACGTGTATTAAATAAAATCAAGCGCAAACGGTTGCGTTACGACCCCGTTATTGGAGGCCAAACACCTCCCGATAAACTTTCAAAAGTGAACAATAAAGTTCTAGAAAAATCTAAAATGTGTTCAAACACTAACTTTTTTCAACCACTTCAAAGTCTGATAGAAGACTCTCCTGAAATGGATCCGACCAATGACGAACAGTGCGCAGAACTTCCTAAAGAAACCGTTCCGCCAATTGTGGTATTAAAAACAACTAGTGCTCAAGTGCGTGATGTTTTGAGCAACATTAAGATAGACAAATACTTAATCAAAAACATTTCGCTTGGGCAAAAAATATGTGCCCCAACAATGGACATATATAATAAAATCAGAACCGAACTCTTACGGTTAAAATGTGAGTTTTTCACCCACTCACGTAAGGAAAATCGTCCATTAAAGGTAGTGTTATCCGGGTTAGACTTAATAAGCAACGATATAGTGAAAAATGAGTTAATTGCACTCGGGATTAAGTGCCTAGATGTTAAAACCATCACATTAAATCCGTCAACAAAAGCCCTGTACAAACACTACTTGTACATCGTCTACATTCAACGCGGTACTGTTAAATTAAACGAACTAAAACGGAACTACTCCACCTTGTTCAAAACCATCGTTCGCTGGGATTTTAAAAAACATAATCCAGGTAAGGTCACACAATGTCACAATTGCCAGCTTTATGGTCACGGCTCGATGCATTGTCATATAAATAGCTTCTGTGCAATATGTTCGGGAAACCATAAAACATCCGACTGCAAAACAAATGAGGTCATCAAGTGTGCAAATTGTAGTGGGCCACATAAATCCACCGATCCAGAATGCATAAGCCGAAAGCAGTACATAGACATTCGCCGCAAATTATCCCCACGCGGACGTGGTACAGGAAATACAACCTTCCTACAGCCTCCGAGTGACAAACAGCAGACAGTGCCCGACCGATTATCCATTGATAATTTTCCTCCACTACCCCGATCTGTGCGTCAACCTTCACTTCCTTCATCCACCTGGGCTTCTGGCCTCCATCAAACCCAGCAACCTTCCAATAGTGATACGACACACACGAAGAAAAATCCGTCAGAAACATTAACTAGTGATAACCTGTTCTCATTTAGCGAGATAAACTCTCTTCTTAATGAAGTTGTAACCAAGCTTAGTGCTTGTCAAACCAAAGCTGACCAATTTAACGTCATTACTTCATTAGCTATTAAGTACATATACTCGGAAAAAACATGTTAAGAAACTCTCTTAACATCATAACTTGGAATGCGAGAAGCATCAAAAACAAACAGCATGAATTTTTTAGTTTCTTGATAATTATTATTATTATTATTATTTATTAGAATGTAATTAATTACACAATAACTTAATTCTAAATAGCGCTAGCTGCTAGGGCTTTCGGCTAATATCGAGTTAATTTAAATTTTGTTATGAAGGTTAGTAAGTGTTAGTAATTCGTATGTGTAGTTGATATTCTGTTCTGATGGTTTTGCCAGAATGTTGCTGAAGGTGTCGTTTCCAAATAGTTGGTTTGCGACGGTTTGGACTTTTGGGCAGTCGAATATGATGTGATGTGGAGTAAGTGGGACTTGGTTGTTGCAGTTACTGCATTGTGGGGGGCTGGTTTTTGTAAGGATGTGTTGGTGTGTGATTTTGGTGTGTCCTAGCCGGAGTCGTAGGAAGCATTTTATTTTTCTGTTTGAGACTGTTGTTGGGTAAGTAACGGGTTTGGTGTCCTGTTTAATAGTGCTGTACAGGTGGGTGTAGTGGTGCCATTCCTCTTCCTCCACGTTCTTAAGGGCATTTTTTACCTGTCTTCTTATGTCCGTTTTGTTAGGATAATAGAAGGAGACGAGAGGCGACTTTGTCCCTAGTTTTGCGGCCGCGTCGGCCGCTTCATTTCCACTAATGTTACAGTGCCCGGGGGTCCAAAGTAGCTTTATTTTATTAGCTTTCTTAATAATGTTATCTTGGATTTGACGAATGACAGCATTTGTGGAGTTTACGTTGGTTATTGCTTTTAGAGTTGAAAGGCTATCAGTACAGATAATCGTTGGGATTTTCTGGATCAGTTTTGTTGCTTCCAAAATTGCCGTTGCTTCCGCTGATAGGATGGAACAAAAGGTGGGAAGTGATCCCATTCTGATTATTTCTTTGCGATCGTTGACTATAGCAAATGACACATTTGATTCGTTTTTGGAACCATCTGTGAAAAACAGGTTCCAGTTTTGATGTTTGTCGATGGTATCCTTGAAAAGTTTTTGATAGATTATCTGATTTGTTGAATGTTTTGGATAATGGGACAGGTCATCTAAGATTGTATTTCTCGGAATTAACCATGGAGGGTGTTGTGTGCGGTGGGGTTTTGAAATATTTATAGGGATATGTAAGTCCTTGGCTATATCGATGGCCCTTTCCAGTCCTGAGCGGTATCTCAACCTTCGTTTTTTTTTATAAATTTTTCGGATGTCCTGCACTATGGGGGTTGCTATAGACATTGTAAATTTGTAAGCAAGTGTAGCTGATATATATTTTAGTCTCTTTTCTATAGATGGGAGACCGCATTTGACGAGGATGTTTTTAATTGGTGTAGTACGGAATGCTCTGGTACTTGCTCGAGCTGCGGCGTGATAGGGAGATTTTATTGTTTGCAGGGTCGTTTTGCTACATTTTCCGTATATCATTAGTCCGTAGTCGATTTTAGATAGGATGATGGCTTTAGTTATGTTAATAAGGGTGTTAGTATGTGCAGATCCATTCTTATATGCTAAGTATTTTACAATATTTAATCTTGCAGCTAGGCTTTTCTTAAGTGCTAAACAATGTTCTTTAAAATTGTATTTACTGTCAAAGAGGATACCGAGGATTTTCATGGATTGGATTGTAGGGATTGTGTGATTCTGAAAGGGAAGTGTGATGTTTTTGCTGCAGCTGGTTTTTCTACAAATGTGTAACATTTTAGTTTTTTCGAGGGAGATCTTTGCGCCTGAGGTTTTACACCAATTAGTGATGTCGTGTAGTATTTCTGAATAGGTAGATTGTACTTCGTTGAGATCGTTTACGTTTGTTAGAATAACTAGGTCGTCAGCGTAGAGGCAGTGTTTTATGTTTTTATATTTTACGAGAATGTCGTTTATTCCGTCAAAGGCTATAGCGAATAATAGGACTGATAGTGGAGAACCCTGTGGGATACCGTTTTTTATGTTGTATATTTGTGAGAATGCACCACCTGTTTTGACTCTAAACTTCCTGTTAGAAAGAAAGGACTTGATTATGTAGAACATATTGTTACCAACTCTCCATTGCGCTAATTTATTCAAAATCACATGAGGACCGATCCGGTCGAACGCTTTTTCAAAATCTATGGAGAGAATTGTTGTATGCTTTTTGGTTGACAAAGAAGATGTGATGAAGTTGTCGATATGGAGTAGCGCATCAATCGTTCCACGTCCTTGCTTGAAACCAACCTGTTCAATGCTTATTAGATTGTTTTTCTCCATGAACCAGTTGAGTCGTCTAGCTACAATTTTTTCAAATGTTTTTCCTAGACATGGGAGTAACGATATTGGGCGATATCCTTTTGCCGAAGTCGGTTCGCCCGTGGGTTTTGGAATGGGTACAATTGTGGCTATTTTCCACACTTGTGGAATTACACCTGTTTGGAGTATGTTATTGAAGAGATGGAGTATTCGGTGTCTCAGGAGTGGTGGACTGTTCTTTAACATTATGTAATCGACTCGATCATATCCTGGTGTTTTACCTGTGGCGCCGTGTAGGGTTGACTCTAATTCAATTTTATTGATCGGGAGATATATTAATTTAGAGGATGGGCTTGTGTGAGGGGACGGGCTAATTGTGTCTCTTTTGGCAGAGAGAAATGACGGATGGAAGTTTACGTCTTCTGCGTAGTTTGACCATGTTTTGCCGAGATGGTCGGCAATTTGAAGGGGAGATGTGAGAGTGCCTGAGTCGGTGTTCATGCATTTTATTGAGAGGGGGCGATACTGCCCAGTTAGCGTTTTTATATCCGCCCAGATTTTTCTGGGAGTGGAGTTCGGATTTAACTTTTCGGTAAATGTTTGGAAGGCTTTTCTTTTTTCTTCCTTGGCATTTTTGCGAAAAAGAGCATTTAACTTTTTATAATTGATTAGGTTAAAATCGGAGGGGAATCTTTTGAAAATTCTCCAGGCTTCTTGTTTTTTCTTCCTTAGGTTGTCCAATACTGGATTCCACCAGGGAACTACCGCCTTATGGAGTTTTCTACTTGTTTGTGGTATCGAGGCATTTGCTCCTATTCGGATTGCTTTAGTGATTATGGCTGTTTCTTGATTAATATTTTGACTCTCTACATGTTGACTTAGTGCCTGGGTAGTTATATTTTGAAATTTACTCCAATTAGCAAGTTCGGTTTGGAATTTAGGAAGAAGTTTGGAGGGTTTGGGACACATGCTAGTGTTAATGTTTATTAATATTGGAAAGTGGTCGCTCCCGTGCAGGTTGGGTAAAGTATTCCAAGTGCACATTGGGGCCAATTGAGGTGAGGCTAGTGATAAGTCTACATGTGTGAAGGATTTGTGAGTGGAAAAATGTGTATGGCTACCGTTATTGAGTAGTGCTAGATTTGCGGTCAGTATGTATTTCTCTACGGTTTTTCCCCTTTTATTAGTGGACGAAGATCCCCAGATGGGACTCCACGCATTAAAATCTCCGAGGAGAAGTATCGGTGTTTGGATGCTATCTGTGATAGTGGTAAGATCGTGTATCGTTATTGGTTGGGATGTGGGGGTGTATGCTGATATTATCGTGAGGTTTCTGCCGATATTTATTTCTACTGCTACGACCGAGATTGCAGAGTTTACTACTATAAGTTTATGTGGGATTGATCTATGTATAAGTATACCTGTACCATGTTTAGAAGCAACATTTTCCGTAAGGTTGTGAAAGAATGCCGCGTATTCTTTGGGTCCTGTGGCCCGAGAGTCGTGGCGGATGTGCATTTCTTGTAGAGCTATGATGGATGGTTTCAGATCTTTGATGAGTATTTGGAGCTCATGCATATTGTTTTTGAGTCCGTTCAGATTCCATTGTAGTATTGTGAGTTTATGGACATGAATGCTATTGTGTATATTAAACCTGCTGCTGTTGGGGATTTTGTTGTTGTAAGGGTTCAGTCTCCGTGTCTCGAGTGTTGAACCATTCAAGCCGAAGCCCTGTCTGCTTCGGCCCGAGTTGGGATTTTCTCGAGACACAGAGACTGTGCTTTCGTTGGGAGTGTTAGGGTTATATGTGGTTATTGTGAGGGAGTGGAGAGTTTAATAATTCTTGAATGGTGGGTTCATTTATTTTTATGTTAGTGTTTTTTTTAATAGGTATAGGTTCGTTGTTACGGTTGGTTGTTGTGGGTTTTATGATTAGAGGTGATTGGTTTTGTATGGCTTTACGGTATTCTGCAGATGTAGAAGCGTAGTTTGAAATGAATGAAGTGTTTGTCGATGTTGGTTGGAGTGTAGTTTTTGTTGGGTTTTGTTTTGTAGTTTCTTTTATTGGTGGTGTTATATGTGTGGCTGTTGTTTTGAGAATTGCGGCATAGGATTCCTTTGGTTTGTTTGATGGCGTGGGATTTCGTTCCCTATATATCCGTTTCGCTTCGGATAGAGAAATTTTATTTCTCGTTTGTATTTCAAAAATGGACTGGTTTTGTATATATTGGGGGCATAATGGTGATGAAGCAGGGTGAGGGCCTTGACAGTTGGCACAGTGGGTTCGGGTGCATTCTAAGTCGGGGTGTGGAGGAAGATTGCAGTTGTTGCACGCTGGGTTTCGTTTGCACCATTTGGCTGTATGTCCGAGTAGTTGGCATTGGCGGCAGCGCATTGGTCTTGGGATATACTCATTTACTTTGGCTTTGTGCCATCCGATTTCTATGTTACTCGGTGGATTGAAGCGGTCGAATGAAAACAACATTAGTCCGGAGGCCCTGATTTCGCCATTTTGCGATTTTTTAAATTTATGGACACTTACCACTCCTTGAGGTTTCATTTCTTGGACGATGTCTTCTTCCGGAACATTAATTAGGTATGGTGCGTAAACAATACCTTTCGAGAGGTTTAATTTCGGATGCAACTTTATTGTTACCGGACATAGTTGATCGAACCGTTTGGTATTTACAAAACGTAGAGCTGTTTGTTCATATTTCACTAGTAAGAGAATTGAACCGTCTCTTAGCATGGACACTTTTTCATATTGTGTACTAATTGAGTCTATAGCTCTTTTTAACACGAATACGTTCACTCCGGTCAGAGGTTTTGTCGCGTCATTAGGAACAATTTGAATAAATTTCGGGTTTTTTTCACTTGTCTTTGTTGGTAATTCCGGGAAGTTCGATTCAATAGGACTAAATGCCTGCCGTTTTTTTTTATTGACGGGGACGTCACCCAAGGACGTTTCCTGCAACATACCGAATCTGTTGCCGGTGTGCTGCTTTGGCCCTAAGGCCATTTTTTATTTATTTCTCTTTTCTTTTGCTTTACTTTGGAACCGGTTAATTTAAAGTACACTAACAAAAGCAATACACTTACAACACGCACAGTACCGTAATAAAATATTCACACGCGGTTTTGTGTTCACAATTCTTTCACTGCACAATACGGTTAAAATTTGCGTCCTTACTGTTCGAGAGTTCGTCTGGCAATGTAGTTTCTTGATAAATTTTAATATTGACATTGCACTTGTTTCAGAAACCTGGCTCAAACAAGACATTTCTTTCTCACATCAAAATTACATATGATATCGCCTAGACAGGGTACATGCTAGTGGTGGAGGTGTCGCCATTGTTGTGAAAAAATGTATAGAACATTCCTTGCGTCCTTCATTGCGCCTTAAGTTAATTGAGGAAATTAGTATAGAGGTAACATTAAGTGACAACTCCAAGGTGAGTCTTTTTTCGGTGTATTTCCCTGGAGGAAATAGAAACCTAGAGAAATCTACTTACTTTAAGCGGGATCTGCAAAAATTGTATAGAGTCAACACTCGAAACAAGGTAATTATTGGTGGTGATCTAAACTGCAGACATCAGTCGTGGAATTGTCTTAGGGCAAACAGCTGGGGTAACATTTTACTAGATGTTGCTGAATCCAGCCCAAGTTTTTCCATACTTTATCCACTTCTTCCCACCTATATCCCAGCGAGTGCTAACAAGAACCCCTCAACTCTTGATCTATATATCACTAATATTCCAAATTACTGCACAGTACCATTAACTCTAAATGCGTTAAGTTCAGACCACCTTCCGATCAGCCTCACAGTGAATCATACAGTAGTTGTAAATCGTACCAGTTTATACCACAACTATTCCGCCGCCAACTGGAATTGTTATAAATCATTTATAAACACGAACTTGATTCTAGGTGATACCAGCCTAAATTCTATAACCTGCACCGAGCACATTGATATCCTATGCAACAATTTTGTTTCTATTATCAATAGAGCGGCCGATCTTGCGATACCTAAATGTTCCACTGCTCCAGTTGATAAGGCACCGCTTCCTGAAAATATCTTACATCTGATTAGGCTACGAAACTCTGAAAGAAGAAAATGGCTGCGTTATAGAATCGATTGTTTTCTAGTTAATGTTAAAGTCTTAAATAATATCATTAAAAACGAAATCTCAACATATAGGAACAAGTGTTGGAATAAACACCTTTCCTCTCTTGACAAAGCAAGCAAACCGTTCTGGAAAATATCAAAAATTATGAAAAAGAGAGGGTCAAGTATTCCTCCGTTTAAAGTTCACGCCAAGTTGTTTATTTCTTCAGTGGAGAAATCGAACCTACTTGCTAACACGTTTAGTAAGAACCACTCCATATCTATGCATCTAAGCGACGGGTATACTGAAGCTGAAGTTGCTAACACTATCTATGTACTTTCTCAAACACCAGCTGAAAGTACTTACGCAACTAATATCAGCAAAGTTAAAGAATTGATAAAAAAATCAAAATCAAAAAAGGCCGCGGGTCTCGTTAATATTAACAACAAATTAATCAAAGCACTTCCACCTGCTGCAAGTAACTATTTAACATTCATTCTCAACGCTTGTCTTAAGAATTGTTATTTTCCGGACTGTTGGAAAACAGCAAAAGTAATACCTATCCCGAAACCCGGCAAACCGAAGAACAGCCCCGAAAGCTACAGACCTATTAGTCTACTTAGCTGTCTAAGTAAGCTCTTAGAAAAAATCATTAAGGAAAGGATTGATCGTTTTGTGGAAGACAATAACATCTTACCAAACTTTCAGTTCGGTTTCCGTAGTGGTCACAGCACAATCCACCAAGTCTTGCGCATTAAAAACCACATAGCTGGTAAATTCATCGACAAGGAGTCAACGGGACTAGTTCTTCTAGACATCGAAAAAGCTTTTGATACGGTATGGCACGATGCCTTGATTTATAAGCTACTAAAACTTAAGCTGCCAATACCGCTTATCAAAATTATCCAGAGCTTTCTTCGTTCGAGAAAATATGTTGTGAGTATAGGAACCGACATATCCTCTACTCACCAAATCCACCATGGTGTACCCCAGGGCTCGGTCCTTGGTCCCATATTATTTACATTGTTTGTCGCAGATTTACCATGTCTACGTGAAAACATTCAGGTAGCTATGTTTGCCGATGATACGGCCATTTTCTCTTCGGGTGCCTTATTCACTAATGTCTACAACTCTTTGCAAGCTGTTCTTGACAAGCTAGCAGTATATTACAGGAAATGGAAAATAAAAATAAATGGTAATAAAACACAAGCTGTCTGGTTTTCGAGATGTAGGAAACACTGTTACCTACCAAATGGCACTAAACTCAGTATGTGTGCAGTTGATATTGATTGGTCCGAAGACTGTAGATATCTAGGTATTATTCTAGATAAAAAACTCATCTTTCAAAAACACATCACTACCACAATTGACAAAATAAACAAAGTCGTCAGAGTTATGTATCCATTAGTGTGTAGAAAGTCAAAGCTTAGCATCGAAAATAAAATTATAATATATAAAACCATTTTTCAAGCGATACTCCTGTACGGGGCCCCTGTATGGTGTAATTGTGCTCGCACACACAAAATAAAATTGCAAAGGTGTCAAAATAAAATATTGAAAATGTTGCTGAATTTGCCATGGCATTATTCGACACATGAACTACATGAAAACGCCAACGTTAAACCGGTAGAGTTCCTTATTGACAAAATCAATCGAAACTTCTTCGTCAATTGTTCTTTTTCTGACAATGTTCTCGTTTCCCGTCTTGCGTTATCCTAAGTCACTACATATGTACTCTGTCTATGAAAATTATATCGAGGTCATTACTACATAAAATAACCGGAAGCTCGTGCAATATTAGTCTTAAGATTCAAATAAGGGTTTTTTATTGTAGTTTTCCCTTAATTTATTATTTGTTATTCATTAAAATTGTGCTATTGTCGTTATATAGATTTAAGATTATAGTTGTAAAGGAATTGCTATCCTAAATCTCTTAAGTACTAGTTGTAAAATATACCATAAATGTAATTATCTACTAAATAAAAAAAAATAATAAAACTGAATTCAAACGAATGTAAACTATCGCGAAGTTGAAATGCAACCACCCTTTGCCTTTCACCCATTCTAGAAAATGAATCTCCTCTAGATTAATTTTCTTTTCTAAAGGGGGGAAGGATGTAGCGATCCTAAATCGCAACTCCTATCTAAATCCCCAACAACATCAAAACCCTATCCATAATCCCATATCGAATCAATGACCGATAAATTAAACAAAAGTTAGTTATCACATTGATTCAAATTCCGCATAACACATCCAAATCCCATATTGAGTCACATGTACAACGAATTTAACCAAAAGTTAATTCATCATACATTGACTCAATTCCTAAAATTCCTAACATCATGAGATGCTAAATTCAAAACGCATTTCATGATTCCCTTCCCAGAATCTATCCAACAAAAACCTTTAAATAATTCTTGGAACAAAATTCCAATCGAAGCACGCCAAGCCTTGTGTACGCTTCTTGGAATTTTGACATTAAACTAGTTGACAAAAGTCAACTCCAAAAACTATAAAAGGGGAGTGCTTTTCAATTTCGCCATCGGTACCATTACAGAGGCCGAACCGCTGGCCGATCGAAGTGTCCACTTTTAAAACCGTATCTTTTTTCAATCCCAATAAAACTAGCACATTTTTTATAGTAACTAAACCCAGTTCGGTCTTTTAGTTTTTCACCGTCAACGCTCCGGGCTCTTCTCCCACCGTTTGGGAAAGCACGGCCCGGAGTACAACAGCCTTATTTATAATTTACTCGAATACCTTGCTGATGTTCAGAAGCAAACTTATCGAGAGAAGATTGGCTGGATTGCTTCTATCCGTGCCATTTTTGGGGATGGGATGGACTACTGCGGATTTTAGAGCGTTATTTAACAAAATAGTGTAATCCCTCACTACTTCAAGAGGTAAATGCTTTAGAACAATGTTTGGAATACTATCTATTCCAGAAGATGTTTTGTTCTTAATCGATTTTAGAATGTCTGTCAATTCATCCTTGTGTACAAATATGCTAGTGTTTAGATTTTTAAGTGGGGACTCCGCTCTATTATTTTCACTAAAGATAGTGAAACTTTGACTTAAGAGACGCCAATTTTTAAGTTCATTGCGTAGCGAAATATGTTTTTGGAGATCCCTATTTTCCGGGTCAAGGTTAGAATGTGCCGATTCGTTCAATCTGTACACTGCTTTGAAACAAGCACCAAGTGAGTTCGCTTTGTCTTGCGGATCCTCGACTATTATGAATTCTTCGTTAGAGTTGATGTGTTCAGGGATACGTCCTGGGTTCAGGAGAGTTTGATAATTCTCGGGAGTCCGCAGAACTCGCAGACATAAAATGTCATTATAATCTTTCCTTCGAAGGACTTTATTTATTTGAGGGAACATATTCGGTCCACTAGCTTTGATGGTTTGAATTCTGTTGTTCCAGTCTTCATTAATTACTGATCTATAGTTGTCATGGATCAGTTTTTGAAGATTTTTAATTAGTGATTTAATTGTTTTTATTTCCTGTCTATTTGGATCGCTAAATTGTCTGTAGAGCAGTTTTAACTTAGAGCGCAGAATACTCTTGCCTATACAGCTCGTCGATCGCTGCGTTTCTGTATCGGCTCTCCATGTGAGAGACTTTGGGGATAGAACGATTCATTGTATTAGTAATAATGTTGTTCATCGTCGAAAGATAATGATCAATTTCCTCATTATGAAGATTTCTGTCAGTTGGTGGATCTATGCCATCGGAGCGTAATTTTTTTTTTTTTTTTTTATTATCCGATCAAAGCGCGACAGTGTGCTTTTCCGAAATTAAAAGAATGTATCTGTTTATACTGCTCAAGTAGTGAATGTTCGTTTGGGACATGTATTACAGCACCAAGTTCGTAATAGTCGCTATCGTACTCGATTGTACGAAGACAATTTCGAGTAGTTAGATCCGTATCTAATAATTGTATTCGCTCGTCCAGCAATAGTAAATCCAAGAAGGAATTTCCTCTTGGATATGACGACGTACTTGTAGCGTATAACTCTAGTTTATGTTCGATAGCGTTTGTTTGCCACCAGTCGAACAACACATTGCCTCTTGTGTTTGTGATAAGGGTACCCCAAGTACCGTGCTTGGAATTGAGATCTCCCTCCATAAATAAATAATTACTTTCCGAGTCTAACCTGAGACTTCGAAAAAAGGTATTGTGGCGGTTCTTTAAAACTTTCCCAAAGAACCATTTATTTCTTTAAATCAACCTGCTTTTCCTTCACTCCATAGTTACCAGCATTCGAGCAGCTTAAGCTGTCTTAAACATCATCAAGGCATGCATCACATTGAATTTTCCCGTTTCATATTATACGATCACCGAGAGGCTGGGTCAACGTCACCCAGCTCAGGGAGTCAGATTTTTACCGCCCAACCGCACACACGTGCCCAGGTCATTGCGTCGTCGGAGTCGTCAGATCCTCGAATAGATACAGCTTTTTCGAAATGTCAGTATTGCAGTAACCGTGTCTGGAGAAAATCTCGGTGTGTTTAATTTTCTTGCTGTGGAACTCATGTCTTTTGCCAGTGAAGATAATAACTAAAGGAGAACAATCTGACGGCAAAACAAAATAAGAGTGTTTATTCTTCTCTTGGCGGAACTTTTACATTGTTTGGGGAGTGAAGTGAACCCGTGTCGTGTCAGGCACCTACTTCAACCCCACAGTATCAACTTCATTGATAAACTGTATACGCTGTGGAGCTTCTGGAGCATAAACAGAGACCACATATAGATGCCTTTGGCTTTTCAAAGGAATAACTATAATGCTGGCTTCTAGCATCTAGACTAAAAGGGATTTGTTTATGAGATGCCGGGCGGATCGAATCGGATTCTTCTGCTTGTATGTTATGTATACAGAAAAATTCGATTCCGTGGCAAGCGTGAGAATGATGATTGTTTAGACAAACAAATCATGGGTCGTATCTATTTCGATGGTTGTTCATCGATTAGACAACGGATCATACAATTAGGCTTGCAGCTGTGCAAGCAAGCAACTTGCCATGGCTTGATCGTTGGTCAAACGATTGCTTGGACCTATGTACATAGGAAAATTACTGTGTACATGAGGGACATGGTTGCTGGCAAGAGGAACCAATAAGATTCCAAATGGTTCGTGAAGGATGTGAACCGAAAGGATTTTGAATAAAATGTGATGTTGCTCGATGCCATGCCAAGATGATGATCTTGCCGTGGCTTATATTGCAGGTGAGAGTTAAGACCGAAATGTATTCTGTTGCAGGTTGGGAATGGGGAGCTGGGTTGAGAAAATGGGTGGTCCTTCGGCGAGCTTTAAAGAACCCGCACTGCCCCCCCCCCCCACGGTGGCGTAATGAAGAAATAAATGGAGGGTGTTGAGGGGAGGCTGGTTGTTTCTGGGGGCGAGTGCGGGCGCGATTACGGGGTGGTTGCGCAGGTTGGGTGCTGGTGGTGTCGGCTAGTGTTGGTTGTTCCGGAGCTGAAGCTTCCACGAAGCAGGGTTTAAGTCTCGCAACGCTGACCGTGGATCGCTTGCCTCCGATATCGATTTCGAAGGCCCCGTCACTGATGTGGTTGGAGACTTTGCATGGGCCATCGTAAGGGGAGTCTAGGGGTTTTTTTACCTTATCCACCCTGACAACGACGTGCGTGCAGCTGTGCAGTTCAGTGTGGACGAAATTTTTTTTAGCACCGTACCTGGCCACGGGGGTTTCCCCAACTTTGCGTAGCAGCTCACGGAGATGGCCCACTGCGTGGAGTTGGTCACGCGGTGTTTCGCCGTCCAGTAAGAGTTCACCTTTAAAGAGGAGGTTGGTGCCGTAGCTGAGCTCCGCTGCCGAAGCACCTAGGTCCTCCTTAATACTTGTCCTCAGGCCGAGGAGGACGGTGGGAAGGGCGTCGAAACATTGGGTGTCGTTATGACACATGAGGGGGGCTTTGAGTGATCTATGCCAGCGCTCTATCTCCCGTTGGATTCGGGGTGGTAGGCGGTGGTTCGACTTCTTTGGCAGTCGAGGAGATTTGTTAGCTGCCTGAATATCGTCGCCTCGAATCGTGGGCCTCGGTCCGAGGTTAGAGTGGTTGGTACGCCAAAACGTGTGAACCACGTTGAATAGAAGGCCTTGGCGACTGATTCGGCAGTAACTCCTCTGAGAGGTGTCGCCTCTGGCCATCGCGTGAAGCGATCCATCATCTTGAGGATGTAGGAGAATCCCCTTGATCGAGTGAGCGGTCCCACTATGTCTATATGGACATGGGCGAAGCGTGCCGTGGGAAGCTAAAATTATGCTGGTTCAAGTACATTATACCGCGCTATTTTGCAGCGTTGCCATTGGAGACAAGCACAAGTCCAGTTTTCGACGGACAGCATCGGCGGCCGCGCGACCGCTGGGGTGGGCTGGGTCGTGGTAGGGTTGGAACACGCCCTTACGGAGTTTTTCAGGAATGTAAGGTCTAGCGATTCCAGTGGAGACGTCACGCCAGATTTCGCCCAAAGGGTCGCGAAGGGTAATTTTTCTAAGCTCGAGTGCCGTATCGGCAGTTAGGAGGGACTTGAGCTGTTCGTCCTCTTGTTGAGCTAGGGCAAGGTCAGCATTGTTCAAGGCGGTACGCAAGTGAATCGTATCGATCCGCGAAAGTGCGTCCGCCGTGACATTCTGTTTACCGGAGATGTGCTTAATCTCCAAGTGTATTACCCTATGAGGTCTAATTGACGCTCTTGTCGAGGGGAGGCATTTCTCGACTTCTTCCGGAACGCGTAGACCAGCGGTTTGTGGTCTGTTCAAATGGAGAGTGAGCGACCTTCCACCATGTGAGGGAAGTATTGAACAGCGCTGTAGATCGCAAGTAATTCACGATCATACGCGCTGTATCGTCGCTCTGTGGGACTCAGCTTCCTTGAAAAGAAACCGAGTGGGTCGTCCTTTGATGTCCTCTTCTAGTACGGCTCCGATTGCGGTATCCGATGCGTCGCATTGGATGGATAGTGCCGCTCCCTCAAGAGGGTATCGGAGTAAGGTGGCGTTTGCCAATTGGTCTTTGGACAGTTGGTCCGGTCCGCGGTTTCTGTCCAGGGGATTGGACGTTTGTCATTGCGCTTAGCTCCTGTCAGGAACTCATTAAGAAGGGGGTGAGTAGGTTAGTTTTTGCACCTGGAAGAGAGGACGTAAAGGAAAATAGATTAAAAAATGTCGATGTAAAGATTGGTGGTAGCATCTTCTACCGCCAAATGTTCAAAATTGAATGAAATTTAGTTGAGGTAGTCGTTAATGAGGCGAAAGTTCGCTTTGTGGAAGTCATGTGGGTAAATGTCACGCGATGGGGTGGGCTGCGCTGCTGAATTATGAAAAAAATGACTAGGTAAGAGGTGGGTGGTGTTTGTCGATGGTAGACAGACCAGGGGTGAGGGGCTGCTGAGGCATTAGTAAGTTGTCTGCCTAGGTGGCTTACGACATTACTAACTTTATATAGGCTTGTATCAGTTAGGTGGTCGATGAAGAGGCATTCCTTGGCACTGGAGGGGGTGGTGATGTAGAAGGAGTAGTCATCTGACAGAGTCCAGTCTAGATATAGGAGATTAATGTCGCCAAAACTAACGACGCTTATCTCGATTATACGGTCGGAAGCTAATTGCTAGATCGTACGCTTCAGTGGGCTGGGATGATGGCAAAATGTAGAAGCAGTTGACATATATTGATTTGCAGGATATAGCGACGAGGGTTGAGTCAAGGTTACTTTGAATGGCTATGAGGATCCTACGACAGGGGGAGTAAATGGAAGCACGGTTACCAACGTCGTCGCGATATACAGTAAAGGAGGGAGAAAATAACTAAAGATTTTTGATACTTGATTAGGTTGGTTTCAGTTAGGACGTATATTTCAAAAGGGGGGGAGTGAATCATCTGCAATATTTGTCGACACTTAGAACGGAGAACTCTCACATTCTGGTAATAGAAGATAAGAGGCGGATTATGAGAAGTTATGATGGGAGAAAAATCCTGAACTGCCAGGATCAAACAAAAATTTATTACAATCAGCTCTATTGCTTTGAAGATTTAAGCTCATGGAGTGAACGTATTGACCGAAAGCCCGGAGATCCTTACACACTTGATGCGGTGGTAAGTTTAGATTTATATGAAATTGAACGAAAAGTTTACGAACCCCGCGGACATCAGTGAGTAAACCTTGTTGTTGAATGGCGACTATAACGTTATTTCTGGTTCTTCCTTCGGAGCAGACTGTGTCCGGTTTGTCGTGGAGATGGGCCTGGAAGAGACGAATATTTTCGTACGTGTTTTTAATTGTCAGTTTAGAGAGCGTGTAGCCACACTCAGATAAGTTAATAGTTTGTGGAGTGATTTTTCCTGCTAGGGAAAGGAGCGAGTCGAATTTGGACGATTGGAACTTTACGTTGAGGTAGGATGAAGAAGGTTGCAACTGTGGGTAACCAGATTGAACTGATAAACCTCTGAATTTTGGTTTTGTGAGCAGGGCGTTTATTATTTATTTCTCCGAATTTATTTTCCATCAAGGCCTCATCGGGTAACGAGAGTGCGACATGTGCCTGGTTATTCCTGCGCGGGTTCAATTGACACTCGGATAATATGTTTGCAGTTGAGTAGTCTGTTCATATATACCTATAAAATTGTTGAGTATTCTGAAATGATATTATAGAATTTTTTTTGTTTCTTACCCCGGAGTAGTGATTCCAGCCCACACTAAGAAAAGGTCAGAATCATAACAACGCACCAAAAAACGTTAGATACATAACATCAACGCAACGGACCACAATGTTTGAAATCTACTTAACCTACGGGTTGCTACTTTTGATGCCTTGACGACCTTGACGATTTTTTTTCGTTTGTCTCTTGTGATGTGCGCTTCACTATGGTTTGTCTGTTGGGATCACCACAGTAGTTCACCACGCGGACTGCCATGCTATTGTTCGTCTTGGATGAACTATTCAAATATTCTCACATTTACTAAAACCTACCAAAAAGCTGTCAGAGTCATTACAATTACAGCACAGGAGACTAGATGACAATAATATACGTGTGGCTTTCAGTACTAATCACCGTTGTCTGTGCGCAGTGATCAACCTCGTTTAACTTCTTTAATTAATAATGCTCCTTTTGCGGTTAGACTTAATGAACTAAAAAAGCCATATATGTCCACGAGCAAATATCTATTAATCATTTCGTAACTCAAATGCCGTGAAGATACCACTTTACTGTGGCTAGTACTTTTAGCTTATATTAAACATCACTACTTCCTCACTATTTCATAGTGATGATAAAATAGTCAAAAGTTTGTAAATCAGTTAATCGTCTTAACTCGTCATGATCTAAATCAATGATTTTAAAATATAAACTAGTTTCTTTGCGGGGCCCGCAAGCACCAGCCTACTTATCGGCCGATGACCCATTATTGACAACATATCTCATGTCACATGACTGATATCGCCTTCTCTTCGAGGCAATTACCTAATTCCCGATGCCATAAGAAATCAAACGATTCAAATGTTTCCTGCCCATTTACCGCGCTCATACTCATTCCATCCAATTGGAATCCCCATTCATACATGAGACACAAGTTTACAAGGGAACAAGAAATTGGGTGCGTAACCCAAATGTGGAAATGTGGAGTAGTGCGTTCGGTGGCAGGACAAGTAATATTTGATGAAGTAATTGAACCAACCACTGGAGGGAATAGTATTCCCAAATGGGTAGCGATTGCGTCGATCAGGAGGATGGCGAGGAGGCAACATATCGCGCAACCAACATGTTTTCCGCATGCGCCTATGGAACGCGCTACTTTGAGTTTCGGTGCGAAATAGTCAACTAGATTTTTCAACTTGCCAGCGATATGAACTAGTATAAAATATCGGGACACTCTTTGCAAATCATCATTCGAAAGTCCTCCATCATTGGCGTAGTTCCAACGACAGTTCATTAAGTTTATATCGAAATGTTGAAAACCGTAAGTATCAATAAACTTACTGACTATCTGGGTCTGGTATTGATCTCTCATTCTTTAGGTTGCTGTTGTTCTCGGCTTCCTGACACTTATACAATCGAGTTTGGCCGGATACTTGGGAGGATATGGAGGCTATGGGGGCTATGGGGGCTATGGGCACGGTTATGGTGGGTTCGGACACGGATACCTGGGAGGATACGGCCTTGGGCATGGATTTGGTCACGGAATTGGGGCAAGTTACGTAGCAGCACCTGTGATAACTAAAGTTGCTGCACCGGTTGTGTCGCATGGTTTCGGATATGGACTGGGCCATGGATACGGGCACGGATACGGACACGGATACGGACACGGATACGGACATGGCATTGGTTATGCCGCAGCACCCGTTGCCGTTGCAGCACCCGTTGCCGTCGCAGCTCCAGTTGTAAAAGTTGCTGCACCAGTCATTAAAGTAGCACAGGGTTTCGGTGGAGGATATGGCCATGGATATCTAGGCTACGGAGTTGGTTCCGGTCACGGGTTTGGCTACGGGCATGGGTGGTAAAATTAACTGTGCACTGTTTATCATGTTTAACAGTCATTTTAATCATTTTGTTTACTCATATAGTCAGTATATAAAACTATAGTTAGATGTTTTAAACCAAATAGTGTATACCACGGAACTGCATTGATGCCTAACTGGGAGAAATTAATAAACTTACTACGTCCTGATGGATGGAAATATAATTTTGAATAAGTCATCAGTTTATGTCGTAATATTGTCAAAGTATTTTGTATGATTTACTCTTTATTTTAGCACACTGTTACCGTTTTAGAGTGATCTGTACTCCGTTGTGAATAAATTCATATTTGCAAATGAAATTAAAATTAAGTTTTTTTCTTTTCTAATTCAGTTGATAATCCTCCGTTCAATTTGGATGTCTCTGAATTTATTTTATATACAGGTAACTCTTCATAGATTTCCTAGAACATGTTATGTGGCAACTTCCCACGCTGCCCTTGTCTTGGCGAGAAATGTATGAAAATTAACAGACATACATAACCTGTTGAACAATTTTAAACTGAACCTAAATTCAATTAAACTAAAATTAAATGAATACAAAACACAACATACATTATGATTAACACAGATATTGATATTTACAAAATGAACACACTCACGTGAACACTTCTTAAACATACATAACATATATTAAACTTGGTATAAAAATTATAACCAATAAACCTAGCAGGTGTATAAACCGTGCTCTATTCGGCGACGGCGGCTTCGATAGGTTTCGGAATTGATCGCTGCCGAATTTCTTCGCCGAGACAAAGATACCAGGGAACCAAGTAGGTAACGAGAGAGGATGGGGAGTTTTTGACAACATTTTCAAGATAGTCGCTGGTTAGTCGTCAGTAAGCAGTTTTTAAGTGAGTCGAGTTTTTACACAGTCGTGTGCTGAACAGTTTTTATGGTTAGTCAAGTTTTAGAATGTGGTGGTTTGAACAAAAAAAAAAGATTACGGTTCTCGACATTTTTCTATTCTATTCTATTTATTGGCTTGTAGGAACCCGGAGGTTCATGAGCTCACCGACTCGACTCCGCCATTGTTCCCTGTCCTGTGCACTCTCTTTCCACGCTTGACCAACCGATCTGATCTCCTCATGGTCAAACCCAACATTGTCCTCCCATCTCCGTCGCGGCCGTCCTACCGGTCTCTTTCCCGTTGGCTTACCGTCAAGAATTATATGCACGGTCATATCGTTGCCTATTCGCGCCACGTGTCCGGCCCATCTTAGCTTTGCGACTTGATTACTCTCACTATTGTAGGTTTGCGGTATAGCTCTTCCAGTTCGTGGTTGTGGAATTTCCTCCATTGTCCTGCCTCCTCGTCATATTTGCCGCCAAAGATACCCTTTAAGACGTTATTCCCGAATACGCGGAATTTGTTCTCTTCCCGTTTTGTGAGGGCCCATGTTTCATCCGTATAGAGCAATCGGCATGATTATGGTTCTATAAACACGGGGCTTTATATTACGTGATAGCAGTTTGTAGTCTTTTGTTAATTTCCTTCGACATTTCGTTACTGGCCGTCAGTATTGTTCCCAGATATTTAAATTCTTTGATATTTTCAAATATCTTGCCTCTGATGTTTATGTGTGTTCTCTGAGGTAGTCATGCGTTTTGTTTTGTCTTCATTTATTTCTAGGCCCACGTCTTCTGTCGCTTGCATGATGATTTCACTGTTTTTACTTACAGTCTCTAGATTATCGCATAGAACGGCGATGTCATCCGCATATGCGAGTACTTGTGTGACCCGGTTCAGAGATGATCCAGCCATGTTGTCGTCTTGTACCTTTCTGATGACATACTCGAGGACCAGATTAAAAAGACATGGTGAGAGGCCATCCCCTTGTTTTAGTCCGTCTCGGATTTCAAATGGTTCTGAGAGGTGGTTTCCTTTTCTAACTCGTCCTTTGTTTTCGTTCATGCAAATTTGAATGAGGGCGGCATATTTTTTCGGGATTGCCAGCTCAACTACAATATTGTAGAGTCTTTACCTTGAGACGAAGTCGTAGGCTTTTTTGAAGTCAACGAACAGTTGGTGACCCGTCTCTCCGTATTCCCACTTCTTTTCCAGCAGTTGCCTTATTGTGAATATTTGGTCGCTCGTTGACCGGTTCCTACGGAATCCACATTCATTGTCTCCCAGTATTTCTTCTGCGTACGGTGTGATTCTCGCCAGTATGACATTTGTTAATATTTTGTATGTGGTTGGGAGCAATGATATTCCTCTGTAGTTTTTGCAGTCAGATCTGTCGCCCTTTTTGAAAATGGGGACGACTACTGAGGTTTTCGATTCCTCCGGAATGACTTCCTTATCCCATATTGTTTGGATGAGCTGGTGGATCTTTCGAGCGATTGCCTCTCCTCCATACTTCACAAGCTCTGTCGGTATGCAGTCGATTCCGGGAGCTTTTTTGTTTTTTAATCGATTTATTGCGTCTACAAATTCGTCGAAAGAGGGCTCTGGGATCTGGGGCTCGGCTGTATGTATGTCTGGTGCGTTTATTTGTGGTTGATGGGTGCGTACATTGAGCAGATTTTCAAAGTATTGCTTCCATCTTGTCACGATATTCTTTGCTTCTGTCACCAGACACCCATTTGTGTCTCGAAATATTTTTGCTCTCCCTCGGTAGCCATTTCTAATTGAATTTGTGGCGGCTCACTGGAGCGCCACCAATGAAACTTCCCATTACCCCATTTTGAGCTCCCACGTAGGGCATATCAAACCTCAAAATAGGTACTTACCTGTTCAAGTGCAACATAAAATTCCCTTAGTCGTACCTATAACATCAGTAAAACCCGCGAAGCATTAATCCTCGCTGACACGAAATTCCAGCAGCAGCAAATGCTAAATCCCTGGAAGCAGTTTGGTCGCATCATCACGCAACCAACATGAACCCAACCAGATACATAGTACATGTCTCGGGTCGCATCCTCCACACGTAAGCGTAATTTGGTTGTACCTACTAGCAACCAATATTGCCCGTTCAATATCTATACGATATTCTTTTGCGCGCCAGTCGCACACCTGCAGGAAATGTGTTTCTTTCCTTAGCATAGCATGCCCACATCGATCAGTCACCCGACCGACCAATACATGAGGGCATCCGGCCGACCGCCCAAGCAGTCGAGTTCGCAAAATGGAAATTTACCATCAGAACTCGACTACGAGGATATGCCAGCAAAATATACACGATCAGCTATAATGCTTTACGCAGTCGTTGATGGTGTAAACATTTCAACCCCTTTTTGATGAGATACTTGCAGCAGCTGCAATCATGTAGATTGGATTTATCCTACGTCTGCATACTTGTGGAGACACACGTTGAGCAGCAGAAGCAATCATCGTGTGTGTGTTTCACCCCTTTTTCTTGTTCGCTGGACCAAAAAGCTAAATCTTACCTTATATGGTCATCGAGGCGATGAATGAATTTGTGGTAATTCTGTCGCTTCAGTGGCGATACTCAATCGCGTTCTAGATTCCGTGGAGGCATGTCGGGCCTCCACGTTAAAATAAGCGAAAAACGGAGTCGAGTTGTTACTAGCTTTTGTTCATTTGTCTCGCGCTAACGTAAGGGTGTTTAAGAACTTCCCAAGACAGTTCCAAATTTTGTGTACAATTAACTACAAAGAGAAAGTGTTCAATTAGTGCAATGCATGAGGAAGTTAAACGCAAATGATCATTTTTTCATTTAAACGAGGGCTGCGTAGAATTGTAAATACCAAAATAATCTCTACTGACTAAATATAATTTAAGCAACTTTCGTGTGAAATTATATCTACGAAATAATCACTAGTGACTAAAAATAATTTAAGTAACTTACGTGTGTAATTGTAAATACGAAATAACCAATAGAGCCTAAATATCAATTAAGCAACTTAGAGTGTTAAAATTGACAATAAGTGTTAGTAAGGAGTGTCACTGTACGATAGAATATTTTTGTTTCCTGCCTACATATTCTTTTTGGTTGCCGAACTACTTTTAAGTTAGAGTTCATTGTAAATATGTATTTGTGAACACCAGTGAGAAGAAGAGATTTTTTTTTGTTTAATAAAGACATAAAAGACGGTAGATACCGAGAAACTGCGTTTAATTGAATGGAACCTTACGTCGATGTTAGTCCTCCCTTGCGAAGATCAACGGTGAAACAGTGTCCGTGAGGCACCAGACCAAGGAGAAGTTAGCGATTGGGTACTCATAAACATTACAATCGCAACAAATTTATGCCGACATACGTTCCTCTGATGTTCTTTGCTCTGGCATTCTCTAGGATTCTTTCGATCCTAGTCTTCTCCCATTCGCGTTTTTTGCGCTTGAAAAGTCTCGTTGTCTCTTTCGGAATTGTCACGTATATTTCTGCGTTGATTTCATCATATCTTTCTGAGTGGATCTGTGGGGGGTAAAAGTATTGCTCCTGTATGCGCACTGTTTCACTTTCTTCCCCACTGCACTTACCGATTGTTCCGTAGTAAATTGTTCCTCCGTGGAGAATAAGTTGAATAAAAACGCACTGGATTGTTGCTTCGATCTATTCCGTTTTTATTGTTCTGTTTTTCTTAACTTTAACTTAGCACTTATAATTAATTCTTTTAAAATTGAATTATATACACTATATACATTTTCCTTTTTTTAACTGAAGGTAGTTCTTTTATATTTATTATTTTATAGGTGAACCGTCAAAACAGGCCTCGGGAACTAAAGAACTTTACGTGTGCACCAACTCTATCGAACGACTGCTTGGGCTTTTTGTTCCGTGAACTAAACGAACTATCTCATCCGCAGATACAACCAGGTTCAGATACAAATAGCGACTGACTGAATTAAATGTACGCGACGCGGGATAATTTTGATATTGCGCGGTTTGACTGTCACCGGTGGAGGATGTGTACCGACTGACTCAATTAGGGTGGAAATCGTAATTTCTGCTTTCTACGTATTGATCTGCCAATGGTAATCATGCTCTCTTGTGTGTTCCTCGACTCACCACACTCATCCAGGTCGAAACGTACTTGTGTATTCGTTCGACGTCGATGGGTGTAGCCAGAATGGAGAAACCAAAAGGGAAAGCACAATAACTCAGGGTTGATCTGGCTAGGTGTGTGTGCGTCAAAGCCGTGTATAGGGCTGGTCTACTGACCTAGTGTGATCTCTGAGGTCAACGCACTATAGAAAGACAGAAATACGAGAGAGCGGAAAACCTAGGTAAGGTTATTCACCAGCAAAAAGAGATCATTGATCCCAAGCGAATGGGTGATCTGGGAAAAGTCAATAGGACGCAATGAAATTGGTGTTAAGGCGGTGTCTGGTATATCCTTCTGTGACTATTTGTGTTTGTTTTCTTTTTCGCTGTACAACGATTTGATATTTAAAAAATTAATAATTTTAAAGCTGTGGACCCTGTCAAGTTAAGAAAAGAGTATGACATTTATTACAGCTGTCACGCAAAACACCATGTGCTCGGGGTAGGCTTTCTAGTCAGCCAAAAACTGAAGCCTGCCATCATCGGCTTTAATGCGATAAATGAAAGGCTATGCACTCTTCGCGTGCGAGGCAAATTTAAGAACATAAGCCTCATAAACGTTCACGGACCTACAGAGGAGTCCCCTGACGACGAAAAAGAAGAATACTATGAGAACGTCGAACGGGTCCTCAATGCCTGCCCAAGATACGATGTGAAAACCGTTCTTGGGGATTTGAATGCGAAAATAGGTCGGGAGCCGGTTTTCAGGCACTACGCAGGTTCCCATAGTTTGCATGAGAACACTAATGACAATGGACTACGAGTCATCGAACTGGCAGCATCGAAAAACTTGGTCGTTGCGAGTACCAGGTTTCCACGTAAAGATATCCACAAAGCCACCTGGGTTTCACCTGATGGAGCCACTCGCAACCAAATTGACCACGTGTTGATAGATCGCCGCCACTCCTCGAACCTGATGACGGAACGAACGTACCGAGGTGCCAACGTCGACTCGGATCACTATCTTGTTGGTACAGTTTTCCGAACGCGGATTGCCTTACGGAGACGTATTGCATCCACGGATCAGGTTCGAATCAACACGGCTGCCTTACGCAATGAGAATACCAGCAAGACCTTTGGTCATGCGTTAAGACTCGCCCTCAAAGAGCTCGACGGAGGGAGAGTAAGTCCTGGGGCCAGAATGCCGCGCGTAGAAGAGAAATGGACACGCCTTAAGAATACTGTCATTAGTACTGCCAACTCCATCTTAGGCAGTAGTCGTAGAGATCGGAGCGACTGGTTTGATGATGAGTGCAAACTTGCGACTGAACGTAAGAATGCTGCATACCGGGCAATGTAGCAGTCTCATAGGACGCGGGTTCGCGAGGAGAAATACAAAATGCTCAGAAGATCTGAAAAAAGACTTCACAGACAAAAGAAAAGTGCCTGGGAAAAAAACCTTGTCTGTGAAATATAGAAAAGTAGAGAGCGAGGTCCGCACCAGGCGCGAAAGTTCTACCAAATAATCCGCAGTATGACGCGGTACACACCACGCTGCACTTACTGCAAGGATAAAGGGGGTAATCTGATCACCGATCCTGAAGGCATTCTGGAGCGATGGGAAGTGCACTTCAATGAATTGCTAAATGGTCAGCTCACAGAAAAATTGGAGGCTACACCAATGCAAGACCAAGACCAAATGCTGCCGCCACCAAGCATTGAGGAAACATTCAAAGCCATTAGACAGCTAAAATCAAATAAAGCCCCTGGAGCTGATGGCATACCAGCTGAGCTGATCAAACAAGGAGGGACACCGTTACATCACGCAATTCATGAGATCGTGGTGCACATATGGGAGCAAGAGGGGATGCCGGAAGATTGTCGTCGCGGTATAATTTGCCCCATACATAAGAAAGGAGATATCACACTGTGCAGTAACTATAGGGGTATAACATTGCTGAGTACCGCCTATAAGATACTCTCCACTATCCTACACGATCGGTTAACCCCATACGCTAAAGCCATCATTTGTCAATATCAGTGTGGCTTCATCCCAGGCAAATCAGCAATTGATCAGATATTCACCCTTAGCCAGGCGATGGAAAAATGTCAGGAATTTAAGATTCCATTATATCACCTGTTTATAGACTTTAAGGCTGCCTACGACAGCATAGCCAGGGGAACTATATAATCCCATGAGAGAATTCGGCATTCCAAACAAATTGATACGACTTTGTAGGTTGACCATGACCAACGTAACTAGTCAAGTAAAAGTAGCGGGATTGCTGTCCAAACCAATAAACATCTATAATGGACTCCGACAAGGGGACGGTCTGGCCTGCCTCCTCTTCAACCTGGCGTTGGAGAAAGCAATCCGTGACTCTGGCGTCACAACAAGGGGGACTATTATCGCCAAGTCCTGCCAGATACTTGCCTACGCAGATGACATCGACATCATCGGTAGAACCGAATCGGCCGTACAGGAATCCTTCACCCAGATCGAGCAGGCGGCACAAAAACTGGGACTGCACATTAATGAGGAAAAAACTAAGTACATGGTGGCAACTTCTGCGAAGAGAAGACCTAACGTTGGTCAAACTATCAGGGTAGTGGAGCACGAATTTGAAGTAGTGTAGTCCTTTAACTACCTTGGGTCAATAGTATCAGCCGATAACAATATGGAAGAAGACATACGCGAATGGCTGATTAAATCCAACAAAGCCTACTATGGTTTATCAAGGCTCTTGAAATCCCGAAATTTATCCAGGACATCCAAGCTACTACTGTACAAGACCATGGTCTTACCAGTACTCATGTATGGATCCGAGAGCTGGGTGCTTAATAAAAGGCACTCTGAACTCTTGGCCGCGTTCGAGAGAAAGGTCGATTCCGGAGACGCTACAACCATGAGCTGTACGCAATCTACCTTGAAGCTCATATTGTAAGAAAAATCAAGCTCGGTAGACTACGGTGGGCGGGACACCTAGTTCGAATGAGCGAAGAGGACCCTGCCCGGAAAGTCCTTTGTGGCAGGATGTATGGCAGGAGACAGCGCGGCAGACCTTGTCTGCGATGGAGGGATGGCGTAGACCAGGACGCCCAGAGCCTGGGAATGCCAAACTGGATGACATCGGCTCGAAATCGGGACCGGTGGAGAGATTTGTTAAATAAGGCCAAGACCGGATCCCGGTTGTAGTGGCGATGATGGTGATGATGATGGTGATGATGATGATGATGATGATGATGATGATGGTTCTTTAGGGAGGTTTTAAGGAACCGCCACAAACCTTGTTGCCTTAAGCCAGATGGGTAACAAAAACAAATCCCATGAAAAGATCGGAAAATGAGTGGCGGTACCCTCGATCGTTCAAACAAAGAAACAGTATTCCTACAAAGAAGAAAGGAGAATGATCATTAAGATGGGAAATTTTCTTTACAGATTGGATGGGAAATTTTCTTTTACAGATGAGAGGATGAAACATTCGAAATGGGGATGAGAATTTTTCAGGATACTTCGAACATCAGTCTAATAGACATAGTTACAGAGGACCCCACGAGGAGGTCGGTCCGCGCCGTGTAATATACTTAATACGTTTTGTACTTACCCGACGTTCGACGCACAAAGTTTCAAAGTTTCAAATAACGCGCGGTAAAATTACAAGTCCTCACAACCTGTGAAAGTTGTGCCGATTTTTACGAATGGATTCACGAATTTAGTTTCACCGTAATTGAAAAATCGAACAGTATAAATTTAGTGACGAACAAACTTGTGATTTGGCGAAGCGATCGTTGTTCAAGGGCGTTACATCGTCGAGTTGCGAGAATAATTTGAAAAACGAAAAGGATGAAACAAAAATTGTAAATAAAACGAATGGTAAAAGAAAATAAAAAACAATAGCAATAAAAATAAAAAGAGTGTTTCGAAAAGTAGAACTGTGTTTAATTTGTGACAATTTCTCGGTGTTGTATTTCTGCCGATTCGTTCCGTGTTCGATTTGGACAGTGTTCGGCGGAACACTTCTTTCGACTAAGACTAACATCCGCCAAACACTTCTTGGGGTTCATGAAAAACATCAAAAATTTGCTCTCCTCATCCATTCCCCCGCATATAGCCGATGACAGACCAGTCACCAGTGCAATAGAGAAAGCGAATCTACTTGTTGCACAATTTGGAACCAATTCAACACTACCTGAACCGCATCAGTCCCCCTCAGCCTGAGGATAAGCATCACACCATGAGCCAGATTCACGTTCGAACGTTTACTGTTACCCGCGTATTCAAGGAACTAAACGCAAACAAATCCATTGGTCGAGATGGCATTCTCTTGAAAAGATGTTCTTCTTCACTCGCTAAACCACTACGGAAACTTTTCCATTTATATTATTCTACTGGTCGCTTGCCATATAGACGGAAGTCAGCAAACATTTAACTAATTCCCAAAAAGGGTGACAAATTGCCTCTCTCGTCTTATCGACTCATAGCACTAACTTGTATTCTCTCAAAGGTAATAGAATTACTGATTAACTGTCAACTTTAAAAATATCTGGAATCACATGACAAGGAGATTTGATGGGGTATCTTGCCGAAAAGTGGAGCCATTCCATCCACTACTTCGCAGAGAAAGGTTGTTGCACCGGATATTTCAAAAGCCTCCGACGGAGTTTGGCATCCAGCCCTTTTATAAAAATTACATTCATATGGAGTGGACAATTCCCTGATCCAATGGATAGGAGACTAGTTTCTTACCCATTCAATCTAAGTGGTTCTTAATGGTGTCATGTATGCCTCCCATCAAATAAGAGCAGGCGGCCCAAGGTTCTTGTGGCGGTTCCCTTGAACGCCAGTACTCATCTTCCCATTAACCATGTAAAAACTTCCACCTAGAGCGGCCGAAAACCGATAAAACAAGTACTGATTGCTAGTAGTAATTAAGCATGTACTTACCTTTTTGTCACCCACCTAAAGTGTCTCCTAAACCATGTTTCTGCTAATTCAATAGCACGAACCACAAGAGACGAACCTCAAGGGCATCATGTGCTAGAAAGTAATTCGTCGGGTGTATGTTGCATCATCGGATTTCCTAGTATGAAAGTATAACATGCGGCATACACCAAGCAACATACATGAACCGAACCAATTCAGTACACATGTCTTGGATCGAATTCCATCAGCAATTGTAAGTATCTTCAACAAGTAAGAGCAATTTGGTTGCACCACCAAGAAACCATCATTGCCAGAACCAAATCAATGAGATATCCCCTTACGAGTCAACCGCACACGCGCAGGAGATGTTTCATCTTTTCCTTTTCATACATGCCCACATCGATCGGTAATCCGACCGACAAATACATGATGGCATACGGCTGACCGCCCAAGCAAGTCGAGTCTCCTAAATGGAAAATTACCATCGAGAATTCGACTACGTGGAGATGCCGCCTAGATGTGCACGATCAGCATAAATGCTGTACGCAGTTTCTGATCGTGTAAACACCTTAATCTCTTTGTCGAAATATTGGCACCAGCTGCAACCATGCCATGGTAATGTTCCCCTTATGGAATTATTATATCCACGGTCCGCTTGCTCATGCACAGCATGAGAGTGCGAGGTAACCGCATCTGTGTGGGGGCACATCCTTTCGGTGATCATCTTCTAAGATCATTCCTTATATGGTCATCGGGGCGATGGATGAAAACGTTGGTGTTCTGTCGCTTCGATTGATATAGTCAATCGCGATACGGATTCCGTGGAGGCAAGTCGTGCCTCCACGTTAAACAAATTATATAGCAGTCGAGTCGAGTCAAGTATCAGCTAGTGGACGGTGAATAAAGGGTCCTCCTTCTTTTTAATTAACCATTTTAAAGCCGCAACGGATCGTTTTTGAATTTTATTTTAATTCAAACATTGTGTATAGTATTCAGATTAAATAAAATAATTTGAACAATCGTGTTTTAGTTTCTGTTGTGTATAAAAGCAATACACATAATCATACCAAGTGCTTGAGTTCTCCAATATTTTAATTCAAACAGTTGTGTATAGTGTTCATATAAAATTAAATAATCTACACAGTGTGTCCATTAGCTTTAAAGATCGTAAATTATCATAGTGCTAAGAGATTTTGTACTTTAATTATAAGTTTTTGTCAACCGACATCGAATCTGTGTTATGTAAGCTTTAGTTTGTGTTCTTATCAAATAATAAATAAAAAATCAACACGGAGTTTTACTTATTTGACTGAAAGCAGCGACAGGGTATAGAGGTGAATCTGTGCCCTTGAGGCACCTTACCACTAAAGACAATATACAACGATAATACCCCCTCTCTGCCTCATCATTATAATTGATCTTTCGTCTATTATGCACAACCCAATTCAGTCGTTTGTTGAAGATAGCGCGTTGAGTTTCTGGGATTCATACGAATTTTCCCGACTAAACTCTTCGGACCTCATTACCAATCAATAGATTAGATTGCTATTGCGTATTATACATTGAATTCCGACCTCAACAAGATATATCAATGGGGATTATAAAGGGTGGTTACATTTTAAGGGCTGAAGTTGATTTTGAATAAAACACAAATTATTTAGGAAATTATTGTCATTTCTTTTTATTATGATAATATTGGTATGGTTCAATTATGTATGGAACAAAATATCGGCCAAATGACCGCCGCGACCTCGGCGGCACACTTCCATCCGATGGTCCAAATTTTCGATGACGCTGAGGCATAATTGGGGTTCTATGCCGTTAATGTGCCGAATTATCTCATCCTTTAGCTCTTGAATTGTTGCTGGCTTATCGACGTACACCTTTTCTTTCAAATAACCCCAAAGAAAAAAGTCCAACGGTGTCAAATCACATGATCTTGGCTGCCAATTGACATCGCCACCACGTGAGATAACACGGCCATTGAATTTGTCACGCAAAAGAGCCATTGTTTCGTTAGCTGTGTGGCAAGTGGCACCGTCCCGTTGAAACCACATATCGTCCGCATCAATGTCTTCCAATTCGGGCCATAGGAAGTTCGTTATCATCTCACGATAGCGAACACCATTCACAGTAACTGCCTGACCGGCCTCATTTTGGAAAAAATACGGCCCGATGATGCCGCCAGCCCCGTCACTCTTTGTGGGTGCATTGGTTTTTCGACAATCACTCTTGAATTATCATTCGCCCAAATGCGGCAATTCTGCTTATTGACGAATCCACTGAGGTGAAAATGTGCCTCATCACTGAAGACGATTTTCTTCAAAAATTGATCATCCGCTGTTGCCATTTCTTGCCACCATTCTGACCATTGACGACGCTTAAAATGGTCAAGAGGCTTTAGTTCTTGAGTCAATTGCACCTTGTAAGCGTGTAAATGCAAGTATTTATGCATAATGTTCATCAACGACGAGCGTGAGAGGTGCAATTGTTGGGCACGACGAGGAGTTGAGGTGGACGGCTCTTCAGCCACACTATCGCAAACAGCAGCAATATTTTCTGCAGTACGAGCTGTACGAGCATGCACTGGTGTTTTCACATCTCCTACAGACCCGGTTTGCTCAAATTTTTGCACTATTTTACCGATTGTATGCACATTTGGACGATTAAATTGACCGAAAAAATCACGAAGTGCACGACATGCATGAAATGAACGCCCATTTTCATAATAAGCCTGAATAACTTTAACGCATCGCTCGATTGTGTATCCATGGTTCAAATTAAGTTAGTCTGATATTGAGAAATGTCAAATAAAATGCAGAAAAAACTTGACGTTTAGGTGTGGTTCACATTCAACATCGGCCCTTGAAATTTAACCACCCTTTATAACCGAGTAGAGTACTATGTCCAAAAGAACCCAGTGCTGGTTCTTGTCGCCAAAACGAAGCCCAAAGCAAATATAGCGTCTATGAACAGCACTTGCATCGATGAAAACAAGGAACTGTGAATGCTCGGTACTCGAATTAATTCGACTCTTAATTGTAACGACCACATATTTGAAGCTACGAATAGTGCAGCCAAATATATAGAGTACCTTAAGAGAAGCAAAAGATACTTCATTCCATCCAACCTGGGCATTGTTTACAAGGCGTATATTCGTCCCAAAATGGAGTTCAGCTCCCATATTTGGTCAGGCGCATCCAGAACTGCACCACACGTGCTCGAATGTAGTTTGGATATCTGGTCAGGCGCATCCAAAATAGCGCTACGCGTCTTCTATAGGATTCGAAAACTAGCAGGGGATCTTATTGAAAGCCCAGCCGTAAGTCCCTCAATTCTATTGTTAGAACATAGGCGCAACGTATCATGCCTATCTCTTTTCTATAGGTATTATCACGGTCGGTGTTCATCTGAACTTGCTGAATGTGTTCCGCATCTACAGACAATTTTACGCGATCAATCTGAAAATGCACATCAATTCACGTTGAAAGTCAACTTCAGGCGCACGAATAAACACAGAAAGTCATTCTTAAGCCGAAGCACACATATATGGAATGTTCTAGCCAATATTGTGTTTGCTCGCCATTGTAATGTCGAGGCATTTAAGACTGGCGTACAGCGATACCTCCCTTCTTTATTCATTTTTTCTTCTTCCGTTCACAGTGTGCTCTGACATTTAAGCGTGTTTCAAAATGTTGTGCACGCGTTAGTGTTAAAAAATAAATTAAACCACTTCATGCTAGTATTGAACTCTGTGAGGAAACTCATAATTATATTTTTTATTTCCATACACACATTACACACAACCTTTAAATCTCAGAAGTGCATTCGGAATAAACGGATGGGGATGAGCAGACCAGAATAACTGCATGTTATGATACTTATTGTACGAGGATCAAAGGGTGAGAATGAGATCTACTTGAATCGATTTCCAATTTGTGGATGAAGCACTGTCATCACCTGATCTCCGAACAAAATCCATATTAATCCCTAATCATCATCATCATCATCATTCGGCACTACAACCCGGATCCGGTCTTGGCCTTTTTTAGCAAGTCCCGAGGCTTGTTAAATTTTCCATAATAATTTGTTTTTCCGGGCAAGGTTATTGGCCTTGCGCCAAATCCCTAATACACTCAAGGATTTAGTTGTCCCCTGCATTGGTAGGAATACTGCTACTCGTATTAATTAAATGTATCTCATATATCTCCATTTAACATTTAATTGTATCTATTCCGTGACCGTTCAATTGCACTCCTCGTTCCTAAATACCAAAGTGATCTTTACTCTGCGAAAAATAGTAAACACAATTTAGTTACTGAAAAATGTCACCATTTAATTTAATATCGATTCAAACAGATACACAGCAGAGTACAGTGAAAGGATGAAGCGCGATCAGATTCGCTTACCAGACGGGCCCGGCCAGCCCATGTCCTAACCCTAAGCCATGAGGTGCAATTCCCAAACCCAACGGAGCAGGTGCCAACCTAGTATATGGAGATCCGACAAGGGGACTGATCGGCGCAATGGATCCAAAGTGACCGATTGGACCTATAGGAGCAATGGCGGGGGCTGCAATATGCGCATAAGGTGCAGCAAATGAAATTGGTGCCGGGGCTGGTAACGCCAGTGGAGAGCCTAGAATAGGTCCATGACCCAATGCTGCGTATCCTGGGGCAGCAGCAGCGCATGCAATCATGGCAACAAAAACAACGATCTGAAATGACAAACTTCACTTTAAGGCACGATTTGAATCTCGTGAATTATGTTTTACTTACGATTTTAATCATTTTGGATTGTTTGATTTAGTTCGATTCTCTGCAATTAAGTTGAATGCTGGACTGGATGCAAGTTAGGTTGCCAGAGAACGCGCTTGGACTGTGTATGTCGCTTTAGATCGTTGCAATGGTTTTTATATCAATTTCGATAAAGTTGACTTTTACTTATTTTGCAACTCAAAGCAATGGGGGTAGATCGGGTTCAACTTACCGCACCTAAGACTTAGGCAAAACCTTTAGGCACAGATTGAACTCAGGAGTTTTGTGGAGCCAAAAGCCAGTTGGTCAGATTGCGGCTGAGATCCATTGGCGATGAATAAATTAAATTGACAGCAACAATTGGGCGTTTCTGGTCACACTGCCTGTTAACCGAAGCCGGCCACCAGATTGTGCCTGTGCCTGTGCATGTGCATGTGCATTGAGTTTTGATGTAGCTTAGTCATCCTGGCAATAGCTGAGTGTGTTATGCATTATACGCCGTGCGTAAGTTCGTCATCAATTAAGCTTGTTCTAAACATTAATTATAAACAAATTTTTAACAAACTTTAAGGGACTTAATCAATGTTGTTGTTTTTTATTTTTTTATTAAGTTTAAATGTAACAAAAGTGGATGTAAGGGCAGATACCAGGTGTCAGCAGTGTTATTAAGAAGCTCGTTTTATTTATCTAAACACGTGAGTAATCTTATTTACTTAACTCATACTAGCCAGACAACGAGGCCGAGACCTTCACTTTATTAATCTGTCGCAAATCAACAAATCTAATTGCAATTGACAGTCATGGCAATGGTGGGAAAATTTGCAAATGAAGTAATGTAAACCCGATTCCCATTCGAAAGCATAAAATGTCAAATAAAAAAAAAAGAACGAGAACATAATGAATAAATTTAATGTTCGTTGGTCATAAAATTTTATGAATTCGATTTAAACATACGCTTTAACTGCAATGGGCAAAATTTGCATGTTGCCTGAGGCCGAGAGCCATGATATAACCAGTCTATATATTTGACCGAACTGGATAGAAAATGGCTAATTCTCACGGTTTCTGTTTATAAAATATAAAATCTCAGAGACCAAGTAATAAAATTCATCGAGGGAATTTTCGCTGACATAAACTGAGACATGCTTGAAATACGCGTTACACCGCTCCGCAAATTCTAGACGACCTTGTTCTAATTATCCTTGCTGTTATGTTGTTCTGATGCTGGCAATAAATCTACTCAAGAAAAATTAACGCAAACTTTTTTAGTTGACAATATTGATTGAATATTCTGATTTTTGTTGCAATTTTTTCGAGCAAAGGTGAAGCTGACAAACATTTTTATAATCCAGTATATAAACGAAAAAAAAAACAGCAGTAAAAGTTAAGGGGACATTCCGGTTTGTCGGGCCAAAAAATAGGTTATTTTCATGATTTTTTTTAAGAGAAAGTATTAAAGATATAACAACAATTTTTTTTTAACATTTTATTCATCTTTCGACTACGTTTGTAAATTTTGTCGAGTCACTCCGGAACCGGAAACCCCCCCTACAGGTGTTCAAAGTTATCCATCCGTTCTGCTCGTGTAAGGGTTATTTTCGTCCCCGGTGGAAAAATACGAAAAATGGAAAAAGTTTATTGAACTTAAATACATTTAGCCCAATGTGAGTGAAAAAAAAATTTTAAAATTGATAAAAAATCAACAAAATGGTGGACTATTGAAAAAAAATTGATTTTCGGCCCTTTTTTGCTCTATTTTTTAGTTATAACTAAATTTACTAATTCACTCACAATTTGCGTCTTAAAATATGTGAGCGGATTTTCATAAGAATCGCATCCACCGTTTTCATATTATCGCTTACACCGCACTCAAAAAAGTCGTTTCGAGAAAAACGCATTCAAAGTTTGGAGATAAATTAGACAAAAGATAAAAGTGATTTTGAACACCTGGAGGGGGGGTTTCCGGTTAATACTTTCTCTTTAAAAAAAATCATGAAAATAACCTATTTTTTGACCCGACAAACCGGAATGTCCCCTTAATGACCTATAACTTTGGAACCGTCTAAGATTTTGTTTCCAAATTTTAAATATTATTTTTGAAGTATAAAACTATCGATTAAATATGATTTTTGAACCAAACAAACCGGAATGTCCCCTTAAGTAAGACAAACAATTATTTTTATTTGAGACCAAACTTTCTTTTTAATCAGACGCCCAAATGCGGAACGTTGTAATTCCCTTAAGAGTGAAGCGCGGAAAATGAAAAAGAGGACGGAGACAGGATCTTGATAGTTTGAAAGTTGTTCATTTATTTATTTATTAAACATTATTACAATTCAATCATCTTACTTATAGACTTCTTTTGTGTAGGCTTTTGTTGTTTCGAAAAACATATACCACTCAGTATTTAATGAACGTAATCGAATAACATAATATACTGATGTGAGTATTGAAAATAAGAAGGTGATGAAAAAAAAGTAAATGAGATGAATGATTAAAAAATAGAATCCAGTCATGATTCAGACTTTGTTGTAATTAAAAATGTTATGAGACCCGTTAAGAAGTCGCGTTTAAAAAATTAAAACCGGAAGTCTTTATTGAAAAATAAATAGAGTATAACTAACATAACGAATAAACTAAAAATTAATAATTTAACTTAATTTAATTCAATTAAAACAATTAAAACAAATACAACTATAACACGAAATCAAGGTACCTAGAAAGAAAAACTAAGAAAAATAAGGTACAAGTTAACAAGAAATGGGAGAACTACAACTAAAAAAGATTAAATAAAAAGAGAAAGGCGAATAAAAAGTAATTTAAATAAAAAATAAAATTAATTCAATAAAAATATATTAAAATATAATATATAAATATTGACCTATTTTTGCATAACGTATTTTTGGCGAAGCCGATAGTATTCGAGAGGAACTTACTAAAAACGATTGATCCCTAAAAACGATTGGTCTCTCCCCCGAGCCCCCCCCCCCCCCTCCCACCCCCGCCCTTGTCAAGGGCAACTGTGGGGGTTCTTTAAGCATTCCCGAAGAACCACCCATCGTCCTAATCCAAGTCCCCGTCCCCAACCTGCAAATACCCTGCAAATACCTGCACCATCCATAAGCAGCTTACCGTATACCAGCATTACAAAGCTCGATTCAACAACCCATACCTGTAACAAAAGCTCACGGCAAGATTACCATCTCGCCATGGCATCAAATCCAACCCAAGTCCTGAAATTTAATTCGGTTTTCCCATCATATAACCAACATAAACACCCGAACAAGTCAATACGCATAGCTGAGGAACATTTCCCCATATACGGCATGACATGTTCATCCTTGCCTTATCGGCAGACCCATCGGCCAATCGTTTGATCGACAATCTACAGCACAGCCCATTGCTGGCTGCCTACAGGGATTTCAAGTGTTGTTTTAACATAAACACACACCCGACACATCGACGATGGGACGTTGGCAATCTGCGTACAAGCGAATTGATGCTGTACGCAGCGGCCATTGAGTAAACATACAATGTTCCTATGTCTATTAGTTTTTCAGCAGCCGCAATAAATTTCCCAAGATTGGCGACCAACCGACTATGGGATTGGATACAATCATACCCATGATCGTGTCCCTCGTTATCTTCCTCTAAAACAAACAGGCTCACATCCATTCTGGTCCCTAGCCATCGTGGGCAAAGTTCTGTTGACTTAACGTCAATCAAAAATCTATCCTCTATCGTACGGTGGCAATACACCCAGCCCGTACACCGATCATCATATTTGACCAGCTGCATGTTTGTTTTTCCTTTCCTTCGCCCAACGCATGTCTCGTTTGTCTTTCTTTCCAAGAAAAATACTTTCAAAGTATCTGGACGACGTCCATGAGAACCTTCCAATGGGATGCAAACTGTTTTTCATTGGTCGTTGGGGCGAAGGAAAAATTGCTTTCCCCGCCGAGGACATGAGTGAAAACTCATGTCAAGCGCTGAAGCTGGGTCAATGTCGTCCAAACCAGGAGTCAGATTTTTATCGTCCAACGGTGCAGACGTTTAAAGGTCGTCGCGATCAGGTTCAAGATTTCATCCTTCGAAGAAAAAAAGTCGAGTCTCGACCGTTGTGCTGTTCGGTTTTCTTTTTAATTTTAAAAATAATGGAGTCATATTATATCTATGACAGGAATTGGCGGTTGTGATCGGAGTGCAGGACTTGTCGTCAAGACACAGGAAGAAGTTTATTTATTAAATATAGCCACAATTAAGTATATAAACTCAGTTCTTAAGTGTGATCTAAAATGATATAAACAAAATACTGATTAAGTAATCCACTGTAAAATAGTTAACCGACTTCAAGTGAAAATTTTAATGTTACGGAAAATTAATAAACTCCAAAAAAAAAACAAACAATGTGTAATCAATTCCAAGTGTAAACTTAACTATTACAAGATATTAATAAAGAAGTTTTTAAAAACATTCATTCCCTTCGTCTTTCGTGGTGTACGTGCGACTTGTGTCGAAAGGATCAGCTTACAACTAGTGCATCGAAGAACAAACAATTTTCGGCGAGTTAATCACCCTGTTGTATTATTTATCCAGTGACGTGGTGGGTGTTAAATGAATCAGTGTCCGTGTTTGGCACTATTCGTACTGTCGACAAATGGAATGAAATGGAAAACGACCTCACTCTTATGAGCGTCCAGATCAGCCACCAAACTGATGAGATTAAATCCATGTCAGTCCGTACAGTCGAACTTCAGGAAAAAGTCTCCGCCGCGTCGAACAACGTCTCATTACAATCCGAGATCCAATTTGCTCGTTGTTTTACTACCGATACACCGATCCTTAATTTTCCTCTCACGGGTGATGGGGATCTCGTCTTGGTTGAAACTAGGCCTGCGAACACTGAGCCCCACCCCTTCCGTTCGCCGCCTTGGATCAACTTAGTCCCTGGAAGAGTGGAATGAGAGGATCACTAAATTAAGTAAAAACAACGTCTCTGCTTTTACTATCAATGGCATCCCCACAAACGCTGATGCTTCCTGGATATCAAACTTCTTCCCAAAGAATTACACAATCAGCATCATTAAAGTCAATAAGATCCCAAACCAGGCATCAAACTCACTTTGTTTTTACATCCCCTCTCCCTATGAATGGCTATTCCATCACCCGGCAGGGGACGATCTTAAACTGGATAAATTTTCCATTTTAAAAAACGATGCCAACATCAACACTTCCCTTATTCATAAAAATAGTCCCACCCGCCTCACTGTAATTCAACTAGATCCTCACCGACACTTCTCCCCGAAATAGCTTTTTACGACGACACCGCCGATCCTCCAAACCCGCTAGCACGCCCGACCCCACACAGCCTCCTAAAACTACCAACCGGCCAATGCTTAACCCCAATCCCAACGGCACTCCTCGTACTGCACTCCCGAAAACCACACTACCCCCACCCCGACCTAATCAAAACAACTCTGTTACGCATAATAAACGGAAAACCGGTTACTACAACCTTTCTCGTAAAAATAAGTTTTCCTTCACAACTCCTCCTAATGCGAGTTTCCATTCACACTTCCTCCTAGTCTCCGGTATCTCATCCCCCGTTACCTCTTTGTTCTCTTAACACCGTTATCTCGGCGAAGATTCTTGGCCATGACTGTCCTGAAACTGATCGAAATGGTCATGGCCATATTCCATCTTATGCTGGTTTGTGCACCTGCTGTTTTAGTTTTTTATATTTGTTTATACCAATTGTAATGTACTACTTGATGTGTATTTAAAATTTGAGGTATACATTGTTTAATTAGATACGTTTAGTTTATGTGGTTAATCACAATCTATTTTATGTTTTTATATTTGTTCAATGTTAATTTAATTGTGTTTAAGTTTTAGTTTAAAACTGTTTCGCGTTTATATTTTATGTAGTTTCACTTTCGTTCGCCGAGACAAGGCCGGTGGGACTGTCAAAATCACTCTTCCTCACAAATCAATCTTTGGCATGTGCTTCTTTATCATGCCATCCCAGACTATTGAAGCTTACGATCTAGCTCTTAATGCTATCGACCATATAATCGAGCTGAGTAATTGCGAGGACGACATCATCATCTGGGGAGATTTTAATCTTCCACAACTCAATTGGATTTTATCTGACAATCATTTACACTTCACCTCCCACCCCACCTCTGCCGAGGAATGTCTTTTCATTCATCGACTATATGATCATTGTTTCTGCCAGATCAGTAACGTTCGAAACATTTTGGGTGGGCAGCTTGACCTCATCTTTACAACAGACCCTGTCAATACATCTGTCTCACCCAGCCCATTCGCTCTTACACCTATAGACGCCCCTCTTCTCTTAACCTTCTTCCGAGTCCACTCGCCACTGCCCACCCCCCTTCCAATCTATACGCCTACGATTATCATAAAGTCAATTTTCGCTTCATCAACGACTACCTAGGCCGCCTTTCGTTCAACCACGAGCACGTATCCGTTGAAGATGCTGTGCCGGTTCCGCCAAACCCCACACCCCATAACTCCCATTTAATCTACATCAGTTTCCGCTAATGCAACAGCATTAGCACCTGTAAATGCGGCACGCTTAGCTTAATACCGAATTAATTTATTTTCAAGCTTCTGCAAAAGAATTCTTACCTGCATGCATATCTTCGCATTAAAATCCCCTATAAGAGTTCTTTCTTATATTATCCCAAATTCCCTGTAATGAAACTCATCGGTTCGTATATCATACGACCGCATCTCAGAGAATTTTACCATGAGTTGGCTAATCCCAGCCTCAATACATGTACAAAAGCTATTTTCGCACACATCGGGTGGCGACCCCTTTGCCAGCAATAAAAAGTCAAACGCAGATACACGTAGTTAGCACCATCCACGTTCAGACTAATGCCTTACCAATGCACTAAGTGCAAACACAGGAACGCCGTCTTTTGACGCGCATCTGGCGATACGGCAAACTATAATCGTATTCCCAGCATTTCCCTATTGACAAACAATCTTCAATGTTGTTCGTCGCCACAAAACGGATGACCCGACACATACAAAGGCATGCAAGGGAGTCGTTTCTGCCATCGACCCAAGATACGACATACAATTTCCATTGTATAAAGTATCGCATTCCATTAGCACCTTTTTCCTTTTCCTAACGTCTATCATAGCGACGTTGCACAGCATAGACATAGATCATGAATCTCCTTCGTCTTTGCCGGCTGCCTGTTTCGTTGTTCGAGTGCCTTCGAACCCGTGTAAATAACATCGATCTGTTCGATCGTGCACACTCACCACTGCACTAAAAGAGTGCATTTCTGTGGCGGCCACACCCTTAAGAGAAACGTTTTTCTCTCTCTTCCCTTTTCTTAACCCTAACCTAGGATGGAATTCATGACGGAATTCTATCCTCGGTGAGTCGTTATCCATCAGCAGACCAGAACGGTCACGCGATCTCCCGTCCACCGGTGCGCACGGTGACGCGCATATAGTTGAGTCGAGTAACTACCCTCTGTCGTGTTTTATTTTATTTTCCGAGGCATTGTGTTGACATCTGCCCAATGTAATACGTTTATGAATATAATTATTTTACAATGAAGTGCACCTAGTTCATTTTGAAATATACCGCGGTCTGAATGAACGAATTAAATATATTACAAGCGTGTTTTAATTCTACCAATCCTTTGGATCTCTTTGGTGAACAGTTTGCTGCGGCGGAACAATCGACGAGTAGAAAGTGACAGTGATTTGTGGGGACGAGGTAGAACTCTCGCCCATGCTGGCGTTGCGACTTTGTACCCCCACAATGCCATTACCCAATTATATACCGAAATCCTTTACTCTACATTCCTGTCCGTTCGCCACTCTAGACAAACTTCAACCTCTTCCCTTCCATTGTACAATCACAAGCTTCGGTCCTCGCGTAACAAAAGGAATAAGTTTTGGGTCACCTTCGCTCGGAATCGAACTATACTTGACTACTCCCACTTTCTTGGCTCTTACCTTCAATTCAGAACTTTTCATCACCCTTTACCGCAACTATCTTAACAAAACTCAGACCAATTTCAAAAGTGACCCCAAAACCTCCTTCCAGTTGATCAATCGTAATCGTAGATCCGATGGTTACCCTCTATCGCTTACCTTAAGCTCTCATACTTCATCTGATCCTGTTACTATTGCTAATTTCTTCGCCACTCATTTCAATCAGTCGTTCACTAATGACTTCTTTGTTCCTGACCCGTCATCCTCTAACTACCTACCTAACTTTTTCCTCGGGCCCCTTCTCCACAACTCCTTTGATCCGACCTCAACTGATTCCAATTACTGCACCTCAAAGACGAGTTTACACCGGTCCCTAATGGTATCCCTGCAATCCTCCTCAAGAAATGTTCATCCATTCTCTCTGCTACCTCTCAGAGATCTTCAATCTCTCACTCTCTCAAGGCGTATTCCTCCACATTTGGAAAACCTCCTTCATTACCCCAATTAATAAAAAGGTCCCAAAAACGATATCACGAACTACCGCCCCATCGTCAAACTGTCCCACTTACCCAAGATTTTCAAAAGCATTCTGTACGAATCTCTTAGTGTTCGTTGCAAATCTTTTATTTCATCAAGGCAAGATGGCTTTCTCAATCGCCGATCAACTACAACCGACCTTATTGAGTTGACTTCCTGTACTTTCTCAGGACCAGAGGACGATAACGAGATCGATCTAACTCTCTTCAAATTATCCGCCCTCGGCTTCGAATCTGGATTACTGAAATGGATTTCCACATATCTAAAGGATACTTTATCCCTTCCTTGTCGGTCCCTCAAGGTAGCCACATGGGTCTTATCCTCTTTATTCTTGCCACTAATGACATTGCTAAGCTCGTAAACAGTTCCAGCTTGTCCCTATACGCAGATGATACTAAGATATACAAGATCATCGAGTCATCACTTGATTATACACTGCCGCAATCAGACCTTGACAGCTTCTCGACTTGGTGTGACAAAAATAGTCATTTGTACTTAACATCGCCATATGCCAGTCTATAACCTTTTCCCGTAAGCTTATTCAGTCACCATCACGTTCCTATTCATAACCGACCCCAGATCATTGTCCGATCTATTCGAGAACATGGGATCCTTTGCGACAGGGAGCTTAACTTCCTCTCTCACATTGATGAGATGATCCAGAAAGCCAACTCTGCCCAGATTCGTGAAACGATGGTCTAAGGGATTCTCCGACCCTTACGTCACTCGGTCCCTTTACCTTACCTTCGACCGTCCACCGCTTGAATATGGTAGCCAGGTATGGTCTCCTTATCACAAGATCAATATCTTTAGAATCAAAAGTATTCAACGTTGCTTCCTTTGGTTCGCTCTCCGAGTCCTAGGATAGGAAAACACCTTAATTCTTCCCCCGTATACTAACTGCCTCAAATTAACCAACCTCAGAACCTCGCACGAACCATAAATATCAATCTATACCCTCTAATAGGGTTCTAAACTTAAGATAACAATAAATTACGCAATAGATGAATCATTACATTACGAAATAGAAACATAGTGATGAATTCGGATTAAAAGCCCATAACAATTTGCCAAGGATGTAGTAAAAGAGCTCACTCATCCCCAACGCGTTATTGAAATATCCAAATTAAAATGTTAGGTATTGTGGAATTCAAGCAAAAACTCAATGTCTCCAGTGTATTTATTAATTATTATTACTCTGCGAATCAAATCATTCCCAAGCAGATGTTAGTTTGAATCTGGCACAGTTTAATAATGAAAATCAGGGAAAAAATAATAATATTTCTTTAAATAGTCAATGCAATCCCGCACGGAATTTTAGGGAATCAAATAAACAAAAGGCCTTCCGTGTTTGGCTAATAGTTCAATCAACTGTAATTTATGTGGCCAACTGGATTACAATTCAGATACCAGTCTGCAAAAGGCTAAGTGTGAATTGGGGTCAGTCGGGTGGGGGTTTAACGTATGTGGTGCCAGCACGGGCGCTGATTCACTGAAATCCCCAACGATGTTCCGCAGAAAATTATTCACCAAAGAGGAATGAAAAATAAAGACGGCAGAGTTGTTTGCTGTTTTAATGTTCTTTTTATTTTTGGTTTATTTTGGATATCAGCACATACACATAGAACACTCTGCTGGTGTTCTTAATATACAGTATTTCACAGGATCAGTTTAAGTGGTGACTCTCTCTACCCACACGATCAACCAATGGTGATCGCCCACTCATCTGCATTCTCCCATTTCCCCACCTATCAAGGTGAATAAACTCTTGCGAAATTACCCACAGTCAATGAGCCTAGGGAGAATGGGAGAACCGAAAAGAGAGCGTGACGATCTCAGGGTTGATTTGGTTTCGCATGCAACGAAAGCGAAACCAACTGGTGACCGCATGACCCAGTTACGTATTTGATTGCTCTCAGAGTGCAGGCCCGAAATGCACTCCGAGAAGGGGAAACGGGGTAGGTTGAAAAGTATATTTCTTATACTCTTCACCTGACTCTGAGTTTATTGATCCTGTGTTTATAGCTGTGTCTGGCGCAGGTTAAAAGGACGCCACGATGGATTGGGGAAAATATCGGCGTGAGAGAAAAAAAAAACTAAAGGAATTCGATATAACCCAAGCCGTTTCGCTATGCAGCAACAGCGTCGCTTGCCCACACTTTGCTGTTGCTATGCAGACATGAGATTTTTGATTTCCGGTGGAAATGTCATGTGATTTATCAAATTATGTTGCCATATGGCATGGAAAGGCTGAATTCTGTTATACATTATCTGCAAAGAAGAATGAATTCAGGTCATGTGTTCTTTGGGTGGGTACCTTTTTACAGGTGGAGTAGGCCGTCAAACGGGATTGGGGTTGACGTGCGGTTATCGCGCGAAATTGGGTTGTAATTGTGGGTTGGTTCTCGGCGTAATAGGGAGAGTCCCCACAGTCGTACCAAAATTGCCCGGTCCGCCCAAATCATTAAGAAATGTTAATTGAATTGAATGTTGAAATTTCGTCTTTGCTGTTTTCTTTTCCGTTGATCAATGGAAAACAAGCCAGAACGTAGATCGTAGGTTGTCTCTCGCTTGCACTTTGATGGTGATGAGTAGCGTGAGGTGAAACTGCGAAAAAAAACATAGCACTTTTTGCATATGCAACATTTCACGTGTTGCTTCACACGTCCTTTTAGATTCCGTCTTGTCATCCATTATTTTCTCAATGCAATTGCCGACTACTCTTATAGAAAATGCTTTTCCGGTGGCAATTGAAAGTTATAGCTATGTATTTTCATGTTGTATTTAATTTTTTTTTTTCATATTTTTAAACAAAATAGATTAGGTAAAAATGGCTGCCTAAATTTAAACAGCGACAATTCTTACATTAAATGATTAAAATTCTACATTCAATTCAATTCAATTTTTATTTGGTAGATAATTACATTTATGGTATATTTTACAACTAGTACTTAAGAGATTTAGGATAGTAATTCCCTTACAACTATAATCTTAAATCTATATAATGACAATAGCACAATTTTAATGAATAATAAATAATAAATTAAGGGAAAACTACAATCAAAAATCCTTATTTGAATCTTAAGACTAATATTGCACTAGCTTCCGGTTATTTTATATAGTAATGACCTCGATATAATTTTCATAGACAGAGTACATGTGCAGTGATTTAGGATAACGCAAGACGGGAAACGAGAACATTGTCAGAAAAGAACAATTGACGAAGAAGTTTCGATTGATTTTGTCAATAAGGAACTCTACCGGTTTAACGTTAGCGTTTTCATGTAGTTCATGTGTCGAATAATGCCATGGCAAATTCAGCAACATTTTCAATATTTTATTTTAACACCTTTGCAATTTTATTTTGTGTGTGCGAGCACAGTTACACCATACAGGGGCCCCGTACAGGAGTATCGCTTGAAAAATGTTTTTAAATATTATAATTTTATTTTCGATGCTAAGCTTTGACTTTCTACACACTAATGGATACATAACTCTTACGACTTTGTTTATTTTGTCAATTGTGGTAGTGATGTGTTTTTGAGAGATAAGTTTTTTATCTAGAATAATACCTAGATATCTACAGTCTTCGAACCAATCAATATCAACTGCACACATACTGAGTTTAGTGCCATTTGGTAGGTAGCAGAGTTTCCTACATCTCGAAAACCAGACAGCTTGTGTTTTATTACCATGTATTTTTATTTTCCATTTCCTGTAATACACTGCTAGTTTGTCAAGAGCTGCTTGCAAAGAGTTGTAGACATTAGTGAATAAGGCACCCGAAGAGAAAATGGCCGTATCATCGGCAAACATAGCTACCTGAATGTTTTCACTTAGACATGGTAAATCTGCGACAAACAATGTGAATAATATGGGACCAAGGACCGAGCCTTGGGGTACACCATAGTGGATTTGGTGAGTAGAGGATATGTCGGTTCCTATACTCACAACATATTTTCTCGAACGAAGAAAGCTCTGGATAATTTTGATAAGCGGCATTGGCAGCTTAAGCTTCAGTAGCTTATAAATCAAGGCATCGTGCCATACCGTATCAAAGGCTTTTTCGATGTCTAGAAGATCCAGTCCCGTTGACTCCTTGTCGATGAATTTACCAGCTATGTGGTTTCTAATGCGCAAGACTTGGTGAATTATGCTGTGACCACTATGGAAACCGAACTGAAAGTTTGGCAGGATGTTTTTGGTTTCCACGAAACGATCAATCTTTTCCATAATGATTTTTTCTAAGAGCTTACTCAGACAGCTAAGTAGACTAATAGGTCTGTAGCTTTCAGGGCTGTTCTTCGGTTTACCGGGTTTCGGGCTAGGTATTACTTTTGCTGTTTTCTTAAGACAAGCGTTGAAAATGAACGGTAAATAGTTACTTGCAGCAGGTGAAAGTGCTTTGATTAATTTGTTGTTAATATTATCGAGACCCGCAGCCTTTTTTGATTTCGATTTTTTTATCAATTCTTTAACTTTGCTGATATTAGTTGCGTAAGTACTTTCAGCTGTTGTTTGAGAAAGTACATGGATAGTGTTAGCAACTTCAGCCTCAGTATACGCGTCGCTTAGATGCATAGATATGGAGTGGTTCTTACTAAACGTGTTAGCAAGTAGGTTCGATTTCTCCACTAAAGATATAAACAACTTGTCGTGAACTTTAAACGGAGGAATACTTGACCCTCTCTTTTTAATAATTTTTGATATTTTCCAGAACGGTTTGCTTGCTTTGTGAAGAGAGGAAAGGTGTTTATTCCAACACTTGTTCCTATATGCTGAGATTTCTTTTTAATGATATTATTTAAGACTTTAACATTAACTAGAAAACAATCGATTCTATAACGAAGCCATTTTCTTCTTTCAGAGTTTCATCGCCTAATCAGATGTAAGATATTTCCAGGAAGCGGTGCCTTATCAACTGGAGCAGTGGAACATTTAGGTATCGCAAGATCGGCCGCTCGATTGATAACAGAAACAAAATTGTTACATAGGATATCAATGTGTTCGCTGCAGGTTATAGAATTTAGGCTGGTATCACCTAGAACCAAGTTCGTGTTTATATATGATTTATAACAATTCCAGTTGGCGGCGGAATAGTTGTGCTATAAACTGGTACGATTTGCAACTACTGTATGATTCACTGTGAGGCTGATCGGAAGGTGGTCTGAACTTAACGCACTTAGAGTTAATGGTATTGTGCAGTAATTTGGAATATGAGTGATATATAGATCAAGAGTTGAGGGGTTCTTGTTAGCACTCGCTGGGATATAGGTGGGGAGAAGTGGATAAAGTATGGAAAAACTTGGGCTGGATTCGGTAACATCTAATAAAATGTTACCCCAGCAGTTTGCCCTAAGACAATTCCACGACTGGTGTCTGCAGTTTAGATCACCACCAATAATTACCTTGTTTCGAGTGTTGACTCTATAGAATTTTTGCAGATCCCGCTTAAAGTAAGTAGATTTCTCAATGTTTCTATTTCCTCCAGGGAAATAGACCGAAAAAAGACTCACCTTGGAGTTGTCACTTAATGTTACATCTATACTAATTTCCTCAATTAACTGAAGGTGCAATGAAGGACGCAAGGAATGTTCTATAAATTTTTTCACAACAATGGCGACACCTCCACCACTAGCATGTACCCTGTTTAGGCGATAACATATGTAATTTTGATGGGAGAAAGAAATGTCTTGTTTGAGCCAGGTTTCTGAAACAAGTGCAATGTCAATATTAAAATTTATCAAGAAACTAAAAAATTCATGCTTTTTGTTTTTGAAGCTTCTCGCATTCCGAATTATGATGTTAAGAGAGTTTCTTAACATGTTTTTTCCGATTATATGTACTTAATAGCTAATGAAGTAATGACGTTAAATTGGTCAGCTTTAGTTTGACAAGCACTAAGCTTGGTTACAACTTCATTAAGAAGAGAGTTTATCTCGCTAAATGAGAACAAGTTATCATTAGTTATAGTTTCAGATGGATTTTTCTTCGTGGGTGTCATATCACTGTTGGAAGGTGGCTGGGTTTGATGGAGGCCAGAAGCCCAGGTGGATGAAGGAAGTGAAGGTTGACGCACAGATCATGGTAGTGGAGGAAAATTATCAGAGAATCGGTCGGGCACTGGCTGCTGTTTGTCACTCGGAGGATGTAGGAACGTTGTATTTGCTGTACCACGTCAGCGTGGGGATAATTTGCGACGAATGTCTATGTACTGCTTTCGGCTTATGCATTCTGGATCGGTGGATTTATGTGGCCCACTACAATTTGCACACTTGATGACCTCATTCGTTTTGCAGTCGGATGTTTTATGGTTTCCCGAACAGATTGCACAGAAGCTATTTATATGACAATGCATCGAGCCGTGATCGTAAAGCTGGCAATTGTGACATTGTGTGACCTTACCTGGATTATGTTTTTTAAAGTTCCAGCGAACGATGCTTTTGAACAAGGTGGAGTAGTTCCGTTTTAGTTCGTTTAATTTAACAGTACCGAGTTGAATATAAACGATGTACAAGTAGTGTTTGTACAGGGCTTTTGTTGACGAATTTATGGTGATGGTTTTAACATCTAGGCACTTTATCCCGTGTGCAATTAATTCATTTTTCACTATATCGTTGCTAATCAAGTCTAATCCGGATAACACAACCTTTAATGGTCGATCTTCCTTTCGCCGGAGGGTAAAAAACTCATATTTTAACCGTAAGAGTTCGGTTCTGATTTTGTTATATATGTCCATTGTTGGGGCACATATTTTTTGTCCTAGCGATATGTTTTTAATTAACTAATTATCTACTTTAATGTTACTCAAAATATCACGCACTTTAGCACTAGTTGTTTTTAACACCACAATTGGCGAAACGGTTTCTTTAGGAAGTTCTACGCACTGTTCGTCATTGGTCGGATCCATTTCAGGAGAGTCTTCCATCAGACTTTGAAGTGGTTGAAAAAAGTTAGTGTTTGAACACATTTTAGATTTTTCTAGCACTTTATTGTTTACTTTTGAAAGTTTATCGGGAGGAGTTTGGCCTCCAATAACGGGGTCGGAACGCAACCGTTTGCGCTTAATTTTGTTTAACACACGTGGCCCAGGGGCCATAACTTAACGGTTATAACACTTGTTCAAATTTTTGTATGCGGAAAACGAGGCAAAAAAAAACAAGATAATGATAATTAAATTGTGAAAATTATTGTGAAAATAACGGTTGATTAAGATAAATAGCACGAGCAAAACTGTGAGACAAAAATTCTACATTATTATAAAAAATAATAATAAAATGAAATATACTTGTAAGTTATTATATATGTATAAATATTTAATTTAAAATACGTATATTGATTCAATACAAATAAATAAAAATAATATTAAAAATAAATAAATAAATTAAATGGAAGGAAAAATTAAAAAAATAAATAAGAATAATTAAAAGTGAAAATCAAATAAGAAGTATCATTTGTTTCGCAAGAATAATACAATTTTTTTAACGTACCGAGAGCAAAGAAAATGTAGTGCAAAAAATAAGAGGAACACTCAGAATAACATTTAAAATAAATACGAAGTGTTACAAATCGTGATAACAAAATTTATGAATGTCAAGAAGAAAATAGTAAATTTTTATTAAGTTGGTCATGGTAAACTTGGAATAAGATCAGAGATATAATTCTATTCTATTCTATTTATTGGCTTGTAGGAACCCGGAAGTTCATGACCTCACCGACTCGACTCCGCCGTTGTCCCCTGTTCTGTGCGCTCTCCTTCTACGTTCGACCATCCGATCCGGTCGCCTCAAGGTCAAACCTTACATTGTTCTCCCATCTCCGTCACGGCCGTTTTTTTTGTCTTTAAACCACAATAATTTTCTTAATTTTTTTTACATGGATAATATTAGGGATAAATGTTAAACGCTCTTTTACAATCACAGTCCTTAAATTAACTTGCTGACTCTATGCGAGCTTTCTAAATTACACAATACAAATTGATTTTTACTTATGCCTTTCGGCGTACATCTTCTTTTTTTTCTTATATATATATGAAATAGGTAATATATTAGGGGGACTTCTCGTTTACATCTATATTTATATATTACTATTATAATCTATTTATTTATAATTTTTTTTTTTATAACAAACAAAAACAAAAACTTCAAAACGAACTCCGTCACGGCCGTCCTGTCGGTCTCCTTCCCGTTGGCTTACCGTCAAGAATTCTATGCACGGTCCTATCGTTGCCCATTCGCGCCACGTGTCCGGCCCATCTTAATCTTCGCGACTTGATTACTCTCACTATTGTAGGTTTGCAATATAGCTCTTCCAATTCGTGGTTGTGGAGTTTCCTCCATTGTTCTGCCTCCTCGTCATATTTACCTCCAAATATACCCCTTAAAACTTTATTCTCGAATACGCGGGATTTGTTTTCTTCCCGCTTTGTGAGAGCCCGTGTTTCGCATCTGTATAGAGCAATGGGCATGATTATGGTTCTACAGACACGGAGTTTTATATTACGTGATAGCAGTTTGGATTTCAGCAGTTTACTGACTGCATGCCAACTAGCGTTGCCGGAGTGTAGTCTTTTATTAATTTCCCTCGACATTTCGTTACTGGCCGTCAGTATTTTTTCCAGGTATTTAAATTCTTTGACATTTTCAAATATCTTGCCTCTGACGTTTATGTGTGCTCTCTGACGGCTACCTTCTCTCGCCGTAATCATGTATTTTGTTTTGTCTTCATTTATTTCTAGGCCCACCTCTTCTGCCGCTTGCATGATGATTTCACAGTTTTTACTTGCAGTTTCTAGATTATCGCCCAAAACGGCGATATCATCCGCATATGCGAGCACTTGTGTGACCCCGTTCAGGGACGATCCGGCCACGCCGCCGTCTTGTACCTTTCCGGTGGCATACTCGAGGACAAGGTTAAAAAGACATGGTGAGAAGCCATCGCATTGTTTTAGTACTTCCCGGATTTCAAATGGTTCTGAGAGTTGGTTTTCAATTCTAACTCGCCCTTTGTTTTCGTTCAGGCAGATTTGAATGAGGGCGGCATATTTTTTGGGGATTCCCAGCTCAACTACAATATGGTAGAGTTGTGGCGGTTCCTTTGAACGCCACTACTCACCTTCCCACCAATAATCCAAAAACCTCTACCTGACGGCTGGATAACTTAGAAAAATTACCCACCTCGCAATTATGCCCGCAAAAACGTCCACTTGAAAACACGTAAACCCTTTAAAACTATTACTCACCTTTCAATTACTTTAATTAGAATGTCCCCAAATCCTTGGAACAATAATGTTTGCTTATTCAATAACAGAAACACTAAACAACCGATATAAACACAGATCATATCGGCACCCGTGTTCCTGGTTGAATTTTGCAGCACACAAGTGGGAAATATCCTTCATTTGCCTTTTTGCTGCAACCATATTGGTCGCCAACCAAGCGACAGGGCAAAAGCACTATTAGGCATGCACCTGAAATTAAATGCGATTACGAAACTACGTAATCACCAAAATATCTAGACGTGTCCATGCACACTAACGTAAAGTGTTTTTTCACACACGTGTATGACGGGCCATTTCAGTGGATCCATCGATCGCCTATACGAGCAAAAGTACGCAATAGCGCAACTCACTACGGGTGGCCGAGGGAAATCGAGGTCTCGCTAATGTAAATATATATGCGAGGGTTCGATCCTTTCAAGACGCCACCGACTGGTACATAATCGATGTAAGTGCTGTGCTCGGTTGCTGATCATGTAAACACAATTTCATGAGTGTTGCCGGCTGCAGCCGCGCCATACAACGTTTCCTTTAGGAGTTTCGGATCGCCACGGTTCGCATGATAGGTGTTATGTCAAAGAATCCTTCGACGACACCAAAAAGCCCATCTATCGAAATGTGTAACCTAATTACACATTTCCTCTAAATAGAAACATTAAAATATAAAATAAACAAATTGCAATGTAATGTCTATCGCAACATATGTTACGACAATACCTATTTTCTCTAGATGGAAATACAATCTATTAAGAACTAATTAAAGCGACTCTCTGAAGAGTAGACGGTTTTTACTCTGATCAAAATTAAATTTTTTTTATTTGAAAAATGTTTTTTTATTTTGTACTTAAGTGCAATTAAGAATAAACATAACTTGGGCGACACAAGGCTTGACACAGCTGCAAGCGTTGCTCATGTTCCTGACGAACGTATCTGTGTGTCAGCGGCTCGCATGTTGGAAGATGCTCAACACGGTCGACCAGGGTGATCATGGTGTGTGTGCGTTGTCACTGGAAACGGCCATCGGGAATCGTTCCTATTGCTCGTTTGGACCAGGGAAAGAAAATATAATTTGGATGTCCTCGCCAGACCGCGGACATTAAGAGTTGAATAGTAACCACCGTCCAGTGCGGACACAATTTGGGACGTGTCTAGTTATCGCACCAGCGCGCGAGTCAGTTAAATAAATGAACGGTTTTAAATCATTAATTGAAATTCGGTGTTGTGTTAACTACATAGCTATCATTAATGAACCTTAGTGTAGGCTGTAAATAGTAACTAGCAGTATTGCCTCGGCCTCCTCGCCAGCTATTCAAGAACGAAAACCTAGAGTGGTTTAGGAACCCGCGCACTAGGTTGCACATAATATAAACCACCTACAGAGTCTTTGCCTTGCGACTGTGTCGTAGGCCTTTTTGAAGTCAATAAACTTGCAATTCTCTTCTAAAATAAAAATCGGCACGAATTTTTTTTTTCTTTATTAGACTACTCTCGGGAGAGGCGAACCTATAGCATCGAGTGGGCGCCCCGAGATGCCATCAAATAACTGTTGCAGTTCTTTTTGAACAGTTGGAGGTTGTAACGCTCCGGGAACACTCGCGTGAGAAGGCAGTTCCACAGCTTCCCCGCTCTGTAATGGAACGAGTTCTGATACAGGGATGTTCGCGCCGTCGGGAGATGAACCACAAACGGGTGCGATCCGTCGGATTGTCTTGTGGAGCGCATATAAACCGGATTGCGTGGAACAATGCTCAAAATCTCCGAAGAACAGTACCCGTGATAATATCTGTAAAACAGACAGAGGTCGGCTACGCGCCTACGATGTGATAGCGACTGTAGTCCCGACGTCAGCGTCGAGTCCCCGAGCAGCCGGATCGCTCGTCTCTGTATGCTCTCAAGTAGGTCGAGGGTATCTTTAGGAGTCGAGCTCCAAACATGAGAGCAATATTCGAGCGCGGGTCTAATTTGGGATTTATATAGGAGAAGAAGTTGGGCCGGAGTAAAATACTTCTTGGCTCTAAAAAGATAACTCAGTTTTCCTGAGGCTGATCTGGCGATACTCGATACGTGTTTATGCCATGATACATTCCCACAGACCGTGACGCGGAGCAATTTCAAACTTTCCCTAGCCTCGAGGGCGCGGCCACTCATCATCAGCTGTGGAACCCATGATCCACTTTTCTTTGTGAATGTTGTATACTGGGTCTTCGTTGCGTTGAAGTCGATAAGATTGGCTTTTCCCTACTGCAGGACTTTATCCAGATCTTGATTCAGAGAGTCCATCTGTCTACATCTCAGCTGGTGCGACGTTGATGCACCAATCGGCCGATCACTCGAAAAGGAGGAAACAAGCGTACTATCATCCGCAAAACTGAACATTTTGTTATCCGTTGTCTCCAACAAATCATTTATGTGAAGCAAGAACAAGGTTGGAGCCAAAATAGAACCTTGGGGCACCCCCGGATCGATCGATTCTCGAGGAAGCTCCTCGTCCAGTTGCAAAGCTGTTGGGGAAGTCCATATGAACGCAGTTTGCTCAGCAATTCCCCGTGCCAGACGCGGTCAAAAGCCTTGGAGATATCCAATGCGACCGCTCTTGACTCACCTTGCTGTTCAAACGCAGATGTCCATATATCGGTTATAAGTGTCAACAGGTCTCCTGTGGACCGCCTGCCACGGAATCCGTATTGACGATCATTCAGAAGTCCGTTGCACTCCAAATACTTAACCAACTCTGTATTGATGACTTTTTCCATAACCTTAGATAAAATAGACAGTAATGCTATCGGACGGTAATTTTGTGGGAGACACGGGCGATTTTCCAGCAGGCAGGAAAGGTCCTCCGTGCATAAGATAAGCGGAAGAGTCTGCCAAGAACCGGCGATAGTTCTGGAGCACAGTTCTTAAGGACTATCGCTGGTATTCCGTCCGGGCCGGTTGCCTTCCTACAATCCAGTTCACGTAGAATGCGTTGAATAGTGCGCGGGCGAAATCTCACATCCCGCATCGAAGGCCGTACCGGCGAGATCACAGGTGGCTCCAAAAGGCCGGCATCGAGGTATGTATTCGCGGAAAATAAATTCGCGAAAACATTAGCTTTATCCTTTGAATTCGTGACTAACGTCCCGCTGTCCGTCACCAACGGAGGGAAAGAGGAGGATGCGAAGTTACCACTGACAGGTCTTGCCATTGGCCAGAAGGAGCGCGAACCAGTTGGGCACCGAAGGAGCGTATTGATCACCCTGTCGGTGTGAGTTTTCTTCGCGGTATCAATCGCCTGGTTGCACGCGTTTCTGATTCTAACAAAATTCGTTCTGTTAACATGGGTGGGATTGGAGCGCCATTGCTTAAAAGTTCTATTTTTTGCCGCTGTAATCAGCTCGCATGTTTTGTCAAACCAAGGTTTATCAGACGAACTTCGTTTGATGGAATGTGGAATATACATCTCCATCCCCAGAAGAATAATCTCTGATATCGACTCCGCGCAAGCGTTAACATCGGAGTTTCCGAAGCACACTTCGGGCCATTATGGGTTGGGGAACTACTTTCCGTTTGTTCGTTGAAATGCAAAATATTGGAGAAGGGTTGAATATTACTATATTTAAATTGGTGAGGTGAAAGCTCTGTATTGTGGTATACAATCTCATTAGAGTTATTAACCAACCTGCCAGATGTGTAGAACGTTCTGATGTGGAGACAGTTCGGGTAGGCAGTTCGGTTATCTGACGGAGTCGATGTGAGCGCGTTTATTATCGGGTTGGGATTATTGGGAAGATTTTCGATAAATTTGATGGACAGCTAGATTAAGCGTCGATCTATACGTTCAATATTAGCGGCATAGTAGAGCGAACTACTGTTGTAATATTTGTGGGAGTTGGGATGTCGGTTGAGGCCAGTGATAAGTCTGAAGCATTTCCTTTCGAAAATGCGTAGCTTATCCATTTGGACGGGTGTGATATGGTACCATATCGGGCATGCATATGTGAGAGTGGGTCTGATTATCTGTTTGTAGATAAGTGATTTAACTTTGGGGGAGAGACTATTCGGCTTGTACATCACTTTTCTGCAGCGATTAAGTTGAATTGCGGCTTTGCGAATCGAGTTTTGGTGTGGGCGGAGAAGGAGAGATTGTTGGTGAAGGTTATTCCCAGATACTTTAAGGTTTTGGAGGGTTTAATTATATTGTTATTTAACTTGATTCTGATTTTGTTATGGCAGCGTATGGTGTTGTTAGTACAATTCGCATTTCTGCATTCGTATCCTGAGCAACGAAGATATGTCGAATCAGTTGACGAACCGACCTGGGTCTCAGTCAGGGCAAGGATATCAGGTTTCGTTGTTTGCAAATATTGGTGGACGGCGTTTTCATTGGTATTGGTGAAACTGATGCCCCTGATGTTACAAAATGCCGTCACCAGTCGAGCGTGGGCCGAGCCTCGAGAGTGAGCCCGGTTATGCGATGACGAACCTCTTAAAGTTCCATTATTTATCATAATATCTGCATGATGTCCCCCGTGACATAAATATGAAAAAAACAAAATATTCGGATTCTCCAAAATATTCGAAAATGGGACCAACACTATTAATAAAGCAAAAGATAATTAAAATCGGAATCCAAATCGCACCAGAAATACCAATTGAAAAAATTGAAGAACCTAAAATTTAAGTGTCAAGTTTTCAAGAAAAGATTTGAAATAAAACTAATTAGAAAAACAAGTTAATTAAACAACAATAAATACAAAAAACTAATAAATGCAATTATTTTCAAATACTGTATATACATTTAGTTATCCGAAAACTAAAAGGCGAAAAACTTATTAACAGTGTTAACCATTTGCAAATAGACAATAATCTCACGTAGCCCACGCATTTGAGGCAGTCTCATGAAACGTGAGCTGTACGCCGACTGCAAAGCAATCGCATGACAATTGAACTATGATTAAAATTCATCGTTGAACCGAAATCATGGATAAACACCATCAACTAAAGACGACATCTGAAGCGTTATACATGAACTCTGACTAAAAAAAAAAAAAAAAAAAAAAAAAAAAAAAAAAAAAAAAAAAAAAAAAAAAAAAAAAAAAAAACTTAGAGGAAAACAATTAGGCAGATATTAAACTAACGTAAATAATGTGACAATCGTTTGTAAACTGTGTCGTAGACTGCCTTGCTTGTGAATTGACTGATCTCAGTGAAATTCCATTACGGATAAACTAAAACACAGTTCCTATATTGTGAAGAAAAACGTGTACGTTATTATTTCGTAAAAGGATAAAACGAGCCGTGGCCACATTTTTCGAAATAAAACAATGTGAGTGATGGAACATTTTCATGGATCATCAATCATACAAAATATTTCCTCATAATTATGAAGATCGTAAGTGATCCTTATCTCTTGGTAGCGAGGGAAATATGAAATAGAGTCACATCATTAGGTGAAGATTAAGATGAGCTGGCCTTACAGATAGATGGGGGGAACAATGGAATCGTTCATAGATAGAAAAGAGACCGGTGGAGTGGCGACTACGCAAATGGGAGAACAACGTCAGGCATAACCCTAAAGAAATCGGGTCGCGGAGCGAGAGGCGAAAATAAGCAGGACAGAGAACATTCGCGTATCTTTCGAGTTCCTATATATCAATATAGACATTCGAAATGTGCTAGTCTAGTCTCTCAGTCCAGAGGAGGATATGGTTATTGTCCTGAGATAAGGAATTTCATAGTCGTGGTCCGGCTGCTGATAAACATCCAGATACGAAGGTTGCCTCTTATGTTTCGGGATTTGGCAACCCTAGTGTTGCAATCCGGCAATTGACAGCTCTGTCGTAAAGTTGGACATTTTTGAGGTTATACGCACTCAGAACGTTTTGACATACGAGCTCTATTTGTGTTGTTTACAGTAACTTAAAAGATTCATCTCGGCCCAAAAGTGGAATTAAATCGTCAACATTTTCGTGCGATTATTTTTTACAACTTTCGGCGTGGATTAACTCAGCAACAGTGCATGGATGAACTTAATTCAATTTTTGGCGATGAAGCTCCATCAAGGACCAGTGTTTATCGGTGGTATGGTGAATTCAATCGTGGTCGTAGTTCACTCCAAGATGAATTTCGTGAAGGTCGTCCAAAATCAGTTGTTGTTCCGAAAACCATTGATGCTGTGCGCGAACTGATATTGGCAGATCGTCATGTGACCTATCGTGAGATTGAGACAACCTTAGGCGTTAGTGGGACCAGCATACATTCAATATTGCATAAACATTTGACTGTCAAAAAAATTTGTTCGCGTTGGATCCCACACAATTTGTCAATCGCCCAAAAAAAGGCTCGTGTCAATTGGTCGAAAGAAATGCTCAAAAAATACGGTCGCGGTGCTTCGAAACACGTCTATGACATCGTGACAGGTGATGAACCGTAGATTTACGCGTATGAGCCCGAAAGTAAACAGCAGTCGACTGTCTGGGTGTTTCAAGATGAGCCAAATCCAACAAAAGTTGTTCGCGCACGAAGCACTTCCAAGCAAATGGTCGCCTGTTTTTTTCGGAAAAACTGGACATGTCGCAACCGTACCACTAGAACAACGCAGAACAGGCAATTCTGAGTGGTACACAACCATTTGTTTGCCAGTTGTCTTCCAAGAAATCAGGAAAACCAACCGCCGAAGACGGATCATTCTTCACCACGACAATGCGAGCTCTCACACATCGGCTGCGACAACTGCATTTTTGAGCACCCAAAACATCGATTTGATGGGTCATCCACCGTATAGTCCTGCCTTGGCACCGAATGACTTCTTTTTATTCCCGTACGTAAAAAACAAACTAAGAGGTCAACGTTTTTCGACACCTGAAGAAGCGGTTGCTGCATTCAAAATGCATGTGTCGGAGATACCTCAATCAGAGTGGCAAAAGTGCTTCGACAATTGGTTCAAACGCATGCAAAAGTGTATAGATCTTCATGGGGAATATTTTGAAAAACAATAAATTGATTTTCGATGATCAATATTTGTTTTTGTTCTCTAATCCCGAAATATAAAAGGCGACCCTCGTACCTCTTCGTACAGAGCAAAGTTTTCGTAATTACTTTCCTAAAGGCTGATGATGGACTGATTCAAAACCACACATTTTAAAAAAAACAACAATTATCTAATAACATCTCAGAGCACTGACTCAGTGTTTTTTTTTTGTGGGAGTAATATAAATATATATATATAAATATATAAATAAATAAATAAATATTTATTTATTTATTTATTTATATATGTATATATATATATATATATATATATTTATTCATTTATTTATTTATTTATATTTATAACCGCAGACATTCGTCCTTTAACCGAACCGGATGCATTTCGTAATTATTATAATATCAAAACATTCAAAGCCAACTTCTCCGTCTTCTTCAACTGGCACTCTGCTTTAACATTTAAAGGTACCCTGAAGCTTTTTTTCTGGACGTGTTTTGTGTAAAGAAAAGTAGAAAAATATTAAAACAAGAGGAAACTGTCTTTGCGGGTTCTAAACATTTTACAGCCGTAGCCATCACCATAGTAGAAGATATAAGTTGTACCTACAACATTACATGCGACACATCTGTTGAATGATAACCGATCGAACATATTTCTCTTAAGTACATCGAACTTAGTAATTGTAGCCACTCATCAGAAACCCGGTCGCCTGGAGTTCACTGCGTCACTGACCACATGCGACCAATGTATACCAAAGCGACCGGGGTTTGCTCGGGTTTCGACAGGAAATTATTTTTCAATTAGATCTTTGTAGCGCAATCAATGACAACTCGGTATGAGAATTACATGCGAAGTTGACGTTATCCACGTATTACGCAATCTGAAGCTGTGTACAGAATTAGCGCATTCTAATGGTGGAGTGAAACCCTTCTTTTGAAGGAATTGGAAATTGACAGAAAAACCAGTTTCCTCATGAAGACTATTGTGAAGGCACACGTACCACACGACCGGAGATTGGCCTATATTCCGCTGAAGTGCTGAAATTTGCCTACAGCCTTGTGAGGGTCTACATATTTTGTCCACCGAAGTAAATCCATTGATTGGTTTAACATAACTTGCCGAAGTTGATGTAGGCTAAGGCCTAGAGGCCAAACACCTGCAATTTTACGGTGTATTTGCGCAGACTAAAAGAGTATACATTCGAACGGGCAAATAAAAAACTATTGCGATTCAGGTATTTATTGTGACTAATGAAACATTACAAAGGTACAGAAAAGATAGCTCAAAACAATAATGCATCAATATCTGCGAGGAGACACCTAGTGTAAAATAAATTTCGAACCTCATCTGCAAAAACGAACTTTTACTTTTTTTATAATCAACAATTGAATTATAGATCACAAATTATTATCATTAAAGTAATTTGAAAACCATATCAACTCAATGAAAGCTGATGAGGTTAGCTGTATCCTGTTTTCAAATCTGCTCTATAAGGATTTTCTGAGAAGATCGGATTCTATCGACAGTCACTTAAAAGCAAGTTCGAAGAGCTCTGCTCTCGATTAATTACAGGATCTTAAATATATTGCCAACATCTAAATATATTTGCCTTATGAGCTAGCGTTGGTAATCGACCTAATGAACATTTCCCCTTCCATAATGTGCTCTTCGGAGTCAAAATCAGCTTGGCCCCAACGTTCATTGCTCTATGTACTACATCTTAACCCAATTATGTCTCTATAAAAATAAAACCACTGCAAAAATCAATATACATCATTCTATTTTAACATCTCATCCTATTGAATCATACAAACTAGCAATTAATGTTTTTTTTTTTTACTTTGTAATGCTATAAAGGTATATGACTCTCAGGATTATGTCGTGGTTTTGGCGATTTTAATCTTCCACATCTTCAATGGACTTCATCATACGACCGATGACGACTCTTTATCGACCACCTAAGAGACACCAACCCTTGTCAAGTTAGCAACGTCTCAAACGAAGTGGGCAAACAGTTATGCCTTACTTTTACATCTTTCCGTGCCTTCTCAATCATCGACAACTACCACCCACCTCCTTTCCTCTTCTTTTTCAATAACTCTCAGTCTGTCCTACTCTGTGATAATTACCCATATGTTTGATCTCTGTCGACCGAGGAATGTCGTCGGAGAAGATCTCTGAAGTTCCGCCGACAGAAGAATGTCATCGGGGAAGCGTTGTGTTCTGAAACACTGAGAAAAATGAAGAAATGAAAGGAAAAGAATACCTGCAGCAATTCCACGCCAATCCTCAATTGGAGCAGCAAATCTCATCACATAATCCTCATACAAAAAGAATACTAACAATGTGGGTTGTTTGAACTTATTGAATGGTCTTTATTTGTTTGATGGCTTAAATTTATCTTGATTAAATTACTGCGAACTGTGTCGCCTAAAGGTTTACGAAGAAGAGAAAAATTGTTGATTTTCCTCCTTGACAACCAAACTAATTAATTTTTGTTGACAACCAAAATTGAATATGTCAGCTAGTTGCTGACATTTATTTTTTTTAGTTTTTTAGTTTTTAAACCACATTTATTTTCCTAATTCTTTTTACATGTATAATATTAGGGGTAAATGTTAAACCCTTTTCTACAATCACAGTCCTTAAATGAACTTACTGGCTCTATGCGAGCTCTCTAAATTACACATTACAACTAGATTTTTGTATATGCCTTTCGGCGTACATCTTTTTTTTTTGTTTCTTATATATATATATATATATATATATATATATATATATATATATATATATATATATATATATATGAAATAAGTCATATATTAGAGGGACTCCTCGTTTACATCTATATGTATACATTATTATTACAATTTTTTTTTTATTTTTTTTTATTTTTTTTAAATTATAACAAACAAAAACTTCAAAACAAAACGAATAAAACATAAGATAAGAACTAAAAATTAAATACTAATAATAAATAATCTTGATCCAAGAAAGGGAACGCTTCTGGGGGAATAAACCCATTCTGGAGGGTATTCTCTAGATACATATCATTGGGATAGAATGCTCCCGCGATAAAATTATTGTCACTGCACATTGCCCTTGCTGTGTGACCACGAATCATTTTAATTATGAAATTGTCTATCCTATTTAACCCTGATTTGTTATACAGGATTTTGTTGGGATAGCATTTTTTGTATTGCGACTCTGGTGTTCTATAAAGTCCGAGGCAGGAACGCAAACACTGCCGTTCGAACACACGAAACTTCTCCATATAAAGTGGAGATATATTATACCATACTGGACAGCCATAAATCAAAACTGGTCGGATGAATGCCGAGTACGAAATTATTTTGACTCTGGGGTCAGGAAGACTACTCCGGAATAGACTTCTTGTCATAGAATATGCGCTTTTAGCTGCGGAGAGGGACGCTGCTACGTGCTTGTCAAAATATAAATACTGGTCTAGCCAGATACCAAGGTATCTAACTACAGTTTTCACTTGCAGTGGAAGGTTATTGTTACCTACAATAGAAAAGTGTTTCCAGTTGTATTTTGTATCCCTCGAGGCCCTGGATAGGGGCGTTCTGAAAAGAATACTCTCGGTTTTCTGGAAATTAATTTTTAATTTCCAGTCGTCGCAAAATTGTTTTATTTTGTTGAAGTCATCTTGAAGGTGCCTATTGATGTCGTCTATTTTTCCTCCTGCTCTGTACACCACTATGTCATCGGCGTACGCAATGGCGTTTTCGAGAGAACTCACTAGATCATTAGTGTAAATATTGAATAGAATGGGAGAATTCACAGCTCCCTGCTGTAAGCCATTTTTAATTTGGAAGGTCTTGTTGGACAGTATGTCCCCGCATTTCACCACAAAATGTTTATCCATTATCATATCATAAATAATGTATAGCAGATATTGCGGCATACCCAGGTTTGTTAACTCATAGACAAGTCCTTCTAACGATACGGTGTCGAAAGCCTTTTCAAAGTCAACCAAGCAGGCGCCTGTACATTGTCGCTTTGCTTTGTTCCACTGTATATCGGAAACAAGTTTCGTCGCTGCATGAACTGTATTATGTCGCGCTCGAAAGCCAAACTGGTTGTTGGGGATGATCTCGTTTTCATCACACCAACCTAGCAGTGCTTTGTTTATAATTTTTTCGAAGACCTTGCTGATGTTGGGAAGCAGGCTGATCGAGCGCAGATTAGCTGGATTGCTCTTCTCCTTACCCTTTTTGGGGATAGGGTGGACTACTGCCGTCTTCCAATGGGTTGGATAGTGTGCATTGTTTAGAGCGTTGTTAAACAAAGTAGTGTATATGTTCACTGCTTCGCAAGGCAAATGCCTTAGAACCACATTTGGAATGCTATCTATTCCAGATGATTTCTTATTTTTTATTGAGCTAAGTATGTGTCTAAGTTCATCCTTGCGCACAAACATATTTGTATTTTCATTTCTGACGGGAGAATCCGCCCTATTATTTTCGCCGAATGTGATGAAACTATGGTTTTCGGATCGCCAGTTGTGAAGTTGATTGCGCAGCGATCAATGTCTTTGACGGGCATTGCTTTCAATTTCAGTGTTAGCATGAGCTGATTCGTTAACTCTGTACACTGCTTCGAAACAGGCTCCAATTGAATTCGCTTTCTTTTGCGGATCTTCGACTACTATTACTTCATCATTGGAGTTGATGTGCTCTAAGGTGAGTCCTGCGTTCAGCATTATCTGACAATTCTCGGGAGTCCGTGGAATTCGGAGACAGGGAATGTCATTGTGATCTTTTCTTCGACATATTTTCTTGATTTGTGAAAACATGTTCGGTCCGTTTGCTTAGACAGCTCGAATTCTGTTGCTCCACTCCTCATTTACAACTGCTCGGTAATTATCCCGGATCAGTTTTTGAAGATTTTTAATCAAGGACTTGATTGTTTTGATTTCATTGCTATTTGGGTCACTGAACTGCCTATAGCACAATTTCAGCTTTGAGAGCAGGGTGCTCTTTTGCCTATACAAAGCATCGATAGTTGCATTTCTGTATCGGTGGGTATAGCCATCCATATGAGCTACTTTGGGGATGGAACGATTCATTGTGTTAGTAACAATATTGTTTATAGTTAGGAGGTAATGATCGATTTCATCATTACGAAGGTTTCTATTAGTCGGTGGGTCTATGCCAATGTTGCGTATTTCTCTTTTTACTATGCGATCGAAACGCGACCAATGTGCTTTTCGGAAATCGAAAGAGTGTACCTGGTCGTACTGCTCAAGTAGATGGTACTCGTTTGGCACGTGTATTACGGCTCCAAGTCCGTAATGATCGCTATCGTACTCAATTGTGCGAAGACAATTTCGAGTAGTTACCTCGGTATCTGGTGACTGAATTCGATCATCTGTCATAAGTAAATCCAGGAAGGAGTTACCTCTTGGATAAGACGGTGTACTTGTAGCGTACAATTCTAGTTTATGCTCGATCGCATTTGTTTGCCACCAATCAAACAAGGCATTGCCTCTGGTGTTCGAGGTCAGATTGCCCCAGGCACTGTGCTTGGCGTTAAAATCACCTGCCATTAAAAAGTAATTGTTTTCCAAATCTAACTTGACACTTCGGAAAAGCGTATCGATTTCACTGATAAATTGGGTACCTTGAACAGACTCAGGAGCGTAAGCAGCAACTATATATAGACGCCTTTGACTTTTTAGCGGAATGTCTATAATGCATGCCTCTAGCACCTGGAATTTGTGTACTTCCGTGCTGTAAACGACCTTATGGTGAAGGCCTTTCTTAACTAAGATAGCGACCCCACCCCCTCGAGTAGAGTGTGGTCGATCTCGTCTAATTATGTTATAATTTTTGTAGCCCATTTTATGCCTTTGGTTTAGCTTAGTTTCGCTAGCCAAGAGCACATCTGGGCATTCGGCTTGGAGCAGATTGCCTAAATTATCCCTTCTTTCGATGTGGATTAGTGAATTTACATTCACAGCTATAATTTTTAGGTTAAGTTCAGACGGAGGGTTGAAGATTTTGATGTGGAGAGTTATTTGAGAACAGGGTTGAATAGAGAGTATCTATTCGTGCTCTTTGTTCAGTCAGTGTTCTTTGAAATTCGGCAAATTGTCCTTGCATGGTTAATAACATTGTTATTATTTCTGAATGTGCCTCTGGTGCAGGCATTTTTTCATTACTATATGTATGTTCCATGGATGCTGGTTGCTTAGGAGCACCGGCCATTTGTGCATATGACACACAAGGAGCAACGAAATTGTTGTAAGAACGAGTTTTCATTTTTTTCTCTTCTTCAACTTGTTTCTTTTTGGATTCCAATTTTAATTTCATTTGTTTAAATTTAGGACATCCTCTAAAATTAGCAGTGTGACCTGTATTTTTACAGAGGGCCCAGGACAGTGTTTTCCTATCTGGAAGCTGTTCCTTGCCCAAGGGGCATTCACCAATGGTATGGTCGGAGAGGCACTTTACGCACCTGAATTCCATGTGGCAATTTGATGCCTCGTGCCCGAAGCGTTGACAACACATACACTGCAATACGCGATCGATTTTTCTAATTTTTTCCCAACTTATTGTTTGGTGGTTGAGGTTTTTGATGTATCGGAGAGCATCAACTTTACTGTTGGGACTCAGTGATACAATAAAGAAAGGCAATTTGCAATTGCGTTTTCTGGAGTTGGCGGCAGAGAAGGGTTTCACACCTGTAAATTTTAAATTGTCGGTTTCGACATTTTTTAATTCCTCTAATACCTCCTCAGGGGAAAAACATGGATCAACGCCTTTTAGGAGCATGGAGATTATTTTCTCCGATTTCCGGGTGTACGCGTAGTACTCGCTTTTTGTCCTACCCAAAGCAGTCATTACTTTGCGATAACCTTCAATATCATCGCACATTAATTTTATTTTAGAATTATTAATTTTTTTTGTTTTGAAATTTTTGCAAGTTAACTCACCTAATTTTATAACGTCCTTTGTTTCCATGGACGTAAGTATTATAGGCGGCGCCTTTTCTTTTTGTTGGTTACGATGTGCTGGTTTGTTTGCTGCTTCTGCATCTCCTTTGTTAGCTTCCTGATGTTGTTCCTGATTTTTCCGTTGTGCTGTTGTATTTTCTTGGCTTTGTTGTTGCTGCACCAGGTCTTTTAATTTGAGGATTGCTTCTCTTTGTTTATTGAGTTCCTCTTTTTTTGTGTCAATATCCGCAAGGAGTTTTTATAATTCCGCCGGATCTGTTGCAGTACCTGTGATATTGTTTTTCTTTCCTTTTGCATTTTTTTCGCCGTCTGAATTTGGCTTGTGCCGTTTTGTTATAATACTCGGCTGTCGCTCGAGTCGGCTCCGGGTCATCGCTTTCAGGTCTGCCTGGCCCCTTTTCATGAAAGGCGACGAGCTCTTTAGCACTTTGTTTGTTTCCATAATTTTTTATTTTTTTATTTTTATTTTTTATTTTTTAAACAACCGCTCTCAGTGGCGGCCACACTGTGTAATCCACACTTGTTCACTTACACTCGCGCGACGAATTTATTTATTTATTATTTTTTTTCCTTTCTTTTGCTTTCTCCTGTTGTCAGGTATACGTCTTATCTCTTTGACGTGTTGGTAACGACTGCTGACATTTGTTATTTGGTTGCTATGGTTGCGTTCACTTGCGAATTCGCTGGTTGCATCCAGTGAATCCGCATCATTCCGCCCGCCTTCGCCAATCATTGGCGAATCATTTGGCTCCAGGTGGTCGTCCGGACCTTGGTCGGTGAGTTCCTCCTCCAATGGAAGAATGCTGATTAGTCCCTTTCGTCACTGGAGGCCGTTCTCTTTTGCGTCTATTGGCACCCGTTCGAAGTTAGCGGCCGGAACGATGCGGTCGTTTGCGGTTGAGGCCGCAGCGTTCAATTGGAGGCGGCGGTTGGGACTCAGACGGTCCCTGGATACTGGGGGCATTGCGCTTTCCGTGGTCTATGGGGGGAACTGGGTGTTGTCTTGAAGCCTGTGAGTGCTCAGGCTCATGGTTCTTTAATTGCCCGTTGTCCACGCGTCGGTTCAGCGGGCGAGGGACATGCCTGATGAATGGTCCAGGAGGGGGTTCGTCGGTAGCTGTTTGCATGTACCGCGTGTGCCTCCGATGTCGACTTCGACGATGTCTTCTTTTTGTCCTCTGATGGGATAGGTACCCAGTCGTATGGTCGACCAGTTCCTCTGGGTCGGAGTTGTAAAGTCGCAACCCCCGAGGACCGGTCGTGTAGTGGCTGGTGACAGTACTGGTCACTTTTAAACTGGATGCTGTGATGGGTGCAGCTCCTGTTGGCACATGCACCAAAGTATGATGTCTTCGCTTGTATCGCCGACACACCCTCTTCGAGAAGCAGTCGCGTATGAGGTGGTGGCCCAGGCAGTTGAAGCACAGTTTCTTGGTGTGTGCGACATACTTACGCTGGACCGGTTTGAGGGATATAAAACCCCCGCACACGTAGATATGGTGTTGTGCCTCACAGAACGTGCATGGCGTCTGTTGCTGCTCACTCCCTGGATTGGGATGTGGTTGCGTCCTGGTTGCTGGGAAGCGACGCCCGCCAAGCGGAGCATTGCTATTTTGATGCGTTTTGCATACGCTGTGGCGATCGGTGCGCAGTGTTCCGGGTGGACCATTTCCTCTGGGTCGAAGTTGTAATTTCGCAACCCATGAGAAACGGCCATCTGATGTTGTGCCCCACAGCACGTGCGCAGCATCAATTGTCGTGGGGGCTTCTGCGTTGGTCCAAGCATCAGGACATGGGCCGAGTTGATCTGCGGGTAGGCGCCACTCTGGTCGGCGGCCGGCTGGTGCATACTCACTGGACTGATATGCGGTTCATTAAGCATGGGCAAGCAGCGCTCCGTTCGACGGCCTGGTTCTTCACTGGGGGTGTGTGCGGTTCCTTAACCGCTTGTTTGGTGGCGATTTCTTGCAGCTGCACTGAGGGCAACTAGCTAATGTCGAGTTCGTCGGCGTGGTCCACATTAGTTAGGGAGACTAGGTCGAGCGCGCAGTAGGCGTCGAGCAGTCTCGGTAGTTGTCTATTGCCTTGATCGGCGCTGTTTGTTGTAATTGGGGAGACTGGGTCGAGTGCGGACTGGGCATCGAGCAGCCTCGGTAGGTTATGGTCATCATTGCCTTGCTCGGCGAGTTTCTCTGCAGCAGGCTCATTTCCTTGATTGGGTGCATCGGATTTCTTGGCATCTTTCTTCGGTGTTGCTGGTGCCTTATTTCTGAAATCAGCCTCCTTGTGGAGTGCCGATTTAGCGGCGAGTGGTGCTGCTGCAGTTTGCACTTCTTCAGCGGTAAGGGATGCTGTTGTAGTCATTTTCACTTCCTTTGCTGCCTCTGGAAACTTCTTGATGTCCTTGGCAGCCTTAGTTGCAGGTGGTTGCGACATCAATGGCGGTTGACTAACGGTGACCTTCGCAGTCTTGGATGCGATTGGACGGTCGGATGTGAGGGCGTGCCTTGCCTCAACAACCTTTGTGGCCTCGTCCAGATATATCTCCTCGGCCTGACCGATGAATCCAACGTTGGCGCACCTCCTTTTTCCAGATTGAGGAATCCACCCGACATCCGTTCCTGGGTGGCGAACTGGGTGCTGATGAGTTATTCCGCCAATGTAGCTGTCATGTTTGTCTTCGCTGACATTGCGCTGCGCTCTGGGATTTGAGCTAACTGTTATCAAGAACTTGATAGCGGTGGGTCTCCGCGTCTGGACATTAATGTCCCGCGACCTTCTATATGCTGCCAGCTGGCAGCAGTGGATTGGATCCACAGACTGGGTCCGGCTCGAAGGACCAAAATGTTTGATCTCTGTCGACCGAGGAATGTCGTCCGGGGAGGCGTTGTGTTCTGAAACACTGAGAAAAGTGAAGAAATGAAAGGAAAAGAATACCTGCAGCAATTCCACGCCAATCCTCAATTGGAGCAGCAAATCTCATCACATAATCTTCATCCAAAAAGAATACTATCAATCTGGGTTGTTTGAACTAATTAAATGGTCTTTATTTGTTTGGTGGCTTTAATTTATTTTGATTAAATTACTGCGAACTGTGTCGCCTAAGGGTTTACGAAGAAGAGAGATATTGTTGATTTTCCTCCTTGACAACCAAAATAATTGATTTTTCTTGACAACCAAAATTGAATATGTCAGCTAGTTGCTGACATTTGTTATTTGGTTGCTATGGTTGCGTTCACATGCGAATTCGCTGGTTGCATCCAGTGAATCCGCAACACCATATGACTTCCGAAAAACCTTTACCCGTCTTATTAACATTACCTTAGTAATACCTAATTCCGGTTTCATTCATCTGACTACAGAAGATGTGTTAACTAATTGGTACGCTTCTTCACCACCTGGTGAATCAGACTACAGGCACCTCAATAATTTCTTGCAATTTGTTTTCCACGTGCGTAGTGGAAATCCTCCGCTCTTAATAGCTTCCGTCAGTTGACCCACCAACCGGATTGCCTCCTCCACGGGCTGTGCTTTGGATGTACAATCGTCCATGTAAAAGTCCTCTCTAATGGTTCGCGCCGCCTCCGGACACGATTGTTCGATCTCCTTGGCAATCTGGACCAAGCAGCGCGTTGCCAGAAACGGCGCAGTTGCCGTTCCCTATGTTATGGCTAGCAGCCTGAACGTTTGGTACTCCTCCTCTGGGTTGTCTCGCCAAATAATTTCGTTGGAAGTCGAAGTGAGCAGGCTGGAATCGAATTTGACAAACATCTGGCGAGGTAAATACTACGGGATGCTTGCGAAACTGGCTCCATGTTGAAACGAGGTCCAACTGTAAGGACGGTCCAACAATCAGAATACAGGACAGAATCCCTTGGATGGTGGCTTCCCTGGAATGGCCCAATGATGGTGGGAAATGCTTGAACGGCACCTCCACCTCGAAGCGTCATCTCTGGTATCTCCTCTATCTCCTGGAACGCCCGCAGCTGCTCATCTCATGGGTCGACCTGATGGGTGACAATGCAGCAATGTTGTTCCTGATCAGGCAGAACCGGTCCAGTCAATATTCATCATCATCATCATCATCGGCACTACAACCTGGAACCGGTCTTGGCCTTATTTAGCCAGTCCTGAGGCTTGTTAAATTTTCCATAGGGATCTGTTTTTTCCGGGCAAGGTCATTAGTCTTGCGCCAGAGGCTCCCCGACGGGGAATCAAACCCCGGTTTCCCGCGTGACAGGCGGGTATACTAAGCAGTATACTATTGAGGAGCTCAATATTTACCCAGCCAGATATTGTGTTCTGTGCCCTAATTTAATTGTCAGGATGGAAGGTAGTGTCGGACCCCAGCAACAAGTCAATGGGGCTTGTGGGGCTTTTCAGGGCCCGAAGAGCCATACATCATTCGATCCCCACTATTCCAGGCGAAGCGACTTACCTCTAAGTCGAACTTCAGCAAGGTTGCGTAACCTTGCTACGGCATTTACCGCCAGCCAAATCGCTGGAATTAATACAGTTACCCAATCGGATAACTGTCATGAATATCTGTAGGCAGCTTACCTTTTCAGTGGGGGTTTTCCTTCCAAACCCCTTTTTCTCCATCACCATCCTGAAAACATTAAGTCCACGGCAAAGCTTATCACTTAGCCGTGGCATCGAAAATTCATCCTCGGGCAGGCATTAATATCTGTAAACATTAAGTCCACGGCAAAGATTATCACATAGCCGTCGCATTGGAAATCTCATCCTCGGGCATGCATTGCACCCAGGGCATCTCGTTTCCATAGCCTTATGCCATGGAAACAAAATCAACAAGGAGTTCATTGATTACTCGTTGTGTTTGTTTGTCCATGGCACCCCTAGCATGCGGCTATTAGGTCCCATCGGTTTGCCACCGCCGACAAGGTTTCGGCTGATGCAAACCAAACATTTCCCTAATTACCAGCAATAGCTGGTTTCCTATTATGGGTCTCCACCGATCAGGGACCACAAACAAGAAACGAATTGGAAGCAGCCAGCAAGTGTTTACTTTTAACATCTGGCAATGGCTGCACCCTATATTCGTTGCAATATCTAAACATTGCATTAGCACCACAGATTGTTATTGTATATACAATTCCCTATTAACGGCCGCCAACCGTCGGCGGACCTAAGGAAATTCACACCCATCAACCTAAATGTTGATTTATGGCCTCTCCTAGGATGACCAGATCTGCGGCTCGTGTTGTTTTTACCCCAGATGTTCCTTGTTGCCGGCAAGTATAGCACAATCGATTGTGTGCACAGCCGCAGGACATACTTTGTTGGTATTCGTAGGAGATGCTGTTGCGACGTTCGCAACCACCACCACCACCGGACGATTGTAGGCTACGCATACATGGACATACGAAATGTATGCCGTATTCCCCGGTCCAATCACGATTAACTATCTCGAGTTAATCGTGCAGCTCCTCCCCTTTTGCGGTTTGCTTGGCGGTGTCCCTTTTCTTTCGTCGGCTGTAAATGAGCAGTCAGATTTCGTTCCAAGTAGAGAACACTCGCGTCGAGTCACCAGCAATTATCGTGCGGTCGAGTGTGTTAAATAGTCAAGTGCCTTTCAAATTCAGTCTTAACTAAATAAATTAATTTAGCCACTGCTTGAACTCCTACAATAAATGTCACCGGAGACTATCATTTATGTTTTAATTAAGAACAATAAAAGCATTATCGTGAGATAAAATTTGTGAAGTTTTCGTCCTTGTAAAAACTTATGTTTCTCACTACCAATAGAAAAGGAATGTTTAAATAAAATACATTCGTGTTTATATATAAAAATAAAAAAAGGAACAATAAATAAAGTCAAATTTAAAAACAAACTACATCGGAGTATTCGTCTTTGCTGTGCCGTGTCCGCTCCATAGTTTGGGATCAACTGACGCATTGTCTTTTTCGGTGTATTTAATAGACAACTCTTTCGTTGGGGAGTGTGGTAAAACAGTGCCCGTGCTTGGTGCACTACAACAACCCCATAGGCTCGATTTAAAGAACAGCGGATCAGCCAAAGCCAGCGACGAGAAGCTTCTCTAGTCATGCTCCAGTAACCTTGACGGCAGATACGAAGCCAATCGCCCCAGCACCAATGCCGAACGATCGTTCCTGCTATTCGACCTTTCAGCAGCAACTTGATTTTTCCTGGGCTGACCTATAGATTCTCTTCGCCTATGCCACTTATCTTTACCTTCGCCTGAGTGCGCCGCAGGCCCAACTCCTGGACGAATGATCCCGGACTAAGGATGTGGTTGAACCGGAGTATAGAAGCACCCGACAAGGAACCAACGGGTTTCTGTCGCTCACCACAGCTACGATTGCCGTAGGCAGCAGCAAATCCTGGGGTTGTACTGCCGCGCAGGATCCCTTTGATGGTCCAGCCTCTGGTGATAACCTCGAAACGTCCACCCATTGATGCAGCAAAGAGCTGTGCCGCCCGTTACACGCTCGACAGTTACCTCCCTTACATTTATTAATGCTGTGATTTGCTCTGAGGCAGTTCCTACATAACTTATGCCGGTGGACAAATTGATCACGCTGTCAAATTGTGGCCAGGTTGGATGGAGTGAAGTATTTTTTGCATCTCTTAAGGAACCGCATGCATTTGGCCGCACTTTTCGCAGCTTCAAAAATGTGCTCGCTTCAATTAAGAGTCGAATTAATTCGGATGCCGAGGATTTATAGTTCCTTGGCTTCGGCGATGGAAGTACCATTCATCGACAGTATATTTACTTTGGGGTTCGCCTTTGACGACAGGAGACAGCACTGGGTTTTTAAGGCATTGAACTTTACTTGGTTAGATAATCCCCATTGATATATCTTGTTGAGGTTGGAATTCAGTGTATTAAGCATAACCTGCTCATTGGTATTGACGTTCGACGAGTTTGGCCGGGAATGTTCGTATGAGTATGAGAAACTCAATGTGCTATCATCGGGAAACCAATGGATTGGGTTGTGGGTATTGCAAGCATCGAAGTAATACTGCTTTGTGAGAAACTCCTAGCTGTTGTGCAAGTCCTTCTTGGGTTTGGCATGGATTTTCATCCAGTAAAACTTGATGTTCTTCGTCATCGATTTTTTACTGCATCTGGACTTGGAGCGTCCTCAAGGCTAAAGTTTCCTTCACGAAATATTGCAAACCACTTTTTTACTGTTGAATGACTCATAGAATGTTCACAGAAAGTCGAACTAATCAATTCCATAGCTTGAGCAGCATATTTTTTTATTTGACAACATAATAGAATGCAAAGGCTTAATTATAGATTATCGACATCCATTATACAACTGATGGAACGGACTCATTGCTTATATATGACTAAAACTTAGTCGGAAAGACAGCATTTAGTTAAACTACATGTAAATGGCGATTGAATTGGATGTGTGGCGGTTTAAATAACGCCACCGCTCGCCTTTTCCAGGTACGACACCTAACTTCCCCCTATTTTTTTTTTTTTTTTTACATTTCTGTATTTATTGACCGTGAATAATTTTTACAATAAGCAATACAGATAACTTATGATACTTTAGCTATAATTGCTTACATATACTTACTAGTACATTTTTCAAACAATATGATACAAGTTATATATTGTTTATGGATTAAGATTGTAGTGGGTAGAGTTTCCTGGAAAAGGTCAGAAAACCAGGATATAGTTATTTACTTAACCGATGCTAATTTGCTTAACTTAACTTAACTTATCTTAACTTAGTCTAGTTACCTAATTATTATTGAAATAAGTTAGTGTGGTGTGGAGGGGGAAGCATAGTGATCAATAGGTAGGTCTATGGAAAAGAAGTGGGAATACGGAGAGACGGTTCACCAACTGTTCGTTGACTTCAAAAACCCCAGGACTCAGTCGCAAGGCAGAGACTCTACCATATTCTAGTTGAGCTGGGAATCCCAAAAAAATATGCCGCTCCATTCAAATTTGCATGAACGAAAACAAAGGGCGAGTCAGAATAGAAAACCACCTCTCAGAACCATTTGAAATCCGGGACGGACTAAAGCAGGGAGATGGTCTATCACCATGTCTCTTTAACCTTGTGCTCGAGTATGTCATCAGAAAGGTACAAGACGACAACATGGCCGGATCATCCCTGAACGGGGTCACACAAGTGCTCGCATATGCGAATGACATCGCCGTTTTGGGCGATAATCTAGAGACTGTTAGTATAAACTGTGAAATCATCATGCAAGCGGCAGAAGAGGTGGGCCTAGATATAAATGAAGACAAAACAAAATACATGATCACGGCGAGACCAGGTGGACCTCAGATAACACATATAAACGTCAGAGGTAAGATATTTGAAAAAGTTGAAGAATTTAAATATCTGGGAACGATACTGACGGCCAGTAACGAAATGTCAAAGGAAATTAACAAGAGACTGCATTCCGGCAACGCGAGTTCGCACGCAGTCAGTAAACTGCTGAAATCCAGACTGCTATCACGTAACATAAAGATCCGTGTCTATAGAACCATAATCATGCCGATTGTTCTATATGGATGCGAAACATGGGCTCTCACAACACGGGAAGAAAATAAATTCCGCGTATTCGAGAATAAAGTTTTGAGGGGCATCTTTGGAGGTAAATATGACCAGGAGGCAGGACAATGGAGGAGACTCCATAACCACGAATTGGAAGAGCTTGTGGGGTAGGGCACCCCGTTCACTTCCTCCTCCATCATAAATTGTTCGCGCGGTAACTGCTCACTACGCAAGGATGAAGCAAACTATGGTCGACCTTCGCAACCGAGCGGACACAACACAGAAACAAAACACTCCGGTTTGATAAACAATAATACTTTATTTGTTACCTTTAATACTTTCACTTAGATTTATTTTTAGTTTTGAAGGTATATCCAAATCGAACAACACATAAAATGACAGATTTAAATCAATACTTTCACCGACTTTAACTAAAGTTACTTGAACAACGCGAACACGACTCCAGTATATATTTGTGCGTCTTCGCAGTCACGGCGAGTTGGAGTGACGCATGACCATGGCGGTCTGCGGATGGTAAAGGACTCAGCGATCGTCATCTCAAGCAGAGATGATTTCGCTAAGAAAAAAGGAAGAGAGAGAAAAACGTTTCTCTTAAGGGTGTAACTAGTGGCGCAGTGGTATATGTGCGCGATCGAACAGATTCAATGTTGTTGCATGTGTTCGAAAACACGCAGGCGGCAAGGACAATAGGGAAAAATGACCACATGCGCCGCTGGTAATGCAAGTCATTGTTTATACGATGCCTCGTCGCTATTTTCGACGTTAGGAGAAAAAGGTGCTAAAGGCAAATTGGATGTTTATGGCATCTTTGGCTGCAGTAGAAACCGGGTTCATATTTGCATTAGGAAATGCTGGAGAATTTGGTTTCGGCGTCTATTGCGCTAATTAATATGCAGCTGCTTGGGTTGTTTATTGATAAGACAAACCAAAAAGGTTGCCAGGCATGTGTATGAAAAGGTACATGACGCGGCTGAGAAAATAGACGGCGCGATATTTATGGTCCCTGTCATGACGGTTACATTGAATGCAATCCGAATTATTTTGTTTACAGGAAGTCATCTGAGGGAATTTGACTGGCGACGTAGATGCCGAAATTGATTGGAAATTCCTGGTAAGTTAATAAAGAAATCTTAAGGAGCAATGGTATGCGAAGAGAATGCATGAAGGTAAGATTTCTTTACAGGGACTTAAAGATCATAGATTTGATCTCTTAAATGCGTGCAGCATTTTGAGGTACTAATACTGTTGCATTAGCAAATTTAAAGGGGTTGGGTAGTAGTTATCGGGGGTTTTCAGGTAAGTAGACCGTAGGGTTTGGCGGGGCCGCTACAGTTTGCCGCTGGGACTGGTAAAAGAGGGCGGGCACTCCTGTTGCGCGGCTTACCGATCGAGGGAGGCGCGATACATCTGCTCCGGTGTCGACCCCGGAGCTTGATAAACGGCAGCCGCGACCTCGACCAAGCGGCGCTTTGTTGGGAGGGCCGGCCAGTCGCGCTCGGTTAAGTTGGGCGGCTTAGGTTATGGGGCTCCTGAGGTATGGTTGGTTGTGGCTAACCACAAGGCGGCCTAGAGTAACTGCTGCACTCTCCGAAGTATTATGCACCTAGGTATTTGAGGTGGCGTAGAGGGGCATGTATAGCCTTTAGTTGCCGCTAAAGGGGAGCCATGGTGGCTAAAGATTGGGGAACCGGGTATAATGTCTCAGTCCGGTGGTATCGGTTTGATTTGTGGACCGGTGTTGCTGAGACATTTGGGAGACGTTAGGAGATCTAAGGACGAAAGTCCTGAAGTTTAAATAAAGAGGCAAAACCAGGTGTCCTGATGGGTGCTGCTACGCGTAGTAGCTGTGGTAACGGGGGGAGCTGGCTTGCTGAAATCGGGTAGAAAGGTCGAGCATTGATGAACGGTTTCGCGTGATAACTGTTTTTGGCGTGGATGGACGCCAATATATGAACAGAGACAGAAAAAGGTGTTAGAGGTCAAGCAGAGTCGAGAAGGGTTGCATGGGGTTGCGTGATGGCTGTGGTTGGCGAGCGTGAGCGCCAACCTTCAGAAAAGAGACAGAAAAGGGTGAGGATGTTTCACGCGAGACAAAACCGGGCGTCCTATTGATTATATGCTACGCGTAGTAGCTGTTGGTACCTAAAGGGCCGGTTTGCAGAAAATGGGTGTTGAGTAATGGCGAGCGTGTGCGCCAATATTTAGAAAAGGAGCCTTAAAATGGTGGATAGAGGCTAGTTTTGCCAGTATTTAAAGAAGGCCGAAGGTCATCACTTTGAACTCGAAGAGTCCGGAGGGTGTGATGAGGAGCCGGTTAAAGGAGTTATATTGAGCCGATGTGGGGTCAAGTGAGGTTGGGTGGGGTCGAGTGCTTAAGGGGCATTGTGTCCCGATGTAAGAGACGAGCTGTTAAAAGAGGAGTTGGTTGTGGAGGAATGAATGGAGTCGAGAGGAGTCGTGTATACTAGCGAAAAGGTTGTGCGTGTTTAATCAGTGTGACTTGTCGGTCTGTGTAATTTGTGTTACGTATTTTTAATATATTTAGTATGTCTCTTTTCTAGGATTAATATATCATTTTACTCTTTTTACAAATTCTTTGTTGATATAACATAATTAGAAAAAAAAAAAAACAAGAAACAATGATATCGTTTTTTTTTTAAATTAGCCATGGTTAATCAGCACTACTGCAGACAACAATGGATGGTTTTTCATGAGTATGCGATGAGTTTTGGACACTTAAGGACCTATAGATGTATATAATCAATATGTACGTCTACTATGATTTTTTTTCACGAAGAAGAATTCTTGCAGTGGTGATCTGTACCCAGAAGGGGTTTACAATGTTTGTTATTTTTAAAAAAGGAAAAAAAAAATTTATTAAAAGGGTATTTCCTATTTTAATTTTACAATGGTTCTAGCTTCTAACAAAATTATGGCGTTTTTTGCATTGGGCTGGTGATTAATAGTGTGTGTAACGATTCAATTTGCATACGGTTTTAATTTGCTAACCCAAACTGTGGTAAAATATACATCCCGTGATTGTTAGTTTGACATTGCAATAACATGGTTAGCTGATTTTTAACAATTTGCTTTTAAGATTTTACTGTATAAGTTTGTCAAATTTACAAAACTTTATCAAGTATGTGTTTGTTTGGATGTTATTACAATACAATAATTTTCACTTAACAATCCATAACAATAACCATATTGTACAAATATAGAAAGTGAGTAAAGATTTTGCAATTTGTATTATTTTCTTATGAAAATCTTTATATGTGCTTTCGAATAGAAACAATCTCGCTTCATTTGTTTTTGTAAATGGCCGTGTACATATTTCGTGTTTAACAGAAAAATGAAAAGATAAATGAGGTAAGTCTCGGGTTACAAAAAATGTAAACGAATGACAATGCCCATGTAAAATTAGGAATTTATCCTGGCTATTTTATTGCTATAAGGTAAATTCAACGCGACTCTGAAGGAGTTTACACCTATTCATTTTCATTTTTCTGTGTTTCTTAATAATTGGGCATTTCCTTGGTTAATCAGATTTATTGCCTTTACGTAACGGATGGGTTTGTGAGAATACATGAAATAACCTTAACAAAAATAAGTTCACATGATATTTCTTATTCTTTACTTTTAGGTAGTTGTTTAACTTATTTTTGTTGTTGGTTGCCTTTAAGTTAATTTAAATTGTTTACTGTCGTTTTATTTATTAATATGTATGTAAAGAGATAATTAAAATTAAGGGACTTTAAAACGATGCCATGCACTGACAACTCATGGCAACGCGTAATTTACCAATTAAGAGGCATGAATACTGATAGTTGTGTATAAAAAAAGAAGGTCAATAACAGCTTAAGCATAATTTTATGTTTATGTTTTATGTTGGGTTCTTGTTCGATTGACAATGTTACCTTATGTTTAGAATCCTTTTAATGTTCCATATTTATATGTTAATAAAAATAAAAAGGATTTACTTTTGCACAAGCACCACCTTAGAATGCCGATGTATAATAATAAAAATATATTTGGAAGGTTGACGAATGTTTTTCGTCGTTTATAGATTAAACAAAAAAAAGGAAAAGCAAAAAGTAAAAACAAAGAAAAGCACCTACACAAATGCATATATTTCCGGACATATATGCATCTGTATAAATATCAATTTCTTTTATAAGTGCTTTATGAATTTATAGGAAAATTTAAAAGATTTTAAGGCGGTGCGATGCAATGACAATTAAAGTCAACATTTAACTTCACTTTGTATGTAGTTGGGCAGGAAAGAAGGGAAACGCAGGTTGCTTATGCGGATTTTTTTTTTCGTTATGGTGAATTTTGAGAGTTATTGAGGGAGAAATATTTCTCCAAATAATTGCTACTTTAACTAAAAAAAAAAATTACCCAATGATATATTTAAACAAGCGTCAACGCGCACAAAAGTTTTTTTCCTTTTTTATTCGGATACAGATGTTACATTTAATTTCGCTCAGAAGGAGCTTACACTAGAGGCCAAAAAAAATTAAAAAAAAAATTTTTTTTTTAAATACCTGGTTATTGTTTGATGCAGATGATGTTGGGCGCTGTTCCGAGTGAAGTTGGTTCGCTGTTGCTGGTCCGTGATGGAAACTGGTGTTGATGTTTCGCCAAGTGCTGTTGTTGGGCCGATGTTTTTGCCCATAGATTGTTTTTCTGCAATTGCCGCCACAATTGCTTACTTAATTATATTGCGATATTTCTGGTATAATTTTGGTTAAACAAGTTCGCGATATTCGATCAATGTTAATAATCAACACACGGCCAACTATGATGACAATACAGAGGTCTTCCGACTCCCTTTCCGGAAGTTTGCGAGTTCTTTCGCGCGGTCACCAATGTGGGGTAGGAAGTATTGTGCCAATACACGGGCACCCCGTTCACTTCCTCCTCCATCATAAATTGTTCGCGCGGTAACTGCTCACTACGCAAGGATGAAGCAAACTATGGTCGACCTTCGCAACCGAGCGGACACAACACAGAAACAAAACACTCCGGTTTGATAAACAATAATACTTTATTTGTTACCTTTAATACTTTCACTTAGATTTATTTTTAGTTTTGAAGGTATATCCAAATCGAACAACACATAAAATGACAGATTTAAATCAATACTTTCACCGACTTTAACTAAAGTTACTTGAACAACGCGAACACGACTCCAGTATATATTTGTGCGTCTTCGCAGTCACGGCGAGTTGGAGTGACGCATGACCATGGCGGTCTGCGGATGGTAAAGGACTCAGCGATCGTCATCTCAAGCAGAGATGATTTCGCTAAGAAAAAAGGAAGAGAGAGAAAAACGTTTCTCTTAAGGGTGTAACTAGTGGCGCAGTGGTATATGTGCGCGATCGAACAGATTCAATGTTGTTGCATGTGTTCGAAAACACGCAGGCGGCAAGGACAATAGGGAAAAATGACCACATGCGCCGCTGGTAATGCAAGTCATTGTTTATACGATGCCTCGTCGCTATTTTTGACGTTAGGAGAAAAAGGTGCTAAAGGCAAATTGGATGTTTATGGCATCTTTGGCGGCAGTAGAAACCGGGTTCATATTTGCATTAGGGAATGCTGAAGAATTTGGTTTCGGCGTCTATTGCGCTAATTAATATGCAGCTGCTTGGGTTGTTTATTGATAAGACAAACCAAAAAGGTTGCCAGGCATGTGTATGAAAAGGTATATGACGCGGCTGAGAAAATAGACGGCGCGATATTTATGGTCCCTGTCATGACGGTTACATTGAATGCAATCCGAATTATTTTGTTTACAGGAATTCATCTGAGGGAATTTGACTGGCGACGTAGATGCCGAAATTGATTGGAAATTCCTGGTAAGTTAATAAAGAAATCTTAAGGAGCAATGGTATGCGAAGAAAATGCATGAAGGTAAGTTTTCTTTACAGGGACTTAAAGATCATAGATTTGATCTCTTAAATGCGTGCAGTATTTTTAGGTACTAATACTGTTGCATTAGCAAATTTAAAGGGGTTGGGTAGTAGTTATCGGGGGTTTTCAGGTAAGTAGACCGTAGGGTTTGGCGGAACCGCTACAAGCTATATCGCAAACCTACAATAGTGAGAGTAACCCAATCGCGAGATTAATATGGGCCGAACACGTGGCGCGAATGGGGAACGATAGGACCGTGCATAGAATTCTTGACGGTAGACCAACGGGAAAGAGACCGGTAGGACGGACGCGACGGAGATGGGACGGCAATGTTAGGTTTGACCTTGAGGAGATCGGAACGAATGGTCAAGCGTGGAAGGAAGGTGCCCATAACATGGAACGATGGCGAAGCCGAGTCGGTGAGGTCATGAACTTCCGGGTTCTTAGAGGCCAATAAATAATAATAATAATAATAATAATGGGTTAGTGAGGATATTGTCAGTCAGTTTCAAAACTACTTTCCGTTTGTTCGTTGAAACGCAAAATATTGGAGAAGGGTTGAATATTACTATATTTAAATTGGTGAGGTGAAAGCTCTGTATTGTGGTATACAATCTCATTAGAGTTATTAACCAACCTGCCAGGGTTGAAGAACGTTCTGATGTGGAGACAGTTTGGGTAGGCAGTTCAGTTATCTGACGGAGTCGGTGTGAGCGCGTTTATTATCGGGTTGGGATTATTGGGAAGATTTCCGATAAATTTGATGGACAGCTCGAGGAAGCGTCGATCTATACGTTCAATATTAGCGGCATAGTAGAGCAAACTACTGTTGTAATATTTATGGGAGTTGGGATGTCGGTTGAGGCCAGTGATAAGTCTGAAGCATTTCCTTTCGAAAATGCGTAGCTTCTCCATTTGGGCGGGTGTGATATGGTACCATATCGGGCATGCATATGTGAGAGTGGATCTGATTATCTGTTTGTAGATAAGTGATTTAACTTTGGGAGAGAGACCATTCGGTTTGTACATGACTTTTCTGCAGAGGTTCAGTTGGGTTGTGGCTTTACGAATCGAGTTTTTGGCGTGGGAACTTCCCTTGAGGGCATACAAAAACTATAAAAACAAGCATTGTGGCCACTACTTACCTTTCCCAACTGCCACCATAAACGGTTCCTAAGAATCTAAGCTAATAATTTGCGCTAAGGCACTAAGCATATACACCAAATAATAATTTTCCTAAGGGTATGGTTACTTTAAACGCACCATGTTCCCTAAAAGCAATTTGGTCGCACCATCCGCAAACCAACATGACTCGAATCATTTCGATACATAAAACTCGTAACTAACTCGTGTGGCACGTGCGGGAGACATTTCTTCCCTTTCTTGTTGACCTACAAGCACATCGGTCGGTAAACCGATCGACAATCATCAACATCCTATAAGCATTACCCCCAGGGGCATGCCTGCATACAACGTAGCATATTCCTAAGAATCCCATCGGTTACGGCATAACGTAACCGATATGAATCCTCAAACTTGTGCATGCACACAGAAAGAAAATAGTTTTTCCCACACACGTGCATGGCAAGTCAGATCAAATGACGCCAGCAACGTGGGCCCGATCAGTATAGATCCCTTACGCAGTACTATGGGGAGGAGAAGTAAGTTGCACCGGCGTACGGCGCTGATTCACTTCTTCCCCATAACTCTTCACTGTCCGATCAAGGTTTCGTCAAACCGAATCCTCACTTCACTAAAAGAAATCTGTTCACCAATGGTTCTCAACACTTGGAGCAAAACTCCGCCACAAGACACACCAGAAAGGAAGGTAAATGAAATGCACTGTTTTAATGTTATTAATCTGTCTATTTATTTGGGTCCATGTTTTTGTTTTTAAATGAAGTGACTAAAACTAATTAAACGCAAACTGTACACTTGCGATTGCACGATGGGATACAATCTCTTTTCAGTCGACATGATTTTATTTTATTGTTCAAATTTTACTGTTCACCTTTGATGAAATAATGTCGTTAACTAACATTTAATCCACACATTAATATAATCGAACACATAATAACATAAAGATGACACTTGTGGTGAAAAGCTAATAAAGGTGGCACTTAGCGCGGGAAAACTATTGATACTCTCGGGGGCGTTAAACTTGCGACACCGGATATATTCGGGTATGTAATTACGCGTCTGGCAGTGACGGAGGGCGGGAGTTACGCCCGACCGTGGCGGTCAGCGGATGGTAAAAGACTCAACGGGGCTAGCATTCTGACATGAATTCCACCCTAGGTTGGGGTTAAGAAAACAAGAGAAGGGAGAGAAAAACGTTTCCCTCAAGGGTGCGACCACCAAAGACATGCACTCTTTCAGTGCAATAGTATGCGTAAGTAAATGTATCGCCATTAGGAAGAAGTGCTAATGGTTTTTCTATTTACACAATAGGAAATGTGTATCGCTGGTGATGGCAAAGGGATCGAATTGTATACATGATCACATGCGAAGAAATTCGTTTTAAGGCCCTAGACGCTAGATGCGTGTATTTGCTTTTGTTTGCACATGGTGCGAGTTAGGGAATTTTATTGCTGGGAGAAAAAGGTCGCCGGCCAATGTGTACTTAAAGAAATTTATCGTACACATGGCGAAGTTGGAAAATAGACGATGCAATATTTTTGGTCCCTGTCATGACGGTTACATTGTGTGCTAACCAAATCACTTTGTTTACAGGAATTTGTCTGGTACCGAAGGTGCCGAATTGGTTTGGAATTCCAGATAAGCAAAGAAAGAAATCTTACGGGAAATTGTATGCGAAGAGATGCATGAAAAGGTAAGTTTTCTTTACGGGGACTTTACGATTATAGCTTTGATCTAATTAATGCGTGAAGCATTTTCAGGTGCTTAATTTTTCATTTTCATTAGCAAAAACTGATGCGACTTGGGATGAGGTTATGGGGGTTTTTAGGTAAGTGTACCGTGGGGTTTAGTGGAACCTCCACGGTACCAATCGGATAAACATTTCCTTTTATGGAATTATTATATCCACGGTTCGCATGCCAATGGACACACCATGAGCGTGCGAGGTAACCGCATCTGTGTGAGCGCATATCCTCTCCGTGATCATCATCTAAGATCATCCCTTATTGGTCACCGAGGCGATGGATGGAATTTTTGGTATTCTTCGCTTCGGTGGCAATAATCAATCGTAAAACTGATTCCGTGGAGGAAGGTCGAGTCCTCCACGTTAAACGCGGGTCGAGAGTGGAGTGGCGACGCGAGTGTTGTGGGTTGATAACGTCTTCGATGAGCATTGCTTTTTTATTTTTATTGCGAATTTATTTTAATGATTGTCAATTATACGGAATAAAACAAGAATATAAACGATGTGTTGCATTGAAAAGAATGAAAGTGTGTTTTAATCTCATTCAACTAGTTTGAACTGACCACAATCGAGAAGTGCATTGCTCTCCGTTGAAATTCCTTGACGTCTATCCTTTTCCTACCTCTTCGTCCGTTGATCCGCCATTATTAACGATGTGCCGTTTCATTCCATTACGATAGATGCGATTATAGTTGTTGGCGATGCGTCACGGATTCCCAGGAAATGCAAGGCAAGCGCTAATACACCATTTCCAGGGAAACGACGATCAGCGGCGTACCGATCCCAGGAAACGAGCGAAGGGGGGGACGACTGCGGGCCTATATAAGGCGGGCACATCGGTGAAGCAGCAGGAGTCCTCGAAGGAACTCGTAACGAAAAGGTCTTGTTCAAGACCAGCCGCAAGAGATCAAATAACAGAATAATAAAATATCCAAATGGTTAGTACACCCGCCTGTCACCCGGGAGACCGGGGTTCGATTCCCCATCGGGGAGCCCCTGGCGCAAGACTAATGACCTTGCCCAGAAAAAATAAATCATTATGGAAAATTTAATAAGCCTCAGGACTTGCTAAATAAGGCCAAGACCGGTTCCCGGTTGTAGTGCCGATGATAATGATGATGATGAAAATATCCAAATAATAGAATATCCAAATAATAGAATAATAAATAGTAAAATAATATAAGTTATACCGCGTTTTGCTAAGCAAGCAAATTGGGTTGCGTTTTTTGAATATCTCATTTCTTGATCGCATATCCACTTTTGTTAGATTAGGGATTTGTACTGGGCAAGACTCGATCGCCCGCCAATCCAGAGAAGAGTCCGGCTCTGGAGGTACAATCCCTCGAATTTAAGGAGAAAGCATCGTTGGCCGGCCAGTGCCGGAAAATACAGTCCACTAGAGGAGAGACTGAGGCGTCGCTAGAGGAAGCGCCGTTTGCTTATTTCAGTTTTCTTTTTTTCATTGCAGCAACAATAGTGATGTAGGAAAGCCCATTGACAAGAAGCCCAGTAAAATCAGTGTGTCTCGAAGCAGCGATCGTTTACAGAAGTAAAATGTTTCAAATTGTAGAACAGTAACCACGGCAGTTGCATTACACAATTCGATCTCTCGCTCCAAGCGATCTTCAGCTCCATTAATAACAAAGCCGATACCGGAACTTTTACCCCACTTTGGTGACAACCAATGGGGCAACAGCGTGGGATAGGCGTAGAACCCGTGCCAACGACGGCACACATACGTCCTACCCCATAGGTGCATTAAAGTATGTTTCTAATGCAACCAACTTCAGAGCCGAGTTTCTACTTGTACATGTATTAAAAGCTGATAGCTTTCCAGAGTCCTATTTCAACAGCGCTAAAATTCTCCACTATATAGCCCGCAAACCACTGCAACTTATAAAATCCTTAGTTTTTTTACTTACCCGCACACCACACCTTCAGTGACTAATAAATTGATCTCCAGAATTCTCCCTTTCAATTTTAACCTTACCACTTTTGAACTTACACTCCGTCTGCTGTTTAGTCCACCTTAGTTCCTCACCACCATACGCTACACAGATTCTTTGTTTTTTTACTTCATAACCTATCAGAAAAACAAAATATGATCTTAGTAGAAGTCGCACGATTTTTGAGTTATTTGGACTTTTTCAAAACTTCGGAATATGAAACCTTGGACACCGTGTCCTAGAAAATTTTATGGCTCGTCCACATTATGGCATCTTCTTTTTTTCTTTCTTTGTTTGCTACAAATTGTCTCATCGAATGGAAGATGGCTAAATTGACTTTACTTAAAATGATTGTGAAGTAAAAATATATTTCGCAACTTTTACATCAGCACAGTGTCAGCCGTCAAATTTGAGCTATTGTTGTGGCCAAAAAAATTACCGAACTGCGTTGGTAAATTAACTCAAAGTCATCAGAAATGTATCTAGTTTTCCCTTAATTTATTATTTATTATTCATTAAAATTGTGCTATTGCCATTATATAGATTTAAGATTATAATTGTAAAGGAATTGCTGTCCTAAAACTCTTGAATACCAGTTGTAAAATATACCATAAATGTAATTATCTACCAAATAAAATTGAATTGAATTGAATCAGAATGGAGATTAGAGAAAAGTGGTACACTATTAGATCGTCTGACCAAAAAACATGTTTTTAAATATTTTTCGTCTGCTCTAATACATGTGCGACATCTACGCAAAAATTGGTTTTTAAGACTTCTCAGGTGAACTGAATGAATTTCACGAGCTGCTTGATTGATCCGTTGTTTTAGCTTGTCGTCATTGTGGATTGGTTCAGCGTAGACTCTGTCTACCCCATTAAAAATGTCCAATGGGTTGAGGTTAAGTGACCAAAAAGGCCACAAAATTGCCCCCAAACACCCAATCCATCTGTTGTGATAAGCCTCATTCTGATAAGCTCGCACCTCGAGTCCATATTGCGCAGGATATCCACGATTTTGTATCCGCATTGTTTGTTTCGACTACAAAGGAACATCTTCCAGTAATAGCGGGATCTGATTTTGAAAAAATTCCAAATAATTATGCAAGTTCAAAATACGAGGCATCTCCACTGAACCCACAATTTGAAAATTCCGGAACACAAATTTATTTAAAAAAAAATTGTGACAGATTTTTCTGATTTCTGTCTTCTTAGTGTTTATGTAGCATTGCACTACAGAAGCGTGCTTTTATTGGGTAATCCATTGATAGGGGGCTTTGAACCCGCTGAATGTGATAAGGGTGATAACGGGTGAGCAGTGCACATATTGCGTCTTAGATATTCATGTATGTCATTATGATATATGACTCTCGTGGAGATTGATGGGTTATTATCAATTTGTTATTACACGAAAACAAACAAAACTTCACCGCCATTTCGACATGGTTGTCCGCCTTCCACGTACGCCTTGAGAATTGAAAAATCGTTCCATACGTTTCAATAAAAATTCTTCTTCACTCACGTAACCGTGGTTTAGATGGCTCTTCCGTATCCCTTATTCAACCGTCCAATTCCAAGGTCGTGAAAATCAGGTAATCTACAATTAATCTTTGAAAATAATTTAAGTTCTGTCCCCGTGCGGTGGCTATATCCTGGTTTTGCTTTTGTACAATTCAAGAATAGCAGTATGTAAACCTTTTAAACCGCTGGGGGTTTGCTCCTTGATCAAGTCGTGCAAGATAAGTAAAGGTTCATATTGAATAAACAAAACAACAAACACAAGTTATGTCACTAGCCAACATCTGACCTCGCAGGTGGTTTTCCAATAGTTGTATTTTGACTTTAAGAGCATCGTTCACATTAATTAAGATCATTATTTCTTAAGTACTACGGGGGCTACAGGAGCTACGGGTGCTACGGGTGCTACGGGTGCTACGGGTGCTAAATGTGGTGCTGGTGCTACTGGTGCTGCAGGTGCTACCGGAGCTAGCTGTGCAACAGGAGCAATTGGTGCAACAGGAAAAGCTCTAGCGACAGGAAGAGCGCGGGCAAAGGGTGCAGCATAGGCGACAGGTGCGGTATAGGCAGCAGGGAATGCGGCTGAATGAACAACATTATGAGCAGTATAGCTAGATGCATATGGTGCCACTACTGGTGCATATCCCGCCGTATAAGCCACTGGTGCAGCTCCAACGAGAGGAGCGGAATACGCTAAGGGAGCAGCGGCTAGAATACCAGGTTTTGCTGCAGCACACGCAAAGGCGGCCAGTAAACAAACAACGAACTGTAAACGAAAACACAATTGTATTAAACCGGAACTTTCCAGAGCTAACATTAATATTTACTCACTAGCTTCAACATGTCAACGGTTGGGACGATCCTTCGTAAACAACAACTGCAAATGGAATGCGATATCATGTGGGCGGTCTTATCACCTTTATATACTCCAACAAGCCGATTGCTAGTATATCCTTGATATTGAATATACAATCACCATTGACGTGCTGAAGACGCGCGATCACGTACTATCCCATGGTCAAGTTAAGGCATTCTTCTGAGACGCGCTGATTTGAATATTGAATAACCTTCCAGATATTCCAAGCGTTCTGTGGATGGTTTTTGGGAAATTTGAAATGCTATACGGTAATTCGTAGGCAATAGCAAATGGGAAACGATATTATAATGATCCGCGATGCTCCGCGAATGGATAATGGGAGCAAAATTTGGCAAATGAAAAAACATCCGGAATATTAATATTTCTTATGTACATGGTCTGAGATCCGGTGTAAGTGTGCAGCAGTGCGGTTGTTAGTAATCGACATTATAAATATCGGCTACAATAAATTAAGACGGCATATTATAAGGATAGAAAATTTATAATGTTTTTTGGCAACTGTTGACAATTTGATAAATTTACTTCGTCCCAATTTTTCATCAATATTTAGGTAAGCATAAACAGTATGCTTCAACAATCCTTTATTTGAGATGCTACACGTTTTAAATTTGTGGCTCAATGGGGCTTATACTCGTATCTAGATTAACAGTTCCCTTGGACAACAATATTTCCCACAACCAAATATTTTTTTCATCAACACAACACAACACAATACATGTTGCTCGATGCAACTAGTTATGATGAGAGGGCGTCATATAAGAACATATTTTAATAACTCTCCACGGATTACTTGCGCCCAGAACCAGATCAGCGGCCAGTTGCTTCAAGCAAGGGACGACACCGTTTATTTGTGGATTTAAACGTGACCAACTGGACAAACAACTAACCACAACGTTTGCGGAACAACGTTCAAGAGGGTCACCACCGCTAACAACAAGTCTCACGGAACTTGACATAGCACAGGAATATAGATAAGTAGTAAATTATTGTCGAATTAATAAACTACTTGTAGCTCCAGACACTTGTCATTTACCTTTGGGAACCCCGTCAGTCCTTCATCGGCAGAAAATATTTTGCACAGAAATACAGTCCGCAAACACCACGGCACATCACAGAAGTTAACAATGCATTTTCCCATACCACCATCCCATCCCAAAAAGCCTTCAAGGCCAAAAAATGCCAGTTGTACAAGAAATGCACAGACTATTCATTAATGAATAATCGTAACTTTAATGGAAAATAAACATCCGCATATTTTCCAAACACTTTATCCACCAGTCTCACAATACGTTGTTATTTTTAAACCAAAGAATTTCCAAATTTTCTATGAGAGGGCCAAGGCTAAATAAACACACACACACACACACACACACACACACACACACACACACACACACACACACACACACACACACACACATACACACACATCACCCTTCTCAGCAAATTAACGGTTACTTTCCCTGCACCTGATATTGATTTTTCTTTTTTTTTTGATTAGCGAGAATCAAAGATAAATATTAAATAAGCAAGAAAACGGAAGAGTGGGGTAAATTTCTGTCCCCATATAAAAGGGCGCGAATGAGCGATTGGGTCTCACGTGTATGTTAATTCCTCACTGGAGGACTAGTTTGGTTTTGATAAGTGGTCAAAACCTTTTTGCATAATTGAACAATATTCGTGCGATATTTTTATTTTGAGGTTAAAACAAACATGACATCAGCCACTCACTGTTTTCGGATTAAAATATATAATTTGTGGAATTAAAAATGGAAAATATTGTACAAAATTAAAATAAATTAAGAGTGTTAATAGGAATGGAAAGTATTGTAAAACTTAACACAAATTAAGAGTGGAAATAAAAATAGAAAATATTGTATACATTTTCGTACTGTCTTTTATTGGATTAGAAAAGTCCAGTCGTAGATACTGAAAAAAGCTCAAATTAATTAAGACTTCAACACACGTATATGTTTCTGATCCTACTGCCGCCGTACAATTGACTTTTGTGAATGAAGCGTGAATGTAAACTGATTACCGCGCCAGAAAGCGATTGGTATTCCAAGACCGAAACAAATACAATACACCCAAATATAGGGCGGGCCCTACATTTTTGCACAATCGAAACATGAATACAATTAAAACTCAAAATGTTATTTCGTTGATTATTTATTTAACGTAATAAACGTTTATTGAATTTTTTTTTTAAATGACATCGTCGAGATGTGCCCCATCTCGTCGTTGGCACTCCAGTAATCGACTAGGCAAACAATGGAAAACTCGCCGACAGATGCTGCAAGGTATCGCGGCTATCTCCCCCTACATGTCTTCTTTTAATTGGGATATGATCGTAGGTTTATTAAGGTACACTCGACTTTTCAGGTATCCCTTGACCCAAGCTTTGATTTAATTAACACTTGGAGATCGTCTTTAACGAATGGTGTGAGTACTCAGTCCCCATCAGTCATAAGTATCCCAATGATATTAATAAAATTGCAGCGAAATCTTTTGAATTCATCGTATTCAACTGACTAAATCCCAAACAGATAGAATTCTCGATAAAGAAATAAGGAATATAGACGAACTGTAATCCTAATCTTCTCAGCGACCCATAGTGTTAACTTCTGCTCCGCGAAAAATTATAAAGTCGATTGAGATTGGTTTTAGTTATATAACATCCTTTTTATTCAGTTTCACATTACACCGTGTCTTTTCCAATTAATAACAACTCGTTCGTATTTGAGTATGGGTTAGCTTCACATTAACACCGTGTCTCTTTCAATTAATAATTAACTCAGTGGAACTACAGTATAAGTTGGTTTCACATTAACACCGTGTCTCTTTCAATTGATGACAAATATGTTGCTATATTCAATGACTCGCGCAAAATAGGACGGAACTCGACACTACCTCGACATTGCTTAGGACACGTACAAGACAAAAACGACACTTAACTCGGACTCAACCCCGTATATCCATTAATCGACTCCCTGGTGACACGTATAGTGCGTGTGAACACTTAAGGCGATGAAATCTGACATTTTTAGTGTCTGTTGGTGTCGACATCCACTAGCCGCGATGATGATGGATTTCCCATCGATCTGTGAGTAGCCAAACCGATCTTTTCCTTGGTGATAACCAATGAACGCTGAGTTTTTGATAGAAGCATTTCCCCCGTGACCGTACAGGCCTGGATGAAAGTCCATTCGTTGGAAGCCACGACAACGCAGAAGCGAAGTGTGCGTAAAAGAAAATCCGAATATCCGGCTGATCAAATATATGATCGAATACGGAGGCTGGCTGCCCTGTCATCATAAGCGATAGGGAATAAGTTCTTCTGTTGATGTTATGTCAACAGAACTTCGCTTACGACGGCAAGGCTAGGATGTATATTTGTTTTAGGGAAAACGTATCGTGGGACACGATCATTGGTATGATTGTTTAAATAACAACCATGATCGTGTCCGATCCAATGGATGCATATCGTTTATACCTGCGGTAAGGGCTAGCGTGGCAATTGTTTAGCTTAGGAAACGATACGTAGGGCACGATTATTGAAATTATTGTTCAAATAACAATCATATCGTGTCCAACTCGATGATCGATTATCGGCATATGCGATCGATTGTCGGAAAAAACGGCTGCAGCTGTGTAAACAAATACGTTACCCGACGTGTCTTCTTGGACGAACGGATTGTTGGAACAAGAACACGCTGAAAGATTGGCGTGTGTTTACCAATCATGATTGCAGACGAGCTGAGCCGATCGGGTTGGTATATGGTTCATGTATTATGAACGGAATGATTTTGTTGATATGCATGCTTAGCTGAGGGTTTACTTTCCAGGTGAAAGATAATGGTGGGTAGCTTACGCTGCTCGCTTGCAGGTAAGTGAAATGCCTTTGTTGAGTGAGGGGAAGGCAGGTTGATACAAAGGGAATGGGTGGTTCTTTGGGGATGCTTGAAAGAACCGCCACAGACCTACTTAGTAAGTGTCAAGTTGTATCGTTGTATAACTAGTCATAACACTACGATAAAGATTTAATTTATATTAATAATAAATTTATAAAATACGTCGTGTTATGGGATATATATATTATTTGTTAATTCATAATTGTGTATCATATTTGTTTAACTATTAACTTTATTATTTTTTTTTATTTATTTGTGTTTTTAACGCTTTTATCAGTTTTCTTTTATTATAATTTAAATTTCTTCGCTCTTTTTTCCTCACATAATCTTTTCCTTTTTCCTTCATAATACACTTTTTTTCCTTTCCCATTATTTTATATAAGTATACCCTTGTAGTGCACTAAAAAGCCCTACCACCTTTTTCCCCCATTCCTACATCCAAATCCCAGCTATATTACCCTAAAACCCAAAATCCTGTTAAAATCAGAAAAAACCCGCACATGATCCAAAATTCGCAATAAACGAATTCATAATTCAATCCAAAATCTAAAGTAAAATTAAAATTCACAATAAACGAATCTAATATTCGTTTATCGTTTCACATTTGCCCCACGGCGTCATCGAAAACCAAAATTCAGAGATCGTTATCTCTACCTGAAAAATTCCATTAAGCTAAACAAATAGAAAACCAAATCCAGATACATAACCACATCTGCGCATTAGTTTCGTAAGAATTCAAGAAATTGAATTCTTATCTTAAATAAACACTGAGCATCTCACTCAGGATACCAAAATCGGGATTTTTGTATGAAGTCGTGTATTTTCGAGATACAAATCTCGATTTGTTTCTCTTTATAAAGGAACAGAAAAGTGAAATCAGGGATCAGTATCCCGCACTCAGCATCCAGGTTCGGATGAGTATCCAGAATAAGTCCAGTACAATTCAATATTAAAATTCAACTGTATTAAAGTATTCCGCGTACAGCAAAGGAGTAAAATTGAATATTAAAATACAACTGTATTAAAGTATTCCGCGTGCAGTACAAAACTGTACAGCTAAGATTTTGTATCCAGGGACATCAAAGATTCAGTAATATTAAACTGATATCAAGCCGAGGAAACAGTAAGAAAACTGAATTTTTTATTTCTATAAAATCCCCAAATTTTCAAGCAATCCCAGCGGGGACAAGGGCTTGCGAAAGGCCGAAAAAGCGACAGTGAAACTAGGATCAAACTAAGGACGTTGCTCTTCCCTCAGGCGTATGAGGAAGCACGGCAACGACCCTTTGTAGGACGTTTTTTTTTTCAGGAGCGGTCTATAAAAGATCCCTCATCCTTTTCAAGACGTCTCCGCTCCCTGAAACGAAATCCCTACAGAACCTAACACCCTTAATGTTAAGGATTTTCGTTGAATTTGATTAAACTGCATACTTCAGAGTTATCCACAAAAATTTGAATTTACTTAGTACTATAAAAAGTAGAATAAAAAAAACAACAAACTTGAGTTAATAATTGTTCTCTCCATGGCTTTCCAGAAAAAAAAGACAATTGAAAGCTACAATCAGCATACCTATTCTTTTTTTTTCTATTTTTAAAATCATCATTTAATTAATTTGGAAAACTAGAATCCTCTTCTTGTTTTATTTTCCTGCTGTGAGAAATTCATTATGGGCCCATCAAAGTCTAATAATTCTCTAGCGCAGTCTTTAAAATTTAATAGCAATAATTAATAAGCGACCGGGTAAACGAGGAAATCTCACATATTAGAAACGAAAATTCGATAAAAACAATTTATACTGGATTAAGTCATATCGTGGGTTTCATTCCAATATGTTACACAACCCAGATGAACTATTGTAGGTAGATTTACATCTTACGAAAATTAAATTAACTTCGGCTTTTATTTTGCTTGGACGTATTAAATCCAGTCTTTGGAGGCCAGCATGTGTCCACAATCAATATAAAACTATTTCAATATAAAAAAAAAAACTTGTTTTTGTACTAGAAGAACTATTAAAATTCCCACTTTTAGGTCACCTGTGTGAAACAATCTGGTTGCGTCTGAACTAAATGGCCAAGAAGAAGTGAAGTTGTTCGGTGAATGACAGTCCAACTTCTTGCATGAGCTGGACCGGACAAACATATTGTACAATCATATCTTTAAGTCCTAGTTAAAAATGTTTAATAAAACGGTATAACCCATGGAATCATCGAGCATCTATTAAATATGCACTTCCAAGCAATTGTTGCCTCTAAAGAAAACAAGAGAAATACCCTGTACGGGTCAGAGAATCTCCTAATCAACAGCCCCCTCGAAATGCAGGATTTCTGGGTCCAACAGGGATACTACTCGTCAAAAAAAGTTGAAATGCGAGGTACGAGAACAGCCCAACTATTCAGGAAGCGAATGAAATAAAATAGAGATACCCTCCCGGCTACTAACATAAGAGTAACTAGCTTCATTTATTGGACAGCGCACATTTGGTTATAGATACTGGTATTGAAGTTAGTCTACCATAATCTAAAAGTTTATACTTACGAGAGATGATACATGACGCAGTCACACGAAGATTAAGTTACATCCTAAAATCAGATTTTGTAATCCAAAATCCTAAATAAATCCGAAGAGTTGTTAGTATAAAGCCAAATAATAAAGAGGACATCCCGATAATGTCGTGTATAATATTACCTCAAACCGAAACATTATAAAATGTAGCAGAACTGTTACAGATATAAATTCCCTTGCAAAAGAGCTCATAGTATTAATATGTTATCATAATTAAATGGTGATAAACAAAGACAGGCGAAAAATATATGGACATTTTCATAAGTTAAAGAAAAAAAAGATTAGAAATATGATTGATTCCAAGTAGATACCAATAAAAAAAACGCATGTCAAAAACAATTAAATTTAAACTAATAAGTAGCCATATAAGAGAAATTCAACAATATGTTACTAATACGAGTATATAACGACAGTGTGAGACGTCGTCATAAAATAAAAATAAAAACGACTTCAAAATATTTAAATCTACATATGTGTATTAATAAACAAATAAAAAGATAAATAAATAAATGAATGACCTAAAATAAAGATGACCAAATTATTAAAAATAAACAATTTTGTATAGGAAAAAGGAAAAGAAAACAAAACACAAAGTCCGATGGTTATATTCCTCTCGCAAGAATAATATTAATTTAGGAAAAGCGGAAGGAAAACATAAATTAATGAAAAACTATTATAAATACCGAGTTTTGAAAATGAGTTGACAGCAAAAAACTATCAAAAATACATTAGATAAACATTTTTATTTATTCATCACAACAGAGGAGAAGAAGTAAAATATACGAGGGTTGCCTTTTATATTTCGGGATTAGAGAACAAAAACAAATATTGATCATCGAAAATCACTTTATTGTTTTTCAAAATATTCCCCATAAAGATCTATACACTTTTGCATGCGTTTGAACCAATTTTCGAAGCACTTTTGCCACTCTGATTGAGGTATCTCCAACACATGCATTCTAAATGCAGCAACCGCTTCTTCAGGTGTCGAAAAACGTTGACCTCTCAGTTTGTTTTTTACGTACGGGAATAAAAAGAAGTCATTCGGTGCCAAGTCAGGACTATACGACGGATGACCCATCAAATCGATGTTTTGGGTGCTCAAAAATGCAGTTGTCGCAGCCGATGTGTGAGAGCTCGCATTGTCGTGGTGAAGAGTGATCCGTCTTCGGCGGTTGGTTTTCCTTATTTCTTGGAAGACAACTGGCAAACAAATGGTTGTGTACCACTCAGAATTGACTGTTCTGCGTTGTTCTAGTGGTACGGTTGCGACATGTCCAGTTTTTCCGAAAAAACAGGCGACCATTTGCTTGGAAGTGCTTCGTGCGCGAACAACTTTTGTTGGATTTGGCTCATCTTGAAACACCCAGACAGTCGACTGCTGTTTACTTTCGGGCTCATACGCGTAAATCCACGATTCATCACCTGTCACGATGTCATAGACGTGTTTCGAAGCACCGCGACCGTCTTTTTTGAGCATTTCTTTCGACCAATTGACGCGAGCCTTTTTTTGGGCGATTGACAAATTGTGTGGGATCCAATGCGAACAAATTTTTTTGACAGTCAAATGTTTATGCAATATTGAATGTATGCTGGTCCCACTAACGCCTAAGGTTGTCTCAATCTCACGATAGGTCACATGACGATCTTACAATATCAGTTCGCGCACAGCATCAATGGTTTTCGGAACAACAACTGATTTTGGACGACCTTCACGAAATTCATCTTGGAGTGAACTACGACCACGATTGAATTCACCATACCATCGATAAACACTGGTCCTTGATGAGGCTTCATCGCCAAAAATTGAATTAAGTTCATCCATGCATTGTTGCTGAGTTAATCCACGCCGAAAGTTGTAAAAAATAATCGCACGAAAATGTTGACGATTTAATTCCATTTTTGGGCCGAAATGAATCTTTTAAGTTACTGTAAACAACACAAATAGTGCTCGTATGTCAAAACGTTCTGAGTGCGTATAACCTCAAAAATGTCCAACTTTACGACAGAGCTGTCAATTGCCGGATTGCAACACTAGGGTTGCCAAATCCCGAAACATAAGAGGCATCCCTCGTATGTTACCTGTACAAAAGTTAACTCAGAGTCTTTGAATATCCGACAGATATTTGTCCGATACATATTCATACCATGCCCTGTGGGGTTCTGTTCTGTTCGGCGTCAACAAGGAGGCGGGTTCAACAGAAGTCCCACCAGAGTTCGCTAGCTGACACACTTGAGAAAGGCGGAACCGCCGTTGATTCCTGCAGTTGATGCGGACACGGAACAGCAAAACAAACACTCTGGTATGTATCTCTTTATTTTATTTTTTATATATGATTCGGACATGGCTCCTTGTTAAAGATATTGACTGGTGACACCGTCTATTTAGACATAAATTGGTGACGCTGTCTATTTAACATAAATTGGTTACACTGTCTATTTAAACATAAATTGGTGACACCGTCTATTAAACATAAATTGGTGACGCTGTCTATTTAAACATAAATTGGTGACACCATTTATTTAAACATAAGTTGATGACGCTGTTTATTTAACATAAATTGGTGACACTGTCTATTTAAACATAAATTGGTGACACCGTCTATTTAAACATAGATTGATGACACTGTCTATTTAAACATAAATTGATGACGCTGTCTATTTAACATAAATTGGTGACCCTGTCTATTTAAACATAAATTGGTGACACCGTCTATTTAAACATAAATTATTGACGCTGTCTATTTAAACATAAATTGGTGACACCATCTATTTAAACATAAATTGATGACGCTGTTTATTTAACATAAATTGGTGACACTGTCTATTTAAACATAAATTGGTGACACCGTCTATTTAAACATAGATTGATGACACTGTCTATTTAAACATAAATTGATGACGCTGTCTATTTAACTAAATTGGTGACCCTGTCTATTTAAACATAAATTGGTGACCCTGTCTATTTAAACATAAATTGGTGACACCATCTATTTAAACATAAATTGATGACGCTGTGTATTTAACATAAATTGGTGACACTGTCTATTTAAACATAAATTGGTGACACCGTCTATTTAAACATAGATTGATGACACTGTCTATTTAAACATAAATTGGTGACCCTGTCTATTTAAACATAAATTGGTGACACCATCTATTTAAACATAAATTGATGACGCTGTGTATTTAACATAAATTGGTGACACTGTCTATTTAAACATAAATTGGTGACACCGTCTATTTAAACATAGATTGATGACACTGTCTATTTAAACATAAATTGATGACGCTGTCTATTTAACATAAATTGGTGACGCTGTCTATTTAAACATAAATTGATGACACGGTTGATTTAAACATAAATTGATGACGCTGTTTATTTAACATAAATTGCAGACACTGTCTATTTAAACATAAATTGGTAACACCGTCTATTTAAATATAGATTGATGACACTGTCTATTTAAAAATAAATGGATGACGCTGTCTATTTAACATAAATTGGTGACACCGTCTATTTAAACATAAATTATTGACGCTGTCTATTTAAACATAAATTGGTGACACCATCTATTTAAACATAAATTGATGACGCTGTTTATTTAACATAAATTGATGACACGGTCGATTTAAACATAAATTGATGACGCTGTCTATTTAACATAAATTGGTGACCCTGTCTATTTAAACATAAATTGGTGACACCATCTATTTAAACATAAATTGATGACGCTGTGTATTTAACATAAATTGGTGACACTGTCTATTTAAACATAAATTGATGAAGCTGTCTATTTAACATAAATTGGTGACGCTGTCTATTTAAACATAAATTGATGACACGGTCGATTTAAACATAAATTGGTGACGCTGTCTATTTAACATAAATTGGTGACACTGTCTATTTAAATATAAATTGGTGACACCGTCTATTTAAACATAGATTGATGACACTGTCTATTTAAACATAAATTGATGACGCTGTCTATTTAACATAAATTGGTGACCCTGTCTATTTAAACATAAATTGGTGACACCATCTATTTAAACATAAATTGATGACGCTGTTTATTTAACATAAATTGGTGACACTGTCTATTTAAACATAAATTGGTGACACCGTCTATTTAAACATAGATTGATGACACTGTCTATTTAAACATAAATTGATGACGCTGTCTATTTAACATAAATTGGTGACGCTGTCTATTTAAACATAAATTGATGACACGGTTGATTTAAACATAAATTGATGACGCTGTTTATTTAACATAAATTGCAGACACTGTCTATTTAAACATAAATTGGTAACACCGTCTATTTAAACATAGATTGATGACACTGTCTATTTAAACATAAATGGATGACGCTGTCTATTTAACATAAATTGGTGACACTGTCTATTTAAACATAAATTGTGACACTGTCTATTTAAACATAAATTAGTGACACCATCTATTTAAACATAGATTGATGACACGGTCTATTTAAACATAAATTGATGACGCTGTTTATTTAACATAATTTGGTGACACTGTCTATTTAAACATAAATTGGTGACACCGTCTATTTAAACATAGATTGATGACACTGTCTAATTAAACATAAATTGATGACGCTGTCTATTTAACATAAATTGGTGACGCTGTCTATTTAAACATAAATTGATGACACGGTCGATTTAAACATAAATTGATGACGCTGTTTATTTAACATAAATTGCAGACACTGTCTATTTAAACATAAATTGGTAACACCGTCTATTTAAACATAGATTGATGACACTGTCTATTTAAACATAAATGGATGACGCTGTCTATTTAACATAAATTGGTGACACTGTCTATTTAAACATAAATTGTGACACTGTCTATTTAAACATAAATTAGTGACACCATCTATTTAAACATAGATTGATGACACGGTCTATTTAAACATAAATGGATGACGCTGTCTATTTAACATAAATTGGTGACGCTGTCTATTTAAAATAAATTGGTGACACTGTCTATTTAAACATAAATCGATGCGCGCGTGCGACTGCTCCCGACTCCTGCCTGTTGGACGTATAAGATCTGACTAATAGTGTGCGGACGCAGCGGTGTATGAATCTCGACTGACTGGACTCTGGTTTAAGAAGGTGACAAGAAGTAAAAAAGAAAGGGAAATTTATTGCTGGTGCGCGCTAGCCAGCCGATGTGCTTGTGCTCTCTCTTGTGCGCTCTTCGTTTCCCCATGCGCACCGGGGTGAACAAGCGCTGGCGCAGAGTGGACGAAAAACACAAAGCGAGGAGCGCTATAACTCGGATTGATCTGGCTTAGTGTGCGTGTGGTAAAGTTGTGGCCTCCGAGGTGTTCCACACAGGGGTAGTGTGGTGTGGTGATTATTCCGGAGGCGCGTGGCTATAGAAAGGAAGAAATGCGGAGGAGAGGAAAATGTGTTTTACGCTATTCACCTGGGTAAAGAGATGTTTGATCCCCAGCGAATGGAGGAACTGGGAAAAGGCCAAGTAACGCTAGGGAAATATTATCGTGTGGTTCAATCGAATGTTTTGATAATTTTCCCAAGCGGTTCTGCAATGATGCGACAACTTCGTCCGGCTGGATTTGGTTGTCGCTAATCGACATGAACAAGAGTTGCCGTATGGCGAAAAAGGGAAGCTAAACTCTTTTATGCGTTGTCCGCATGGAGGGATGAGTTTTGCTATGCTCCCTTGGAGGTAACATCCATTGCAGGTGACCAGGTAAGTGATGGGGAATGGGGTTGGTTTGACGCGCTGTCAGGCGGTCGAAATTGGATGGGGTTGGCCGGGAATGGTGGGTGGTTCTCCGTGAAGTTTAGAGAAACCCCCACAGTCCCATTCACATTGAAGGTAATCTAATCATGCTATCCGGACCATTTATCACAACCCTGGCCCTCCGTTTTTGATTCTTTACATCGTGCTTGTATATCGCTTTTTCTTTGATTGGTGTTTGATTGATATATACATGCATATGTATACACGTGCTTTTTTTTTTTTTTTGTTTTTTTATTTCGGTAGGAAGTTGGAAATCTTCAAAAGCTACCTCTGACCGATCCAGAAGCGTGCCCATTTTTCACCGACTAAAACCGTCTCCCGCAAGGTACATATTCCCATTGTTCCCCGCCGGAGTTTACCTGTTATTCCGCTCGTCGCGTCGCAACTGCTGCATCATTTCACCGAGAATACCCTTTGTTACGGACCATGCCTGTTTTGAACTCAGCATGTATTATATTACTCCTGTTCGTCTCATATATCTCTCCAAATTCGATCGTGTGGTTTCGAATCTCACGTACTCTGAGACTACTGTGGCGGTTCCGCCAAACCCCACTGTTCACTTACCTGAAAAACCCCCATAACTTCCATCCAATCTCATAACTTCACTAATGCGACTTAAATGCTTCACGCATTAAAGAGATCAAATCTGTAATCTAAAAAGCCCCTGGAAAATAAAACTTACCTTTCATGCATCTCTTCGCATACAATTCTCCGTAGGAATTCTTTCTTAACTTACCAGGCAGAACCCCCATTATTGCAACCCAACTCCAATTGTTTCCCGCCAATGCTTTTGCATTGGCACCTGAAGACAGTTTCCTTTTTTAAGGACATTTAATGCATACAACGCATTATCTGCAATTCTTAAAATAGTTTCCTAATGTGCGTTTGCACCATAAATACAAACCATTCGGCACCCATTGTTACCATTTGAAATGCAATGCCGGACGGCATGTTTTTACAGCTGCAACAAGCCGACCAGCGATTCGTTGTTCAATAGACAAACAATCATCCATTTCATACGTCGCCACAAACTAATTGCCCTGCATATACAAATCCAGGCAAAGGATTCGTTTCTGCCACCGATCCCATTAGCACCTTTTTTCCAACGTCGATAACAGCGACGACGCATCGCGTAAACAATGACCCGCATTACCGAACGATGCATTTGATCATTTCCTCCTTTGGCTTTGCCGCCCGACTGTTTCGTTGTTCCATTGCCTTCGAGCACGTATAAACAACATCGGATCTGAACGATCTCACACATACCGCCATGGTCTCCATTACGAGATCTGGTTGTCTGTTCTACCAAGAGAGACTTTACTTTTCTCTTGTGGTACGAAATTCTTTTCCCTAGTGAAGGGGAATTGCACCAAAAAAGTTCCCTTGCTAAGCAAATCATCTCTGCACGAGATGATTATCGCTGACTCCTTTACCATCCACCAACCAGGCAGGTCGCGTCACTCCCGCTCTCCGTCGCGCGACGGAGAAGCACAGATATATCAAAGTCGTGTGTTTTCGATCCCTGAGTGCATCCGAGAGTTGTCTGGTTCTAATAAGATTAAAACTTACTTTGGAAATATAAAAGACCTTATTATAAAATGAATTCATTATGTTTAAAGGTTTGTTAACTACAACTGTCACGTCTGTAACCAAATTAAAAAAACAGTTATTACAATCCCCACATCCTAGTGTTTCATGTTCCTTCTAAAGAAAAAGGCTAATGTCAACCATAGAGACAAACTTGAGCGTTTAATTTACTTTCTTCCTGGTGAACTCCTTGTGGACGGTGTGTTGCGGAGTTTGTTCTGGTTTTTTTTTTTTTTTTTTTTTTTTTTTTTTTTTTTTAATGAACAGTTGCCTGCGGTGGACCTTACGTTTCATGATTGATGGGAAAGAAGTGAACCGTGTGCCCGTGTCCAGCATAATACTTCTCCTCCCCACAGTACGTGTTCCGCATTTTCTATTTTGCCTTCGCAATATAAGCAGTATGGGTGATTCACATGCTTACACTTGTGCAAGTATTGCTGAAAGCATCCATGACCTGATATTAGCTGAGGCAAGTAGTAATTCAGCTCACCATGTTTTCTTTTCACCCATGTTTCTATATCATGGTGTGAGTCCATCGTCCTTTGGTGGAAGAGTCCCACCTTCGTTGCCATTCTCTTAGGCTTGAGAGCTCTAATTGTGACCGCATTCTCCGACGATTCTCTTAGGAGACCTCATGCAATGCAGCGTTTTCTTTAGCTGCAATGTCAAGTGGTATCCTCCCGGCCAAAATATGTATGGCATCTTCAGATATTGTTCGGAATGCATACTCTTAGTGATGCCAGCCTATGTGCTGAGCTCACTACCGTCATGTACGTCTTATAGTGTGCGCCTTCTGTCCATATGTGAACTGCATATATTATAATAGAGGTGTTGACACTGGTTATGAGTTTCCTTATGTGGGGGCGGGGTCCTCCAACATTGGGTAGCAATCTCGCTAAAATTTTGCACACTCTTGCCGCTTTTCACTCGTTTTCCTCAGGCGTTCCTTGAAGGTCAACCTGTTGTCGAGTATAACAATAAGATATTTAATAAAGGGACTGGCTCTGATGGTTTGTCCTTCTATTTCCAAATCAACGTGTTCAACTTTCTTACGGCTAGATTCAGTCCGACTATATCTACCCAGTATTTAACGCTCTGGATTGAGTGGGAGCAAATATTCTCCAGGTCATATAGATGTTTAGCCACGGCCACTATTGTCAAATCATCTGCGTACCCAAGGATTCTAACCCCTTCTGGTACATTGACCTTGAACACACCTTCATACATGATATTCCATAACAGTGGACCTAATACAGATCCCTCAGCTACACCCACTGTTATTTCATATTCCTGTGGTCCACCATCTGTGTCATAGAGCAGTATTCTATCCGAGAGATAGTTTTCTAGTATACTCAGCAAGTAGGGTGAGACTAGTAGATCGGCCAACGCTTCTAGAACTCGATTCCAGTTCACCGAGTTAAATGCATTTTTAACATCTAGTGTCACCACCGCGAAATATTTGTTCGTACCTCCTAGCCATCGTGCTCCAGCTATCGCATTGCGAGCGATGTCGCACGCCACAGGTAGTGCCTTACCGGTTGATCTACCTTTCCTAAGCCCGATGTCCTCTCAGTGAATTGTTCCAGGCGAGTGGCAATTACTCGCTCAAGCAGGTTCCCTGTTGCGTGCAGCATGCACAACGGGCGGTAGGACGACTGCGCTTCGGGATTCTTGACTCCTTTTGGTATAAGCACACGTCACTGTTTTTTCCATGATTGAGGAAAGTGTCTTGCTTGGAGGCAGGTCGTAAAGAGATTGATGAAGACTTCCGGGATTTTTGTTAAAGCAGTCCTCACTACAGCGTTAGGAATACCATCCAATCCTGGGGTCTTGTTTTTTTTTAACAACCCTTGCAGCCAAGCGCACCTCTTCGATGGTCACTGGAGGTTTTTTTTTTGCAATAATGTTCCATTCCTGTTGCAACCTTGTGGGGAGGAAGTACTGTGCGCCGGCGTACGCCACTGAATTCACTCCCGTGCCCAGCGTAATTAACTGATCCACCGAACACCAGAAGACATCCGTTCGCCAAAAGATTAGAACGCGTTATTCTCTGTCACTCACTGATTGTCCGCTGCAAATGATCTTCCCAGAATCCAAGAGTATAAGAAAATGAAACGCGCTGGCTTAATTTATTTCTATTTGTGTTTATTGTTTATAACTTTATTTAAGTTGTTATTTATTTTTGGGTCTGCATTAGTTGTTTTTATCGATATGTAACGTCACACAAGTTGTATTTGGCACATGCGCGACACTGTTTGATTGGTTTATTAATAGATTTCATTGGCGGCACCGTTCACTGGGGATTTGTTTGGTGAATTAAGGGTTTGACACGTAAAACATCGCGTGTGTAAACGCACCGTACCGTGTGTACGGTACAGCGAAGGGAAGAAGACCCGACCGAGTCCTTTGATGATTGTAATAAGACTCCCTGAGGGTTCGAATCGGACTCCTGATTCACCCTCAATTCGGTGGTGAGTTTGTCAACAGTGGTCTTCTATGCCCTACACTGCGCTTTCATGTTTCTGTGATTTGGGTTGTGGCTTCTTATTGTTTGCAATACGACTGCGAAGTGGTATATATGTATACTATGTGTATACATGTCAGGCACACATTTGACCCTTCTTGACAAGGACATGGTGGCAAAAATGAAATCAATTATCGACGAGCCGCTTCCTTTGGTAAACGTGGCTTTATTACCTCTGTTTAGTGCCGCCTGGTTTAGGGCTGCGAAAGAGTCCAGAAAGAAGTTTCATCTTTTATTGGTTTGTGTGCTCCGCCAATAGCAGGCCCATGCGTTGAAGTCCACAGTTACGACTACAGGGTACTTTCTTATTACAATTCGCACAAGGTCGCTCATTAGGTTGTGGCGTTTCTAACAGATACATACACAATATACACATCATCTCACAAATAATCCAACAGTCTCTGCCAGCACCTTTCATAATAGGAGGAGACTGGAACGCACGACATACTGCATTTAATGACATCAAATGCAACAAATACGGCTGTCAACTCCTTGATCTCCTCCGACTTCATCCATATGTCTACGCAGACTGCCCGTTGCAACCTACTCGAATTTGCAGCTCAACCAAGTCAACAATCGATTTCTTCCTAAAGTCTACAGATAGCTATTCATCTAATCCTCCCACAGTGTCATTCACATTCCCTTCGGATCATGGCTCTGTCCACACCTCGGTTCAAATCCCCTCGCTTGAACCACTCTACACTCTGAATCCTATTCCAAATTTCACCAAAACAAACTGGAAAAAAGTCAATAAGGATATTGCTGCTAGCTTTTCAAAATTTTCTTTACCGGAATCTTGTAACCTGCCCCCTACACAAATTGACCAAGCAGCGGCCCAAATAGAGCAAATACTGGGAAATGCTCTCTTCAGCCATACTCCCACTATCGTTCCTCATAATCACTTAGGAAAACCCCTACCCAACCTACTCACAAAATTATTACGTATAAAAAAACAACTCCGACGAAAATTGCACACTAGCTACTCACCTTTTATTAAACAACAGATCCAGCTATTGACCTCCCTGATAAATGGACAACTAAAAGTTTTCACTAATCAGACCTACACATCCACCTTAAACAGTATCAAACCAAATCGCGATCTATTTAAAAACATAAACAGACTAACGGGTCGCAAACTCAAGCCTCGAACAGATTATCTTATTCACCCAACTAATAATAACATCGTCCAGTCGGACACTGATATAGCAAACTGTCTCGCTGAACATTTCTGCAAAGTCCATAAGCAAAACGATACCCTCCCAGTAACAAATTTCCACGATACCGTGAACGATTACATTCCACGCTCACTGGAGCCATCCCTCACACCATTTATTACTGAATTCACCGAAACCAATAAAGCATCACACCCCGTAGGAATCGACACATTCCTAAGCCTTGAAGAACTATCCGAAGTCATTACTTCACGTAACAATAAAAAATCGACTGGCCTAGATGGAATCCCTAACCTCCTATTCAAAAGACTCCACCCAGGCAACTTGCTCCCGATTCTCGTTCTTCTCAACCACATAATAAACGCTTCACATTTCCCTAAAAGTTGGAAAACAGCGGTGATCGTCCCTATTAGCAAATCTGGGCCCTCCAAGTACCCGGATAACTTCCGTCCGATATCGCAGCTAAACTCGCTTAGCAAGATTCTTGAATGTAAAATCTACAAAAATCTTCTCTCATTTGCCAGGGATAACTCCCTCATTCAGAACTCTCAATTTGGCTTCCGCTCACAACACTCCACTTCTCATGCTCTCTTAAAACTGACACATGATGTGACGACCCACCTCCAAAACCAATCCCCAACGGTATGTGTCTCCCTAGACATAGCTAAAGCATTCGACTGTGTCTGGATCGCAGGACTGTTATACAAACTTCATTCAATGTATGGATTAAACATCCACTCCACAAAACTTCTCGCTTCTTACCTCTCTGATAGAAAGTTCATGGTGAAAATAAACTCAACTCTCTCGACACCTTATAGCATAACCGCAGGAGTTCCTCAAGGATCCATCCTCGGCCCACTACTATACCTTCTTTATACATCAGACGCACCGCAGCCACTGTTACCCAATACAACAATGCTCAACTATGCCGACGACACCTTAATTTATTCAAGCAACAAGCTTGTCAAGGAGGCAAGAAACTGTCTTAACAGATATCTCCCAATCCTGTCAGCCTACTTTACCAAGTGGAGAATTCAACTAAATCCAACCAAAACTCAGCTCATAGTTTTTAAAGGCAGAAACGCGAGTTGTACAAACAACACTATTCGCTGCCATAATAAAATCAGAATTAAAATAAATAACAATATAATTAAACCCTCCAAAACCTTAAAGTATCTAGGTATAACCTTTACCAACAATCTGTCATTCTCCGCCCACATTAAAAATACGATTCGTAAAGCCACAACCCAACTGAACCTCTGCAGAAAAGTCATGTACAAACCGAATGGTCTCTCTCCCAAAGTCAAATCACTTATCTACAAACAAATAATCAGACCCACTCTCACATATGCATGCCCGATATGGTACCATATCACACCCGCCCAAATGGAGAAGCTACGCATTTTCGAAAGGAAATGCTTCAGACTTATCACTGGCCTCAACCGACATCCTAACTCCCACAAATATTACAACAGTAGTTCGCTCTACTATGCCGCTAATATTGAACGTATAGATCGACGCTTCCTCGAGCTGTCCATCAAATTTATCGAAAATCTTCCCAATAATCCCAATCCGATAATAAATGCGCTCACATCGACTCCGTCAGACAACCGAACTGCCTACCCGAACTGTCTCCACACCAGAACCCTCTTCACCTCTGGCAGGTTGGTCAACAACTCCAATGAGATCGTATACCACAATACTGAACTCTCACCTCACCAGTTTAAATATTGTAATATACAACCCTTCTCTAATTTCTTGCGTTTCAACGACCAATCGGAAAGTGTTCCCCCAACCCATATCCCCGACTCATAGTACCCACCCTAAACCAAATTCCACCCATCAACCACTATACCTCCCGCCCCTCCCTATTCTAACTTATTGTAATAATAATAGATTTAATAATTAGATAAGCTAGGCTAAGCTAAGTTAAGTTAAGTTAAGCAAATTAGTTATAGGTTAAGTAAATAATTATATCCTGGTTTTCTGACCTTTTCCAGGAAGCCCCACCTACTCCTATCTTGTCCACCCATGAAATATATAACTTTATAATAATGTTTGAAAAATGTACTAGCAAGTATGTGTAAACGATTAAAGCTAAGATAATTATAAGTTATCTGTATTACTTATTGTAACAAATCATTTATGGTCAATAAATACAGAAATGTACAAAAAAAAAATATACACACAATACACAAGCAAATAGTGAAGAACACCGATCGAAAATCGAATAAGAAAAAGCATCAGCCGTATACCAAGCAATAACGTAGCAATTCCACATCAGTTGAATGTACTTCAGTTTAGAAAATGAATTCGTACAGGCGGCAGTGGCCTGACGTATTAAGCTTTGGTTGCATTTTTAGTGATTCTAACCCTCATAGTGTAAGTTCGATCCACACGTTCTTCCTTATCGTCGCAAACGCTATAAGGTCTTCCAATTAGTCGATTATTAATCTCGCATCGGCAAAGCAGGTTACATCGTATTGTTTGTGTTTTTACCCAGACTAAGTATGGTGTTGGGCTTATCTACGACCTTAATCTGAAAAAAAAATCTAGAGGTTCTCTGGATTTTTTGTGGTAGTTCGTAGAGTCGCATCATTTTATTTTTGTGTTTTGACGAATTCGGTGCAGGTTGCAAACTCTACACCTTTGTGTCATCTGTCACCTTAGGGTCGTTAGAGTAATTCACTTTAGTTCTCTGTTTAAGGCTCTTTAATTATTGTTACATAATTGAATATTTTACTAATTGTAAACAAAACAAATAATAAAAACCATCTTCGTATAATACGCAAAAGGGATCAAATGATAACTATCGAAACTGAAATGATAGTTGGTAAACTGCTTTCATTAATCAGAACAGGTCATATTTCAGGTCGTAAAAAGTTGTCCAAGTCGTTTAGCGGAAGTAATAAGGATAAGTGCTGTAGGCTGCTGAGTAAGGATATGCGGAGTAGGCGGCATATGGCGCAGTGTAGGCGGCAGCGTAAGGAGCTGTGTAGGCAGCTGTATATGGCGAGGCGATCAAAGGTGCTGAATAGGCTACTGGAGCGACCACGGCTGGTTTAGCAGCTACAACGGCGAAGATAGCGAATAAGCACACAATGAACTGCAAAGAAAGAAGAAATGTTTTGTTATCCTCACAAGTTACTAGTTATTTTCATTTTCCATAACAACTCACGAATTTCGACATGATTATAGATTTGATTTTGTTTTAAGCGGCTTAGATGTTCTATGATCAAGTTCACTTGGCGATGTGATATACTTTGCTATCAAATCCTCTTGCTTATATACGAAAATTCCACAACCCTACTGTTTATTATTATTATTGTTCAGCGAAAATCACGTATTTTATAAGGCTACCACGACCGAAGGTTGGCATTGTCCAGCAAATGTGCCAATTAGAACGAAAGGTGAATGTTTGTTCGCCTACGAAGGTGTATCAAGGGAATAATGAATTTGTGACAACATTAAGTCTTTTTTGTCAGAAGCCTACTTATGATATAGCCGAGGTTTCGTCTCTTGACGCGTATCACCGCCCGACGAGTGGATGAGAACACCACTTGCATGCATAATGACCCCAGCGCACTAGACAGTTTATTGTCATTATGCCAAGATGTCAGTTGCCTATTTGTGGTATAAAAACGAGCGCCATCATGAATTCCCAATCACAGACAATCTCTTGGCTTGCATCGATTATTTCGAAAACACAAAAAATGGTTAAGTTTGTAAGTTATTTGAAAAGGATTATTCAACTGCTTATATCCTTAATGTCTCCGATTTTTGTTTTTTGCAGAATATCATCTGTTTAGCGGCGATGATCGCATTGGCTAATGCAAAACCTGCCATCATAGCACCACTTGCGTATTCAGCGCCTTTAGTTGCAGGAGCGTCTTATGTCGCAGCTCCATATACCGCCGCTTATGCCGCCGCACCTGTTATTGCTCCCTATGCCAGCAGTTATAACGCACATTCGGTTGCCCATTCGGCGGTTTATCCTGCCGTGTATACTGCTGGAGTTGCTCCCGTGGCTCCTGTCGCTCCTGTGGCTCCCGTGGCTCCTGCTGCTCCAGTGGCTCCCGCTTTTGAATCTGCTGCTGAAGTCTTGTTTTGATCGAATCCCACCGACTGGCAAATCAAGAAACGGTTGCTGGATACTGTTACTGCATTAGATACAACTCGTTACCCTCCTGCCTTTGAACTAAAATAAAGTTTATGATTTTTGAAGCAAGAAAAAGAAATGTATTGTTTTTTAATCAGCGAAAGGATTTGAGTCGGAATAGGTTGAAAGTTGGGAGTAAAGGCCTACAACGCGGATGTTAAGGTAGATTACATAGCTTGAATATTACTTGTCTCTTGATGGGTTACGTGGTTTCGTAAGAACCTAACACACATTCTCATTTCTAGGCAGGGATGCATAAATTAGCTACAATATAGTAATTGCTTGTGTATGATCTCTGCCGACCACGGAATGTCGTCGGGGAAGCGTTGTGTTCTGAAACACTGAGAACAGCGAAGGAATGACAGGAAAAGAATACCTGCAGCAATTCGACGCCAATCCTCAATGTAGCAGCAAGTCTCATCCAATAATCCTCATCCAAACCGAATACTAACAATCTGGGCTGTTTGAACTAATTAAATGGTCTTTATTTGTTTGATGGCCTTAATTTATCTTGATTAAATTACTGCGAACTGTCTCGCCTGAAGGTTTACGAAAAAGAGAAAGGTTGTTATTTTTCCTTGACAACCAAAATTGAATATGTCAGCTAGTTGCTGACATTTGTTATTTGGTTGTTATGGTTGCGTTCACTTGCGAATTCGCTGGTTGCATCCAGTGAATTCGCAACATTCTGCCGCCTTCGCCAATCATTGGCGAATCTTCTGGCTCCAGTGGTCGTCCGGAGCTTGGTCGGGAGGTTCGTCCTCCAGTGAAAGGATATCGATTGCGCTCTCCTGTTCGTCGCTGGAAGCCGTTATTGATCGTCAGGGAATTGGCCACGCGATCTGGGTTGGAGTTGTAAGGTCGCAACCCACGATCAGTGACCACGTACTGGCTGGTGATTGGTCTCACCACATCGAGATCACTGGTGATCACGAGTGCTGGTTGAATGGGACTTCGTCGGTCCCTGGATACTGGAGAGCGCCGTCCGCCCAGCGAGACCTTGCGCACTCCTTGTTCTATTGTTTGGTCTATTATAATAGCTGCTTTTGGTAGCGGTTGGTTTCGGTGACTCTCCTCCTTGACAGTAGCTTCGCCACCCGGTATCTCTGTTTTGCAGTGGTGCTTTGAAGCCGTTGGGTGCGCAGGCTTCTGGTTCTTCAGCTGCCCGTTGTACATGCGGCGGTTCAGAGGGCGAGGGACATGTCTGATGAATGGTCCAGGAGGGGGTTCGGCGGTAGCTGGCTGCATGTACCGCGTGTGTCTCCGGTGTCGACTTCGACGATGTCTTCTTTTTATCCTCTGATGGGATCGGTACGCAGTCGTATGGTCGACCAGTTCCTCTGGGTCGGAGTTGTAAAGTCGCACCCCACGGGGACCGGCATTTGTCACTGGTTAAGCGTTATTTACTGTTGGAGGTGCCTGGGTCTAGCAAATCTGCACCCGTCAGTATCCACCCCAAATGAGTGTCCTGGGCGATGATGCCCGACTGGTCAGACTTCCTCAGTCCTGCCTTAATGATGGGCGGGTACACATCGGCGCGGTTTATGATCACATCCACCTTTTCTCTGGAGGAGATGTCCGGGTCCGCAAGGTCCAGGCCTGCTGCAACGGCGAGGTCGCCAAGCAGGAATCGAGGAGGTGACACGTAATCCGACAGATGAGGCAGGATAAGAGCGGTAGTTGTCCCACCCGAGCGCCATCGTGACGGGGCAGTATCCTTATTGACGACTGGGCCTTCGGGGTGTTGCAGCGGCCGCCCCCGACTCCGTGAACTGGGATTAACGTTGTCCGACACGGCGGAGACACAGACGCTGACCGAGGGGTTCGGAGATAAATGTTACCTCGGAACAGGGGTCCATCAGGTCACGGGCCTCCACTCGGCGTTGGTCCCCTGATTTGATGAGGACACGTGCAAGGAGGGTCTTTCGCGGTTATGGGCGGTTAGGGTGTATGACGACACTCCATGAGTCTGGCAGTCTTGAATCGGGGCAGTGTCCACATTTGGACGCGGGGGTGATGCTGTCACACTGGGGTGAAGCAGGGTATGGTGTCGTCCGTGACACTGACGACATCGGCTCTTGGAGGGATCAAATGTGCTCCCACGCAGTTGAAACACAGCCTTCGCTGGTTGACAAGGGATTTTGCTGGTCCAGATTGAGCTCTCTAAATCCTGCACAGGAGCTTAAATAATGTGATGAGTTGCAATATGGACAGATGAGCCGAGGTCTCTGGACTGGGGGTGAGGCGGTGTGGGCTGGGAGACGTGTCCTTTGGATGTTTGGCTGGTGATCGCTCTTGGGCCGATGAGGGTACTCGATGTTGCTTCGGGGCAGCTCCACGAACTCCAACGCCCCAATCCTTGTTTTTAAGAACGCGTCCAGCTATTTGTAGGTCGATGGTTCCATTGTGCTGCCCTGTGAGGTCTGCCAATCACGACTTGTTCGGGGGTCCACGCGCTGGGTGGTCAAGTAGACCAAGATATCATCCCAGGCGGCGACGGGGCGACCAAGGGCACCCAGGCTGTCAATCGCGTCGTTGGTTGTTCCGCGGAGTGTGCGCAGGCCTGCGGCTGACTCCTTAGCAAGGGCAGGTACGTTGAGGAGCATCGTCAGGGCAGAGTGAACCAAGGCGCGGGTATCATCGTAATGATCCACCAGCTTATCCCAAGCTCGGCGTAATTTTCCTCTCTCACGGAAATATTCTGGATGTCTCTGGCGGCCTCGTCCCGGAAGGTGGACTTCAAATAATATAGTCTCTCCACATCCACAAGTTCGTGGTGGTCTGCCAGTACCGTTAGAAACAGATCTTTAATGGGTCGCCATTCCGAATATTTCCCTGAAAACGTTGGCATCTGCACCGGGGGAAGTTTTCTGGCATGTGACCGACTGAAAGTATCAGTCGCAGCCCTGGGCGTGGTCGGAAGCGCAGCGGTAAGGGCGTGATGTACCTCGGTGAATTTGGTGGCTTCTTCCATGTAAGTCTCACCGGCTGCCCCATAGAATCTTTCCACGAAGTAGCGGTGGCCCTTAATCGTCTCTGGATTGGCCAGGCGGATTATTTCTTAATATCGGGTTCGGATGTCCCCCCATTCGAGTTGGAGGTTATTCTGGCGCATTTCCACCGCGAACAACGTTGGTGGACCTCTTTTGTCCAGATTGAGGAATGCACCCGAGATCCGTTCCTGGCGGCGAACTGGGCGCTGATTAATTGTTCGACCATGAGTTGGTCTTTATTCCCGCGATCCTGGCCATTGTTTTGAGCCACGACTTAGCAGGGAGCGTTGTCTTGGCATTCAGGGTGTACTTCGACTCTGGTCCGGCTCTGGCGTTCACCCAATGCGGCCTTTGCCGTTTTCGATCTGGCGTTGGTCGATGACGCCGGCCTTGTCTTCGAATTTGACCGAATTTCCTCTCAAATTCAAACTCTTGTCGGGTCTTTACGTCTGGACTTTAATGCCCCGCGACTTTCTATGCTGCGAGCTGGCAGCAGTGGATTGGATCGACAGACTAGATCCGGCTCGAAGGACCAAAATGTATGAACTGTGCCGACCGAGGAATGGCGTCGGGGAAGCGTTGTGTTCTGAAACACCGAGAAAAGTAAAGGAATGACAGGAAAAGAATACCTGCAGCAATTCCACGCCAATCCCCAATTGTAGCAGCAAGTCTCATCCAATAATCCTCATACAAACAGAATACTAACAATCTATTCTGTTTGAACTAATTAAATGGTCTTTATTTGTTTGATGGCTTTAAATTATCTTGACTAAATTACTGCGAACGGTGTCTCCTGAAGGTTTACGAAAAAGAGAAAGGTTCATATTTTTCTAACCAAAATTGAATATGTCGGCTAGTTGCTGACATTTATTATTTGGTTGTTATGGTTGCGTTCACTTGCGAATTTGCTGGTTGCATCCAGTGAATCCGCAACTTGGAAATAGCGTGAATAAAGTTCGAAAGACAGTGAAAGCAAAAGTACAACAAGTATTAAACAAAGATGCTAGTGTGACACAGGAAATCTCACTCGAGCGTCGTGATTTATATGAGGTTACCACTGTAAAGGAAATCCTGTCAGCGATCGCTATAGAGTTCCCTGTAGTGAACGCGATCCCATAGTAAACGGCGAAGAGGTTAAGAAGGAAACCAGATGGCACGCAAGCAGCCATGATCCGCTTACCGAAAGAAAAGGCTAGCATGTTACCGGCTACAGGTTTCCTACGGGTTGGATGGGTGAGATGAAGACTTCGAGAACACATCACAGCCAGATGATGTTCCAGATGTTGCCAATGCGGTCACGTAGCCTGCAAATCCGAAGCAGATCGTTCGGAAAACTATTTAAAATTCGATGGAAAATGCTACAAAGCGATGAGCTGTCATGCACAGCCCATATGCATATTCTGTGAATCATGGTGCAAACGTGGTACCCACCACTAAACAGGGAGTTACACATGCAGAGCATTTAAAACCTCGATGTCCAATCTCCTGAATAAAAATTGACAGGTTTAAGTGCATTCAAATTAACCTAAACCATTGTGGAGACGCATAAGATCTCCTTTCTCAAACGGTTAAGGAATATGGTGCCGAAGTGATAATCATCAATGAGCAGCACCGGATACCTGGCATGGGCACAAATACATGGGAGGAAGACAGCAGCGGAACCGCGACCATGTGGACAACTGGAAATCCCCGCATAAAAAAGAAAAGTGTCCAGCGGCAGGGAGGATTCACCTATGCCAATATTAGATGAATTCATTTCTACTGTTGTTACCCTCCGCCGAGGTGGGAAATAGAAGAATTCAAGTCCTTTTTTGGGCAGGGTAACACAAGAAGTTAAAACTAAGAGCCCCCTTATAGTTGCTGAAGATTTCAACGCTTGGGTGGTAGAAAGGGGAAGCACAAGGAACAACAGTAAAGGCCAGGCACTACTCGAAGCCCTCGCACTCCTAGATGTGGTGCTACTTACTGATGGTGCTGGGGACACCTTCGTAAACGACAGAGGGCGGTCCAAAATCGACATCACATTTGCCGGGTCCACGTTGGCAAGAAGTATGGAGTGGCAAGTTTTGGACGTCTACATCAATAATGATCACCAACCCCTGATGTACGAAATATTACCACACAGGGGATTCATCACTGGAAAATCGGCGAAGAAGCCAAAAAAAAAAAAAAAAAATGCGTGGAAAGAGAAGGACCTCGATGCGGAACTGCTCGATTATACACTGGAAGACCAAATCGAACAGTTTAACGCAGAGGCCAATGCGAATAGATAGGCTAGAAAAGTCATGAAGTGGCTAACTACCGCATACGATGCTTCTATGCCACGACCAAGACAACAAGCAGGGCTATCAAACCAGTGTATTGGTGGAACTCAGAAATCGACCATGTGCGATCGAAGTGCACCAGTATACGACGATTGCAGGAAAGAGCAAGAAACCGTAACACCAACCCAAAATTATATGCGGAATTCGTCAATAAAGTAAAGGAGTTGTGGCATGTGATCCGCAAGAATAAATATGGGGTTTTCTGTTCCCTAAGGGATGAATTAAATAACAACCCATGCGGCAGCGCTTACAGGATAGTCATGGAAAGACTACACAACAACAGTAGTCAAATGTAAAAAAGGTAAAAGTGACATGGCCAGAATCGTTGCTTTCTTCCTGCCGCAGTTTGATGAGGTGTTAAGAGCGCAAGATGAATGGAACACCATTGAAAGAGAAATACCTCCAGTGACCATAGAAGAGGTGCGCTTGTCTGCAAGGGTTGTTAAAAAAAAACAAAACCCCGGGACTGGATGGTATTCCTAACGCTGTAGTGAAGACTGCTTTAACAAAAAAACCGGAAGTCTTCAGCAGTCTCTTCACGACCTGCCTCCAAACAAGACACTTTCCTCAACCATTGAAAAACAGCGACTTGTACCTATACCAAAAGGCACCAAGAATACAGAAGCGCCGTCGTCCGTTGTGCATGCTGGTCGCAACAGGGAACCTGCTTGAGCGAGTAATTGCCACTCGACTGGAACAATTCAGTGATGGGATATCGGCGCTCTCTGAAAGATAGTATGGGTTCCGGAAAGGCAGATAAACCGGCAAGGCACTATCTGTGGTGTGCGACATCGCTCGCAATGCGATAGCTGGAGCTCGATGTCTAGGAGGTACAAAAAATATTGGCGGGTGGTGACACTAGATGTATGCATTTAACTCGGTGAATTGGAATCGGATTCTAGACGCGTTGACCGATCTACAAGTCTTACGCTACTTGCCGAGAATACTAGCAAATTATCTCTCGAATAGAAGACTGCTCTATGACACAGAGGAGGGACCACATGAATATAAAATAACAGTGGGTGCACCTCAGGGATCTGTATTAGGTCCGCTGTTATGGAATATCAGGAATGATGGTGTGTTCTGGGTCAATGTACCAGAAGGTGTTAGAATCGTTGGCTATGCAGATGATTTGACAATAGTGGCCGTAGCCAAACATCTAGATGACCTGGAGAATATTTGCACCCAAACAATCCAGAGCATTAAATGCTGGATAGACATGGCCGGACAGAAACTAGCTGGACATAAGACAAAGGCAGTTTTAATATTATCAGCTCCGCTGTTGGGGTATATCATGTATGGTGGTGTGTTCAGGGTCAATGTACCAGAAAGAATTACAATCATTGGGGACGCAGATGATTTGGCAATAGTGGCCATAGCTAATTTTAATTTAGTGACAGTAGAACCCTCGTTTATTTCACTTAGTACAAGCGTTAAATAGAAATTAAAAGTAAAAACTTACGAACTAACTTAAAAACTAGGGATTACAAAAATTAATTTTGAATAAATAAGAAGGTAATATGGTGGGAAGGTGGCGGGGTACGTGACGGGGTGGCGAAGACCGGGTAGTAGGATAAAGGGGCGGGATGATTGGAATGTGTACGGGTAGTAAGAGTGTAGATGGTGGGTGGGGCAAGGTCAGGAGGGGAAAGAGAGAAGACGACGTTTGAGTGCAATAGAAGTGAGGTAGAAATCGAAGGAGGTAGGATAAGAGTTTGCTCGCCTTAGCATTCATGAAATGGGTACATTACAGCCGTAGGAAGTGTGGTGGAAGACAGAAGAGACGAGGGTTTCGTAGGTTACGGGGATTGGTATTGAGCGCGATGGTGGAGACCAAGCTAGGGCAGTTGATTGTTCCGGAGAGGGGACGGTGGATGAAGAGGATATCGGCAAGAGTTCTGCGCTCCTCAAGTGTATGGAGGTTGATCAAATGGAGCCGGCTTGCGTATGGGGGAAGAATCCGAGGATTCTCCCAGTTCAGTCCACGGAGGGCAAAACGCAGAAAAAGACGTTGCACGCTCTCGATTCTGCGGATATGGGACGAGCAGTGTGGAGACCAGACCTGACTGGCGTATTCAAGAAGGGGGCGGTCGAAGCTATGTAGAGGGCGGAGTTGGCCTTAAGAATGATATCATCGATATGTGGGAAGAAGTTGAGCTCGCTGTAAAATAAGATTCCGAGGTCACGTATTGAGGATACGTACGAAATCTGCTGGTTTAGCAGGAAGTAGGAGCGAGGAGGTGGGGGTGGACGTTTGTGGGAGAAGGTAATGGAGTGACATTTGACAACATTGAGTTCCAGGCAGTTATTACGGCACCAAGTTAAGAAGCTGTCGAGGTCCTGTTGGAGAAGTGAGGAGTCGAGAGGAGAGATGATTGTTTTGTAGAGTTTGGCGTCGTCCGCATAGAGGGAGTTGGATGAGTGTTTAATAACGGAGTCGACATCATTGATGGTAAGGGTAAAAAGGAGGGGGCCTATATGACTACCTTTCGGAACCCCTGACGTGGGAAAAAAGGATCGGAAAGGGAGGATCTGAATTTGACACGGTAGGATCGATCTTTCAGATAAGAAGATAACCACTTGATCAATAGCGATTCGAAACCTAGGGAGGACAGCTTAAAAATGATGAGATTATGGGAGATTTTGTCAAAGGCCTTGCTGAAATCTGTGGTGATTACATCGACTTCGTTGCCATTCTCTAAGGCACGGAGAGTATGGGATGAGAACTCGATCAGATTGGTTGTGGTCGACCTACCCGAAAGGAAACCATGCTGGTTGGGTGAGATGATGGATTACAACTGAAAGATAATGCATTGTAAAGAAGCCCTTCGAACAGTTTGGGGATTTGAGACAGATTGGCGATGGGTCGATAGTTGCTGATATCATTTTTATGCCCCTTTTTATGTATGGAGGTGACATAGGAGGATTTCCAGATACTAGGGATGGTCCCTTGAGAAAGGCATAGGTTGAAAATCTTTGATATCAGGAGAGAAAGAGAAGTGGAACAGTTGTTTAAGAATACAGACGGGAGTCCATCAGGTCCGGGGCTGAACTCGTCTTTGAGTAAGTTTAATTTCTCCTCAACTACGTGACGCTGAATAAGTTGAGGAGTGAAGGGACCAAGGGAGAAGTTGGGCAAATCATTGAAATACGACGGATTGGGTTCGAAGGAGATGTCTGTGAAGGATTTATTGAAAAACGACGCGAACAGGTTGGCAATAGTTAGGTGGTCGTTTGACGTAGTCGCGCCATAAGAGAGGGAGTTAGGATAGGCGTCGGATTTACGTTTATAATTAATAAAGTGGAAAAAGGATTTGGAATCGCTAATCAAATTAGATTGTGTTTTAATAAGGTATTTGGAGTAGAGGGAGTTGTAGAGTTCGGAAAATTTATAAAAGGACCCGAGATAGTTGGAATAGTTTTCAATGGATCGCATTTTGTGTTCCATAAGTTATTCCTTTTGTTCCGAAGATTGCGGAGATTGCGGTTGTACCATGCCGGCGAAGAAACCGATGACCTGCGGCGAGAATAGGGGACATATAAGGCGACGGCATAGTAAATCTTCTTATAGAGCGTGGCCGTTGCTTCTTCTACACCCAAATGATCAAATCGAAACGCAGTTTTGCTAAGATGCTCATTTAGGAGGCGTCTTATGGAAGTTGTAAGAAAAGCAGTCCGGAGGTAGGGAGGGCTGGGTTTCGTGGTCGAGATATAAGGATAAGAGCAGTGGGGGGTGATAATTGTCAATGGTAGAGAGGGCGTGTGGGCTAGGGGCAACTGAGGACATGAGAGGGTCGGTTGTGAACACGAGGTCCAGCTGTCTCCCCATATGATTTGGGACATTGCTAATTTGATGGAGGCATGAGTCGGTGGGGCTATAGCGTTAAGCAAGGATAGTGAAGAAGGTGAATTGAACACACGATGAAACGGTTGAAAAGCGAAGCAGTGAAGCATCAGACTACTGACCGTGTTTGGTATTTGATTTCCAAAGTCGACTATATTCCACTGATATGAATTATTTTTATTATTTATCGCTTGGTATACGGTTCTGATGTATTTTTCTTATTCGATTTTTCATTCGGTGTTCTTCACTATTTTTGCTTGTGAATTGTGTGTATCTGTTAGAGTTGCCACAAGGCCGTTTATAAAAATACGCTCATTAGAACTAGTGGCGTTAGAGGCGTAGAAGGCTTGTTCGTCAGCCGATGCCCATTGTAGGTAGGGGTATATTTTGAAGATTTCCACCTTCTTACCGAAAACAGAAAAAAAACCTCTCTACAGGATGATGACTGAAAACTGCACCGGAGTGAGCATTCCAAAGACATCCTTAAACACGCTTGGAATGAAGAAAACTTCTTAAAAACCATTGTAACAGGTCATGAAACATGGTGTTTTCAACAGTCAAAGCGGTGGATGCCGGTCACCGATGAAAAATATCCTCACCAACATCGCAATCAATGACACATAAAAAGCATTTGTTACAATTGTCGAAAGAGCTTATTAATGTATTCCAATTCAACCAAATTATTTCTAGTAAAGAGAACGATTCTTGTACGAATTAATGAACTGTCTGTGTTTTTTTTTTTTTTTTGCAATCCGTTCTACATAATTTTGGAACAGAGGATGGATTAGAATATGCAAACGTATGATCGCCTATATAGTTAAAATAGATATGCAATATATCGGAAGCGTTGGGCAGCGAATCATAGGTCAAATAATTCAATATCTGAATTGGCAAAATTTAGCATTTAAGTATGATAAGTTATCCTAACCATTTATATTATCGCATTTATATTACCGTCGCAACAAAAATCAATGAATATGCCAAAGAATAATTCCAGATTGTGTTTTGTACATCACATTGTTTTAATTTCATTAAGTTCAGTGTTAACTATTTTCAAAATCTTAGACAATTTTCAAGAATCACATTTTATTCAGGTGTTTTTTGTTTGTTTTTTGAATCATGGCATCAAGTCGTCAATTTGTGTACCTCCTGGGCGTTTGATCACTTACAAGATGGTGGTGTATGCGGCTGCAGTGTATGGATAGTAAGATGCTGCAATCGGGGCAGTGTATGCAGCGGCTACGGGAGCAGAGTAAGCAGCGGCAACGGGAGCAGTATATGCGGCAGCGGCAATCGGAGCAGCAGCTATTCCATTATAATTTCTGGCAATATACTGTGAGCTTGTAGCCGTTACAACACCTGGAGCAGCTACCACTGGAGCTGAATAAGCAATAAGCGGTTTAGCGGACACTGTGCAGATCACAGCCAAGACAACAAGTACGAACTGCAAAAAGAAAACAGGGTAATTTTATTAGACCTCATGTTAACGAAAGTTGAATTTAGTTTATTCTAGAATCCTTAACTCACCAGTTTGAACATTTTTAAGTGTAACTTAGTGAAACCCTATCAGATTGTGAGTCGATGATTCAATATGCTCATCTGCTTGACAAATATGCTTTTATAGTCCACGCTAAAATAAATGTCCTCGAGCACATTCGAACAGCAAGCACTCTTCACAGATTCCCTTGGAAGTAACAGGCAGACGAGCATTCACTCAAACGAATTATTCAAGCCACAACTTCGATTCTCGGCCTCAGGTATAAAGATCAGCCCCAAAGTCCGTGATGAAATGGCATAGATATTCCGATCACGTCCTGATCAACCTCACACATTTATTCATAAACGCACTGGATGGTCGAAATGCTGTAGCGCGTGCCTACACCCCTTCTCCTGCGTTATTTGGCACTCAATTGCATTCCATTACGAAAACTTATATTTTCATTAAATTAATATCTTACGCAATCCAGTAAGCATTCAGAGCAGATTACATTTTTAAAGCCGAAAGAGGGTGTCTTAACACATACTTCGATTTGCCAAGACTAAATACGTGATACCGTTCCATGGATCGATATCAGTGGTTTGACCCAAAGAGTAACTTGCGCCAAAGTTCAAGATAATTTGTTCATATAATAAATGTCGTACGCGTTTGACCGTTGCAATGTGATACCAGTGAATGTGGGTCATAATAAGTTAGCCCTGATAATTGTACTTCGCCGTTTGCCTCAGCTTGAGAGGTTTGAGGTATGGATACCGAACAATTAGTATTCTAGACGCTGCTTAGGATACATCTTATCAAAACTTGGGTTCATTGCTTTGACTGTCGAGAATGCTTCGAGCACACGCTCCAAGTTAGACATCTTAAGGAGAACAATTTGTATTACAATTTGTGAGATTATTATCTACTAGCCGGATACTGAATCTTTACAGTGAAACCAGATTGTCACAATCTTTATTACTGTACAAACACATGTTTCTTGTTATCTTAACACATTCCAAAAGTCCGAATGCAGTCAAGATCGCTTATAAGTACAGTGGGTAATAGTGTAAAAAGGATAATTAAAATATATGTAAACAATAATTCTCGTATGTTGCAATACCACATGCACAAAACTTGATGCTAAAACAAGGTCCCAAGCAAGAGGTGCTTAGCACACTAAAACACGTTTTCATAGTAAGGAAGACCTTTTAGAAAGACCTTCCATACTGGTGTTTCAGTGAGGTCGTTCACTAAAGTCTTGCAGAAAGGTCTAGTAGGAACGTTCATTAGTGAGGTCTTTCAGAAAAGTCCTTGAGGGACACTTTCAAAAATGCCTTTCAGAAAGAACTCTTTGTAAAGGGTTTACCTATAGCGACTTGACTACTTTTTTTCGGTAGGAAGTTTTTATAATTTTCAGACGTTTTTCGTTCATGTACTTAACCACGATGAAAATGTTGAGTTTACTGAATAAATTGACAGTAACAGTTCGATGATTAGTGAAAGGGTGCGTTCACAAATTAAATTCAAAGTTGTCAAGTCTGTATTGGAAAACACGTTAAAATTTTTCAAGAAGGTCTTTCAAAGAAGTCGTTTAATGAGGCCTTACAGGAAGATCTCTCACCAGGGTTTTCCTGGAAGGTCTTTCAGCGATGTCCTTCACTTCCTACAGTGTGGTCCCACGCAAAGTAATGAAGAACACAGACAAAAGAATCGTAAAAATCATCAGAGCGTTTACCAGAACATTAATGTAGCAATCACATCTTATACTGCGAGTGGTAACGTCCTGTTGTACATGCGGCTGTAGTTCTAGTACGTGGTGGTGTGGGGAGGAAGTATTGTGCACCGGCGTACGGCGCTGATTCACTTCACATCCCCATCATTCACTAGAGAGTTCATCGGTTCCGCCATTAACCGATCACCAAGGATTAAGTCCACGCACCGAACACCGCAACAAAATGTTCACAGACAAATTATCACAAAGACAAGGAAGAAAAGTCTAAACACAGGGTATTGATTTGTTGCACATGTAGCTTGTTTTATTGTTTTTTGTAGTTTACATGAAACATCTTAATGTTGTAAAATGTTCGACTATGATCACGACTACACTTGATTGCAGTGGCTTTACACATTACGACTAAGCTGGTAAACTCGACTTAATACAACAAACATTCGACAAACGATAGGTTTTAATTACGCGACGCTGGGTTGTATGCGTCCCCGCGCCGCCACAGGGAGCAGGAGAAGAAGGCGGACCGACCGGCTCGATCGGGTGATGGAAAACGGCTCAGCGATATCAATTCGCTGGCTAAGGAAATTCGGCCAATGAAACTGGGTCTCTTAATTTAAGGATGCATTTTCTATTCCAAGAGAAACGTAAAGTCTCTCTTTGGGGGAAGGTAACCAGATTTCATAGAGAAGATCTATAATGGTACACATGTATGTGGGAACATTGGTTCTTTCATGGGACAAAGCCATGAGAACGAATCTGAAAACGAAGAAAGGCAATAATGTGCATTAATGAGATGTGAGTTCGGCTAAGTAAACAAGGCGAATCCCATTGGGTGCTAATTGGGTTTCTGTTTGTTCATGCCGCTAGGTCATCAGAAGCAGATCCAGAAATATGTAGGACAAAGAGATCACGTATATCATTGTCTATGATGTGCATTGCAGCTGTATTGATAGACCTCAATGCGTCATGAACATGGTGCTAATTGGTTTTAGCTTATTTGGTGATAATTGGTGTTTATGGCATCGCTACCAAGGGTAAGTATACAATTACTATTTGCATTTGCCTATGCCATAGGATTTAATTTATGCCTTAAGACGCAAGATGGGTATATTTGCTTTTGTCTTTTGGGTATAGGTCGCCAGCCAACGTGTATGTAAAGGAATTTACTATACACATGGTAAGGCTGGGAATAGGCGACGCAATGTCTATGATTCCTGTTATGATGGTTACATTATATGTCAACCAAATTGTTTCGCTTTCGGGAATTCGACTAGGGAAAATGCGTATGTAAGATTGGGATTTGCCTGGTAGCCGTGCCGAATTGGGCTTGGGATTTATGATATGTGGAACAGAATTCTTATAGGGAATTGTGAATTCGAATAAATGAATGAAGGTAAGAATTCTCTTCCAGGAGCTTTTAGCAAAATACATTTGATAAATTTGTTGCGTGAAGCATTTACAGGTTCTAATGCGATTGCATTAGCGGAAAACTATGACGGTTGGTTTGTAGTTTATGGGGGTTTTTCGGGTAGGTAAACTGGGGTTTGCCGGAACCGCCACAATGGTACGGTGCGAATTACGTTCTTCATAACCTCGCAAACGCCGTAAGTTCTTATAGGAAGATCCTTCACGAAAAGCTTGCACGAAGAGCTTTCAAGTTAAGTTTTTATCCAGACTTTCAGGAAAGTCATTTAGCAAAGACATTCAAGAAAGGGTTTTAGGAAGGCCTGTTCTAAAGAAAGTTTTTCAATAAAGCCTTACAAATATAGGTTTCAAGAAGTGCTTACAAGAGCACCTTTCAAGAAGGTGTTTTCATGAAGTCTTCTCTTGAAAGAAAGTATTTCAGAGTGGTTTTTCAAAAAGATGTTTCAAGAAGTTTCCTCGAAACCCTTTTAGACAGACGTTTTAAATGTGCCTAAACATTTTTAGAGAAAATCTTTTTCAGAGTTTTACTTTATCAGATCGATCTCTCATGAAGATTGCGGTGTCAGCATCGGTCGTCATTGTCATCATTATCGGCACTACAACCGGGATTCCGTATTGGCTTTATTTAACAAATCTCGTGGTTGTCGTCGTGTATCCGGTCTATATCCGAAGCTTGTTAAATTGTCCATAATATTTTGTTTTTCCAGGCGAGGTTATTATCCTTGCACTACCATCGGTAGTACACTCGGAAAAATAGAACTCATTTCATCTTCATGATCACGAAAATAAAAAAAAAACTGAAAGGTACGTGGATGCTAGGGCATTCCACGAATAAACCGATCATTGAAGATTTGTGGCTAATACGTTTCTTATAGATGGCACTTCACACATTATGCATTTAGTAATTGTGATTTAAAAAGGCTTCTCATGAATATATTTAAGGACGGTCTCTCAGTAAATCAGAAATATTTTCTACAAGGTTTTCAAGAACGTCTTGCAGGAAAAGTCTTCTGGGGAAATCCTTTCAGCAAGACTATCAGGAATTTCTTTCAAAAAGTTTTTTTTTTTAAACTGATCCCACAAAATGGATTGTTTAATAATTTTGAATGTCCATAAACAAGGAGATTGAAAGAAGGGAGAAGATTTTGAAAAGAACATGTCGATGAATGTTGGTCATGAATGCGTGTATATTGTATACCTGTTATATTCGTGCAATTCGACTGAAGAACGAATCCCTGTAGACATTTGCCTAGGATTGGCTTTTCGTGTGAAAGTTGTGGGGTTCAAGTAGGTGTGCCAAAACACGGGCACTGTTTCAATTGAATCCCCATCAAGTTCTGCTGCAATAATTGTTCACCCGAGAACATGGAATAACCAAACGCACTGAATGCTGTTTTGAGGTTAATCCGTTTTCTTTATTGTATTGTTTTTTTCTTTACTTATTAATGTAATCGTTTTCTATTAATTTACTTAACTTATCTTACTATTAATATTACTTGACTGATTAACAGGACACTACGTTCGTCTGACAAGACTTTTCTTTTACCTCACGCTTGAGCGTGTGCAACAGCGTGCACACGCTGCGGTAGTTGAATAACGACTGACTGGAAAATGGATTAAGATGGGTAATTTAATTTTTTGCACACAGGACAACCAATAGGGATCAAACTTCTGCTCTCTCATTGCCAAGCTCGTCGATGTGGTGAATACGTCGGTTAATTCGATGGTCGACGAACGGGAGAATTAGAGAACAGAAACACAATGTGCAATGATCTCGGGGTAGATTTCGTTGTGTGTGCATGAATCAATACAGCTCTGAGGATAACCCATTGACCTAATTCGGTGAATGTGGTGATCTCAGAGTGCATTGAACTGTAGGAAGATAGAACTGTGAAGGAGAGGAAAATTTAGCAGGTGGTATTCACCTGCGAAAAGAGAGCATTGATCCCCAGCGAATGGAGTGTCGCCGAATTGGCTAGGAATATCTGATCATGGGAACTAAATTAAATGTGGTCGATGTGGTGAATACGTCGGTTAATTCGATGTTCGACGAACGGGAGAATTAGAGAACAGAAACACAGTGTGCAATGATCCCGGGGTAGATTTCGTTGTGTGTGCATGAATCAATACAGCTCTGAGGATAACCCATTGACCCAATTCGGCGAATGTGGTGATCTCAGAGTGCATTGAACTGTAGGAAGATAGAACTGTGAAGGAGAGGAAAATTTAGCTGGTGGTATTCACCTGCGAAAAGAGAGCATTGATCCCCAGCGAATGGAGTGTCGCCGAATTGGCTAGGAATATCTGATCATGGGAACTAAATTAAATGCGTTGATAATTTCCCCAGCGGTTATATGATTATGCAACCGCGTCGTTTGATCAGACTATGCCGTTGCTAACCGGCATGATGCGATTTCCGGTGGAAATCTCATAGGTTAGCGAAATGGGGTTGAGGTGTGGCAAAAAGGTAGCTAAACTCAATTAAGCATTATCTGCATAGGATAATGAGTTTAGCTATACGTCCGTTTAATATGATTTACAGGTGGAATACCTTATAATGGAAACACGGGTAGAAATGACGCGCTGATAGCGGGCGAAATAAGGTATGAAATTGTGGGTTGGTTCTCCATGTTGTATAGAGAACCCCTACAAAGTTCATAAAGACGAACTTCTGAGTTAACGTATGTGATGTTCCTGGTGATATCTGTATAACAGAAAAAGGTAAGATACTCACGTATGTGATCTACGGACGGAATTAAAAGCGTTAAACTTGGGTTTTCATTCTATTCATTGCTCGATTTTACAAATTACATACTATTGGCAAGGTGACCACCTGTAGAAGTTGAATTCCAGTTGTGGAGAACTCACATACTCACCCTGTATATTGTGGTCATATATTCGCCATATCTAGAAGGTCAACCTAAAATATCATATCTAAAAAGGCATATCTAAAAAGTGTATTTCTAAAGAAAGTCTAAAGATTGCCCTAGGCTCTTTTCATTTAAAGGTACATTTAATTTGAATGCCAAGAAGGGAGAGTCATTCGTGACTCTACACTAGTATTTAGTCTGGGTTTTTGGATTTTATAATGCACGCGTAAACGGTATTTTTAGATCCCCTCAAATGGCAATGAACGATGTGGATGGGAGAAAAAATAAAGAATTAATCAAAAACCCATGATCCATTTCATATAAACTTTACCACCACCCGTGGCGAAACACCACAATAGCTGCACCACAATTTCCTACTCACTTACGCACTAGTTGTGGTAATAATGGTGGATCAGGTAAAGGATACGTTCGCATGTGAAATAATAGCGGAATCAGAAGCATAACAGCTTTAATATCTTGTTGGGATTGCACACTAGTTGAATGCGAAGTTGGAAGGTCTTGTTGAGTATGCCCAAAGCAGCCCTACATGCTATTATCAGCAAAATGATTGATTGAGTTTTGGATAACTGACAAGATGGTTAGTAAAACCAAAAGGAAAAGTATGGTGCCCGGCACAATGGAGCCCCGAGGACCACCAGCATTAATCTTACAATATTTAACGTCATCTCGGACAACCTGAATTAAACGCTCGGATCGAGAGTCATTTATCCATCAAACAAAAGCTTTTCTATCTTTAGGAAGATAAATGTAATGAAAACCAATACGGGTTATTTTTTTTACATAAACGTCTGCACAAAAAAGACTTTGAATGCCCTTAAATGTCAAAGCATAGTGAAAGCGAATGAAGAGGAAGTGACTAAATAAAGGTGGTGTCGATGTAAATTGCTCTTGAATGCCTGGAGATTACAACGACGAGGAAACACGTGATCAGGTAAAGCATTCCACATTCGCGTAGTTCGGTTAATGAATAACTCTATGTTTACATGTGCGTCTGAAGTTGATTCTCAACGTGAACTGATGCGCATTCACAGATCGATGGGTATCGCGGGAAAATATCTGCATGGGCAGAACACAATTACCAAGTTCAGTTGAGCAACGACCGTGATAATACCTATAAAAGAGAGATAGGCATGATACGTTGCGCCTATGTTCTAACGACGGAATTAAACGGCTTACGGTTGGGTCATCAATAAGTTTTAGTGCTTGTTTTTGCATACTCTCGAGTACGTGTAGCGCAATTTGGTTGCGTCTGACCAAATATGGGAGTTCGACTCCGTTTTGGGACGAATATTCGCCCTGTAATAGTGTCCAGTTTGGATGCACTGAAGTAACTTTTGCATCTCTCAAGGAACCTCATACATTTGGCGGCACTTTTCGCAGTTTCAAATATGTGGTCATTTTAGTTAAGGGTCGAATTAATTCTAGTACCGAGGATTGCTAGTTCCTTGGCGTCGTCGATGCAAGTGTTGTTCACAGACAGTATATTTACTTTTAGGTTTGCCATGACGACAAGAGACAGCACTGAGCTGTTAAGGCATTGAATTCTAGTCGGTTAGATAATCCCCATTGATATATCTCGTTGAGGTCGGAATTCAATGTATTAAGCATAACCTGCTGACTGGTAGTGATGCTCGAAGAGTTTCGTCGGGAATGTTCGTATGAGTATGAGATACTCAACGTGCTATCTTCAGCAAACAAGCGAATTGGGTTGTGTGTAATGGACAAGAGATCATTTATAAAGATGAGGAAGAGTGTGAGTGAGATTACAGAACTTTGAGGAACACCTGCATCAATTTGATGGGAGGCAGATATGACACTGTGGGGGTTCTCTATATCACACGGAGAACCAACCCACAATCCTAACCTAACATGCAAAAAACCATCCCCACAATAGCATACATTTCCCAATCTGCAATAAAACATTTTCCAAACTTCCAACAGAACATAATTCAACCGAATATATTCTAATCATCCCCACATGTATTTTCCCAAAATTGCTTCGGTCAATTCTCCACTTAATTCATATTTCCTCTTCGTGACCAAGCAATCTTAATTTCCCCGAAATTCATATGCAATAACAAAACGCATATCCAAACCCTCAACGGAACATTAACAACTAACCAAGCCGCATACATTTCTCCGAAATGACTTCGGTTAATATTCTCTCTAAACGATATTCCTTGCCTGCACCCAAGCCGTCCCAATTTCCCCCGAAAATGCATGCACATACTTGCTCGCGTCCCCAAAGCCAATTTCCCGGTACACCCAACCAACGAATTCAACCCAGCCTGTACGGTCCGAATTCACTGGAACTGAATTCTTATGCGAGCATAGCAACTCCTCCAAAATTCTTCATAATTGGCAGCGAGCCTAATTTCGCTATGACACACCGCCACGACGCGACGCATTGAATGAATTATTTTCATTCGTAAGTCAGTCGCTAGCCAACCGCCACCGGGTCCGGACATAAAAATTCACTATCTAACCGCCGTCACGTGCGCATCCTCCCCCTTCTAGTACCGGTCAGTCGTTGTTCGATTACAACCGCCCCCAGCCGCGCCGCAATATTCTCAAATTTCATCACCCACCGAGCACACGTCGAAGTGCGATCGCGCATTAATCAATCCTTATCATCACCAATCGGGAAATAGTCGATGCCATCGTGGAGCAATTTGCTAAAGAACGGCTGGAGAGTCAGTTAATAAAAAAACGTAATTCGCTGTTCCTGTGTAATGCGTTACAACAATAGAAAGACGTAATTCGCTGTTCCTGTGTAATACGTTACAACAATAGAAAAACTTAATTCGCTGTCCCTGTGTAATACGTTAGAACAATAGAAAAACTAGATCGCCGCTTCTGGGCAATACGTTACAACAATAGAAAAACGTAATTCGCTGTTCCTGTGTAATACGTTACAACAATAGAAAAACTTAATTCGCTGTCGTAATACGTTATAACAATAGAAAAACTAGATCGTCGCTTCTGTGTAATACGTTGCAACAATAGAAAAACTAAATCGCTGTTCCTGGTACTACGTTCCAGCCCAATAAACATTGTAGTAATAGTGAATTAAATAAAAGAAACAGTGTCAACAAGAAGTTAAATAAAGTACATTCGATTAACTAAACAACCAGACTGAGTTCTTTTTATTACATTTTTCTTTTCCCGTGATTGAAGGATCGGCGTCCTATTCGCCCAGTGAAGTGTTTGGGGAGTGTAGTGAATCCATGTCCCTGCCGACATCTACCCCCTCCCCCACAACACCTTCAAGAACCACCTGGATTGAACGGCCAGAAAGATAGTCTCTTATCCATTGGATCAGAGAATTGTCCTCTCCATATGAATTTAATATTAATAAAAGGGCTGGATGCCAAACTATATCGAATGTGTTTGAAATATCCAATGTGACTACCTTGCTGTCGCTGAGCTTGTTGGTGGAATTGCTCCACTTTTCGGTATGGTACGCTATCAAATCTCTTATGAAGCTGTTACTACGAAAGCCATATTGGCGGTCATTGAGGAGGTCATTTGGTTGCAGATGTTTCGAAAGTTGACGGTTAATAAGTGATTCCATTACCCTCGAGAGAATAGCAGGATCGGTAAGAACAGAGGTACGATTTGTCAACATTTTTGGGAATTGGCTGAATGTTCGCTGACTTCCATCTATTTGGAAAACGGATAGTAGAATAAGACAAATTGGAGAGTTTCCGCAGTGGTTTAGTGAGTGAAGAGGAACATCTCTTCGAGAGAATTGGGGAAATGCTATCAGGGCCGGGGGATTTGTTTGCATTCAGCTCCTTGAGTTCGGGGCTAACAGTACCCGTTCGGAAGTTAATCTAGGTTTGATACTCTTAGCTCTGTTTGGAATAACAGTTCGCATGCCAAGCAGAATCGTCTCTGTCAATGTGTCCGCTACAGAGTCGACATCGTTATTGAGGAAAAATGACCATTTACAAACAAACTTCATTGGGGAATTAGAAAAACAAATTGATGGAATCGATAAAAGGAAAAAACTTATTATAATGGAGATATGAATATTGGTATAAATAAACGCAGTAATAAGTTGGTTGATAGCTATAAGGATATGTATGTGGGGAAGGGGCTTTCGAATGTGATAAAAGCATACACAAAAGTTGATCTCAAAAGAAGAATTAAAATAAGAATAGACTGTGGCGGTTTCTTCTAACTCTACTACTTGCCGTTTCACCTATATAACGGTAACATCCCAAAAGTCTACAAAAAAACCCTAGCCTACAAGTATTTATGAGCAGGTATGGCTGAGCGGCATTGCTTGCCAGGGAAGATGGGCATACCAATTTTCCATTAACTGCAATTACATGCAGACATTTCTACTCTTATTGAGGTTGTGGGGGTTTCTCTATTCTACATGAGAACCAACCCATAATCTCAACCACAATTTCCACCTAATTTCGACCGCTTTCAGCGCGTCATACATATCCATTTCCCTCATATGTTATTCCCCTGTAAAACATGTCAAACGGACGCATAGCTAAACTCATTATCCCATGCCGATAATGCATAATTGAGTCTAGCTACATTCTTGCTATACGGCAACTCCATTCTTGCTAACCATGAGTTTCCCATCGGAAATCTCATAATGTCGGTTAGCAACAACAGGCCTAAAGGAGCGACGCTGTTGCATCATAGCAAAATCGCTGGGGTTATTTCAGCGTCTTAGAGTCTGGTTCCCACGCTGATTAATTCCCAAGCATCAGTGGCATCCTATTGACTTTCCCTCAGATCATCCATACGCTTGGGATCAATGATCTCTTTTTGCAGCGGAGTGACATCAGCTAGGTTTTCCTCTCCGTCGTATTTCTGTCTTTCCGCGGTACAATGCGCTCTGACTACACCATAGCCGTACCACTGGGTCACCGGGTCATGTCAGTAGCTGCATCTGATACCAACACACACAACCAAAGCTACCACGAGATCACAGCATATCATGTTTTCTGTTCTCTCATTCTCCATGTCCGTCAATTTCCCTATTAACAAAAGTTACCCACACTTCGACGGGCGTGGGGTTGAGAGAGCAGAGGCGTGGTCTCTTTCGGTTGTCCTGTGTGTGGGATGAAATACGAATTTCACCCCTGATTCATCAGTCAGATCTCAATCGTAACACTGAACAGACGCGCTGCCGTAATCAAGTCAGATTTCAGTTCCCAAATGGTTCACACGCTTACTGTTCAAATCCGTACGGTCGTAGTGAGTCAAACGCAATTAAAAATTCACCATTAAATTCTAAAAATATTGTTTCTTCCTTATATTCGAATAAACCAAAATTATTAAAAATCAAATAAAAAGTGCGCTATTGTTACCACCACAAAAAATCAGTTATCACCGCCCAAACAAAAAAAGGAAACAATAAAATAATTACGAGAAAAAAAACTACTTGAGTGTTTATTCTTTCAATGCTGTGTCCGCTTCACCATCCAGCATTTCCTGTTGTACCATCTTCACCGGTGTTTCAACATTTCTCCGGAATATCATCGTTGGAGATTAAGTGAATCCTGTGCCGTACGTTGGCATCCATACTTCACCCCCACAAGATGCAATTTCATTCAAGTATTACGGCGGCATCATATCGGGACAACGATATTTATCCCAGGCATGAATTCCGTCAACGTGCACCATCTTCTGATGCAACCTGAAGTATGTTTGGACGCGCATGTCTCGGGCCTAATATCATAGCACACGTGTAGAATATGTTCTCTTGGTTTTGTTCTACAGCAAGTATCTCCGTCGCTAAACCAAGCCACAGGCAATGTATAAACCATGCCTAGCTACACCAAGAAAACCTAACAAACGTAGCACCAGCGAATATGCGGCACTAATTGATAATGAGGGACCTTTGATCAGCATAGCCCTGTGAGTAGGGCGTTAGAATATACTCACAGCTAGGCCAGCTTGTCGTAAGAGGCGACTAAAGGCCGAGTTGTAGCCGGGGTCCCAACGCCCTGGGCGCCCGGTGAAATACCACCCCATCAAGCTTTAGGCTCCGTGAAATGGTCGGGAGAAATCCCTGGCCATCTTTCGGAACTTGGCTGATGGACCGGTTCGAGAAAAGGTTGGTTAGGTGGTAGTCGGTCCCAAGGTGAGATACCACCCGTCACGCTGTACATTCCGCGATACCGCCGAGAGAAATCTTCGACGGTGTTTCAGATGTGTGGCTGATGGCCCGGACTGACACGGGGATAAGTCATGATGGTGTCTTCTGATATAAAGAATTCCGGAGGTAAACTAGTCTCCCATTCGGATCTCCGGGGGGACTATGTCAGGGGGAACATCATGCAGATATCATGATAAATAATGGAACTTTAAGAGGTTCGTCACCGCATAACCGGGCTCGCTCTCGAGGCTCGGCCCACGCTCGACTGGTGACGGCATTTTGTAACATCAGGGGCATCGGTTTCACCAATACGAATGTAAACGCCGTCCACCAATATTTGCAAACAACGAAACCTTGCCCTAACTGAAACCCAGGTCGATTCGACAACTGATTCGACATATCTTCGTTGCTCGGGATACGACTTACATTCGCGATTCCGTTTTAAGGGCGGAGTCTGCGTCTTCGCGCGGTCCGATCTGGCTCGCCAGAGGATGGAGGCGTTGGAGCCCAATAATATGGACATCATATGGTTGAGGGTCGTGCTGAGGAATTCTATTAAATTTCTTTGTTGTCTTTACCGCTCCCCGAATGACGATCAACCGGCGACATTTTTCGAACTCCTTTCAGATACCGTCGACTGGATACAGATCAACCACCCAGCTTCTGAAATTGTTGGCAATTTTAATGTGCACAAATCCGGCTGGTTGTTCCATTCTAACAGAACCGACGAGACTGGGAGGCTGGCGGAGATGTTTGCTGTAAGCCACAACTTGACTCAACTCGTGGGGGAGCCAAAGCGAGTACCGGGTGGCCGAGGCGATTATGCGAACATCCTGGATCTGTTTTTGACATCCGAACCGAGTATTTATACTGTAGAGGTTTCTGCGCCACTGAGAAACTCAGATCACTGCTTGGTATCTGTCGCGCAAGCACTTGCATACCAAGCGAATAACCAGCCTCGGCAGCTTCACCATGTATGGAAGTATGGGGCTGCTAACTGGGACGATATGCCAGATTTCTTCGCATCCTTTCCATGGTCGGAGGTGTGCTTCGGAAACTCCGATGTTAACGCTTGCGCGGAGTCGGTATCAGAGATTATTCACCTGGGGATGGAGATGTATATTCCACATTCCATCAAACGAAGTTCGTCTGATAAACCTTGGTTTGATAAAAAATACGAGCTGATTACAGCGGCAAAAAATAGAGTTTTTAAGCAATGGCGCTCCAATCCCACCGATGTTAACAGGACGAATTTTGTTAGAATCAGAAACGCGTGCAACCAGGCGATTGATACCGCCAAGAAGGCTCACAACGACAGTGTGATCAATAAGCTCCGTCGGTGCCCAACTGGTTCCCGCTCCTTCTAGTCAGTGGCAAAAGCTGTCAGCGGTAACTTCGCAATCCTCCTCTTTCCCTCCGTTGGTGACAGACAGCGGGACGTTAGTCACGAATCCAAAGGATAAACCTAATGTGTTCGCGAATTTATTTTCCGCGAATTCAAACCTCGATCCCGGCCTTTTGGAGCCACCTGTGATCTCGCCGGTACAGTCTTCCATGCGGGATGTGAGATTTCGTCCGCGCACTATTCAACGAATTCTACGTGAACTGGATTGTAGGAAGGCAACCGGCCCGGACGGAATACCAGCAATAGTCCTTAAGAACTGTGCTCCAGAACTATCGCCGGTTCTTGGCAGACTCTTCCGCTTATCTTATGCACGGAGGACCTTTCCTGCCTGCTGGAAAATCGCTCGAGTTCAGCCGATCCCAAAGACGGGAAAAAAATGTCTCCCACAAAATTACCGTCCGATAGCATTACTGTCTATTTTATCTAAGGTAATGGAAAAAGTCATCAATACAGAGTTGGTTAAGTATTTGGAGTGCAACGGTCTTCTGAATGATCGTCAATACGGATTCCGGGGCAGGCGGTCCACAGGAGACCTTTTGACACTTATAACCGATATATGGACATCTGCGATTGAACGGCATGGTGAGTCAAGGGCGGTCGCATTAGATATCTCCAAGACTTTTGACCGCATCTGGCACGGGGCATTGCTGAGCAAACTTCGTTCATATGGACTTTCCCAACAGCTTTGCGACTGGACGAGGAGCTTCCTCGAGAATCGATCGATCCGGGTTGTTGTGGACGGCGAGTGTTCGGATCTGTATCATGTTAATTCGGGGGTGCCCCAGGGTTCTATTTTGGCTCCAACCTTGTTTTTGCTTCACATAAATGATTTGTTGGAGACAACGGATAACAAAATGTTCAGTTTTGCGGATGATAGTACGCTTGTTTCCTCCTTTTCGAGTGATCGGCCGATTGGTGCATCAACGTCGCACCAGCTGAGATGTAGACAGATTGACTCTCTGAACCAGGATCTAGATAAAGTCCTGCAGTGGGGAAAGGCCAATCTTGTCGACTTCAACGCAACGAAGACCCAGTATACAACATTCTCAAAGAAAACCGGATCATCGGTTCCACAGCTGATGATGAGTGGCCGGGTCCTCGGGGATGGGGAAAGTTTGAGATTACTCGGCGTCACGGTCTGTGGGAATGTATCATGGCATAAACACGTGTCGAACATCGTCCGGTCAGCCTCAGGAAAACTGAGTTATCTTTTTAGAGCCAAGAAATATTTTACTCCGGCCCAACTTCTTCTCCTATATAAATCTCAAATTAGACCCGCGCTCGAATATTGCTCTCATGTTTGGGACTCGGCGCTGACGTCGGGACTACAGTCGCTATCACATCGAAGGCGCGTGGCCGACCTCTGTCTGTTTTACAGATATTATATACGGGTGCTGTTCTTCGGAGGTTCTTGGCATTGTTCCACGCAATTCGGTCTATATGCGCTCCACAAGCCAATCCGACGGATCGCACCCGTTTGTGGTTCATCTCCCGACAGCGCGAACATCCCTGTATCAGAACTCGTTCCGTTACATTGCGGGGAAGCTGTGGAACTCCCTTCCAACGCGAGTGTTCCCGGAGCGTTACAACCTGCAACTCTTCAAAAAGAACTGCAACAGTTATTTGATGGCATCTCGGGGCGCCCACTCGCCGCTATAGGTTCGCCTCCCCCGAGAGAAGTCTAATAAAAAAAAAAAAAAAAAAAAAAAAAAAAAAAAAAAAAAAAAATTGGGGCGGGGAGGTGGGGGTGGACGTTTGTGGGAGAAGGTAATGGAGTGACATTTGATAACATTGAGTTCCAGGCAGTTATTACGGCACCACGTTGAGAAGCTGTCGAGGTCCTGTTGGAGAAGTGAGGAGTCGAGAGGAGAGATGATTGTTCTGTAGAGTTTGGCGTCGTCCGCATAGAGGGAGTTGGATGAGTGTTTGACAATGGGGTCGACATAATTGATGGTAAGGGTAAAAGGGGGGCTAGATGACTACCTATCGGAACCCCTGACGTGGGAAAAAAGAATCGGAAAGGGAGGATCTGAATTTGACAGATAAGAAGATAACCATTTGATCAATAGAGGTTCGAAACCTAGGGAGGACAGCTTGAAAAGGATGAGATTATGGGAGATTTTGTCAAAGGCCTTGCTGAAATCAGTGCTGATAACATCGACTTCGTTGCCATTCTCTAAGGCACGGAGCGTATGGGATGAGAACTCGATCAGATTGGGTGTGGTCGACCTACCCGAAAGGAAACCATGCTGGTTGGGTGAGATGATGGATTTACAACTAAAAGATAATGCATTGTAAAAAAGCCTTTCGAACAGTTTGGGGATTTGAGACAGTTTGGCGATGGGTCAGTAGTTGCTGATATCATTTTTAGGTCCCTTTTTATGTATGGGGGTGACATAGGAGGATTTCCAGATACTAGGGATGGTCCCTTGAGAAAGGGATAGGTTGAAAATCTTTGATATCGGGAGAGAAAGAGAAGTGGAACAGTTCTTTAAGAATACAGACGGGAGTCCATCAGGTCCGGGGCTGAACTCGTCTGTGAGTAAGTTTAGTTTCTCCTCAACTACGTGACGCTGAATAAGTTGAGGAGTAAAGGACCAAGGGAGAATTTGGGTAAATCATTGAAATACGACGGATTGGGTTCGAAGAAGATATCTGTGAAGGATTTATTGAAAAACGACGCGAACAGGTTGGCAATAGTTAGGTGGTCGTTTGACGTAGTCGCGCCATAAGAGAGGGAGTTAGGATAGGCGTCGGATTTACGTTTATAATTAATAAAGTGGAAAAAGGATTTGGAATCGCTAATCAAATTGGATTGTGTTTTAATAAGGTATTTGGAGTAGAGGGAGTTGTAGAGTTCGGAAAATTTATAAAAGGACCCGAGATAGTTGGAATAGTTTTCAATGGATCGCATTTTGTGTTCCATAAGTTATTCCTTTTGTTCCGAAGATTGCGGAGATTGCGGTTGTACCATGGCGGCGAAGAAACCGATGACCTGCGGCGAGAATAGGGGACATATAAGGCGACGGCATAGTAAATCTCCTTATAGAGCGTGGCCGTTGCTTCTTCTACACCCAAATGATCAAATTGAAACGCAGTTTTGCTAAGATGCTCATTTAGGAGGCGGAAATGTCTTATGAAAGTTGTAAGAAAAGCAGTCCGGAGGTAGGGAGGGCTGGGTTTCGTGGTCGAGATATAAGGATAAGAGCAGTGGGGGGTGATAATTGTCAATGGTAGACAGGGCGTATGGGCTAGGGGCAACTGAGGACATGAGAGGGTCGGTTGTGAACACGAGGTCCAGCTGTCTCCCCATATGATTTGGGACATTGCTAATTTGATGGAGGCATGAGTCGATGAGGCCGTTTATAAAAATACGTTCATTAGAACTGTGGCGGCTCTTTAATACATTCCCAAAGAACCGCCCATCCTCTTAAATTAACCACTTTCCAACCCACTATACCTACCTGCAATATTGGGGCAGCGTAAGCTACCCTTCATTCTCTTTCACCTGAAAGTTGAATCTTATCAACCATGGTCTCCAAACAAATTATTTCATTCATACATGTACCGTGCCAGACGATCGGCTCAGCTAGTCAGCAATTATAAAAGATAAATACACGCTGGCCAGCGTAATTGTTGACATAGCTGTAGCCGGTATTCTTGCTACGATTCATGAGTGAATATCGCGCCTATACCCTTAGGTCCGCAACACTTGCGACAATTCCTTTTCATCGGTTATCAACCGATCCTGGAGTTTTGGCATGGAAAAGATCATTATTTATTTAACCTTACCCATGCCATGCATATGATGACCCGGCTGAAAACCTAAATTAAACATATAGCCATCCTGTCTGACCCTTTGCCGCCGTTGACGAGGTCCCTGTTGACTTATGTCAACAAAATAATTTGCCTCCTTGTGCACCGGAGCCATATGACTAGATTGGATATTGCCTACATCGGTGTTTCCAAGGAATCTTAGGCAAATATCATGACGACCCCTTTTCTATCATAGGCACATCATATACATCATCTGTGTATCATCATCATCATATACACTATTGATCTGTGAAATATCGTTTTTGTTTACTTTGAAACAAGAAGACTATTTCGATCTCTGGGATACATCACCAACGATGTTCTGTTTGATCAGGTGTCCACCGATCATGGTCCTCATCGCGGGGCATTGTACTTGTCCTATACGCCACATATATAATCCTCCCTTATCTATGCAATTCGCGGCCATCGAACGGATGGATGTGAGTTGCATCATGAGGAGTCAAATCTTATCCGCCTAACTAGACAGACGTGCCGAGGTCGTTGCGTCTCGTAGTTTTTTTTGTTCCACCCAATGAGTGAAGTCGAGTTTTAGCGGTGTCAAGTCGGAATCGAGTTGCGTGCGCTGATGAAGTTAATTTTACCTTCAGTGCCAAGTCTAAACTTTCATTTTCGTGTCTAAGACAAGTGAATTAAAAAAAGCACCGCGCGCGGAGAAACAATTAATTAATTAATATTGATGTGCCGGGATAGACTAAAGTTATTCCAACACCGTTTTCGGTTAAAATTTGTATTCTTATGGGCCACACGTGTTTCAATTAGAAGTTTAATAACCCTTATTCGACAAATAGTAAAAGTCACCAGTGAACAATAAATGTATTTTCAGCTACCACTCCAGTGTGTTTTATTTTCTTTAATTTTAGTGAACAATCTGTGGTGTTTTTATGCAACCTGCATCCTTGCTGATGCCAACGTAAAAACTACCCACATTGATGACCACAAAGTTGAACACGCACCTTAATTTAACGTTTGTGCTACCGTGACAATTGAAAACAGTGACTGTGGTGCAAAAATTAAGAATACAAAAAAGACAGTACGAGCCAGTGACCAGTGATTTTCCGAAGAACTAAGAGCAGTGAGGATTACCCAGTGACGACCTTCATTTTTTAACAACCCAGTATCGCCGCAGTAAACTTAGATTCCCTAGCAGGACAATCACCACAACTTCAATTTCTTCAACGGAGGGTTGTAGCTGCTTTCAACGTGCGTCTCTAGCTCAACCAACATTTAAATAACGTTTCAACATCTCAACTGAGAAGTGGGTAAGTCGACGACGTAACCATATCCAGTTTCCAACCGATAATCAAATTGTGCTACTTAAAGATACATTTAAAAGCATCTCAAATAATATCTAGTTATTGTTTGTACTACTGTGTTTAACTTATACGACTTATCCCAGAAATAGAAACGTTTGGTAAAAATATTATACTTAATACAGTCAACATTTAATAATAATTTAAGGCGTCTAAAGGATTTTCAATTTTGTTCCGCATATATATGCAGTTTCGCGTTACTTTTCAAGCAATTTATTTTAAAATTCCAATAAGCAATTGTTTACATTTCTCCAGCTAGAATTTAATTTATTTACCCAATTGTTTTTCATTAAAGTGCATTTAAATAATATGAAAACATAAATTTCAATTCATATTTTAAAGTTTTTTCTTTTTTTTTTGGATCTAATTATAAACCTTACCATTCCGGGTACCCAATAAACATTTTAACCATGTTATTCCAGTAACACGCACATTCTGAAAGTACATTGAACTGTATTTAGACCTCACTGTAGAGGCAATTATTACAGCCACAGAAGGGCGAGTAATTCTTTTCGTAGCCAATTAATTAAATGTAAAATTAAGAGAGTAACCGATAACATCGCAAACACAAACTTAAAGAAAATAAGAAATTTAACTACACAACTAAGACAGCCCAAGAATCCAGCAAGGGAACAACTATCTCCTTGCTAAGAAATATTTGCCGTTTAAGAAATGAATCAAAAACTATCCAGTAAGTTAAATTTAAATTAAAAACACATAAGCTAAGTTTTCAACGAGAAACCTCATACACGTTATATCAATATTTTCTATAGATATGTCATATCAATTTACCCGGTATTCTTGTTAAATAATAATTGTAATCCTTTCCGGTATTCATAGAATCCTAATCTTAAATTTAGAATGTATACATAAATATGTTATCACATTTAAACGGTGCCACTCACTACTAATACAAAATCAAAACAACTGTTTCTATAACTATTTATTTGATGTGGTACTAGCTTAGAAATTAAAAGCAATTTTGAATATAAATTATCTTGGCTGCCTAGAACATAGAAAATATAATAAGATCATATTCGAAAAAGTCATACTTCTGTCTATATACAAAAGGAAAACAAATAGTAACAATTGTAAACCCCTTCAGGGTATAGATCACCATACACCATCCTTACGGTGACATTGACAACGCACATCACGACTCCACTTGACCACCTTCGACTCCCCGTGGCTCCATCTGACTCCGCTCAACTCCTCACGTGCTCTGGCAATCTACTACTACTTCCTCTGTAGAACCCTTTGATTCAATTCTGCCCTCTAGCTAAACCTGTTCCTATTTCTGGCGGTGTATCCTAGATCTTCTCCAATCCTCTACTCCTCGAGTCCTCTGGCGACCCACCTCTACTCCTTAATTCTGGTCCTGTCTCGTACGCAATAGTATACAATGGTCCGTACGCGAAACGCCCCACCCCAAGAGGATCAGGAACAACTCGAGTCCCTCGAGTTTTACGACGCCTCTAGCGCCGACTTCCCTGAGACACAAGTCGCTACCGACCACGAAGCGACAGAACAACCCGCTCCCCTGGTATTCCACGATGCCCCCAGTGTCGTTAACCGACCCAACCCTGCCAATATTAATCTGCCCCTTTTTGACGAGGAGGACCCTGAACTTTGGTTTGCTGAGACTCACCTCGACGCTCTGGACGAGCCCGGAAGTTCGCGGCAACAACGCTTGGCGGCCGAAACGAACCTTTCGGGGATGAGACCGTCCCTTTTCCTGACCCATTTACGCTCTATAGTGGGGACCAGGTTCTCGGACGACCTAATACGGCCTCACTTTTTCAGATGTCTCCCCCACCATGCTCGTTCGGCACTCGTAGCCCAACCCAATCAGAGCTTGGGCTATTTAGCTAAAATTGCGGACGCAATTATGGAAAGCTCAGACCAGCAGTCTGAGCCTCCAGCGTACCAAGTAGCGGCGGTTTCTCAACACGTCGCTCAACCTAGATGGCATCCTTTTCCTCCACTAACAGCCCCACCGACGGCTCCGGTGCGTCAACCTTCTCCGTCACCACATCCCAGAAGGCCTGACTCAACCAGTGTCACACAGCGGACCCAAGAGGGCAGGCCCAACGAATTCCGCCCGAGAAGTCTTCCCGCTCAGGTCACCATTTCTGACCTTCGTGCGATACAGACCTCAGTCCTCCGCGAACTAAACCAAATTCGCGCGGAGGCGAGAAGCAACCAACGAGGCGCTCAGAATCGTGGCGTGTCTAATCGTCCCTTGGACCGGCAACAACCTTCCCAAAATGCCCCTCAGGGGGCCAACTTTCGCCGAGCACTACCCCGGCCTTCACAAAATGACAACATTCAGAGGCAAAATACGCCCAACAACGCCGCCTCTCTTCCTTTGTGCGCCAATCACCAACAATACGGTGATCACACATTTAATTGCAAGGCGCCCTGTGGTTGGACGCAACCAGCCACCAATCAGGGACGACCTTTCGAAATAATTTTGCCGACCGATACCCTCGCGCAATCGGCCGGCACCCATACAATAAGTCGCCTAACCATCCGGGATTCTAAACTGAATATCGCTTTTACTGTCGATACCGGCGCCGATATTTCAGTCCTCCCGCGATCGTTTGCTCCGCGTAACCGCGTGCCCGCCGCACTTAAATTGTCAGCTGCAAATAATACACCGATACTTACGTACGGACGAAAAAAGCTGACACTACAACTGGGTCTTAGACGTCTGATCAGTTGGCGTTTCGTCATTGCGGACGTAAATGAACCCCTGATAGGTTCCGACCTATTAGGCGCACATAATCTGTTGGTCGATTCGACCCATAACAGACTAGTGGCTCCAACCGCACCCCCCTTGCCCATGTCGGCATTCTCAGCGGTAACTTCAAGGGCCACAGAGTGCACAGACCCGTTTCAAGCCATGGTACAGGAATTTGTTAGCACAACAATTCCTCTACCTAACCAGCGTCGACACAAAGCCACGGTGTTTCATCACATAGAAACACGTGGCCCCCCGGTGAGCCAGCGTCCACGTCGACTGGCACCCGAAAAATTACGTGCGGCGCGCCCGGAATTCGAGCACATGATTGAATTAGGTATCTGCCAACCGTCGGACAGTCCCTGGGCAAGCCCACTTCACTTAGTGAAGAAACGTTCTGGTGAGTGGCGCCCATGTGGCGATTACAGGCTGTTGAACGCAGCAACTGTCCCCGACAGATACCCTATCGCACACCTCTACGATTTTTCGTACAAGTTACGAGGGTGCAATGTCTTTACTACCCTGGATCTCACCAGGGGATACCACCAAATTCTGGTGGCATCAGAAGACATCCCCAAGACCGCAGTCATTACACCTTTCGGACTCTTCGAGTTCAAAGTGATGACTTTCGGCCTCAGGAATGCCGCACAGACATTCCAACGTTATATCGACACGGCTTTACGTGGTCTAAATTGCTGCCATGCATATCTTGATGATATTCTCATCGCCTCCAAAGACCATGCCGAACATAAACGCCACTTACGTCAGATCCTAGAGCGCCTCCGTGAATTCGGTCTTGTCATCAACCCAGATAAGTGTCAATACGCCAAGGAGCAAATCACCTATCTGGGTTATGTCGTTCACAACCAGGGCATTCGCCCACTACCCGACCGTGTGGAGGCCCTCATGAAGTATCCCCGGCCTACTAACGTGAGTGAGCTTCGTCGATTTTTGGGCATGCTTAACTTCTACCGCCCAACTCTAAAGAACGCTGCCCAAGTTCAAGCTCCCCTAAATGAGTTCTTAAAAGGAGCTAAGCGTAATGATAAGCGCCCCATTAATTGGACAGAAGTCTCTGATCGAGCATTCCAACTGTCCAAAGAACAATTGGCAAATGCCACCTTACTCCGATACCCCCTCGAGGAAGCGGCACTTTCTATCCAATGCGACGCATCGGATACCGCAATCGGAGCCGTCCTTGAACAGGAAATTGAAGGCCGACCGGAACCACTCGGTTTCTTTTCAAGGAAACTGAGTCCCACAGAGCGACGTTACAGCGCCTATGATCGCGAATTACTTGCGATCTACAACGCTGTCAAATACTTCCGTCATATGATAGAAGGTCGCTCACTCATTTTTTTTTTTTTTCATTTTTACAACATTTTTTATTTTTCTTTTTATATTCTTAATTTCTAAATTAAAGGCTAGACAAAACATGCTTAAATTCTAGCTTAATTATCTTATATAATAACTTACTGGTCCTTCGCAGACGCTCTAAGCTAAACATTACTTAACATTTGTATAATTTGCCTTTCGGCGACAGAACTTTGTGGCAGTACTGATATTTAGTTGAAATACAAAGAAAAATTTGAAAAACTTTGTCAATTTTTTGTTTTGTTTTTTTTATTCTTTAAATTTAACTTACTTAACTTACCTACTTTTTTTTTTTTTTTTTTTTTTTTTTTATGTACAAGCACTTAACCTAACTTAACTTAAATCTTATACTACCCTAATTCTAGAAAAGCTAAGCCTATGTAAGCTAGCTGATGATAGTATGATTTTTTACCGACTTTGGTACCCAGGTCTTTATATGCCATTCAACCACCAGAACTGTTGACGCTGTCTAATACTATCGTCCCGGTCTCTGCGGGAGATAGCCCTACTGAAGCGCAGGAGCTCTTCTTCGGTGCGCGCTACTTCCCGGTCGTAGCACAATCGCCCGTCTACAGATGATCTACTTACATGATAGATCAGCGGAATTCCGGATCTATCCTGTATAAGCCCTTTCATATCCAAGTCAAGGAACGCCTCTGGTGGAACAAAGCCGTTGCGACGCACGCTCTCATAGTACAAGGTGTTTGGATAATAGGCCCCGAAAATTAGGTCATTGGACGAGCTTATTGCTCTCGCAATATGTCCTCTGATTAATTTAATCATAAAATTATCCACCCTATTTATGTACGCTTCATTATATAAAGTCTCATTTGAGTAATACTTTTTATAGTCCGATTCCGGTGTCCGATATAATCTGAGACAACTTCTGAGACACTTTCTTTCGAACACCCGAATCTTTTCTATCAAATTTGGACCTATGTTGAACCATACTGGGCAACCATATATGAGCATTGGCCTGATTAGTGTCATGTAGCATATGACTTTTACCCTGCTGTCAAGTTGGCTACTATGAAATAGCCTCCTTGTCATAGCAAAAGTTTTCCTCGCTTTGAGCAAAGCAGCCTCTACATGTCTGTTGAAATACAGATATTGGTCTAGCCAGATGCCCAGGTATTTAACTAAACTCTTGGTTTCCAGTTTATCTCCATGCGGTCCCACGATAACTAGCTTTCGCCAGTTTTTCCTTGTGTCGTACGTGGCTTTATATAATGGAGTTCTAAATAGGATGGCTTCACATTTCTGGAAGTTGATCTTAAGTTTCCAGTCATCGCAATAGCGCTGCACTTTGTTGAAGTCTCGCTGTATTAACCTATTTATGATCGCAACTTTCGGAGCTGTTCTGTAAATTATGAGATCGTCTGCGTACGCAATAGCCTGGGGAAGTGCATCTAATAAGTCGCTAATGTAAATGTTAAAAAGAATCGGAGAGACTACCGCGCCCTGTTGCAAGCCATTCTTGATATTATACGTTTTATTAGAGGTCACATTACCACTTTTGACCACGAACCTCCTGTCCTTTGACATATCGTAAAGTACATATAGTAAAGGCTTATGTATGCCATATCTGACCAGTTTGTAATACAACCCTTCGATCCAGACGGTATCAAAGGCTTTTTCCAAGTCGATCAGACAGGCACCTGTGCATTGGTTTCTACATTTATTCCATTGTATGTCGGAGACAAGTTTAGCTGCGGCATGTGTGGTTTCATGACCCGCCCTAAAGCCAAACTGGTTATTTGGAATAATGCTATTGTCGTCTACCCATTTTAGCAGAGCTTTGTTAATGATTTTTTCAAATACTTTACTGATGCTTGGGAGTAAACTTATCGAACGCATGTTCATTGGGTTTGTACAGTCTTTGCCCTTTTTTGGGATGGGCTGAATGATAGCCGTTTTCCAACGCGCGGGATAATATGCATTATTCAACGCGTTGTTAAACAGGACCGTGTATATATCTATTGCCTTTGGGGGCAGGTGCTTGAGTACGATGTTAGGTACTCCATCTATTCCCACTGACTTTTTGCTTCTTAATGAGTCGAAGATACTCTGGATTCCTTCCCTTGTTATTAAAAGGCTATTAGCCACTACACCATTGGCATTAATGTCAATTGACAGATTATCGTCACTGAATTCCGTAAAACCAGGATTCTCCGATTGCCAATGTGAAATTGCATTCCGGAGGTGCAGGTGATTCAGTCGAATTCTGTCCTCCAGGTCATGGTTTCGGTGAATGCTTTCATTCACCTTGTACATTTCCTGAAAGACAGCTCCCACAGCGTTCGCCTTCTCCAAAGGATCTTCGATCACGAAGAGCTCACTATTGAGGATAGCGTTCTCTGTATCTATGCCAATGTTGGTTAGCAGCTGCTTGTTTACCTCGGTACGTGGAATTTGGAGACACTGAATCTCGTTTTGATTATTTCTCCTGAATATTTTATTTATTTGTGGGAACATATTCGGGTTATTAGTTTTTATAGCTCGAATTCTGTTGTTCCAATACAAATTTGTTGCTAATCTATAATTAGCTTTAAGTAATTGTTGGAGGTTTTTTAATTGAGATTTCAGTGATATTATCTCCTGGTCTTGTCTGTCTGTAAACTGTCTGTGTAATTGTTTTAATTTCGATAGCAGTCTGCTCTTTTTCTTGTGGAGTGCGTTTATTGTTGCGTTTCTGTACATGTTAATGTGATCTGTAACTGTTGTTTTGGGAATTGTTTTGTCCATTGTTCGTTTTAAGGTTTCGTCCATTTGTTGAATGTATTTGTCGATTTCGTCATTTGTCAAGTTTCTGTTTACTGGCAGATTCAAGTCATTCGAACAAAGTTCTCTTGTTAATGATCTGGTGAACCGCGGCCATCGCATTGCCCTGTAGTTATAGGGTTGCGGAATCACGAATTCCTCCAGATCTGCGAGCTCGTTCGGAAGCTCTATTACTGCCGTGAATGCACAGTGGTCGCTGTCGTATTCAATTGTCCGTAAACAGTTTGTGTTTCGTCTGTTGGTGTTAAGTAATCTCAGTCGTGAGTCGATTAGCAAGATATCTAAGAACGATCTACCTCTGGGGAACGATGGATATTTCGTAGCTAGCAGGTCAGTTCTATATTCAATATGATACTGATCTAACCAACCAGCCAACTGATTTCCTCTGGCATTAGATATATAATTTCCCCAATTTCTATGCTTGGCGTTCATATCTCCCCCTAGGATAAAGTAATTTTTGTCCAGGTGCAATTGTAAGCATCGAAAGAGTGTCTCGAGCTCAGCTATAAATAGGTTTTGTTGGTGCTCCTCAGGTGCGTAGACCGCAATCGCATACAAACCCCTTCCTTGCTGAAGGGGTATGCGGACGATAGAGGCTTCCAGCACCCGGAACCTGCGCACTTCTCCACTATATATTACTTTATGATTGATCCCTTTTCTAATAAAGATTGCGACACCCCCCCCTTGAGAGGAGTTAGGTCGATCTCTTCGTATAATATCGTAGTTTTTATGTCCTATCTTATGTCTCTGGTTTAACTTTGTTTCCCCCGCCAGAAGTACATCAGGTTGTTCCTCTTGCAACAGGTTAAAAAGATTGGCTCTTCTCTCAGTTCTTATTAGTGAATTTACATTCACGACAAGAGCTTTTATTGATGTTGTGGTTAGAGGGTTTATATCGACTTGTTATTTAGACTGGGCAAATGCGAGTAGATCTCGTTTATTTGGCTTTGTAGCTGTGTCATCTGTCTCTGCAGATTGAGCAGGATTGCGAACACGTCCGCTTGCGGTGTTGTTTCAGTCCGTGTGGGAGTATTTGTGGCTACCTGTGATGTAGCCTGATTTGGTGTTCTCCCACCCGAAGCAACTTGTGCGTACGACCGCTGCGATGTTACGGGCATTGTTGTAGTACGAGCTGGCTCTGTGTTTTTTTGCCGGGTCACACTTCTTGCCATTATTTCTCGGAATTTAGGACATCCTCGATAGTTAGCGGGGTGTCCCTCATTCCGACACACTGCGCACTTTAGAAGGGCTTTGTCTTCTACCCTTTCTTTTCCCAGAGGGCATTCTTCTGCCTTATGGTCCTTTCCGCATTTTACGCAAGGGCGCTGCATTTCACAGTTAGCCGCCGAGTGACCAAACCTTTGGCAACGTACACATTGCAGGATGTCTCTGCCTTTTTTTAATTTGTCCCATGTGACCATTTGATGATCCAAGACTGTAATTTTTCTTAGACCACCAATCCTACTGCTGGGTGTTAATTGCACCCAAAAGAAGGGTAGCTTGCGGTTTTCCCTTCTTGCCTTGGGTGTGGTGAATGGTTTTACCGCGGTAAACTCGAGATCTTCGTGCTTCAGGTTTTGAAGCATTTCGAGCAGAGCCTCCGGTTCCATTTCAGGGTCGACACCCTTTAATAGAACCGTTACGCTCTTCGTTTGTTTCGGCGTGAACGAGTAAAATTCCGCGGTGGCTCTTTTTAAGACCTCTTTAATTTTGTCGTGGTCTGCCACCGTATATGTTTGAATGGCGTGCCTGTTACCCGTCAGTCTTTTAACTGCAAAATTGTTACCTATGGCTAGCTTACAAAGACTTACCAATTCCTTACAGTCAACATCTATGGTGTTGATTGGTGGCATCTTTATTTTTCCGCTGTTATTGTTGCTTTGCTGCTGCTGTGTTGCTTGCTGGTTCGTTGATCGCTTTTGTGTTGATTGTTGCTGTTGCTGTTGATGGTGCTGATGTTGAAGTTGATGTTGCTGTTGATGGTGAAATTGTTGCTGTTGGCCGACTTTTGGCTTTAGCTTTTGTAGTTGTTGCTGGTTTTGTTCTTGTTCGAGCGCCGCTATTTTTTTCTTTCGGCGTCTCTCTTGTAATCGGGCTTTTGCCATCGCCAGTTTCGCCTCCAATTCACTTATCTCTTCCTCTTCATCCTCAGACTCTGAGGATGCAAGAGAAGCGAATGAATTATTTGCCTCATATATGTTAAAATTGGAGGGGAAGGGAAGCTCACTGTCGTCCGCCAATTGTTGATCTCCTTTATCCATCGTCAATTTCGCGGGCGCCTTTTCGTTTGTGCGTTGTCGTGTTTTTATCGTCCTCCGTGTTCATTCTGGTTCTTTCCAGTTTGTTTTCATTAAAAAAAAAAACAAAGTCGACCTTTTGAACCACGGCGACTTGATTTCTCCTGCAAGCTGAGTTGAACTCGCCTACCGCCTGCTAAGAGTCAGTAAGCTTGCACTCGCGCCAAACGACGATTTAAAAATTGCTTTCTTAACAAGCAATATATTGTTTGTTTTAATTTTCGCGTTTGCGACCGAAGTGTTATCTTTTTATTGTTTTTGTTTTTATTGTCTCGAACACTTTTTGCACCTCACTCAACTGTTTTTATATGCACTTATTTTGATTTTATTTAATGCATTTATACCGGTACACCTGGTAAATACAGATTGCTTAACGAGCAAAATATTTTAATTTTTGTTTTTTGCGCTTGCGACCGAGGTGATATATTATGTTTCTTATAGTTGATTATTATTCTATTTTTCGCACTTCACTGAAGGTCGCTCACTCTCCATCCTAACAGACCACAAGCCGCTAGTCTACGCGTTCCGGAAGAAGTCGGGAAACGCCTCCCCCCGACAAGAGCGGCAATTAGACCTCATAGGGCAATATACTACGGAGATCAAGCACATCTCCGGTAAACAGAACGTTACGGCGGACGCCCTTTCTCGAATCGATACGATTCACTTGCGTACCGCCTTAAACAATGCTGACCTTGTCCTAGCTCAAGAGGAGGACGAACAGCTCAAGTCCCTCCTAACTGCCGATACGGCACTTGAGTTTAAGAAAATCACTCTTCGCGACCCCTTGGGCGAAATCTGGTGTGATGTTTCAACTGGAACCGCTAGACCTTACATTCCCAAAAAACTGCGTAAGGGCGTGTTCCAGGTTTACCACAACCCAGCCCACCCCAGCGGCCGAGCGACAGCCGCTGCTGTCCGTCGCAAATTTGTTTGGCCCCGGATGAGCAAAGATCTCACCGGTTGGGCCCGTGCTTGTCTCCAGTGCCAGCGCTGCAAAGTAGCGCGACATAATGTACTGGAGCCAGCGCAATTCAAGCTTCCCACGGCACGCTTCGCCCATGTCCACATAGACATAGTGGGACCGCTTACTCCATCAAGAGGATTTTCTTATATCCTCACAATGATGGATCGCTGCACGCGATGGCCAGAGGCGACACCTCTCAGGGCAGTTACTGCCGAATCAGTCGCCAAGGCTTTTTACTCAACTTGGGTCACACGCTTCGGTGTGCCAAGCACCTTAACTTCGGACCGAGGTCCACAATTCGAGGCGACAATATTTAAGCAGCTAACAAATCTCCTTGGCTGCCAAAGAAGTCGTACCACCGCCTACCACCCGCAATCCAATGGGATGATAGAGCGCTGGCATAGATCCCTCAAGGCCCCACTCATGTGTCATAACGACACCCAATGGTTCGACGCCCTGCCCACTGTCCTTCTCGGCCTGAGGACAAGTATTAAGGAGGACCTGGGAGCTTCGGCTGCAGAGCTCACCTACGGTACTAACCTCCTTCTTCCAGGAGAACTCTTCCTGGACGGCGAAACACCGCGTGACCAACTTCGCGAATTGGGGCATCTCCGCGACCTGCTACGTAAAGTTAGAGCAACACCAGTAGCCAGGCACGGCTCCAAAAAACTTTTCGTCCACCCTGAACTGCATAGCTGCACGCACGTCTTTGTCAGGGTGGATAAGGTCAAAAAACCCCTCGACCGCCCTTATGATGGCCAATTCAAAGTCTTCCGCCGTATCAACGACCGCGTCTTCGAGATCGATATCAGAGGCAAGCGATCCACGGTCAGCGTGGAAAGACTTAAGCCCTGCTTTCTGGCAGCTACTGCTCCAGAACAGCCTCCTAACCAAGACACAACTGCCGCCCGACCTGCACAACCTCCTCGCACCCGCGCCCAGGTGCGCGCCCACAGACAACTACCCCCCTCCCAATTTTCCTTACCTGTTTCGTGACTACGTCACTGGGGAGGGAGTGATGTGGCGGCCCTTTAATACATTCCCAAAGAACCGCCCATCCTCTTAAATTAACCACTTTCCAACCCACTATACCTACCTGCAATATTGGGGCAGCGTAAGCTACCCTTCATTCTCTTTCACCTGAAAGTTGAATTTTATCAACCATGCTCTCCAAACAAATTATTTCATTCATACATGTACCGTGCCAGACAATCGGCTCAGCTAGTCAGCAATTATAAAAGATAAATACACGCTGGCCAGCGTAATTGTTGACATAGCTGTAGCCGGTATTCTTGCTACGATTCATGAGTGAATATCGCGCCTATACCCTTAGGTCCGCAACACTTGCGACAATTCCTTTTCATCGGTTATCAACCGATCCTGGAGTTTTGGCATGGAAAAGATCATTATTTATTTAACCTTACCCATGCCATGCATATGATGACCCGCCTGAAAACCTAAATTAAACATATAGCTATCCTGTCTGACCCTCTGCCGCCGTTGACGAGGTCCCTGTTGACTTATGTCAACAAAATAATTTGCCTCCTTGTGCACCGGAGCCATATGACTAGATTGGATATTGCCTACATCGGTGTTTCCAAGGAATCTTAGGCAAATATCATGACGACCCCTTTTCTATCATAGGCACATCATATACATCATCTGTGTATCATCATCATCATATACACTATTGATCTGTGAAATATCGTTTTTGTTTACTTTGAAACAAGAAGACTATTTCGATCTCTGGGATACATCACCAACGATGTTCTGTTTGATCAGGTGTCCACCGATCATGGTCCTCATCGCGGGGCATTGTACTTGTCCTATACGCCACATATATGATCCTCCCTTATCTATGCAATTCGCGGCCATCGAACGGATGGATGTGAGTTGCATCATGAGGAGTCAAATCTTATCCGCCTAACTAGACAGACGTGCCGAGGTCGTTGCGTCTCGTAGTTTTTTTTGTTCCACCCAATGAGTGAAGTCGAGTTTTAGCGGTGTCAAGTCGGAATCGAGTTGCGTGCGCTGATGAAGTTAATTTTACCTTCAGTGCCAAGTCTAAACTTTCATTTTCGTGTCTAAGACAAGTGAATTAAAAAAAGCACCGCGCGCGGAGAAACAATTAATTAATTAATATTGATGTGCCGGGATAGACTAAAGTTATTCCAACACCGTTTTCGGTTAAAATTTGTATTCTTATGGGCCACACGTGTTTCAATTAGAAGTTTAATAACCCTTATTCGACAAATAGTAAAAGTCACCAGTGAACAATAAATGTATTTTCAGCTACCACTCCAGTGTGTTTTATTTTCTTTAATTTTAGTGAACAATCTGTGGTGTTTTTATGCAACCTGCATCCTTGCTGATGCCAACGTAAAAACTACCCACAGAACTAGTGGGGTTAGAGACGTAGAAGGCTTGTTCGTCAGACGATGTCCATTGTAGGTGGGGGAGGTTAAAATCGCCAAGAACGACGATATCGTCTATTGCGGTGCTTAACTCTGTAAGGTTATCTACCGCCTCTATTGCGAGTTCGTTTGACGCGGTAAGACGAGAGAAGGAGGAATATAGAAACAGATAATAAATAGAGACTTAGCTTGTCAAGTTTAATAGCGACCTAGTCAAGATCCGGAGAAGAAGAGATGGCAATTAGAGATGAAGTGAGTCTGTTATGAGTGGCGAGCAGCACTCCACGGCATGGGGGGTTGGTACCTTCTCTATGAGCGTCGTCATCGCGAAAAACATTGAAGGAGGGGGGGAATAGTTCAAGACTACTGATACTATGCTATGCTATGCTATGCTATGCTAATGCGATTACATTAGCAGAAAGTTGATACAGACTGGGTTGCAGGGATGGGGGTTCTTTACGTAAGTAGGCAGCGGGGTTTGGCGGAACCGCCACATAACCATCCACTTAACTTTTTCGCCCTAACAGTTTGCTTAAAGTTGGAATCAAGCGAAATGTTCGGCTTTAATTTTGTGTATTTCACTCTCTGTAAAGTTAAATAGATCGTTACAATACAAATTATGTCTGTTATTGCGCCAGTCGCAACTTTATGTCCCATCTGTTCATATCTCGTCTCATAAAAGAATTTTAAACACCTCGGTAACAAGAGTAAAATTATTGCTACGATTCATATTTATAAAAAAGTATTTATGCAAAAGTCGCGACCATGTGCCGAGGACTGAGTTCATGTTACTGATTGGGCCATGCTTGATCAAATACTGTGGGACCCAGTTTCTGATACTGCTTCTATATCTGCACCCTGACTGTATAATTCTGTCGAGTCGTGATCTATTTCTATTACATTTCTCTAAGGAGATCAAGTGATAAATAAAAGACTGGAAGATTGCCGCATATAATTGAATATGATGTATATTACGACCAAAGAGCCGTATCTTAAATTTGACAGAGAAGGAAAATGAAGATTCCAAAAAATATGGCACTTCTTTTAGGAAGATCCTAATCGTAGAAGTTGTAGATATAAAATAATTATGTGTACATATATATAACATTTAACATCTTTAGGGGCTTCTCAAACGACGCGGTTTAGGAAAGGACTCTCATGAATTATACCAGTACGTCAAGTGGGAAATAAATATCGCATACTAAAAGCTTAGCTTGCAGTGTTGATTGGTAGAAAAAAGTTACTGATTTAGGTTATAAAATGTAAGAAGATAGACACTACTGTAACGATGTAAAAAAATAATACATCCAAACAACTTTTAATTTGTTTGTGATCAGCTCCTTCTTGTCCACAACTTTTAGTCGACTTGACACACATTTAATAACCTTTTTCGAGTACATGCGGGGTTAATAACTTCGAGAAAAAAATACGCATTAATAATCAATGTCTCACCTTCAAAGCGATCAATGCCAGCAGTCCATTAACAGTCGATAGTGAAATTACATTCGGAAAATCGTTAACCATCTAGAATACTAAGTGCGTCGTCGTTCGCCAATCGGCCCTCTATTCTGCTCCCTCGCTCTGTCTTTCACGCTTAACTATTACACTATAAACTAGTCTATGGAAAATATTTACATTTGAATGTCAGTGTTCCATGGCACTGTTTACGGTCGCACTGGATCTAAATACGATACTTCCGTTTCTACCGAATTGCCCCGAACACCGTCTTCGACGACAATATCCGTATTTCATAATCAACCCCGCAATAAAAATGATTATTAAAATTAACACAAGTATTCGGGAGGTAATTAAAAATATTTCCAAATGATGTCCATGGATTTGGAGATGTTTAATGGTGCTTTTCAAAACCTCTATCTGTGATTCCTCATCAGTGTTGGCCGGCATTCCGTCACGACTTTTTGTCGTGATGCAAGTTATGTCCCGAATATGTGTTGCTTCTTCAGTGGATACTTCCGGCTCGATGTGGAGCTCAACGAAACTAGAAAGATATGGCGGCGAGAGGATGGTGTGAAGATATGTGCAATTGAATCGATTCTTCGAAAGGCCGACACGAACTAAGGCCGGGAAGACATACGAGAGGGCGCTCCTTCCGCTAATCTCCGTCAGATTGTTCCCATCGATGTAGAAGTACTTTATTTTCGACAAATAAGGCGAGAAGACATTCAGATTCAAATCGGTTATGTTATTGAATGACAGGTCCAGAGTCTCCAGGTTGGTTTGCTTCGAAAACATTCCGAAGCTGATCTTGGGGATGTGTGTACTGCGCAAAGAGAGCTCTCGAAGACGTCGGAGTTTGTCGAAAGTTGTTATATTCAAAGAACCAACACTATTGTACGACAGATCCAAAACCGTCAGAGATGCCAAGCTTGTTATATTGGATATATCAGTAAAGCTGTTCGAACTCAGCACCAGTTTTTCTAGAAAGTGCGAATTAAGGACAGTAATTGAAGAAATCCGATTGCCTTTCGCCCGAACCGTTTTTGTAGAGTTGACAATTAACGAAGTGAGATTGTTATGGTCCAAATCCAAAGATAAGAGTATACTTTTTTCGGTGAGCGTAAAGTTAGTGAGTTTATTCCCACTCAGGATCAGGGTCTCAATGCCAAAAGCAGCTTGAAATGTATTAGGATGTAAATGAAGAAGTCGATTATTGGCCAAATTCACTTCTCGGATTCTCTGGAGTTTTGAAAAGACCTCTGGGTCGATGCTCTCCAGGCAATTATTATCCAATGCAACCGATTCCATGTACTGATTCTCTAGGAAGATGTCCTTATGTAGCTCCTTAATTCTATTATAGGAAAGTTGTATCTTGTCGATCTTAACAAGCCCCCGAAAAGTAAAGGGATTGATATCTTCAATGAAATTTCGACTCAAATCGATGCGAATGAGAGAGCTTGCTCCAATAAACACCGAAGTTTCAATGGTTGTGATGTTATTGTTACTCATGTTGAGAAAAGAAAGATTGTTTGCCGAAGCGAAGGTATTTCTCGGTATATCTAGGATCTCTGTAAATGACACATCCAGTGTACGAAGATTCGGAAAGTGTTCAAACAACTTAAAGGGCAAATACAACAATCTCGAGTCGTAGAACTTCATGAACTTTGTCATATTCGCCCGGAGGGAACTTTGCATTTTAACATTCTGACTGTGAGTTACATAAAATCCACTAACGGTACAAAAGGCCTCCTGATTTTCACGACCGTTGTCAGACTCATCGCACTTTAGAAATATATCATCTGACGCGATCATTACTATACAGACGGATAGGAAAACCGGAAGTTCGAAAAACATCTTCATACTTGGGGCAGTCACCGCGAGAACTTTCTAAAACGAACTTATCCAGTCAACTAACGATCTCGAACTAAGGGCAAACGGGGAGTGATCCTACAATTTTAAAGGGAAATTCCTTTGTTTTATCAAGTGCAGAAAATGCTCTTTTGTTCCGCTACTCGATACGATAATGTGTATAGAAGCTGAGGCCGCTGCAATTTGTTTGATAAAACAAATGAATTAAAATTAAATTCATTCCACAAGATAAAGTTGGAAAACAAACTAACCGCCAACTTCAAGTTCACAGAGAACATGCAGGCTTATCGCTTAGGAGGTTGGAGTGCATTGTATTTCTGGTTGCACGAGACCAGCAAAAACAGCGTCTTTGAAGACAGGCTTGAACGTTGCCTACTATAACATGATCTCTGGCTAACTTTAGAAAAAGACTGCCATCCCTGTCCTTGACTGCGGTATTCTTAGGTCGTTTATTATTTTCCAACTCATTCGGAACTGCGCTTGAGTTATTAATAAACACATTGTCGAGCACGGTTGAGATAATTGGTGCAAAGCTGGTGGCAGATAATCAACCAAATGAAATTCATCAAGGGGACTCAAAAACCCTCTATAATGTGAATTGGATGAAAATGAATACATGAAGTTGTAGTAAAGGCGATACACCTCTTCAACAATAGAATAAAATCTGCTAAATGTTATTGGACATTGCTGTGGAGTATGAACGATATCATCCTGCGCCTTGGTCTCATCTGGATTTGGAAATGAACCGTTCCGTCTATGAAAAATTTAAGGAAAGCAATTGGGTTAAAGTTCATGTCATGAAGTAATTTTTCTATAGGTGCAAGTCTCCCAACTCGTCACGATATTGCCCAAGTTTCTTATTCAAACTTCTTGATACAGTAAAATTTCCACGTTTTATTATACATACAATATATCACTACATTCCTGAGAACCTCACTAGGTTTGGCTTTTATTATAAGCAAAATAATAATTCACATTCCTTCAGGGCAATTTACTTCGCCTAGTGTGCATCACCGACCCCATTTTTTTATTAGAAACTGTTGAATATATAAATTGAGCAGGTGTAATGCCTATATACATCTTTGCAATCCTCAATATTTTTGTTATCTCATAAACAATACTGCACATACATTCCTTAGGTGAAAAACATAACACTTAATGCACTCACCCCAAATGTTCATAGAAAAATTATCCACATAATAAATGTTAGTAGTGGCGCAAGACTAATGACCTTGCCCGGAAAAACAAATGATTACGGAAAAATTTAACATGCCTCAAGACCTGCTAAATAAGGCCAAGACCGGGTCTCGCTTGTAGTGCCGATGATGATGGTGATTATATGCAAACTTACGATAAATATGTTCATATTAGACGAAAAAGAGGAATCGGAAACGGCTACAGTGGGTATGTGAATTTAACAGGGAACCAGTCGCTGAACCAATCCCTTCCTGATTGAGTAAATTTCAGACACTTAAGGTAGTAACTGAGTAACTGATATTGATTTAAAGTTTGATTTAAAAATATCAATGCATATTGTAGTTGAAAAAAAATGATACTGATATAAAAGTAATTTAGAGTTATGATGCTGATTTAAACTTTAGTTGGATATTCTAATATAAATAAATCCATCAACATTCAGAACACGGATATTAGCACTAAAAGTGATCTAAAATTATTAACAATTGATGGGGATTTGAACGTTGGTTAAAAATATTAATACATATAAAAATTAAATCCTATGATACACTGCAAAGATTTATACAAGATTTATAGTTAAAATAATAAAATAAAAATATTTAAACACAAAAATATGAACAATTTTGTTGCTATTTATTCAAGAAATATAACGTATTAAAAGTTTCATAAAAATAAATTATTTATTTATATATACAAGGGCCGCTCAATAAGTTTTTAGAACCACCAAGAGATGGTGCACGTAGCATCGAAATTGGTTTGTTTCCAGAAAGCGTAGTCAGTCACTAGACGGCTTACGAGAAATTGGGTCTGAACTAAATTTCGGAAAGGCGGGTGCAGCGTTTGCTCTCAGTGGAGAATAAATCGGATCGTATGGTCTGCTTTCAGCCTGGTTTCGCGGGTCTTTCGAGGAAATCATAATGGGTTTCTGGGTTGATGAAACACGACTACACTAGAGAATGACACTACACACTTTCAGGAAAAAGAGAAACATTGAAGAGAGGGCATTTTTGAAGGGGATTGAGCTCTGAAAAAAGGGATGACAACAGTATGCAGGATCGCCTACGCCGATTACTTGAGAAAAAGCAAGAAAAAAATAACTGGCGAGTATAACGTGGCGCAACTCCACCGGCTGTACGGAAAATTAAGAAAAAGCATACTCTTCGGAATATCTTTCTCTAAGGACGTATTGAACAACCCCCATAACACTGGCATAAGCGGATTATGTCGCCAAATATTTGTTCTGCAATCAAAATGGTTTTAACCGAACTAGTTAATCAGTTTACCCACAAAATGAGTTTGTCAATAAAAAATTATTTCTATCTCACCCTCACCCTCGTTACTGACCGAGTATCCCGATCAACATGAAAATATGGAAAGCATACCAGCTGATAGGGAACGTTTGTTGTGAATGAGCCCTTATATTTTTTTTATTTGGCTGCTATGACATCTGTCAAACATATTTAGTACGCATCAAGTCATTGTACAAACATCTCCTTTTTTTTTTTAATCCTGTTAAAAATGTCGAATTTTGTACCAGAAAATTATGATTTCCGGAAAGCATTAATTTTTTGTTTTCATTTGAAGAAAAGTGCTGTAGAGTCGCATTGAATGCTTGTCGAGGCTTATGGTGATCATGCTCTATCGGAAGCAACATGCAAAAGATGGTTTAAGCGGTTCAGAGATAATGATTTTTATGTGCGAAATGAATAAGGTTGGGGAAATCCTATCCCACCCCCCATATTCATCAGATCTTGCCCCTTCTGATTATCATTTATTTCGATCCATGGCACATGATTTGTCGGAGCAGCGCTTTACAACATATGAAAATACCAAAAACATTGGTCGATTCGTGGATATGCTCAAAAGATGAAGAGTTCTTCCGACGTGGTGTTCGGATGCTGCCAGAAAGATGGGAAAAAGTAGTGTCTAGTGATGGACAATACCTTGAATAAAACGTAATGTAGCGTTCTTTCACAATAAATTCCTAATTTTTTATAGAAAACTATTATTTGTACACCAAATACATTTACTATTTGCTTCGTTTTGCTTGTTTGTTTTTGAGTTTTTTTGTTTTGACTGTCTTGTCTTTTTTTATTTTGCCCGACTAAATCAAATACTTGTGTTTTGAATAAGCTTTTTTCATCAGTTCAAACATTTCGGTAGCATTTCTTTCTAATTTTAACAATATACTAAAATTTAATATTGACTCTTTGTAATTTGTGGCCGATGCACCAATCGGTTGTATTTCAGTTTCCATTAAACGAAAATGTTGTAGTGCTCTAAAAAGCCCTACCATCGTTTTCCTCTGTGGGGGTTTCTCTAAACTACACGGCGAACCACCCACCATTCCCGGCTAATCCCATCAAATTTCGACCGACTTACAGCGCGTCAAACCAACCCCATTCCCCCCTACTTACCTGTTCACCTGCAAAGAATGTTACCTCCAAGGGCGCATAGCTAAACTCATTTTTCCATGCGGACAACGCATAAAAGAGTTTAGCTTCCATTTTTAGCCATACGGCAACTCTTGTTCATGTCGATTAGCGACAACCAAATCCAGCCGGACGAAGTTGTCGCATCATCGCAGAGCCGCTTGGGAAATTTATCAAAACATTCGATTTAATCACACGATAATATTTCCCTAGCGTCACTTGGCCCTTTCCCAGTTCCTCCATTCGCTGGGGATCAAACTTCTCTTTACCCAGGTGAATAGCGTAAAACACATTTTCCTCTCCTCCGCATTTCTTCCTTCCTATAGCCATGCGCCTCCGGGATAATCACCACACCACACTACCCCAGTGTGAAACACCTCGGAGGCCACATTACCACACGCACACTAAGCCAGATCAATCCGAGTTATCGCGCTCCTCGCTTTGTGTTTTTCGTCCGCTCTGCGCACATCGGCGTGCAACGAATGCGCCAACGCTTGTTCACCCCGGTGGGCATGGGGAAACGAAGAGCGCACAAGAGAGAGCGCAATTACATCGGCTGGCTAGTGCGCATCAGCAACAAATTTCCCTTTTTTCTCCTTCTCGTCACTTCCAAAAATCAGAGTCCGAGTCAGTCGAGATTTATACGTCACTGCGTCTGCACACACTCTTCAGTCACGTTTTAACCGTTCATGTGAGTTAAGAGAAAATCGCCGCTTTGTTAACGTCAGTTCAAACATCCATATAGTTTAGTACGCGTCTCATCATCAAACTGTACGTGAAATAGAATTTTGTACATAATATACAAACCTGTTGTTTTAATAACTGTGTCTCATCAAACTGTACGTGAAATAGAATTTTGTACATAATATACAAACCTGCTGTTTTAATAACTGTGTCCCATCATCAAACAGTACGTGAAATAGAATATTGTGCATAATATACAAACCTGTTGTTTTAATAACTGTGTCTCAACAACAAACTTGTTTCATATGGTTTTCCTTTGCTGCCTTCGAGGATCAACTTGTGGGGTATTTGACTGGATCCGCTTCCGTGTTTACGCCACTAACAAATACCATAACCCACAACTCCATTCATACATCCTAATCCCAGTAATCCTACACCAAAACCTTAAATCTAATCCAAACCCTAAAAAACCTAAACTAAATCCAAAATTCGCAATAAACGAATAAAACATCCGTTTATCGTTTAGCATTTGCCCCCACGGCATAATTTAATCAAAAATCCGAATTAAAATCAAAATTCACAATAAACGAATCAAATATTCGTTTATCGTTTTACATTTGCCCCACGGCATCATCAAATTTCAAAATGCGGAGATACGTTATCTCAATCTGGAAAAATTCCTAATAAATTGAACAAACAAAAACCCGAATCCCTTTACACATCCACATCTGCGCAATAATTTCATAAGAATTCAAGAAACTGAATTCGTATCTTAAATAAACACTGAGCATAAAATTGTGCATTTTTGAGATACAAAACTCGATTTGTTTCCCTTTATAAAGAAACGGTAAAGTGATCTCCGGGCCGCAGTATCTTAATCCTCGTACCGAAGAGCAGTAGTACACTGATTTAAAACCAAATTTATATCTGCATCTGTATCCCAGAGCAGTAGTATCGGAATACCCCTCTTGCCTTGGGGGCATCGCCCCAAGGAGAAACGAGCAAACGCATTTTATTATTATTTTGGAATTGTGCATCGTCACAAAACGTTGGCTGTTTCTTTGAGTACCAGGACGACTCCTAAAAATTGGAAAAGGAACCAGTGGGTAGAGTGGTGGTAAGCCCAAAGTTTTAATCATTACAGCGTCCACGAGTACGGACATCAACAGAAAGTACCAATTTGCACGGTACAGGGACGCTATTCCCAAAGTGACGTCCCACGAACGATCGGTGCTTGCTCTTCCCTCAAGGTTTGAGCGAGCACGGCGGCGACCGCAACGGGCCCCCTCAGGAGCGGTCTTAAAGAGATCCCTCATCCTTTTCAGGACAAGGAGACACGCTACCTGGGAGCGAGGCCAGTAGTAACATTTACTACTACAAAATGTTTGGTGGCAGCGGTGGGATCCCCAATATCCCCTACCAGGAAGAACATAGAGCACAGTAGCAGCACATACGGTTACAGAGAACCACAGGCAACAGTGCAAAAAGTGAACAAAATTGGTCAATACAACACCAGCCAGCCCCGAGATCCCTACGTAAAACCAAGTAACAAACATCGTATCTCGCTCTGCAGTTACAACAAAAGAAATTTCAACGGAAGAGACGTTCTCCGCTAGCCTGATCGAAGGACAATATCCACAAATTTCACATACGACAGCTTCAACAACGAACGCCACTATAACCTTGGTACTCAAATAATTAAGTGGCGTCAACAACACCAACAGCAAACACCTTTCCAAACACATTTTTAACTAACTCCGAACAGTGAAAAATAATAAATAATTAAAAACAAAAATGTTGATAAAAACAGCGTGCCTGGGGCTAAACACCATCAATAGTGGAAAATAGTGAAAAATAACTAAGAACAGCCGCATATATCAAATTTTCGATGACAGCAGCCTAACAACATTAAGATCAACGTCACCAGAGGAGGCTATGCAGAAATTTCAACGCGTTCCTGCATAAGGTATGACTTTTTCTTTTCTATATTATTAATTTAATTAACTATTGAAAACTAAAACTAAATGAACTCACTAAATAAAGTGGACGAATTTGAACGCATATAAAAATTACGGGAAAAAACACTCAAAGCAAATTAAAGTGCAAAAACTAACCAAAGAAGAGGAAATATTGAAAATTGAATTTTTTACGTATAGGGTATACATATATTGTATAAGGGTATACAATAAAAACAAAACCCCAAAAGCTAATAAATTATATTTTAACAACATTACATTCACCAAAAGGGGACAAACAAAAACCCCAAAAGTTAACAGATTTTTACAACATCTTATTTATCAAAAAGGGGACAAATAAACGCCCCAAAAATAAATTACAAAATTTGATTTTTATTTTTGATATATACCTATTTGAATTTAACACACATATATGCATACATTTTCCTAAAATTATTTCAACTTTTTGGGGAAGATTTTTCTTACATTCCTTGTGTGATAAGCTGAACAATAACGGACAAATTAAAATTCTTGGTCCTTGTCTTTAGCGTCGTTTAGGACATTTTTTGGGTTGAATTTTTTTCCTTTGGAATCATTTGCGTCTCTTCGAAAATCCATTCTAGGTTTGGACATTTTTTCCACAGGGCGAAGGGGTTGTTTCTCTTACCTTAAGTAGAACAAAGGTTTTCTCATATCAAACTAACCAAGTTTGAAGGCACTTTCTCTTGTTTTTGTTCTCATCTTTTCTCTTGGCCATCTTTTCTCACAATAATGAAGATCTCCTCTTTATGCTCTTTACCTTTTATTACCATAACTTTGGAAGGACTTTTTTGTAAATACGTTGTGGGTGATAAGGCAAAACCGGCTACACGTTCCCAAAAACCTGAGCCCGAGCTCACACAAAATCGCGAGGACGAAACGTCGGAAACTTTACCCACGGAAATACGCGATCAGAGTTCTAGAATGAATTTCCCTATAGGATTAAGTGACATACTAGGATTCGTACCGGTATTTAACGGCGACCCAAACGAACTTGAGGGTTTCGTCTCTTGTGGAGACATTTTGTTCTCACAAGCACAGGTCGACAACCAGAAATCTTTTATCCTAAGGGTGTTAAAGACCAGATTGCAGGGACAGCGCCACATACGCTAGTTCACCTGAGCCTGCAGTCAGAACATACCTTAATCCATAAATCTCCCTAGATGAATTCCTGTAAACAAGAGGGTTTGAATTACATATAATGTAACCTTCACCAGGGGCCATAAACATTGTGCTGCCTATTTTTCAGCTTCGTCATGTGTATGATAAATCTCTTAACGTACACATTGGCCGGCGACCTTTTTCTCCCAGCAATAATATACCAGCAGCTGCATTCAATTAGCGCAATCGATGCTGAAGCCTATTTCCCTAACTCACACCATGAGTAAACAAAAGACCGCTGTTCTTCATCAAGCATTCTGGCGATACACAAATAATTCAATACATACCCTTACTAGCGATGCCATAAACATCATTTCCCAGTAACCTAGCTAAAACCAATTAGCACATTTCCACATCGTATCGTCGCCTCTTTGTTTAGCCGCGACGCACATGTTCCAACAAAGATCCCATTAGCATCCGACGATTTCGGTTTTATTTGCTTTACCGAAATCGTATGCTATGAATGCACTTTATGCCCTTTCTTTGTTCTAGGTTCGTTCCCATCCATGAAAGAACCATGCACACACACCATTGCACTGAAAGAGTGCATTTCCTACAACGGCCGCTCCCTTAAGAGAAAAGTTTTTCTCTCTCTTCCCTTGTTTCTTAACACTAACCTAGGATGGAATTCATGTCAGAGTTCCATCCTCGGTGAGTCCTTTACCATCCGCTGACCGCCGCGGTCACGCGTCGCTCCCACTCCCCGTTTCGCACCACGGGGACACGTATATAACCGGAGTCGTGAGACTTATCCTCGAATAGATACAGCCTTTTCGAGATGTCAGTATTGCAATAGCTGTGTCTGGAGAAAATCTCGTTTGTTACCTGTTCTCGTGAAATTTGTGTTAAGGCGTTGTCTGGTATATCTTTGTGTGGCTGTTTGTGTTTGTTTTCTTTTTCGTGGTACAACAGCTTGATATTTAAAAAAAAAAAATTTCAAAGCTGTGGATTATGTCAAGTTAACAAAAAGAGTTCTTATAATGTGGAATAAACAATTATAAAGCAACATGTACACCATAAACAAACAATAAAGAACCTCTCCAGAATAAATAATAATCTGTTTTTAATTGTTATTTGTGGACAGCGTTTTGTTCTCTGCAATCGGTTGTGGACAAACGTGGCGGTGTCGCTGAATTTGTTTCGTTCTCTTTGATCAACGGTGGACCGAACTCGGTGAAACATTTAGTGTAAGTAGTTAGTGGGACGAAGTAGAACAATCGCCCATGCTGGCGTCGCAACTTCGTACCCCACAGTCTCACAGCGCACCAAATCTTAAAGCAGCCATCAATTACGCTTTAGAACAATCTCGAAGATTAGCCAGCGATAACACAATGCTAACTTCTACTAACATCCCTAGAAATAACCAACCAATTGTTTGCCAAACATGCAACAAGAGGGGTCACACTTCTGCGACTTGCTATCGCAATACAAATTTTCCTAATTTCGTCCCCCAACGCATTAAGACAGAGGTTGAACGTCTCCAATGCATATACTGTCGAAAATACAACCACACCCAAGCAGAATGCAGAACAAGGTTAGCTCATATGCGAAACCAGCACCAACCTTCAACGAGTCGAAATCCTTTTAGAACTCAACTGAACCAATCTCAGAATAGGACATTGACAAACTCACCCCGGCTTGAAAATCGAAACTCCCGACAAAATCAAAACATTAACAGGGTATCCAATTCACAACAGGGAAACGAACTCACTCGGGCAGCGAGCAACGGCAATCCTTCTCGAGTTCAGACAATCGCCGATATACACCCCATCCCGATGTAAGTTTTAAAATGCGCGTATTTTTCTACCCTGAATTTAAGGAGCCAGTAATACGTGTAAAATTTAAACCATCGGGTAAACTATACTCCACTTTCCTCATCTATACAGGCGCCGACATCAGCCATATATTGAACGATCTGCAGAAAATTCGGACCCAGTGACTATATCCACCGTTGCTGGAAAGACCGTCAGCACATGCGGTCAGATATTGGGGGAGTTCGAATTTAGAACGGACAGGCACACCATACCATTTAAGCATAACCTTTTTGTAGTGGGAAGTGACGTCGACTTCCAACACGATGGCATACTCGGTAGCGATTTCCTCACGAACCACCAGTGCTACATTAACTTTGAAAAGCGATTCGTTAAATTTGCTGTAAAGAAGAGAACCATGGTAAAACTCGAGCAGCTTTTAGGAAACAAAAATGAGGTCAAGGAAAATTTTCAGGATGCCACACCTTACGAGGCGTCTTCCACGGAAAATACATGCATTCATGAAAATTTGGAAAAGAACGTTCGTGGGTCAACATCCGAATCCGTTTGTATACGGGCCGGATCTGATGCTGTGACAAACACAACGAATCCAACCAACCTTGAATATTCCTCTTCCCATTTAAATAAAGTTCGTGGTAACGAACCAGTTAAGGAAACCACCAAAAAACGAAGTTCAGGATAATATGAACCTGAAACGCCAATATTCTCCAAAAATTTAAAACAAAATGCCACGATTGATCTCATAAAATTGCATTCACGATCTCAACAAATAATGGAGATTCCATTTAAAGGAAAACTCAGTCAAGAACTGATAATCAAAAAATCCGAGATCATGCCAGGAATATATCTGGGTAATACTTTGACAACACCACAGGACAACAAAGTAAATGTACTACTAATGAACACATTGGACACCGATCAAGAAGTAATGACCCACGACATAGAAGTCGGATGGGAAGATCTGGATGACTACAATGTGTTGCAGGTGGACGAAACTAATGACCTATAAAAAATAGCCTTGAGCGGATAGAATCACTCCTAGAGTTGTGCCATTGTGACCAGGTGGAAAGGAAATCTATCCTGAACATCTGTCGCAAATATAATAACCTCTTTCTTCTCGAGGGTGACTACCTCATATATACTGACGCCATACAGTATCAAATCATGACGGAAGAAGGTAAGCCACCTCTCTATATAAAACCGTATCGCCTACCAGATAGCTCCAAGCAAGAAATTAACAAACAGGTGAATGAAATTCTTCAGGACGCAGTAGTACAACAAAGTTTCAGTCCTTGGAATTCCCCTCTCTTACTAGTACCCAAGAAGGCAGGACCTGATGGGACAAAACGGTGGAGACTGGTTGTCGAGTTTAGAGCACTAAATAAATGAACAGTCGGAGATGCATATCCATTGCTCAATATTACTGATATTTTGGACCAGCTGGGCAAGGCAAAATATTTCAGCACTTTAGATCTAGCAGATGGTTTCCACCAAATACGCATGAACAATAGAGACAAGGCAAAAACGGCGTTCAGCACACCCTTCGGACATTACGAATATACTCGAATGCCCTTCACACTTAAAAACGCTCCTGCCACATTCCAAAGGCTTATGAACAATATACTCATGATTCTCCAAGGAATCGAATGTTTCGTCTATGTAGATGATATTGTAATTTACGGATACGATCTGAACGATCACAATTCACGACTCACCAGAATTTTCGAGCGACTACAAAGACACAATCTGAAAATCCAACCAGAAAAGTGTCACTTCATAAGGAAGGAGCTCACCTCTAAACAGATTGCTCAGGAGGAATGTTCCATTTCATTGGGATGCCTTCTGTGATGAGGCATTCACAACTTTAAAAAGAAAGGTCATGACCTCACCAATATTGGCATATCCAGATTTTAAACGGGAGTTTATAATAACCACGGATGCTAGCAATGTTGCGTTAGGAGCAGTGCTATCTCAAGGAACAGTAAGCCAAGATAGACATATTCCTTTCGCTAGCCGAACTTTAAACGACGCCGAAACTTGGTATACAACATCCGAAAAGGAATTACTGGCAATCGTTTTTGCACTAGCCCAGTTCCGACCATATGTTTACGGACGGAAATTTACTATAGTCACGGATCACAGCTCTCTATAGTGGCTTATAGGACGAAAAGATCCTACATCTAGACTTATTCGATGGAGAATTCTACTCGAAGAATATGAGTACACAATCGTCCATAGAAAAGGAAAGTAAAATGCCAATGCTGATGCTCTCAGTCGTATAACACGCACTACCCCAGTCGATCCCATCAAAAATAACATCCTCGTCACCACACGAAGTAAAACCAAACTCGAAGAATATGTGACTGCACAATCATATAAAGATTCTACCAATCTTGTATGGCAGGAACAAACAGGCTCCATTTATACCAAGAAAAAACTTGGACTACGCATTAAAATCCTCCCATTGATAGACTATGCTGAGGAAGAAAACCTGGCAGGAAGAATCCCAAATTTCACCAAGCCAGAAGTAGGTGAAATTACGTTTCATGAGCAGATGGGTTATGCGCCATCACATTGCCATTACCCTTCAGAAACCTAAACGACCAGGAAACCGCTAAGAGCTCCCTAAGCGAGTTGAAGAAGATTTGCGAAGACCGGAATGTCAATTCCCTTGGAATTTTAGTGCCCATGATAGAAAACGAATCAAATTTAGCACTCAATAATCTGCTAAAAGAAACTTTTGCTCACCTCAACGTGACAATGTCCGTTTTCTCCAATAAAAACATGCTTTTAACAGATCCTAATGAAATACAAAAGTTACTGGCGGAATACCATAACCCACCTTTCGGAGGACACCAAGGAGCTACCCGAACAATCAATAGATTGAAACAAAAATACTACTGGCGCAAAATGACAGCTGACGTTACGGCGTATATTCGAAAATGTGCCTCCTGCCAGATAAACAAAAGTGGAAGAAATCCCAGAATTCCTATGAGGATAACCACAACAAGCTTCAAACCTTTCGAAAAAGTTGCTTTAGATATGGTAGGACCATTACCAGTCAGCTCTAAAGGAAATAAATACCTACTAACGTTCCAAGACGACTTGACTAAATTTTCAGGAGCTTACGCACTGGCCAGCGCCGAAACCAAGGACGTGGCCAGGATTTTTGTTGAAAACATCATCTGTCAGCATGGCATACTGTCTTCTCTATTAACTGACCGAGGTGCAAATTTCCTCAGCGCACTCTTTAAGGCCATCTGTTCCTTACTCAAGGTCAAGAAACTGAACACAGAAGCCTATTATCCACAAACAAACGGAGCACTAAAACGGAGCCATAGAACTCTGGTGGAATACCTCCGCCACTATGTAAACCAGGATCCCCTCACCTGGGACACCTGGATACCATATGCAATGTTTGTGTATAACACTACACCCCACAGTAATACAGGCTACACGCCGCATGAATTACTATATGGTTTCCCAGCCGAAATACCCAGTTCTCTCAGACAAAACCCCGAAAGCACTTATAACTACGACCATTACGCAAATGAATTAAAAATGCGACTACAACATGGTTATCGTACAGCAAAGGGAATACTGATAGAAAAAAAAAAATCTAAGGCATACTACGACCAGAAAGTAGGCCGAAAGAAATTTAATGTTGGCGACAAAGTCTTATTAAAGAATCACTCAAGACCTAACAAATCAACCTCCCTGTGGAAAGGCCCCTACGAAATTGTAAAGATCCTATCCGAGGAAAATGCAATCCTAAAAATAGGAAAACGAACCCGTATAGTCCACAACAACAATATAAAACCATTTGTGGACTAGGCAATCACGGAAAAAACTCCAAAGAGTGAAAGTCAAAGGGAGGTAATTGTGTGTATGTGTGGAAAACTTCTACAAAAATAAAAACAAAAATTAAAAACGTAAATTAAAAATATCAACAAAAAAAATGTATACAATTAATAATGTTAAATTCCCCTCTCAACAAATTATTGTTCAAAAACGAAATAGATACATATACATAATAACAAAGAAAATTTATAAATAATACAACTGTATTAACAATTCAGGAGATAATAAATAAATTATAACAGAAATCAAATCTACACATAACTCATATATTTCGAAAATAGAAGTTCCAAAACTATATTATAAACAAATATTGACTGTCAAAAAACAAAAATGTATATAAATTGAAAATATTATACAAATATTTTAATCAACTACCATTAACTTAAAACTTAAATATATAAACCAAAATATTGTAATAATAAGTAATCTTAATTTGAAAAGAAAAGAAAAAACACATTATATATATATGAAAAAAAAAAAAAAAATGAAATAAACAGAACGAAACGTACGATACGATATAATATTAAAATAAGAATTTAAAATATTTGTATAAATACAAAACAGTGTTCAATTAATAAATACTAAGAAAATAAGAAAATTTTTTTGTATAACTCAAAACTAATTAAAAAAAAAAAGTTTTAGAATTTAATTGTACGTTGAAACACATGAAAAAAAAATTATAAATAGATAAACACACGACAAATAAGGGCAATGAAAACCCCTCAAAAAGAAAACAGAAATATGCTCTGTAGACAATGAAAATTTCTATGTAATACACAAATTCTATGTAATACACAAATTCTATGTAATACACAAATTCTATGTAATACACAAATTATAAAGGTAAGCCGTAATAATCTTACTTAAGACTTATCTATTATCTTATCACAAATTGGAAAAAAAAATAATAATAGTAATACAAAAAAAAACGATGCGGCAGATGTGCCGAAGAACATCAACCAGGAGAATGTAAGGTCAATCCACAGGGTATGGAACCAGGAAAAATCCAAACCACAAACCCCGATGGCTCCATTACTACTAAGGAAATCGCGGTAACATGCTGTAACTGCGGAGGCCCACATCCAGCCAATTTCTCCCAGTGCCCTCATAAATTGAGAATTCTCCAAAGAAAAACAAAACCAGCAACAACCAACAAATCCGCACCAACCAAATCCACATCGCACAACACATTACCACAACCTACAAGGGCAGGAACATCATATGCGGATGTCATCAAAAACAATCAAAACACGCCGACGTCAAACAACCCCAACTCCATTGGCGTCAACCTTGACATCATGGGCTACATCAAGAGTCTACAAACTATGCTTCCTACATTGAAGCATATGTCGGATATCGAAAAAAAAGGTCAGATTCTTTCACTTATAACCTCCCATATTCTTTCCCTCAACGTCTGAACTAACTATAGTCGCCCTCAACGCAGAGTCTATATACTCCAACATCCGTAAGCAACACTTACGGTTGTTTGTTAAAACCTTCTCCCCAGACATCCTTCTCCTCTCAGAAACGTGGCTTAAGTCCAACTCCCGAGTATCCATCCCCAATTATACATTTATTTCAAACCCAAGAACTACTGGATCCTATGGAGGTACCGGCATCCTACTAAATAATAAACTTCAATTCACCGAAATCAGGTTCGCCAATGTTTTCAATATTGAATACACGGCAGTTGTTTTGTGAAAACAAAAAAGTAATCATAACAACATCCGTTTACATCCACCCAATACCAGAACCAGACTTCTCGACTCTGACATATATCAAATAATAAGTCAGTATCTCCCCTCACCATTCATAATCGGTAGAGACTGGAACGCTCGACATATAGCATTCAACGACATAAAGAATAACAAATAAGGCTGCCAACTTATGGACCTTCTCTCATCCCACCCATATACGTACATCGACTGTCCACTGCAGCCAACTCGTGTCACCAACTCGACGCGGTCAACAATTGACTTCTTTCTCAAGTCCCCCCCCCCCCCCCCCCCACACACAGTATCCTTCCTCTTTCCCTCTGATCATGGTTCCGTTCACACCTCGATCAAAGTTCCCTCCTTCGAACTACTCTACTCACACAGTCCTGTCCCGAACTTCTCCAAGACTAACTGGAAAAAGGTCAATAGAGAAGTCGCCGAAAGTTTTTCTAACTTGCAAATCCTCGAATCTTCTAACCTAATCCCTGCTGATATCGAACGAGCAGCCCTAAAAATTGAGCAGACACTTAAGGATGCCCTCGCCAGCAATACACCCACCACCATCCCTCATAATCATCTAGGAAAACCCTTACCCAGGATCCTAACTAAATTGCTGCGTCTCAAAAAACAACTCCGCCGAAAACTTCATATAAGATTCTGCCCCTTTATTAAAAGTCAGATCCAACTCCTGACCACCCTAATAAATGAACATTTAAAAAAGTTCGCGGATCAGACTTATACCTTTACACTTAACAATATTAAACCCAATCGTGATCTCTTCAAAAACATCAACCGACTAACTGGTCGGAAGTTTAAACCGCGAATCGATCACCTCATCAACCCATTCAACAACAATCTTATCCAATCCAACACGGACATAGCCAATTGCCTCGCTGGTCACTTCTCAAAGATCCATCAACAAAATGATTCCCTCTCAGTCCCTAATTTTCGAAATACTGTAAACGAATATATATCACACAGATTACCCGCATATTATACTCCTTTCATTGGAGAATTTAACGACACAAACAAGGCGTCACATCCTTCAGACACCACCACATTTCTAACCACAGATGAATTAATCAAGTTCATAAAATCACGACCCAACAAAAAATTGACCGATATAGATGGAATACCACACCTTTTATTTAAAAGACTTCGCCCACCAAATCTACTTCCCATTCTAGTCCTTCTTAACCATATCATAAATGCTTCACATTTCCCACAGAACTGGACAATTGCGGTAGTAATTCCCGTTAAAAAGTCCGGCAGTTCCAATAACACCTCCAACTATCGTCCGATATCTTTATTGAAAACCCTAAGCTAAATATTGGAATGTAAGATCTACCAAAACCTTCTCTCGTTTGCCAGTGATAACGCTCTCATCCCTAATTCTCAGTTTGGCTTTCGTGAGCGACACTCCACTTGCAATGCGTTACTAAAACTTACACATGATATCACAACTGGTCTAGAAATCCAATGCCCTACCGTATGCATATCTCTCGGTATTTCCAAAGCATTTGATTGCGTCTGGATCTCAGGACTTCTTTATAAGCTGCACTGCTTATTTGGTCTGAATTCCAACATCACAAAGCTCCAGCATCTTATCTTTCTGGTAGGAAATTCATAGTCAGAATAAATTCTTCCCTCTCACAAACTCACAACATAACCGCGGGAGTTCCCCAAGGATCCATTCTCGGACCACTTTTATATCTTCTATACACAGCCGATATCCCCCAACCTCCACCTAGTGTTGTAATGCTAAATTATGCTGACGACACTTTAATCTACTCTAGCAGTAGATTTGTCAAAGCGGCAAGAAACCGCGTTGACAACTTCCTCCCGCTCATCTCAGCATACTTTAACAAATGGAAAATACGCCTCAACCCAACCAAAACCCAGCTAACAGTGTTTAAGGGCAAAAACGCTCGCTGCTCAAACAACACTAAACGTTGCCACAGCAAAATTAAACTCGAGCTGAATAACACCCTCATAAATCCTTCCAAAACTCTTAAATATTTGGGAGTAACCCTTTCCAACGACTGGTCATTCTCAACCCACATCAAAAATTCCCTTCATAAAGCCTCAATCCAGCTTAACCTCTGCAGACGAGTGTTATGGAAACCTAAAGGCCTCTCTCTTAAGGTCAAACAGCTCATCTACAAACAGATAATCAGACCTACTCTTACATACGCCTGCCCATTATGGTACCACATCTCACCCTCCCAAATGGAGAAATTACGAGTGTTTGAACGAAAATGTTTCCGGTTTATCACTGGCTTACATCGCAAAACCAACTCATATAGATACCATTGTAACAACGATCTTTACAACACCGCAGGCATCGCACGATTGGATAGACGGATCCTAGAACTGTCACTAAATTTCATAGATAACCTTCCTAACAATCCCAACGCGATAATAACAGACCTACCATCACCCTCCTCCAATACGGGAACTCACTACCGTAATTGTCTCCTAATCAGGACCCCGTTCACCTCAGGCAGACTGGTTAACGATGTAAACGAGGTCGTGTACCACAACACCGAATTGGCACCCAATCATTTCAAATATAGCAACATCCAACCATTCTCCAAGATTCTTACTTTTAACACAGAATCGAGTGGCAACCCCCTCCTTCAAGAACGTACCTGATCCTATCCCTTACTACCCTCAATCACAACAAGAAATCCCACATCCATAACTAAAAATTGTAAATATTATTTTTAAGTCAAATTCGAATTGTCGCTATCATTGCAATATCAAATATTGTAAATTGTATATAAGATTAGATTAAGTTAGATTAAGTTTTGTTAAGTAATTTTAAGTAGGCTAAGTTAAAATAAACAGAGTTCCTGGTTTTTCTTTTGGCCTTTTCCAGGAAAAACAAAACTACCAATCTATATAACTCCCATTAAATCTTAAGCACATATAAAAAAGAATTGTTTGAAAAATGTTAACAAATAACATGTAAACACTTATTATGTAACAAATCTATTATAAGTTAGCTGTATTACTTATTGTAACACTTAATTTTTAGTCAAATAAATGCAGTAAATTAAAAAACAAAAAAGATCTCCGGCCCGCAGTATCTTAATCCTCGTGCCGAAGAGCAATAATACACTGATTTAAAACCAAATTTATATCTGCATCTGTATCCGAGAGCAGTAGTATCGGAATACCCCTCTTGCCTTGGAGGCATCGCCCCAAGGAGAATCAGCGTTTAATAAACCTGAACTGTAATTAAAACAAACGCATTTTATTATTATTTTGGAATTGTGCGTCGTCACAAAACATTGGCTGTTTCTTTGAGTACCAGGACGACTTCCAAAAATTGGAAAAGGAACCAGTGCGTAAAGTGGTGGTAAGCCCAAAGTCTTAATCCCTACAGCGCCCACGACTACGGGCATGAACAGAACGTACCAGGCTACACGGTACAGGGACGCTATTCCCAAAGTGACGTTATAGCGTTAAGCAAGGATAGTGAAGAAGGTGAATTGAACACACGACGAAACGGTTGAAAAGCGAAGCAGTGAAGCATCAGACTACTGACCGTGTTTTAGAATTTGATTTCCAAACTCGAGTATATTCCACTGGTGTGAATTATTTTTTTATTTATCGCTTGGTATACGGTTCTGATGTATTTTTCTTATTCGATTTTTTCGTTCGGTGTTCTTCACTATTTTTGCTTGTGAATTATGTGTATCTGTTAGAATCGCTACAACGTCCCACGAACGATCGGTTCTTGCTCTTCCCTCAAGGTTTGAGGGAGCACGGCGGCGACCCCAACAGGTCCCCTCAGGAGCGGTCTTAAAGATATCCCTCATCCTTTTCAGGACAAGGAGACACGCTACCTGGGAGCGAGGCCAGTAGTGACATCTACTACTACAATGTTACTGTTTCCCTTTTTCGTAGCTTCTCTTTTATTTGATCATTTACATATATATTTATTTTATTTTGACTGTTTTTATCGCTGGAATTTATTTATAAATATCGGGGGTACCGATATGAAGTGAGCGTTTTTTTTTTAAGTAAAGAACTTTTTTTTTACAAGTAAAAAACATGTTATTCGAAGTATTTGCTATTGCTTTCTACACACTTCGCCACCTTTCTGGCAATTTGTGAATACCACACCCATAAAACCGGTCGTCTTTTGAGGCAAACCATTCGGAGACCCAACTTTCGACTTCTTCGTAGGAATTGAAATGCTGCTCAGCCAATGCGTGTCCCATCGATGAAAACAAATGGTAGTCGGAAGGAGCCAAGTCTGGTGAATACGGCGGGTGGAGTAACACTTCCCAGCCGACAGTTTTTATTGTTTCTTTGACGGGTTTTGCGGTATGACTCGGAGCATTATCATGGAACAAAATTACCTTTCCGTGTCTTGTGGCCCATTCTGGTCATTTTTCGATCAATACATGGTTCAAATTGATCATTTGTTGTCGGTAGCATTGCACATCAACAATTTTGCCAGGTTTTAGAAGTTCATGATACACCACCCCCGTCTGGTCGTACCAAACATAGAGCATTGTCTTTTTTCCGAACCGATCAGGCTTTGCAGTCGATGTTGACGCTTCTCCTTTAAAATAAATCCATCACCAGTCACAATTCGATGCAATACTGACTTCCTTTCGTGTCGTAGAAGCAACATTTCACATGTGGTGTTTCGCTTTTCCATCTGCCAGTCATTTAATTCATGTGGCACCCAGTATCCACACTTTTGGATTTTTCCCATAGCTTTTAAACAGTCAGAAATTGTTTGTTGTGCAATATTTAACATTTGTGCCATTTGTTTTTGACTTAAAGTGTCATCTTGATCCAATATTGCTTGCAATTCGGCGTCTTCAAACTTTTTTGGTGGTCTTCCACGTTCTTCATTTCGCACATCAAAATCAATATCTCTGAACCCCTTAAACCATCTGTTGCATGTTGCTTCCGATAGAGCATGATCACCATAAGCCTCGACAAGCATTCGATGCGACTCTGCAGCACTTTTCTTCAAATGAAAACAAAAAATTAATGCTTTCCGCAAATCATCATTATCTGGTACAAAATTCGACATTTTAAACTGGATTAAAAAAAAAACATGTTGTTTGTACAATGACTTGATGATGCATACTAAATATGTTTGACAGATGTCATACCAACCAAATAAAAAATATATAAGGGTCGGTCACAACAAACGTTCCCTATCGATACATTTGTATCTTGACGCTCACTTTACACCGGTATACCTGGTAGTCTTCATAATGAAACCAATTGGAGGACTTGTAGCAAGAGCAATAATTTCGACCAACAACTATTGCACATTATTTTGTATTATGAAAGCTTGCGTCGGAATGGCTTTGTCTCACCAGAGGTGTTTCTCGGATTTGTTATGAATGGTTTTAGAGGTGATGAACCTGGAATTGGGCTGAATTTTTTGAATTTTCCATAGACGGAATACAACTAACAAAGTACTAGAGGGAGTAATTGCCACGGGTCTAACAGCTTACGGCATGTCATAGTGTTACATTAACAGAACTTTGATAGAATAGCATTGCTGCGTCCACACTTTTTGGTATTGCGTTAAACCGACGCCGACAGACTGAAATCGTTAAAGCCGTTAAGTAATTTTTAGTTACTACGCTACTCCGTACAACCAATAAATAAGGAAAGGAATGTACACATATTCTCTGAATAGGATATCTTAACTCCGAAGGAACACTGTTTCCATACATTTACGACCATCTCGCTAATGTGTCTAAGTTGTTCCTTTGACACTAACCATTGCACTCTAGAAGTTTTTTCATTCTTAGGCTGAACAGTTGGTTTGCTCGGGTAAATTGCCGCTATCATATATCAATATTAACGATATTCTCGAAGGAATAATAGGCCAGAAGGAAAGCTCCAATAGAACTAGGTGTCATATTCATCAATGTCAATCCAGAAAATGTATTTCACATACATTAAAGACTGTCATACCAAATTCCAATATCTGGCTCGAAGCTATGTGCGAGCAGGCAAAGATTATTTGAGGGTCGTCTTTCCTTGTTTCGAATTCACTACTTCCAACAAAAGGTCTCAAGCACCACTACACAAGTGCAAGTACCAAAACGATCTTAAAATCCAAATTAGTATCATTTATGTCAAAAGGTGATTATCAACGCGTTTGAAGTGACTACCAATTGTATTCTCTGTGGCAAATGCGACTTTCATTACGCACAATCAATTGATGGATTGCCCACAACCTCCATGACCAAATGATTAACGTCGGGCACGTTCTTGAAGTGGTTGGAGGCCCGTATCAAGTTATCAACATGCAACGTGAGTTGTGAGGCAACTGGAGTCTTACATAAGTCGTGCAATCGTCAGTTTTGCATTAGGAATGTTCCATGTGTCGTGTCGCCTTTTCTTTCCTCCCATCCGTTTGCACGTCACGTCACATGAACCATTTTCGATTTTTGTTGTAAGAAAAAATTTCAAGGTCATGTTGAGTTGGGTGGTTGGCGTTGAAGATGAGAGTCTTCGTCGTTTTTAGTATAAAACGTACTACAAAAAAGTGAGAGGAATCACAGTTCACTTTGCCTTTCATTTGCAAACACAAGGAATTCTTCACCAATTTTAAGGATGTTCAAGCTTGTTATCGTTGCCTTCCTAGGACTTGTCTCCTTAGCAGCAGCTAAGCCAGGATTACTCGCTCCTGCTGCTTATAGTGCACCACTGATAGCTGCTGCTCCTGCATCTGCCGTTTATTCAAGGGAATACCATGGAAACTTTGCTGCACCTTATGTTGCTGCTCCATACGTTGCTGCTCCATACGCCGCAGGTTATGTTGCACCCTATAGTGCTGCTTACACCTCACCTATTCTATTGAGGTAAAGGATCAATTAAAAAAAAGGTGTTAGAAAATATGACAAAAATAAAATGATTGCAAACAACGAGCTTTAAAATACACAAGTGTCTTCCTATAAACAGCATGTGGTAGAACCCCCTAATTTCATCAACTTTCAAAAATCTGCTATACTAGATGTTTTATTCATTCGCGGTCAGAAAAGGATTAGTGTAGCTTTAAGCGTAATGAGACGAAATGTCGTATTGTTATATATATATATATATATATATATATATATATATATATATATATATATATATATATATATATATATATATATATATATATATATATATATATATATTATATATATATATATATATGTATCATCATCATTGGCACTACAACCGGGATCCGGTCTTGGCCTTATTTAGCAAGTCACTCCAACGGTATCGAGTCCATATCCGCGCATTGTTAAATTGTCCATAATAATTTGTTTTTTCGGGAAAGGTTATTAGCCTTGCGCTAACCTTTCTCATGATGTCGCTGCATGCATTAGTTAATACTTGAAGGGTGCCAAAGTAGCTATCCAAGGCTGTCACGTGGAGACTGCATGTAAACTTGGATTGACCTGGCCTTCGCCGGGTTGAAAGCAGAGATTTTGCCCTATATGTTCGCTCCCACGCTCCCATATATATATATATATATATATATATATATATATATATATATATATATATATATATATATATATATATATATATATAAATATATATATATATATATATATATATATATGTATGGGGGCGTATATATATATATATATATATATATAGAGAGAGAGAGAGAGAGAAAGTTTGAACAGCTTGGAACTGAAGTGCGATTAAGTTTACATCGTTCAAACCGTAGGACGATTTCTCCTGTGTTGGTATGTGCGAACTGCGCCGTACTCTCTAATCGACGGATTTTGAGGGTCATTTTCAAGTGAGAAGGAGTTAACTGGTACATTTCGACTTCGCTTCAAAAAAAAAATAAGCAGGATTTGTTCTGTCTTTTTTCTTATGACGGAAATAATGTGTTTCTTTTACTTTTATTCTGAAACTTCCTGGGCTATTTTTATATCAAAAATATCGGGACCTGAGCCATCACGAAAACAATTAGGTTGAGCTTCCTCTGAGGACCCATAAAAATAACTAGTTGGGTTCCGACCAAACCAGCACCCATAATAATTTGCATGGCCGCCTTCAGAGGCCCATATTTGAATTATTATTTATATAGAAAGAATATGTTTAACATTTTCTAAGCTCCTTTACAGCATCACAGGACACAAACGTAACTCACTCCGTGTCCTACGAATCGGTAGTACATCGGTCCCACAATCCTATCTTTTTTATGTGAAGCCGCGCAGAGCCCTACAGAGCAGCCCAACTTTTTTTCGTTCTAGGTACCCATTCTCCGTTATCATCGTTCCGCTTTCTCGCCGCCACGCACAGGAGGTCGATTCGTTGCTCTTCACTCAATTTATTTTCCGCATAGGCGCGAACCGAACGATTCTTCGCGATCAATTCTCTACATCGCAAATCTTCAACCTGTCCTATACTAGGTCAGGTTTATAAATAAGGTATCCCTTCAAAATTCGATACGTGTCACTGGTGCACCTTGACGCCACCATGGGGACGAGCGCGCCACTACACTGGTTACATCTTACAAACCAATTTATCATTCCAATGGGGATTGCAGCTGGCCTGTCAGGAGATCTAGGCAACTGTTCTGTGAGACACAAGCAATCCCTGCCTGTGCGGATGTGATAAGCTAAGGAGAAAAACCTTGGTAGGAACCCTACTATGTTACACTATTCTACGCGATTTTATTTCGGTACCGTCTAACCTACCTCTATTCCAACTGAACTGTTTTCTATTCGTATTTCGACTTTCATGACCATTAATCGTTGGGATCAACCTAACGCCACAACCGTGAAAACGGGTTAACTAATCCGAGTCTGCTTCCAGTTCAGAATCTTCTCAACATGACATGCGCCACGTATATACCAAGCCGGTGATGATGTTACACATCTCACCACACAGTCAAGTCAGCAAACTGTCCCCAAAATCTCCGAGATCCTGTTTTCGATGCACGTAAGCCAAAGAGACGAATGACAAAGGAGACTCCGGATTATTTTACAAGAATCAACGAAACTCTACCACATGCGACCGTTCTAACAAGCCATAGACAAGGAGCCAGGGTATCTAAGAATACGATAGGTATGCGAAAAGTCATTCAAACTCCACTTTCTTGACCACGGGTGACCTGATTCGGCAGGTGACTTAACACAGGCGAGGTTTTGCACGAATAAGGTAAGGCAGTAGAATGGCGAAGCACAAGGACCAACAGTAGAAGCCAGGCACTACTTGAAGCCTTCGCAGTCCTAGATGTGGCGTTGCTTAATGATGGTATCGATGAGACCTTCATAAACAAGAGAAGGCGGTCCAAATTTGACATCACATTTGCCAGCTCCATGTTGGCAAGAAGTATGGAGTGGCGAGTTTTGGACACCTATACCCACAGTGACCACCAAGCCGTGATGTACGAAATATTACCGCACAGGGCAAATTGGCGAAGAAAGCCCAAAAAATGGGTGGAAAGAGAAGGACCTCGATAAAACCCAATGAGTGAGTGCAAACGATGGTGTCGAAAAAAGAATATGTTTGTAAACAATCCTCGTCCAGGTATTGTTGAATGCTATAACAAGCATATGGGAGGGGTTGATCTTACCGACATGCAGTTGGAGTTATTCAAAATCAACCACCGTTCAAAGAAATGGTATATGTGTATCGTTTACTGGTACATAAACTTATCCGTAGTCAATAGCTGGCTGTTGTACCGCAGAAACCTGAAAACCCAACTTCCAATTGGATATTGCTAACAAGTTACTCAACGCAAAATAACAGCTGCAACACGCAAAAGAGGTCGCCCATCGTCACTTCTCTCAACAATTCAACAGTCAGATTCACCATCACCAAGTTCATCACCAGTTTCATCACCAGCACCTTCATCACAATCTTCGTTAAGTTCCTATATAAGAACATATGTTGCAGAACCTGCAAAACCCATACGATTTGACCAAATCGGTTACTGGATTGAATGGGAATCGAAAGGCAGATGCTGGCTATGTCACACAGGGTATGTGGCGTTTCTAATAGATACACACACAATACACAAGCAAATAGTGAAGAACACCGAAAGGAAATTCGAATAAGCAAGAGCATCAGAGCCGTATATCATAGCGATAACATAACAATTCCATGTCAGTTGAGTGTACTTGAGTTTAGAAATCGAATTCATACACGCGGCAGTAGCCTGATGCTTCAGCGCTTCGCCTCTCGGCCGTTTCTCTGTGTGTTCAATTCACCATCTTCACTATCCTTGCTTAACGCTATAATTGGTGACCCCGGCATGATCGGTACCCATAGCACGCTTGCACGACTTTTCTTACAAACAGCAAAGGTGCACAAATTTCTCAACCCTCGACTTCACGATGCGTACCACCAAATACCGGTAGCACCCAGGAACTTCCCCAAGACAGCGGTAACAATACCTTTTGGACATCAAAGAACCTGACGGAACATCGCTCCCACCTAAGACAGGTGCTCGAACGGCTCCTCGGGGAGGCTGAAGTCAAGTACCTGGGCTACTGCATCAATGGACAAGGCGTTCGCCCATTACAAGACAGGGTGGACGCACTAATGCGATTTCCTCGTCCCACCAATGTAGGAGATCTTAGGCGTTATCTGGGAATGTTAAACTTTTATCGCCCAACGCTTCGAAACGCCGCTCACGTCCAGGCCCCTCTCAATGAGTACCTGATTGGGGCAAAGATAAAACGATAAACGACCGATCGCATGGACGGAGTCAGCTGATCAAGCCGTTCGCGTATCAAAAGAACAGGTGGCTAATGCTATCTTGCTTCGGCATCCTATCGAAGGAGCTCCATTGTTCATACAGTGAGACGCTTACGACACCAAAATTGGGGCCGTACCCGAGCCAGAGTAGAACGAACAGCTGGGTTCCTTCTCAAAGAAACTGAACCCGACCCAGCGACGCTACAGCGCGTATGACAGGGAGTCACTATCCATATACACAGCAGTGAAGTACTTCCGGCACATGATCGAAGGGCGCCAACTCACGATCAAGACAGACCACAAACCGCTGGTATACGCCTTCCAGAAGAAAGCGGTAAACGCGTCTCCCCGACAGGAACACCACCTAGACTTTGTCGGGGAATTTAGCATCCGGATCGAGTACGTCCCGGAGCCCAGAATGTAAATGCACACGCTTTTTCAAGAATCGACGCAATCCAACTTCGTGCTGATATCGACAATGCGGATCTACCACAGGCACAACGAGAAGACCATCAACTTGAGTCCCTACTGAAAGCGGAGACAGCACTAGATTTGGGTAAACTCCCTTTCAACGACTCCCAAGACGAAACCCGGTGTGATGTTTCGACAGGGGTAGCTCGCCCCTATATCCCAGGGAAACAGCGAAGAAGTATTTACGAGACGCTCCACAATCCGGCTCATCCAGGCGGACGCGCAACCGCCGCAGCCGTCCGACGTAAATTCGTCTGCCCACACATGACCAAAGACGTAACCAAATGGACACGCAGTTGCCTGCAATGTCAACGCTGCAAGGTCGACCGACACAATGTACTGCAAGCAGCACAGTTTAAACTCCCCTCAGGACGTTTTTCCCATGTTCATATCGACATATTGGGGCCGCTAACACCATCAAGAGGATATACGTACCTCCTCGCGATGATCGACCATTTTACGCACTGGTTAGAAGCAGTGCCACTGCGAACAGTAACCAAAGAGAGTGTAGCAAGAGCATTTTACACGACTTGGGTTACACGTTTCGGTGTCCCAACTACCCTCACGGCAGACCGAGGACCACAGTTCGAAGCAGCAATCTTCAAACAGCTGAGTGGCCTACCTGGCTGCTTCAAAAATCACACGACCGCTTATCATCTCCAATCCAATGGATGTGTCACGGTGACAATCAATAGCTCGACGTCCTACCCACTGTCCTCTTAGGCCTACGAACGAGTATTAAGGAGGACTTGGGAGCATCCGCAGCAGAGATTTTACTTACGGAACGAATCTACGCCTCCCAGAAGAATTCTTCGCAGTCGGAGAAGCTCCGCACGATCAGTTACCAAGTGTGGAAAAACTACGAAAGCTCATGCGCAAGGTCAGAGCAACGCCGGTCGCCAGACACCTGCACGCACGTCGTCATCAGGGTAGACAAAGTAAGGAAATCTTTAGAGCCCCCATATGAAGGTCCATATAAAGTGCTGGAATGATTAAACGACCGGGTATTCTACGTTGACATCGCCAGAAAACCGTACACCGTCAGTGTCGAAAGACTAAAGCCGTGCTACCTCGAACCAACACCGATAGGGTACCAGGGGAGGCACACCAGCAACCTCCTAGTACAAGGACAACAGCCGAAAATTGTCCGGCGTAACACTTACCACCTTCCACTTCAACGTAGGGAACGGCAAGCATCGAGCAAGAACCGAACGACCGCATAACGGTTTCAGCCGAAGCCACAGAAGTCCTCCACGGACCAATGACCCGGCAGCGCACCCTCAACCAACGCGGCCGACAAAATGCCGCGAGAATTTTCAATGTGCGGGAACCGCCAATCCAACACCCCGAAAAATTAGAATAACGTCTTTCGCACCTTTGCCACCCAAGTATCGGCCTATGTGGAGAGGCCAACACATACCAAACTACTAAGCTACCCCGCAACATTATGTACCCCGAATGATCTTCGTGACTGCGCCATTAGGGGGGTGGGGGGTGCTGTGGCTGTCCTGCGAACCGCACAGACCACTGTGGGGTTAAATAGCCTTCACCTAGCCAAAGGGGACATACTTATCGTGTCCTCAACACAATTTACCTTTCCGCCGAGCTAAAGGAGACATGCATACGGGCGTCGTCGACCGCACGTACCCACAGACAGGTGGGCCCGATTTCTCGAACGACTCCTCATGCCCGCACGACTATTGAAGGGCACTACCCAAAAAAGAAATTGTTTGACAATCCATTAGCTGGGCAAATACAAGTGCCAGATGCCAACAGCCAGAAAAATCCCAGGCGATAAATGTATGGCCAAGAAATAAACAAATGCACGACCATCCCTTGAGCCAACCGCAATTTGGTTTTCCTTATCGAAAGGACTATTTTGGCAACAAAAGGTTAAACACTAAACCAAACAACCGACACTGCTCCTACAAAGAAATTAAACCATGTAAATATTGCAGCCGAAGATAATGACTTCGGCCGAGGAAATCACCAGGGCCATAAACCACACGCGGGTAATCTACACAAAGAGATGCCGCAGATATGTGAAAATCCTGCCTATCCCCGGCATATTTCCGGTCACACAAACAGCAACGTTCGCGCCTGTGTGTGTGTGGGTACATCCGCACAGTATTCCTACGAACAATACGAAATCGTAGGATAAGTGAGGGTGCAATCTCCTGGAAAGGAGAAATCCGTATGTGAGGAGATGACACCAACGGAAAAGAGAATGGAAGAGAAAGGAAGAACAACCGGCTGAGTTGTCCATCCCCTGAAGAAAGTTTTCGAGTTAGTCAAGTGAAAACATACACCGCAAACGGTCTGCGAAAGCAAAAAAGTAAAAAAATGCATCAGTCGTATACCAAGCAATAACACAACAATTCCACATCAGTCGAATGTACTTGAGTTTAGAAAACGAATTCGTACATGCGGCAAGTAGCTTGATGATTCGTTGCTTCGCTTCCCACCACCCGCTTCATCGTATGTTCCAATCGCCGATTTCACTATCCTTGCTGAACGACACAATCCCGATGTGATCTGTATACACACAACACACAATCTCCCATATGTAAACAGAACTTTACTACTACAATCACGACGTCCGCATAGAGCACCGGCACACTTGCCTGCTCCGACGTACTCTCGCTCGCTCGCTCGTCACTCCGTTGTTTGCACACGAAGTTGACGTAACAAAGTTACTGAGGAGGGAGTACTGTGCCGTTTCTAACAGATACACACAGTACACAAGGAAATAGTGAAGAACACCGAAAGGAAATTTGAATAAGCAAAAGCCGTATATCATAGCGATAACATAATATACATAACAATTCTTAGACGAATTTAGAAATTGAATTCATATACGCGCCATTAGCCTGATGCTTCAACGTTTCGCTTCTCATCCGGTTCTCTGTGTTCAATTTACTATCTCCACTATCCTTGCTTAACGCCATAGGTACCCCGTTTAAAGTGCTCTAAATGCAAGGTTTATTTGTGTTCAAACTTAAATTGTATTAAAAATTAATAAAAATATCAATAAAAAAATTGACTTTGAAATTGATATCAGTTATACTATACTAATGTCCAGACTGACAACTCTATATCCTTAAAAAAGCCACGCCCCTATTAATTCGGCCATGAAAGGGCTAAGATTAGCTACATTGGGTCAACATGGGGTTTGTTATTCAATGGTACACCTGTGTATTCATTGTTCACAGCATACCCGTGATTTGGATTTTTCCGACCAGATTGCGAGATAGTCCCTTATGGCTACGATTATATGTAAGCAATCGAAGGCAACCATGAAGGATGACTCCTAGCCAAGAATTCGATATGGAGTGTGTTCGAGTCAAAGTATTTACATGTGTCTAGACCGCGAGAAAGTTTAAAGGCTAACTAAAAGGAAGGACCAAGTCTCGTGTATTTATGAGATGAGGCTGGGTATTCGAAAGTTACCGACTTCAAAGATGCGTCCGCCGGGCAATCTCAATACGATTTTGTTAAGGCGAAACGTCGGGATGTAATCTCCAACAAGACCTTCCACATCAAAAACGACATACAACAGGGAGCAGTGAATTCTCCCATTTTATTTAACATTTACTCTAGTGATCTAGTGGGTTCTCTCAACCATGCAATTGCGTAAGCCGAAGACATTGTGGTGTATAGATCTGGAGAAAAGATTGATGTCATCAACAGACTTCTGCAAAATGATTTCAACAAAATCAAACGATTTTGCGACGACTAGAAATTAAAAATAAATTTCCAGAAAACAGAGACTATCCTTTTCAAAACGTCCTTGTCCAGTGCATCAAGAGATACAAAACGGAATTGGAAAAATTTTCCATTGAAATAATAATATTCCCCTTCAATTAGTTCAGTTTTTAGTTGAGTTTAGTTTATTGACGGCAGAACCCTCATATATTTAGCTTAGCACAAGCGATAAAATTTAACAACTATCTTAAAACTATATATAAGAATATTATGTATGGTTAAAACGAAAAAAAAGAGAGGGGTTTATCCATCAATTATTATTACGAGTATTATTATTATTATATACTGGCCTGTAGGAACCCGGAAGTTCATGACCTCACCGACTCGGCTCCGCCATTGTTCCCTGTCGTGTGCGCTCTCCTTTCACGTTCGATCACCCGATCCGATCTCCTCGAGGTCCAATCTAACATTGTCCTAACATCTCCGTCCTGTCGGTCGCTTCCCTGTTAGTTTACCGTCAAGAATTTTATGCACGGTCCTATCATCGCCCATTCGCGCTACGTGTCCGGCCCATTTTATTCTTCGCGACTTGATTACTCTCACTATTGTAGGTTTGGGGTATAGCTCTTCTAATTCGTGGTTGTGGAGTTTCCTCCATTTTCCTGATTCCTCGTCATATTTACCGCCAAATATACCCCTTAAAACTTTATTCTCGAATACGCGGATTTTGTTCCCTTCCCGTTTTGTGAGCCCATGTTTCGCATCCATATAGAGCAATCGGCATGATTATGGTTCTATAGATACAGAGCTTTATATTACGTGATAGCAGTTTGGATTTTTATAGTTTACTGGCTGCATGCCAACTAGCGTTGCCGGAATGTAGTCTTTTGTTAATTTCCTTTGACGTTTCGTTTCTGGTCGTCAGTATCGTTCCCAGATATTTAAATTCTTTCACATTTTCAAATATCTTGCCCCTGACGTTTATATGTGTTCTCTGAGGTCCACCTGCTCTCTTCGTAATCATGTATTTCGTTTTGTCTTCGTTTATTTCTAAGCCCACCTCTTCTGCTGCTTGCATGATGATTTCACAGTTCACAGAACGGCGATGTCATCCGCATACGCGAGCACTTGTGTGACCCCGTTCAGGGATGATCCGGCCGTGTTGTCGTCTTGTACCTTTCTGAATGCATGGTGAGAGGCCATCCCCTTGTTTTAGTCCGTCCCGGATTTCGAATGGTTCTGAGAGGTGGGTTTCTATTCTAACTCGCCCTTTGTTTCCATCATGCAGATTTGAATGAGGGCGGCATATTTTTTCGGGATCCCTAGCTCAACCACAATATGGTAGAGTCTTGCCTTGCGACTGAGTCGTAGGCTTTTTTGAAGTCCACGAACAGTTGGTGAACCGTCTCTCCGTATTCCCACTTCTTTTCTAGCAGTTGCCTTATTGTGAACATCTGGTCGCTTGTTGACCGGTTCCGACGGAATCCGCATTGGTAGTCTCCCAATATTTCTTTTGCGTACGGTGTGATTCTTGCCAGTATGACATTTGTTAATATTTTGTATGTGATTGGGAGCAATGCTATTCCTCTGTAATTTTCGCACTCAGATCTGTCGCCTTTTTTGAAAATGGGGATGACTATTGAGGTTTTCCATTCTTCCGGAATGACTTCCATGTCCCATATTATTTTAACCAGTTGGTGGATCTTTCGAGCGGTTGCCCCTCCCCCATGCTTCACAAGCTCTGCCGGTATGCAATCGATTCCGGGGGGATTGTTGTTTTTGCGTTTATTTGTGGTTGATGGGTGCGCACGTTAAGCCGTTTTTCAAAGTACTGCTTCCATCTTGTCACGATATTTTTTGTTTCTGTCACCAGACAGCCGTTTGTGTCTCGGATTATTTTGGCTCTCCCTCGGCAGCCATTTCTAATTGAATTTATGCCGGCATACATACCTCTGCTGTTCTATGATATTTTCGATCCGAGTCTTCTCCCATTCGCGTTTTTTGCGTTTAAAAAGTCTAGTTGTTTCTTTCCGAATTGTCGCGTATCTTACTGCGTTGACTTCATCATATGCTTCTAAGTGGATCATTCTGAGGCGTTTACGTTCTTCGATCTTTGCCCTGCACTCATCGTCAAACCAAAGTTTGGACTTAGTTGTTTTCTTAAATCCTAATACCTTTTGGGCTGTTTGTTTGATTGTGTCTCTGATCGATGTCCATTTAATGTCCACACTATTGGCTTCCTCTTCCTCACTACTGTCATTCTCTAGGATGCTAAATCTATTCCCTAGTTCGTCTTGATATTCGGACCTTTTGCGCAGGTCTTTTAGTTTATCAATGTCGAACGTTTTGCTCGTCTCCCGTGACAGTCCATGTGGGTTTGCTGCAAGCCGACTTCTAATTTTGCCCATCACTAGAAGGTGATCGGAGTCGCAATCTGCTCCTCTATATGATCTTACGTCAAGGATATTCGAGTGGTGTCTTTCGTCTATGAGAAAGTGGTCTATTTGGTTACGCGTTACGCCGTCGGGTGATATCCATGTGGCTTTATGGATTTGCTTGTGCCTGAACATCGTGCTTTTCACTACCAGATCTTTTGACGCTGCGAACGTGATAATTCGAATTCCATTATCATTTGAAATGTCGTGTAGGCTTTCTTTACCTATTGTTGGTTGGAAGATATCTTCCTTTCCAATTTTCGCATTGGGGTCGCCGAGGAGGATTTTAACATCGAATGATGAGATCCCATCAAATACTTCCTCTAGGGTCTCGTAGAATCCGTCGTTTCTTCGTCGGTAGAATCTGTTGGGGCGTGTTCGTTTATAAATGGGCCCTGTATTTTTAGCACCGACATTCGTTCATTAATGAATTGCACATCTTTTACATGGGGCGTAATCTTCTTGCTTATGATGAAGCCAGTTCCGAGGTTATGTGTATCGGTACCTTCACACACCAGTGTAAACCCGTTGGTTTCGATTACTTGATGTGGGAGTCGAACTTCCTGATGCGCGACGATGTCCATTTTATACTGTTTCGCGTTTTCTACGACCGTCTGTATCGCGCCTGGTTTATATAACGTTTGAACATTCCACGTGCCGACGGGTATATCCCGCTTTTTCAGTTTTTCCCTACGTCTTCTTTTTGCCGAGTCGGTGTTTTCTTGATAATTTTTTCCCTTATGGTAGTGTTGGCTCATCACACCTACGCCTACCGGGTTTTTCGTGGGACTGTTTTTTGTATATTGGTTATTCATTCTTGATCCCACGAGACTAGGGGTTTCAAATAGTCCGCCACATCAGAGCCCCGTTTTGATGTTGTAAGGTCTGCTTACTGCTCTGATTCGACACGGTGTCAGAGAGGCGCCGTTATAATACAGCCAGTATACCCCTGGCTGTAAACCATCCAATGGGGACGGTGACGCGTAACACCCTGGAATAGGGGTGGTAGATCTTTGTGTGTTACTCCTCGCTAGCCTGTCTGACATGGGTGACCCTACTGGAAGCATATGCTTCCGTCAGCATAGCCTGAGTGATTCATTGTAATTTAAGGCCCCGCACCACGTCAAGGTTTCTACCAAGCGGGGGATCCATCAATTATTACTCATTCATTTATTTCGCTTAGTACAGGATATAAGAGTGTAGACGGGGAGTGGGCGCGGTTAGGAGAGGAAGAGAGGAGATGAAGTTTTAGAGCAGTAGAGGTAAAGTTGAAATCGACGGAGGTAGGGTAGGAGTTTGCCCGCCGCAGCATTCGCGAAATGGGTTCATTAGAGCCGTAGGAAGTGTGGTGGGTGGACTGATAGAAGGGATGAGGGTTTCGCGGGTTACGGGGGTTAGTGTGAAGTGTAATGATGGAGAGCAAGTTGGGCAGTTGATTGTGCCTGAAAGGAGACGGTGGACGAAAAGGATATCGGCATGAGTTCTACGCTCCTCAAGTGTGTTGAAGTTGATCAGATGGAGCCGGCTAGTATGTGGGGGGAGAATCCGAGGATTCACCCAGTTCTGTCCGCGATGGGCAAAACGCAGAAAACGACGTTGCACGCTTTCGATTCTGGAGATATGGGACGAGGAGTGTGGAGACCAGACCTGACCTGCGTATTAAAGAAGGGGGCGGTCTAAGGCTATGTAGAGAGAATGGGAAACATAAGGATTAGAGAATTCCTTACAACCACAAACCCAAGGACAGAGTTGGCCTTAAGAATAATATCATCAATACCTGGGATTAAGCTAAGCTCCCTGTCAAATAAGATCCCGAGGTCACATATCGAGGGTACAGATGATATCTGCTGGTTTAGCAGGAAGTAGGAACGTGGGGGAGAAGGTGATGGAGTGACATTTGACAACGTTGAGTTCAAGGCAGCTATTACGGCACCAAGTTGAGAAGCTGACTAGGTCCGTTTGGAGAAGTGAGGAGAGATAATCGTTTTGTAGAATTTGGCGTCATCCCCTTAGAGGGAGATGGATGAGTATTTAATAATGGAGTTGTGGCGGTTCTTTAATACATTCCCAAAGAGCTCCCCATCCTCGTAAATTAACCACCTTCCTGTTCCGATACAAACCCATAGTACTTACCTGCAATTAGGGGCAGCGGAAGCTCCCCTGCAGCATCATACCTGAAAGTTAAACTTCGCCGAGGGCATGCATAATATCGAATTTTTCAGATTCATAATATATAAACCATACCATACCAACCCAATCGGCTCAGCTTGTCAGCAATTATAATCGGCAAACATACGCTGGCCAGTGGTTCTGTTGACACAGCTGCAGCGGATTTTTCCAACCCTTGATCGCCCAAGCGAAACCCGATCATCGAATAGGACATGACCACGATCGTTGTTCAAATAATCATCCTAATGATCATGTCCTATGATGCAGTTTCCGAAAACTAACACCCATTGAATCGGACACGATCATGATTGCTATTTAAACAATCATGTCAATGATCGTGTCCCACGTACAGTTTTCTTAACCAAACAATAGCCACCCTAGCCTTTGCCATAGGCGAACAAATCTGCGGTTGGCTTATCGTCACAGAGAAATCGATTGCCTGCAACGGTATGATTCTGGGCGAATACGTAAACAGCCGACGTTTCCAGGCAGCATCGGTTTAACTAAACAAATGCGCATCTCAGCGTATAACTATTTCTTCCTTCGGTGATTTTTCGCCATCGCTTATCTCAACGATGCCTGCAGTCCCTAATACCAATTCCCTTTCATCGGTTATCAACCGATCATGGAATTTTGGCATGGATATAATTATTGTTTAGACAATCTTACCCATTCCAGGCCCTATGATGACCAACCAGCAAATCAAAGCAAACACACAGTACCCCACTGCGTTTGTTTTGTTTACTAATCGCTGGTCCATGATTCCCCTGGATGAGACGTTAACCTGCACATCTGCAGGTCAATCCCTCGCCATCATGAGTGATTTTCCGCTTTGTGCACCAATACATTGACCTGAAGGGATATAGGAAGAATCTATCTTTATAGCGGCTGGTGGAAGTTGATCTCGACGAACATCGTAGAGTCAGACTGCATCCCTTGTCGCGAGCACTTGTGCTTGGACTCAAAATTAATCCCTCGTGGAGTGCGCATACCGATCCGATAAAGTCTCTGCTCGTGTACGATCGACCCTCAGTGCTAGTAAAATCCTCCCTTTTCATTTCTTGCTCTGTTCATCGTACGGCGAATTGAACTATCAATTAACGATATAAAGTGTCTCTATTCGCAAATAACATTTTAACTGTAAAACTGAAAGGAAAATATTAACAATAAAAAGCAGTGAGCACCACCAACTCTAAGTGTTTTATTCTTTGTTTCTTCTCTGCGAAAAGCTGCTGCTAGCAGTAGGACGACTGCGCGCATCTTGAAGGATTATCTAATGTGTCGGTAGTGGAGTATCACCAATAAAAGAACTTAATGACGTGTTTCGCTCCTACTATCTCCTCTGGTGCAATTAGTGTTTTGACTTTTCAGTAGCTGGGGTTTTTGTTTAACCCGCACCCTTGTTGATGGCAAATAGAAACCAGCACAGCGTCAACATCATTCATGGTACGGATAAATAAGAGGGGACCTAAATGGCTGCCTTGCGGAACCCCTGACGTGAGAAGAAAAAGATTGGACAGGGTGGATCTGAATTTGACACGAGGGGATCGATCTTTCAGATAAGAAGTTAACTACTTGATCAATAGGGGTTCGAAACCTAGGGACGACAGCTTAAAAAGGATGAGATTATGGGAGATTTTGTCAAAGGCCTTGCTGAAATCAGTGGTGATAACATCGACTTCGTTGCCATTCTCTAAGGCACGGAGAGTATGGGATAAGAACTCGATCAGATTCGTTGTGGTCGACCTATCCGAAAGGAAACCATGCTGGTTGGATGAGATGATGGATTGACAACGGAAAGATAACGCGTTGTAAAGAATTCCTTCGAACAGTTTAGAGATATGAGACAGTTGGGCGATGGGACGCTAGTTCCTTATATCGTTTTAGGCCCCTTTTTATATATGAGGGTCACATAGGAGGATTTCCAAATACTAGGGAAGATCCCTTGTGCAAGGGATAGATTGAATATCTTTTATATCGGGAGGGAAGGAGAAGTGGAACATTTCTTTAAAAATACAGCCGGGAGTCCATTCGGCCTAGGGCTGAACTCGTCTTTGAGTAAGTTTAATTTATTCCCAACTACGTGACGCTGAATGATTTGATGGGTGAAGGGGCCGAGGGAGAATTCGGCCAAGTCTTTGAAGTGAGACGGATTGGGTTCGAAGGAGATGTCTGTGAAGGATTGTTGAAGAGTTGTGAGTGGTGGAGATGAATGGAGGATAACACGTGGTTGGACGTCCGTGCGCAGTGGCGGTTAGTTGATGAAAGAGCACGTACATCCTCAGGAAGCCTTTGCAACTTGACGAAATGCAAAATGGTGAATGTTCGTCAAGTTCAACCAATTTCGTTGTCGCCGGTGTGCGCATCGGATGTACACTAATGTAGAACATTTGATGTCCAACAACGATTTATTGAAAAACCAAGCGAATAGATTGGCAATAGTTAGGGGGTCGGTTGAAGTAGTCGTGCCATGAGAAAGGGAGTTAGGATAGGCGTCGGATTTACGTTTGTAGTTTATGAAGTGGAAAAAAGATTTGGGGATTCATTGATCAAATTAGATTGTGTTTTTGTGAGTTGGTGTAGAGGGAATTGTAGAGCTCGGTAAATTTATAAAAGGAACCGAGATAGTTTGAGTTGTTTTGTAAGGAACGCGCTTCGAGGAGAATGTTCCACAAGTTATTTCTCTTGTTCCTAAGAGCGCGGAGTGTGCGGTTGTACCATGGCGGCGATGAAACCGCTGACTTGTGACGAGAATAGGGGACATATAAGGCGACGGTATAGTGGATCTCCTTATACAGAGTGGCAGTAGCTTCTTCTACCACCATATGATCAAAGCGAAACGCTGTTTTGCTAAGATGCTCATTTAGAAGGCGGAAGTTAGCTTTGTGGAAGTTGTAGGAAACGCTGTCATGAGGTAGAGAAGGCTGGGTTTCATGATCAAGATATATGGATAAGAGCAGCGGGGGGAGGTAATTATCAATGGTGGAGAGGGCGTGTGGACTAGGGGCAACTGAGGACTTGTGTGGGTCCGTTGTGTATACGAGGTCCAGTTGTCTCCCTATATGATTTCGGGCATTGCTTACTTGATGGGAGCATGAATCGGTGAGACCGTTTATAAAAATACGTTCCTTGGAGCTAGTGGGGTTTGAGACGTAGAAGGCTGTTCGTCAGCTAATTTCCATTAGTGATGGGGGAGGTTAAAATCGCCAAGAACGACGATATCGTCTATTGAGGTGCTTAGCTCGGTTAGGTTATCTACCGTTTCTATTGCGAGTTCGTATGATACGCTGGGTCGCGAAGGAGATATTTAGAAGCAGATAATGAAAAGAGACTTAGGGCGCTTGTCGATTTTTTTGCGACGTAGTCAAGATCCAGAGAAGAAGAGTTGGCAATTAGAGACGAAGCGAGTCTGTTATGAGTGCCAAGCAGCACTCCACGGCATTGAAGGAGGAGGGGAATAGTTCAAGACTATTAATACTAGGGATAAGGTTGGTCTCAGTCAGAGCGTATATGTCGAAGAGGAGGGAATTTGCCTTTTCCAGAGTCGAATGTGTTTTCGAGCGGAGACCTCTAACATTTTGATAGTAGGCGGTTAGGGGGGGCGTATTGGGGGTATTGAGATGATAGGGGGGACGAGAGGGCGACTGATTGGGGTCAAAAGTGCTTGTCATTATTGGAATAGGTCATTTTGTTGTCGATATATTGCCGAAATGCCGAGACATCTTTTAGCACCTTATTAGGGAGCATATCGAGATTTTTATGGAACTTAACGAACAGGCTAGGAAAGTCGGTGGGTGGACCTTCCTGTTGGATGGAGGCCGTTACGCCGGTTTTCGTTTTACCTTCATAACAGACAGAGTCAGATTTGTCGTGGAGGTATGAAAGATAGAGGCGGACATTCTCGTAGGTCGTTTTGTTCCTAAATTTAGACAAGGCATACCGGTTGTCAGAAGAATTAATGGTTTGCTGAGTGAGTTTGACAGATGGGGGTATTAAAAACTGTAGTCAGATATCTTGGTATATCTTGGCCTTGATCAGTATCTTTACTTTGATAAACGTACAATAGCTGCTCTTACAGCAGCTTAAAACGCATATGCAGTGACGCGAAGTCTCTTCCGTAGTCGTTTTCTGGACCCCAAGGTGGCAATAATTTCATACTCGGCATTCATTCGACCAGTATTAGTGTATGGCTGCCCGGTATGGTATAATATATCCCCATCCTACATGGAGAAATGTCGGGTGTTCGAGAGGTAGTGTTTGCGTTCCTGCCTCGGAATGTAGAGAACCCCAGAGTCCCAATATAAGAAATACTACTCCAATAAAGTTCTGTACGACAAGTCAGGACTAAACAGAATAGATAACATCATTATCAAGATTATTCGTCGTCACACAACATGGGCAAGTTGCAGTGAAAATGATCTCATTTCGGGAGCATTCTATCCCACTGAAATGCATCTGGAGAGTACTCTGCAAAATGGGTTCATTCCCTCAGAAGCGTTCCCTTTCTTGAATAAAAAAGGGACTTATCCAAGAAAAACATGGAGTCCCTATTCTTTACCACTCTTTCCGTGGTGCCAGGGATAAACGAATCTCCATGATAAGGATATCCCTAATATTCCAGATCGCGTTTTGGAATGGTGACCGGTGAATGAGATAAATCAATAAAAGTTCCATCTCATCCCAACTAGTGGTGGATCAGTGGTGAAGAAAGGAGTATATGTCATCAAACATAGTACGTATAGTAAGATTGATAATGTATAATTTAGAGTGCTTGCGAAAAGCCAGTAAGTCAATGTAAGAATGATATTTGTAAAATACACCTAAGTCTGTTTTTACACGGTCTTTTTGTACACGGTTTTGATATAACACGGTTTGAAAATTGAATATTTTTAATTTTTTTACACGATTTTATTCCATTTAGCACGATTTGAAATTTTATGTACTTAAATTTTTTTTGTCAAATTTAATTTTTGCGAAGTATGTTCATATCACAAAAAAGTATTTATGAAAGAAAAAAGTCTGAAACCATCGATAGTATCGATAGTTTGCGAACACTAGCTTAAAGATTAAAGTGAATTCCCCTTTAGCGCGTACATACAAACAATTTTTACTGGTCAAAGCAAATGTGAATAGCACTAATTTAGGGGAATTCCCTTTATGTGCGTACAATAAAATTTACTGGTCAGAGCAATTGAAACGTGTTAATATTTTGTGAACTGTCAATGCAATAAGACGTGTTTGGTAAAGAAATTTTTTGCAGGCAAATTTGATTTTCCATTAAATTTAATTTTAACGCATTAAGATAAAAGGTAAGCCAAAAAATATTTTGTATTTATTCAGTTATTTATGTTTTTTAATTTTGTTAAATATTTTATGTATCCCTAAAAGGAAATGTCAGATATAAAACTAAAACGGAAGGCAATTTCTTTGGAAACCAAGATTAAAATTTTAGATCGCCTTCGAAATGGAGAAGGCTCAACTGCTCTTGGTAAAACGTTCGGTTTAAATGAAGCCACAATAAGAACTATAAAGAAAAATGAAATTGCAATTAGGCAATCGGTGATTTCTGGAACGGACCTATCTGTTAAGTCTTCATCATACACTAGAGATGCTGTTAAAGAAAAAATGGAAAAAGTACTCATAATATGGCTGGAGGAAAATGCCCAAAAAAGAATTCCCGTAGACGGAAACAATATCAAACAGCAAGCATTAAGGTTCTATAAAATGATAAAAGACGAACAACCGTCTACATCCACACAAACAACTGCTGAGAAGAGCTACGTATTTTCTGCAAGCACAGGTTGGATGAGGGGATTTCTCCATAGGCATGCGCTTCATAACATAAAAATCAAGGGCGAGATTGCTTCTGGAGATCAGAAAGCCGCCGAAGAATACCAACTAAAACTTAAAAAAATAATAGCGGATGGTGGGTACAGTCCAGATCAGGTTTTTAACGCTGACGAAACCGGTCTTTTTTGGAAAAAAATGCCGAGAAGAACATATGTGGCCAAATCGCAAAAAAGTGCTGGGGGTTTTAAAGTTGAAAAAGATCGAGTCACATTTTTATTGTGCAGTAACGCTTCTGGAGATCGGATGTTAAAGCCCCTGCTTATCAATCGTGCATTAAAGCTTCGAGCAATGAAAGGTGTCGATTTTGATACATTGCCGGTTAATTGGATGGCCAATAAAAAAGCATGGGTGACGACTACAGTTTTTACAGAATGGTTCATTAAATATTTTGTGCCAGAAACTAGAAAATATTTGAATGAAAAGGGCTTAGAATTTAAAGTTCTTCTGTTGGTAGACAATGCACCCGGGCATCCTCAGTTGGAACACGAAAATGTACAAGTTTTGTTCCTGTCACCAAATACCACATCCCTAATCCAACCACTGGACCAAGGAATTATCGCAACATTCAAAACATATTATATCAAACGAACATTCCAGTACATTTTGGACACTTTGGATAGGGATAAAACTCTAACAGTAATTGATGCCTGGAAAAAGTTTTCTATCAAAGATTGCGTTACACATGCTGCTTTAGCATTGTCAGATTTACGACCATCAACCTTAAACGGATGTTGGAGAGCAATTTGGCCAGAATGTGTAAAAAGTAAAAATCCTGTGGAGAAAAATACAAACGAATATCCCAATATAATTGCTTTAGCACACGCAGTTGGTGGGGAGGGTTTTGATGACTTAATATCTGATGACATTGATGAACTGATGATTGATAAAGTTCTTAGCGAAGACGAAATATTACATTTTGCCTCACAGAATGCTGATGTTATAGAAAGCAGTGATAGTGAAGAACCTGTAAAATTAACTGAAAATTTAATTCAAGAAGGGCTTCAACTTGCAAATAAATTAGGACACCATTTCGTCAAAAATGATCCCAATGTCGAAACAGCTGCACAATTCCAACGTGAGCTGAATTCTTGTATGGATCGTTACAAGGAATTATACAAAGAGGTAGCAAGAATTGGCGAACAACGGCTCATAACAGAGTTCATTTTTCAAAATGTAGATGCCGAACGAGCAAGAGAAAGTCCAGTTTTATTTTTTACCTTAAAAATTGAATAACCTATTCTTTTCGTTCACAACATAGTTTTTTAGTTCCTGAACTTGCCATACATTTAATTTATATTACTTTTAAGATTAGAGTGCATATCTTTTTTATCATTAATTACTATGCTTGTGAAAATAAGCATTATATATTTGATTTAATAAAATAAACATGAATTCTTGTTCTTAAAAATTCTTGTTTTTCACTAATTTTAATAGGTTTTAGAGATTAGGAACAAATCACCCATTTTTGTATAAGATCAATGCCTTTTTTTACACGGTTTTTTTTTACACGGCTTCTTCTGGAACCAATCTACCGTGTAAAAACAGACTTAGGTGTATAATTTAACATTTAGTCTTAAGTAAAATCTGTAATTATATTGTTACTAAATGTGGAGATAAAACAAAAAAAAATGCTCTATTTTTGGTCGGACCAGTTCCACCTTGTGTATCAGACACTATTAAAACCCAAAATCACCGCGGATTCGTATCAAGCATAATTGATGCGCCTGGTTAAATGTTAAATGAGAAGTCGTACCCCACTAATCACATTCAGGTTGTTACCTCTGTTTACCACCTGCTTCGATCACTGTCACACGATCTGGTTGACTAGAACTTCTAATTTTATAAAATAGTAAAAAAACTCGTGACTCGCGTCAAAAGATGAGCAGTTTTTACACGCAAGACAAGTTTGCTGCCAGAAAGATAGGAGAACAATTCTGCTCGATCACTCGAGGAACAAGAGGAAAACCAATGGCAATAGAAAAATTTGCTTCTGCTTGATTATGTGTGTACAAGAAAGTGAAACATCGAATTTACGCGGTATAGTAATCAAAATACCAATATGATCATAAGTATCCACAACTAAAAATGATTTGCCGTGGAGAAAGGTTCCCAATAAGTCTCTCCACAACCGGTTTAATGTTTAAGGTTAAAGACACGGCCACAAATTATGTAGTTAACATCGAGTTACTATATGGTGAACTGGCTATGTATTAACTTTTAAAAAGCTTTAAACTACCCCCAAAAGCAACCACCATTTAATCAAGTCGCCGTAACAGATATATGAGAGTCTCTTTTAACTATGCTACTGCAATTTAGCCCAATGACGCCGAGAAGCAAACTAAACAACATAACGAATGTCGATCGGGATCTATGCGCCAAACAGTATAGAAATAATCGCTGGACTTTTAACATTTTAAAGTAATGCACAATGGCTAAAAATATGATTAAACCGAATGCATTATCATCAAAAAGCGATCTCTGACCGATGTGTTATGTGCATAAAGTTGAAATTCCACCTCGAGAAAAATTCTTATAACAAAAGTGGCTTTGTATAGTCACAAAACATTTATTTAAACGTTAATTTAACTGAAAAAAATATTTGTTTAAATAATAATTTTACCGAATTGCATAGAAAACATTTAAAAAGCTTTTCATGAGATGAGAAATTGTATAGTTTGGCATTAAATGCTAACCTTAATGAGCTCGCAATTCCGGGCGTTTGGCATAAGGAATACTATTGCATAGAAATAAATTAACTTAAACACCAAAGTACAATACAAACTTAAAGATTAAATTACTTATAAATACAAATAGTGGGTTTCCCAAGAGGGATAATGTGTTATGGGTTTCCCAATAGGGGGATGCATGTTATTGTTTCCAAATAACGACGATATGTTTTCAAAATTAAATTAAATAAAAAATGTTTTAGGTAACAGCAAAACTTTTTTCCTTTTTAAAGTGACAAATGACACCTGGTGACGTTACGATCACGTTATTTAATTTAATTATTATGCCATGATGTTTCAAAGGTATATTGTTTTTATTGTGACGTTTTACGTTGCTGCTTGTGTTCCGCCGAACACTGTCCATGAAATCAAGGTCACTTTAAATTTTTATTTAATATTCTAATTTATTATTTGTTTTCTTTCTTTTTTTTAACACCTTTATGTTGATCGAGAAATTTACGCCGGCACACTCTTAATTCATCGCTCTCGCGGACCGTTCGCGGTGTATATTTTCACTTGACTAACTTAATACCATTTTATTGAAGGAAGGGAATCTCATCCGGTTGTTCTTTCTTTCTCTGCAATTTTGCCTTCCCTTGGTATCCCCTCCTTTCCAAGGGAATTCTCCCTTCCAGGTGATCGCACCCTAAGTTGTTCTACGATTCCGTTTTGTTTGCAGAGATACTGTGTGAATGCATGTGGGGGGGTTCTTAAAGCTCAGCTGAAGAATCCCCCATATCCGCAACCCAGCCATCACCAACCTTCGCATCAAGCACATGTAAATGCTTCACCCAACAAAATTTACCAAATGTATTTACCTAAAAGCTCCTGGAAGAGAATTCTTACCTGCATTCATTTATTCGAATTCAAAATTCGTTTTAAGAATACTGCTCCAAACAGCATATCCCTGAAAAGAAAACTTATCCGTTCACATATAATGTAACCGCATAATCAGAGAATCTTAGCCTTGAGTTGGCTATTCCCAGCCTAACATGTGTACAACGTGTCTTACATACACATTGGCTGGCGATTCATTGTCCAACTGCCAAAGCAGTGTCGGGCAGCTTGTTTGTTCAGCTGGCATATACCCGACCATGATCCCTCGTCTATACGAATAAATAATCACAAATTTCGTTCTTTGTCACAAACAAATTTCCCTGCATATACAATTACACAAGGGATTCGTTTCGGCCACCGACCAAAGATACGATATACAATTCTCATTGTATAAAGTATTGTAATACATTAGCATCTCTTTCGAATGGCTATTCGCCTATTTGCAGCAGGGCATCAGTCATATAAGACTTTTATTATGCCTTGGTCCCATCTTTGCTTTTAACACCATTTCTTCGATGCATCGTCGTATATTTATTTAGCCGCGATGTACATCCTAGACCACGATCTATACGGTCCCTTTGTCTTTTAATTTCCCTGGATCCGTCCCTCATGAGCAAACAAAGACCCAATTAGCATCCGATGAGATTTGGCTTCTTTGCTTAGCCGAACGCAGACCGCATTGATGCACATATGACCTTTATTTGTTTTAGACACGTTCTCATGGTTCCGTCCCATGAATGAACCAATGTACACACATACATGTGTACCACCATGAACTTTATTGCGAGACCTGGTTTTCTGTTCCACAGAGAGAGACTTTACGTCTCTCTTGTGGTAAGTAGAAACATATCCTTAGCGGAGAGGATATCCACCACCACCGGTTCGAGGGTGAATCAAGAACCGGATTCCAACCCTCGATTGAGTCTTTTTACACCTGTCGACCACCACGGTCGTTCTGCCTCCCGCCCCTCGATGCGCACGGGGACGCGATTCTAAGTCGAGTAGAATAAGCGCGCCCTCTAATTTAAAAGTTTTTTTCTAGCGCGGGAATAATTAAGTAATTCTTTCTTGTGTCACCAGTTATTTTGTTGGCAAGTAGAGTATTCTGTCTTGTATCTTAGTACATCCGTTGTGAAATAAAAAACAATAGTAATAGTAAAATAAAATAAAGAATTAGTGTGTTTAATTTCCGAGCTGCTGTTCCTGGGAGTAGTTATCCTTTTCGTTTGTGAACAACTGTGTGCATCCGATTTAGTGAAGAGACCAGTTTTTCTGGTGGACAATACGTGCTGGAACTTTGAGAAAATTGGTGAGGACGAAGTAGAACCTAGTGTCCGTATTTGGTACCATACTTCATTCCCCACACACCCACACACACACACTGACGCGAACGTTGCTGTCCATGTGGCCGGAGATATGCCGCAGATCGTTAGGCTTTTCACACATATGCAGGATCCCTCTGTGTAATTTAGCCGCATGTGGTTTATGGCCTTAGTGATATCCTCGGCCGAAGTCATTATCTTCGGCTGCGATATTTATCATCATCATCATCATCGGCACTACAACCGGGATCCGGTCTGGGCCTTATTTAACAAATCTTTCCACCGATCCCGATTTCGAGCCGATGTCATACAGTTTGGCACTCCCAGGCTCTGGGCGTCCTGGTCTATGCCATCGCAGGCAGGGTCAGCCGCGTTGTCTCTTTCCATACATCCTGCCACAAAGGACTTTCCGGGCAGGCTCCTCTTCGCTCATTCGAGCTAGGTGTCATGCCCACCAGAGTCTACCGACCTTAATTTTTCTTACAAAATTAGCTTCCAGGTAGATTGCGTACAACTCACGGTTGTCGTGTCTCCGGAATCCTCTTTCCTCACATACAGGGCCATTCTCCTTAATACCTTTCTCTCGAACGCGGCTAAGAGTTCAGAGTGCATTTTATTGAGCACCCAGTTCTCGAATCCATACATGAGTACTGGTAAGACCATGGCATTGTACAGTAGTAGCTTGGATGTTCTGGATAAATTTCGGGATTTCAAGATCCTTGATAAACCATAGTAGGCTTTATTGGATTTGATCAACCTTTCGCGTATTTCTTCTTCCATATTGTTATCGGCTAATACTATTGACCCAAGGTAGTTAAAGGATTACACTACTTCAAATTCGTGCTCTAGTACCCTGATAGTTTGACCAACGTTAGGTCTTCTATTCGCAGAAGTTGCCACCATGTACTTAGTTTTCCCCTCATTAATGTGCGGACCCAGTTTTTGTGCCGCCTGCTCGATCTGGGTGAAGGAGTCCGGTACAGCTGATTCGGTTCTACCGTTGATGTCGACGTCATCTTCGTAGGCAAGTATCTGACTGGACTCAGTGATAATAGTCCCTCTAGTTGTGACGCCAGAGTCACGGATTGCTTTCTCCATCGCCCGGTTAAAGAGGATGTGGGGGGGGGGGGGGTGAATGTTCGTCGTTCCTGCGATTTCCGTCGGTGGGTGATAGCGAACCCGTGCCGTGCGTCCATACATGAGTACTGGTAAGACCATGGTCTTGTACAGTGGTAGCTTGGATGTTCTGGATAAATTTCGGGATTTAAAGAGCCTTGATAGACCATAGTAAGCTTTGTTTGACAGTTTGACCAACGTTAGGTCTTCTCTTCGCAGAAGTCGTCACCATGTACCTCGTTTTCCCTCATTAATGTGCAGTGCTAGTATTTATGCTGCCTGTTCGATCTGGGTGAAGGAATCCTGTACAGCCGAATCGAATGTACCGATGAAGTCGATGTCATCTGCGTGGGCAAGTATCCTGCTGGACTTGGTGATAATAGTCCCTCTAGTTGTAACGCCAGAGTCACGGATTTCTTTCTCCAAAGCCGGGTTGAAGAGGAGACAGGCCAGACTGTCCCTTTGTTGGAGTCCATTAAAGGTTTCATTGGTTTGGAAAGCAATCGCCCTATTTTTACTTAACTAGTTGCGTTGGTCATGGTCAACCTACAAAGCCGTTTCAATTTGTTTGCAATGCCGAACTCTCTCATGGCATTATATAGTTCTACCCTGGCTATGCTGTCGTAGACGAAGATAAGATAATGGAATCTTAAATTCCAGATATTTTTCCATCACCTTCTTAAGGGTGAATACCTAAGTAATCGCTGATTTGGCTGGGAGGAAACCACACTGCTTTGACCAATGATGACTTTAGCGTATGGCGCTATCCGATCTTGCAGGATAGAGGAGAGTATCTTATAGGTGGTACTCAGCAATGTTATACATCTATAGTTGCTGCACAGTGTGATATCTCTCTTCTTATGTATGGGGCTAATTATCCGACGACCCCAGTCTTCCAGCATCTCCTCTTGCTCCCACACGTGCACCACGACCTCATGAATTGTGTGATGTAATGCTGTCCCTTCTTGTTTGATCAGCTCAGCTAGTACGCCATCAGCTCCGAGAGCTTTATTTGATTTGAGCTGTCTTATGGTTTTTAATGTATGCTCAATGCTTGGTGGCGGTACCATTTGGTCTTGATCTTGCATTGGTGAAGCCTCCAATTCTTCTGTGAGCTGTCCATTTAGTAATTCATTGAAGTGCACCCTCCATCGCCCCAGAATGCCTTCAGGATCGGTGATCAGATTACCCTCTTTATCCTTGCAGTAAGGGCAGTGTGGTATGGACCGCGTCATACTGCGGATTATTTGGAAGAACTTCCGCGCCTGGTGCGGACCTCGCTCTCCACTTTTCTCTATTTCGTAGACTAGGTTTTTTCCCAGGCACGTTTCTTTTGTCTGTGAAGCCTTTTTTTCAGGTCTTCTGAGCTCTTTGTATTTCCCCGCGCGTACCCGCGTCCTACGAGACTGCTGCATTGCCCAGTATGCAGCATTCTTACGTTCAGTCGCTAGTTTGCACTCATCATCAAACCAGTCGTTCTGATCTTTACGACTACTGCCTAAGATGGAGTTTGCAATACTAATGACAGTATTCTTAAGGCGTCTGTGGAGATTTATCACAGTGCGTCAGCACGGACGCGGGTTATGCGTAATACACCACTGATGGTCCTCCCAGGAAACTCTTCACCAAACGAGGAAAGTCACTGCTTCGCGGGGAAAGTAATTAAAACGCGTGGAACACTTGATGTTAAAGCTAACTTTATTTAATTCACTGCAACGATGACCTGGGACAACTGTTTTTTTCTGGTTGATGATTCTTATTGCAAAACAAAATGAACTTCCTTTAATGGAAAATCTTGATTCACAATTTGATTTTAAAAGAACTTGAATCTTGTACACTGTTCGCCAAAAGAGGAAGGTCACTGCTTCGCAGGGAAAGTAATGAAAACTCATGGAACACTTGATGTTAAAGTTAACTTTATTTAATTCACTGCAACAACGATCTGGAACAACTGTTTTTTGGTTGGTGATTTTTATTACAAAAGTAAAATGAACTTCCTTTAACGGAAAATCTCGATTCACAATTTAATTTTAAAAAAACTTGAGTTTGTACAACTGTAGTTCGAATGGATTGTTCAACTCGACTTTTTCTCACGGTGACCCGGACACGTCTCGCGACATCAAAAGTTAACTTAAACTCTGTCCGTTATAAGTACTCTGTTCCGACAGGCTAGAATGTGAGTGTACTCCTCGGACTATGAGATCTGACTAATTGGAAATCATCCAAGAAAAGGGAACCTCAAAGAGACTGAAAAAGAGGCGGAGTTACACGATTAACTCGAGGTAGTTAATCGTGATTGGACCGGGTGTGATAGGCATACATTACGCATGTGTGCGTATGCCATGCATACGATCGTTCAGCGACCGTGGATGGCGGGCAACATCGCTAGTGCATTTTCTAGGAATGTAAATAATAGCATCTGGGGTGTGAAAGACCCAAACCGATGATTTGGTCATCCTAATGGAAGACCATAAATCATCATTTCTGTTGCCGATGATTAAACATTGCAACGAACATAGGGTGCAGCCATTGCCAGATGTTGTAAGTAAACATTTTCTGGCTGCTGGTGATCGTTGTTTGAATGTTATCTATGAACATGGGGAACGCTAATTGTGGTGCCAGCGATTGCTGGTAAACAGGGACATGTTTGATTTGCGTCAACAGAAACCTTGTCGGCGGTAGTAAATCGATAGGGGCAATAGCCGTATGCATGTTATGCAGGGGGTAAACAAATACAACGAGTCACAAGGAACTCTTGTTGATTGTTGTTTCCATAGCTTAAGGCTATGGAAACGAGATGCCCTGGCAGAATGTATGCCTAAAGATAAGATTTCAGATGCCATGGCAATGTGTTGATTTTGCCATGGACTTATGTTCTTTTCAGGAAATGATGTATGCCTCGGGGGTAAATTTTTGGTGCCACGGCAAGGTGATAAGCTTTGCCGTGGGCTCAATGTTTTTTAGGGAATATGGTTTGGCCGAGGGTGAGTTTTCGATGCCACGGCAAGGTGATAAGCTTTGCCGTGGGCTTAATGTTTTTTAGGGAATATGGTTTGGCCGAGGGTGAGTTTTCGATGCCACGGCAAGGTGATAAGCTTTGCCGTGGGCTTAATGTTTTTTAGGGAATATGGTCTGGCCGAGGGTGAGTTTTCGATGCCACGGCAAGGTGATAAGCTTTGCCGTGGGCTTAATGTTTTCAGAGGTGATGCTGGAGAAAAAGGGGTTTGGAAGGAAATCCCCTACAGAATAGGTAAGCTGCCTAACATAAATTCAAAACGGTTATCCGATTGGTTAGCCGTATTAATTCCGGCGATTTGGCTGAGGGTAAATGCCGTAGCAAGGTTACGCAACCTTGCTGAAGTTCGACCGAGAGGTAAGTCGTTCGCCTGGAAAGGTGGGGATCGAGCGATGTATGGCTCTTCGGGCCCTGAAAAGCCCCACATCACTCCCTCCCCAGTGACGTAGTCACGAAACAGGTAAGGCAGGTTAGGGGGTGGTTAGTTGGTTATGGGCGCGCGTTTGAGCGCGAGTACGGGGAGGTTGTGCTGGTGGAGTAGGAGCGGTGTCGATAGATGGAGGTGATTCTGGAGCGGAAGCTTCCAGAAAACAGGGCTTAAGCCTTTCGACGCTGACCGTGGATCGCTTGCCTCTAATGTCGATCTCGAAGACGCGGTCACTGATGCGGCGGAAGACTTTGAATGGGCCATCATAAGGTGGGTCGAGGGGTTTTTTGACCTTATCCACCCTGACAAAGACGTGCGTGCAGCTGTGCAGTTCAGGGTGGACGAAAAGTTTTTTGGAGCCGTGCCTGGTTACAGGGGTTGCCCTATACTTACGTAGCAGGTCACGGAGATGTCCCAATTCGCGAAGTTGGTCACGCGGTGTTTCGCCATCCAGGAAAAGTTCTCCTGGAAGAAGGAGGTTGGTACCGTAGGTAAGCTCTGCTGCCGAAGCACCTAGGTCCTCCTTAATACTTGTCCTCAGGCCGAGGAGGACGGTTGGAAGGGCGTCAAACCATTGTGTGTCATTATGACACATGAGTGAGGCTTTAAGAGATCTGTGCCAGCGCTCTATCATCCCATTTGATTGCGGGTGGTAGGCGGTGGTACGACTCCTTTGGCAGCCGAGAAGATTTGTTAGCTGCCTAAAAATTGTCGCCTCAAATTGTGGACCTCGGTCCGAAGTTATGGTGGTTGGTACACCGAAACGTGTGACCCAAGTTGAGTAAAAGGCCTTGGCGACTGATTCGGCAGTAACTGCCCGGAGAGGTGTCGCCTCTGGCCATCGCGTGCAGCGATCCATCATAGTGAGGATATAAGAAAATCCTCTTGATGGAGTAAGCGGTCCCACTATGTCTATGTGGACATGAGCGAAGCGTGCCGTGGGAAGCTTGAATTGCGCTGGCTCCAGTACATTATGTCGCGCTACCTTGCAGCGCTGGCACTGGAGACAAGCACGGGCCCAACCGGTGAGGTCTTTGTTCATCCGGGGCCAAATAAATTTGCGACGGACAGCAGCGGCTGTTGCTCGGCCGCTGGGGTGGGCAGGGTTGTGGTAAACCTGGAACACGCCCTTACGAAGTTTCTCGGGAATGTAAGGTCTAGCGGTTCCAGTGGAGACATCACACCAGATTTCGCCCAAAGGGTCGCGAAGGGTAATTTTCTTGAGCTCTAGTGCCGTATCGGCAGTTAGGAGGGACTTGAGCTGTTCGTCCTCCTCTTGAGCTAGGGCAAGGTCAGTGTTATTCAAGGCGGTACGCAAATGAATCGTATCGATTCGAGAAAGGGCGTCCGCCGTGACATTTTGTTTACCGGAGATATGCCTTATCTCCGTGGAATATTGCCCAATGAGGTCTAATTGACGCTCTTGTCGGGGGGAGGCATTTCCCGACTTCTTCCGGAACGCATAGACCAATGGCTTATGGTCTGTTAAGATGGAGAGTGAGCGACCTTCTATCATGTGACGGAAGTACTTAACAGCGCTGTAGATCGCGAGCAATTCACGGTCGTAGGCGCTGTAACGTCGCTCAGTGGGACTCAGCTTCCTTGAAAAGAAACCAAGTGGTTCCGGGCGGCCTTCAATGTCCTGTTCAAGGACGGCTCCGATTGCGGTATCCGATGCGTCGCATTGGATAGAAAGTGCCGCTCCCTCGAGAGGGTATCGGAGTAAGGTGGCATTTGCCAATTGTTCTTTGGACAGTTGGAATGCTCGATCTGAGACTTCTGTCCAATTAATGGGGCGCTTATCATTGCGCTTAGCTCCTTTCAAAAATTCATTTAAGGGAGCTTGAATCTGAGCGGCATTCTTCAGGGTTGGGCGGTAAAAGTTAAGCATGCCCAAAAATCGACGCAGCTCACTTACGTTAGTAGGCCTGGGATACTTCATGAGGGCCTCCACGCGGTCTGGTTGGTGGGCGAATGCCCTGGTTGTCAACGACATAACCCAGATAGGTGATTTGCTCCTTGGCGTATTGACACTTATCTGGGTTGATGACAAGACCGAATTCACGGAGGCGCTCTAGGACCTGACGTAAGTGGCGTTTGTGTTCGGCGAGGTCTTTGGAGGCGATGAGGATGTCATCAAGGTATGCATGGCAGCAATTAAGACCTCGTAAAGCCGTGTCGATATACCGCTGGAATGTCTGTGCGGCATTCCTGAGGCCGAAAGTCATCACTTTGAACTCGAAGAGTCCGAAAGGTGTAATGACTGCGGTCTTGGGGATGTCTTCAGGTGCCACCGGAATTTGGTGGTATGCCCTGGTGAGATCCAGGGTTGTGAAGACATTGCACCCTCGTAACTTGTACGAAAAATCGTAGAGGTGTGCAATTGGGTATCTGTCCGGGACAGTTGCTGCGTTCAACAGCCTATAATCGCCACATGGGCGCCACTCACCAGAACGTTTCTTCACTAAGTGGAGTGGGCTTGCCCAGGGACTGTCCGACGGTTGGCAGATACCTAGTTCGATCATATGCTCGAACTCCGCGCGCGCCGCACGTAATTTTTCCGGAGCCAGTCGACGTGGACGCTGGCTCACAGGGGGACCACGTGTTTCTATATGATGAAACACCGTGGCTTTATGTCGACGCTGGTTAGGTAGAGGAATTGTTGTGCTCACAAATTCCTGTACCATAACCTGGAATGGGTCTAAACACTCTGTGGCCCCTGAAGTTGCCGCTGGTGATGCCGTCATGGGCAAGGGGGGTGCGGTTGGAGCCACAAGTCTGTTATGGGTCGAATCGACCAACAGATTATGTGCGCCTAATAGGTCGGAACCTATCAGGGGTTCGTTTACGTCCGCAATGACGAAACGCCAAGTGATCGGACGACAAAGACCCAATTGTAGTGTCAGCTTTTTACGTCCGTACGTAAGTATCGGCGTATTATTTGCAGCTGACAATTTAAGTGCGGCTGGCACGCGGTTACGCGGAGCAAACGATCGCGGGAGGACTGAAATATCGGCGCCGGTGTCGACAGTAAAAGCGATATTCAGTTTCGAATCCCGGATGGTTAAGCGACTTATCGTAGGGGTGCCGGCCGATTGCGCGAGGGTGTCGGTCGGCAAAATTAGTTTAAAGAGCGCCTTTGGTTGGTGGAAGGTTGTGTCCAACCACAAGGCGCTTTGCAGTTAAATGCGCGATCACCATATCGTTGGTGATTGGCGCACCAAGGTAGAGTAACGGCATTATCTGGTATATTCTGCCTATTGGCATTGCCGTTACGGGGAGGTCGAGCCGGAGCTCGCTGGGAGTTGGCCCGGTGAGGGCCATTTTGAGAGGAATTGGCCCTCTGTGGGGCGTTTTGAGGGATATAGGCCCTCTGAGGGGCATTTTGGGGGAAATAGGCCCTCTGAGGGGCATTTTGGGAGAAATTCTGCCGATTGGGAGGACGGCTCGGCATGGCACGATTCTGGGCGCTTCGAGGATTGTTCCTCACCTCTGCCCGCAATTGAGTTATCTCGCGGAGGAGTGAGGTTTGGAGCGCCCGGAGGTCAGCAGGAGTTAGTTGTGTGGGCGAATTTCTTTGGTTAGGGTTGGGGCCTGCCACTGGATTCCCCTGAGGGAAATTGGTTGAGGCGGGCCCTCTAAAAGGTAATTGGGTTTTAGGAGGATTGGGAGTTGAGACCAATTGATGGGCTGTAAAAGGTAGACGAGGGTGCCGTGTAGGCTGGGCGGCGTGTTGAGAAACCGCCGCTACCTGGTACGCAGGAGGCTCAGAATACTGATCTGAACTTTCCATAATTGCGTCCGCGATTTTGGATAAATAGCCCAAACTCTGATTGGGTTGGGCTATAAGTGCCGAACGGGCATGCTGGGGAAGACACCTCAAAAAGTGAGGCCTTATTAGGTCGTCCCCAATCCTGGTCCCCGCTATAGAGCGTAAATGGGTCAGGAAAAGAGATGGTCTCATCCCGGATAAGTTGGTTACAGCGGCCAAACGTTGTTGCCGCACACTTCCAGGTTCGTCCAAAGCTTCAAGCAGGGCATCACGCATGTTGCTATATGGGGTGCGGCCGGCCGACTTTATTATGTGTGCAACATGCGGTCGCTGAGTGCGGTCAAGCACTTTCAACAGCTCAACTGCACGAAGTTGTTCGTCGTGCAAGGCTGAGGCCTGGAAGATGCGGTCTGCCACTGCAAACCAAAGGTCCGGGTCCTCCTCATCGAAGGGGGGAAGTCCTATATTAGGGTGACGAGTCCCATTCCCGAGGCTGGAAGCATCGTGGAATTCTTGGGACTCTGAAGGTCTTTGGGGTTGTTGTGAGGTGCCGGCACCAGTTGTGGGCATTAAAATGCCGGAATTTGTCAAAGGGCCGATACCAGGGGCGTTGGAAGAGGTTGGGAGAGCGTTAGAAGATTGGGGTCGGTTCACGACGCTGGGGGCAACGGGTGGTGCCAGAGGAGTAGATTGTCCGGGCAAGTCTAAGTCAGCATCGACTTGCTCGGTGGGGAAATCGACGCTGGAGGCGTCGTGAAATTCAAGAGGCTCGGATTGTTCCAGAGCCTTTTTGGCCATGGTGTTCCTCGTGTTGACCATTATGGGTCGTGACGCGAAACTGTATTAAAAGGCGTAAGAGGACGCGCAGAAAGGTGAAGGGAGGCCGATGGGTCACAAGAGGACGCGAGGAGTTGGGGAAAGGTCGCCAAGGGATGGTGCGAATTTAAGAGGGTCGAGTAACGCGTATTGTCGGTTGAAGATGTTGTCGCTGGGGAAAGTGGGGGTTGGACAGAGTCAAATGGCACCTAAGGTAGTCGCTGAGCGTCGAGTGTAGTTGTTAACACGGACGTGCAGGGTTGGAGTATTGCCTACCCGAACTTCAAAATTAATGCTCGTCAATATGGATAATTACAACCACGATTAAAATTCCAAAAGGGAAGGAAAACAAGAATTCAATGTGTGCCGGAGTGTGTGTAACAGTGTTGTCGAAAAGTGGTGAAAAGAAGGCGATTGTGAGCTTCGGAGCCAAGAGAGAACCGTATAATGTCGAGTGGCGTTGCTTAATGTCGCGAATGTTAGTGAAAAAGAGTCGAGAGTGTCGAAAAGGAGTCGTGTGTAGTCGAAAATTTTCGTGTGAATCTGTACCCAAAAGGGGTTTACAATAATTATTTTTTTGATCGTATAAATTTTAGGTATTTATTATAAGAGTATTTCTTATTTTTGTTTTTGATTTTTTGGTTTTTAAGGCTTTTATTGTTTTTCTGCTTTATCTTGTTTTCGATGTTAATAAAAAGTAAAGGTTATGTGTATAACAGAGAAGAACATAATGTGGCGTAATTGGGATATAAAGTAGTTATTCGATTAAGTTTGTTTAAACGGAAATTTCTTATGTTGATACGTCTATCGGTGTGGTTAAAATAAATTTAATACTATTCTGAAAGGGTTTACTCTTGTTCGTATCCTTATAGTATATATTTTTGTCCGTCTTTCATTTGGCGGACAGCAGAGAACAATGAGAAACAATTGTCTTTTTAATTAATTTAGGAATAGGTGCTTCTTCCTTGGTGATTTTTATCTTATTTCACTTGAATTTCGTTTTCCGGAGCTCTGAAGGAGCTTGCAAAATTTTCTCTAGTCGCTATTGGGTGTTTACAGTGATTGTGCCCAGAAGGGGCTTACGATAGGCAACAACGCAAATACCAATTCCTGAATAACTAACTGTTATGGAATGTAATTGATTAATATATTTTTAATATATTTTGTATGTCTCTTTTCTAGTATGAATATTAAATTGCTTCGTGATATGGGTTAGGTCACCATTAATTTTTAATTGAAAAAAGGTTATAGAGATAGTACTATTGTTGTTGAACGTTTAGGCGCTGCTAAATACCCTGAAGGGGCTTACAATGATAGGTGCCTTTATTGTTTTGTTTTCTTAAAAGTATAAAATTTTTCTGCTTCAACACACGCTATTTTGACACGATTAATTGAGTTAATAGCGATAAATATTTAAAAAATTGTATTTTGATATTTTGACGGTAAATGTTTGTTCGTTAATTGTCAACCCTTCTCTTAATCTTTTATTATTTAAGTAGGTGACGGTTGTCTAGACAATTTGTTCTCAGGAGTGATTTATGATTGCAAGTGTGTTATTATTTATTTTAGTTCAGTTACCGTATTTGGTTGTATATTGTAATTTAATCTTATTTTACAGTAAAACGCTATAACGAATTAAATGATAACTTTATATTTATTTGTTATATAATGGATAAATTACTAGAAGAATTTATGTTTCAATATTCAAAATTTTCCGATTCTATTGATTTATTTATAGGAGCTAGCTTGCCAGACTAACAAACTTTTTGCCTTACGCAAGGAGTTCAACATTTAGGTTTATTTGCTACGCACTTAATTTAGTTGGACACTGTTGCACCAATAAAGCAAATAACTGAGTGAAAGACTTACGAAAAGGAAGGATTCCTGTTGATGGGTTGCGGCTGCTAATTGTAGTTGACGGTGTTGTGGTGGCTTGAGTCCCTGTCCTGAGCTGGAGCGATGGTTAGCTGCGTACTGTTGAGGTGGGGCTCTACTTGCCCTTACAAAGTTCTTATTTTGGTGTACACCAAGTCACAATTTGACTATTGTCGTTGAGACCCACTTTGGCGCGAATGTTCGAAAAGAAAGGTGGCGTGTTATTCACCCTTAGGTCACCAATGTGGTTGTTTATCACAGTGCGTCAGCACGGACGCGGGTTATGCGTAATACACCACTGATGGTCCTCCCAGGAAACTCTTCACCAAACGAGGAAAGTCACTGCTTCGCGGGGAAAGTAATTAAAACGCGTGGAACACTTGATGTTAAAGCTAACTTTATTTAATTCACTGCAACGATGACCTGGGACAACTGTTTTTTTCTGGTTGATGATTCTTATTGCAAAACAAAATGAACTTCCTTTAATGGAAAATCTTGATTCACAATTTGATTTTAAAAGAACTTGAATCTTGTACACTGTTCGCCAAAAGAGGAAGGTCACTGCTTCGCAGGGAAAGTAATGAAAACTCATGGAACACTTGATGTTAAAGTTAACTTTATTTAATTCACTGCAACAACGATCTGGAACAACTGTTTTTTGGTTGGTGATTTTTATTACAAAAGTAAAATGAACTTCCTTTAACGGAAAATCTCGATTCACAATTTAATTTTAAAAAAACTTGAGTTTGTACAACTGTAGTTCGAATGGATTGTTCAACTCGACTTTTTCTCACGGTGACCCGGACACGTCTCGCGACATCAAAAGTTAACTTAAACTCTGTCCGTTATAAGTACTCTGTTCCGACAGGCTAGAATGTGAGTGTACTCCTCGGACTATGAGATCTGACTAATTGGAAATCATCCAAGAAAAGGGAACCTCAAAGAGACTGAAAAAGAGGCGGAGTTACACGATTAACTCGAGGTAGTTAATCGTGATTGGACCGGGTGTGATAGGCATACATTACGCATGTGTGCGTATGCCATGCATACGATCGTTCAGCGACCGTGGATGGCGGGCAACATCGCTAGTGCATTTTCTAGGAATGTAAATAATAGCATCTGGGGTGTGAAAGACCCAAACCGATGATTTGGTCATCCTAATGGAAGACCATAAATCATCATTTCTGTTGCCGATGATTAAACATTGCAACGAACATAGGGTGCAGCCATTGCCAGATGTTGTAAGTAAACATTTTCTGGCTGCTGGTGATCGTTGTTTGAATGTTATCTATGAACATGGGGAACGCTAATTGTGGTGCCAGCGATTGCTGGTAAACAGGGACATGTTTGATTTGCGTCAACAGAAACCTTGTCGGCGGTAGTAAATCGATAGGGGCAATAGCCGTATGCATGTTATGCAGGGGGTAAACAAATACAACGAGTCACAAGGAACTCTTGTTGATTGTTGTTTCCATAGCTTAAGGCTATGGAAACGAGATGCCCTGGCAGAATGTATGCCTAAAGATAAGATTTCAGATGCCATGGCAATGTGTTGATTTTGCCATGGACTTATGTTCTTTTCAGGAAATGATGTATGCCTCGGGGGTAAATTTTTGGTGCCACGGCAAGGTGATAAGCTTTGCCGTGGGCTCAATGTTTTTTAGGGAATATGGTTTGGCCGAGGGTGAGTTTTCGATGCCACGGCAAGGTGATAAGCTTTGCCGTGGGCTTAATGTTTTTTAGGGAATATGGTTTGGCCGAGGGTGAGTTTTCGATGCCACGGCAAGGTGATAAGCTTTGCCGTGGGCTTAATGTTTTTTAGGGAATATGGTCTGGCCGAGGGTGAGTTTTCGATGCCACGGCAAGGTGATAAGCTTTGCCGTGGGCTTAATGTTTTCAGAGGTGATGCTGGAGAAAAAGGGGTTTGGAAGGAAATCCCCTACAGAATAGGTAAGCTGCCTAACATAAATTCAAAACGGTTATCCGATTGGTTAGCCGTATTAATTCCGGCGATTTGGCTGAGGGTAAATGCCGTAGCAAGGTTACGCAACCTTGCTGAAGTTCGACCGAGAGGTAAGTCGTTCGCCTGGAAAGGTGGGGATCGAGCGATGTATGGCTCTTCGGGCCCTGAAAAGCCCCACACGTCTCCATTTCTCTTCTACGCCCGGCATTCTGGCCCCAGGACTTACTCTCCCTCCGTCGAGCTCTTCGAGGGCGAGTCTTAACGCATGACCAAAGGTGTTACTGGTATCCTCTTTGCGTAACGCAGCCGTGTTGATTCGAACCTGATCCGCGGATGCAATACTTCTCCGTAAGGCAATCCGCGCTCGGAAAACTGTACCAACAATATAGTGATCCGAGTCGACGTTGGCACCTCGGTACGATCGTACTGTCATCGGGGTCGACAAGTTTTTTGATGCTGCCAGTTCGATGTCTCGTAGTTAGTGTTCTCATGCAAACTATGGGAACCTGCGTAGTGCCTGAAAACCAGTTCCCGACCTATTTTCCTATTCACATCACCAATAACGATTTTCACATCGTATCTTGAGCAGGCATTGGGGTCCGTTCGACGTTCTCGTATTCTTCTTTTTCGTCGTCAGGGGACTCTTCTGTAGATCCGTGAACGTTTATGAGGCTTATGTTCTTAAACTTGCCTTGCACGCGAAGAGTGCATTGCCTTTCGTTTATTGCATTAAAGCCGATAATGGCAGCCTTCAATTTTTGGCTGACTAGAAAGTCTACCCCGAGGACATGATGTTTTGCATGATAGCTGTAATAAATGTCATAATTTGAAGAGGATTAGATCGTGGGAGATTTTGCCCAATGCTTTACTGAGGTCGGTTGAGACCATATCGACCTCGTTACCGTGCTCTAGTGCTGAGAGTGTAAAGGAAGTGAACTCAACGAAGTTGGTTGTAGTTGATCGGCCATTGAGAACACTATAGTGGTCTGATGAAATAAAAGATTTGCGACGAAAACTGAAAGATTCGTATAGGATGTCTCCGAGAATCTAAGGTAAGTGAGACAGTTTAGCAATCGGGCGGTAGTTCGCGAAATCAAATTGGGACCCTCCTTGTGGTTGGGGGTGATGGAGGGGGTTTTCCAAATGTGAGGGATTACGCCGAGGGAATGAAGATCAGCGAGATGGGAGCACGGATAATGGATGAGTATTTCTTGAGGAGAATTGCAAGGATACCATCGGGACCGGTGTTTACTCATTTTTGAGTTACAATAGCTTGGATTCAATTAAGGTCGGATCAAAGGAGTTGTGAAGACGGGGCCCAAGGTAAAGGTTGGGGAGATATTCGAAGTATGACGCGTCAGGAACAAAGGAGTCATTAGTGAATGACTGACTGAAGTGAATGGCGAAGACGTTAGCAATAGTAACAGGATCAGATGAGGTATGAGAGTTTAAGGTAAGCATCGGATCTACGTTTATGACTGACGAACTGGAAGAAGGTTTTGGAGTCATTTTTGAGATTGGTGTGAGTTTTGGTGAGATAGTTGAGGTAAAGTGTGTTGAAAAGTTCCGTGAATTGGAGGTAACAGCCAAGAACGTTGAAGTGCTCAGGTATTATTCTATTCCGAGTTAAGATGACCCAAAACGTATTCCTTTGTTACGCAGGGAGCGAAGCTTGTGATTATACTTTGGCGGTTTTGTATGTTGTCCAAGTGTTCCGCCGAACACTGTTTACCGCAGAGAAAAGAATACACCAACGGAGACAGCACAAATAAAACACGGAGAGAATAGTTTTGACTTATAATTTTTATATTAATTGTTTATTAAGTCCAGTTTGATTAATACAGGGATTCACGGATTTACACATTTGATCATCCGTGGCGATACTAGGGGCACTAGTGTGTATACATGGAGTTATTGTTTATTATTAACGGCTGTAAGCAAATTGAGTTAACTAATATCATACTTAATTGTTCCGGAGCGCAAGGTAGTTAATCGTTACACAAAATGTTTATGATGTTTGCCTTCGGTGGCAGTTCGGTCAATGACTTTAGTTACTCGCGTACTTTTGAAAGGTTTCAACTTCGGGTCGAACAGTTCCTCTCTCGCGTTATCGTGCTGCGCGGATCACCTCCTCGTCGGAGTTCTCTGTGTCGACTTGTCTGGTAGTCGGAGTAGATTATTCTTCCGTCCTCGGTTTCCTGTTTTGTCACCGGCCAGATGTGCACCCACACACACAGATGCAGATGTTGCTGCCTGTGTGGCCGAAAATCTTCCTGGGACCCCGGAGTTCACACCTTCTGTCGAATCGATCGGTGTATCTTTGGTGTGGTTTATTATTCCTGGCTATCCCTTTTTGGCCACAATAATTATCTTCGGTTGCGATAATTATATTTGCTTTTCCCTATGGGAACAGCGTTTTAGTCAATTGCTGTTTCTCCGCAATGGCTTTGTTTGGACACGTGCGCTTTTCGGTTTTGGGATCTTGCAAAGAACTAGAGGTGCTAATTGCTATTTGCGTACATGAGATATATGCATCATGCTGCTTGTGGTTTTAGGGACTTGCATTGATTAGATGAAATTTCGTAAATGGATTTGAATTGAATTCAATATTAGGAACGTTAACTTCGATTGGTTTTTGCTATTGAATTCAATGTTAGGGTATTTGGCATGTTACCTTTGTTTCAGGCGGAAGGAAGGACTTTTGAGGAACGTGTCTGTGGGCACGAGTAATGGATATAGGTGAGTATGCTCCTTGGTGGAACGACGATACCTCACCCTATAGTGGGTTGTGTGGTTCGTAGAACCGCCACAATAGCATCTTCAACGGATAGGTGATCGTAGTTGAACGAAAGGCGACCTAGGTAGTCGTTGATGAGGCGAAAATTAGCTTTATGGAAATCGTAGACGTAGGGATTGGAGGGGGGTGGTGGGGTGGGGGGTGGCGACTGGACTCTGAAGAAGGTCCAGAGAAGAGGGGGTGGTGGTCTATAGACGTAAGGGGGAAGGGGCTGAATGAGACAGATGTATTAACAGGGTCTGTTGTAAAGATTAGGCCAAGCTGCCTGTCCAAAAGGTTTTGAACTTTGCAAATCTAACTGGGACAAGAATCATATAGTCGGTCAATGAAAAGACATTCCTTGGCCGAGGTGGGGTGGAAGGTGAAATCTGAATGGTCGTCAGATAAAACCTAATGAGTTGGATGTAATCTGCGAAGATGGTGATGTCATCCTCGTAATTACTCAGCTCGATTATATGGTCGATAGCATTAAGAGCTAGCTCGTAAACTTCAATAGGCTGGGATGGCAAGATATAAAAGCACATGACAAAGATTGATTTCCGAGGAAGAGTGATTTTGACAGTCACAAAGCCCAGCTTGTAGGAAGTGGAGAAAGCGACAAGTGACGACTGGAGGCTGTTGTGGATAGCGATGAGCACTCCTCGGCTGGCCGACAGGTCAGTAGTATGATTGAGGAGGTCATCGCGTAATATGGTGAACGTGGGGGAGAAATAGTTCCAGGGTATGAATGCTGGGGATAAAGTTCGTTTCGCTTAAAGCGAAAATGTCAACAGATAAGGCATGGGAGTTTTTCGGAATGGATTGGCGCTTTGAGCGAAGACCTCCTACATTCTGAAAATAGAGTGTAAGGGGAGTTATGCTGTCGGTTTTGAGAGGGGGGAATAAAGGTAGGAGTTTAGAAACGATAAAACTTGTTGAGGGCGGCTTACTACATTGAAGATGTGATAATGTTCTGGAGTGAACAAAGTGGCCGAAAGCTTTTAGGTCTGTCCACACTTCATGAGGGTATAAAGTGAAAATTGCGTGGAATTTTACAAATAATTTGTGGAGACTGGGAACGTCAATGGGTAAACCTTTCTGTTGAATAGAAAGTTTGATACTGGTTTTGGTTTTGCTTTCGTAGCAGACAGAATCAGATTTGTCATTGAGATAACATAGAACGAGACGAGTAATTCCATATGTCTTACGGTCTCTAAATTTGGACAGTGCGTAGCGGCAATCAGGTGTGTAAGAGTTAAGCTGTGTGATTTTTACTGCGGGGGGAAGACTGGATCAAAAACGGGTTGAGAGCGTGGGCTTGAGGTTGACAAGGTGGCGATTTTCAAGAAGGGGGAATGCGATGAGTGGCTAGAATCATATGGGGCGTTAATAGAATGGTATTTGATGAAGTTGGGGTATTTGTTTGAAGTTAATGTGGCGAGGGGTGTTATGGGTTGATCAGGGAGAGTGGGGCTTAGGGGTTTTGGGGCCTTAGAAAGGGGTAGTAGTTGTGCTACTCTGTTATATCACAGGGTAGTAGTTTTGCTACTCTATTATATCACAGCGTCGAAACCTGTTACTTCGAAACAGTGAATTGTAGATATACCGAATCAACTCATGATAGCAGCCTCACCGGTATTCCTATTCTTTCTATATATGCCTCATATTTCTCCCCGTGTCGTGTTATAAAAGTATTACTAATTATTTTAACACGGGCCTGGTGGCGGTAGATTATTACATTTTTACGCCATTGGTCAACATTTTAATATGTTTTAGTACCCCAAAACACAGTACACAATTTTTTTAGTAGGTCAAGACTAGTAATTTTTTTAAATATTTTATTTACTTATCTATTTACTTATCTATTTATTTATTTATTTGTTTATTTATTTATTTATTTATTTATTTATTGTTTATTTATTTATTTGTTTATTTATTTATTTATATATAAAAATTATTTTTTTTAAGTAAAAAGGTTTTAGGGGATTCATTTCAATACACAGTTTAATTATAATATATTTAGAGTAAGGTATGTTATATATTGGACAGAATATTGTGAGCAGATTGAACAAATCAATCGGAGGGACACAGAAAGAAAGAACAAAAGGAAAAAATCGACCAGTGCTGATTATCGTTCTTTTATTAGGAACAATCTATTAAAGGGTATTTCATATCACATCCAATTTGTGGCTTAAAAAAAAAACACAATTACCTATTATTCTTTCAGGTCACTATATGCACGTTCCATGATATTTATTATCGTTTCTAACAGGAATCTTGGTAGCGCACTTTAAACTGTTTTTGGTAATTTACCTCCCGTCGAGAACAATACCAATTATTGCAGAGTCAATTTTATCATTGCAGCCTACATATTCCTAGTAACAAGTCAAAGGAAGTGTCGTACCCCTATATTGATGCCATTAAATAATTTAAGTTAATAACTTAAAATCCATTTGGTACCAGGTGAGGCTGAAGCATTTGACACATTATGTATGTCAAATGCTTCATGCATTTGATATTTAATGGTACCCCTAAATCCTTTTTGTGTGCACGTTTTATGTAAAAGAAGTCCGTACATATGCTTTCATATTTATCCAGTTTCCCATATGGTTCAACAACCAGAACCTAGTCTCAACTTCCAAATACTATCAAGTGTAATAAACGCAGCTGCTAATACTGCTATGTCTTCTATGGGAGACATCCTCTTATAAAGCGACTATATAAGAACAGACGCATATAGTCAAAATCTTATTTTCTATTTTCTCCTTAATTGATTTATTATGTAATTGAGTTGTATTTCCTCACGTGTCCTAATTTCATCTTATGAAATATTGAAGTATATTTTTTAGAATCCTCAACAATTGTTTTGGAGTGTCATCTGCTCTTAGTCCTTATAGATAACAGCCCCCATTTTAATCCCTGCACAATCCCCCATGTGGAAGTTTTACCCTATTCAACAGTACACAAATCCACGTGCGCATTTCTTGTGTTCCCCAGCGAAACACGCTCAATTGGAAAAACGCTAATTTTTATATTTTTCTCGATTTATTCAATTGTTGTGTCCTTTTCAAGACATCCCTGACATTCTTGAGTACTGCACGTGTAGTTCTCATCCGCACAATATGACTCACGCATCTACGAAGAAAACCAAGAGCGTGGGATAAAAAAGACAGTATTAAATGAGTCTCAAGGCCAGCGATAGATTAAATATGGACTATGGCGATTAAGACGTTTTCACAAGAAATTTGCATCGGGGGATGCGTAAAAGGAAAGCACGTGGAACTGAAGTCCTTCTCAATTGTGTTTGTAAAAAAGGGTTACAAAGCTGGCATAAGGGTATTGTGAATCGAAATTTGTAGCAATACTTTTGCCAGATAAATTCTCTTGAATTTTAGAGGCCTGTCAGTCAATTTGTGGTCTGGGACTGTACAAGAAGTTTATACCGAAATTTATAATTGACCACATTGTTGGTCGTGGCGCCATAATTAATGTCTGTAAATTGCGTATTTATTCATACTATGGGGGAATTGAAAAAAGGATCGGACACGACTTTATCCTTCAATCTAAAAATGTTTAGGTAATTTTAACAAAATATTATAGACTCGCGAAAAATGAAAACAAAACAGACAATGTAGTGTGAGGACGTTTTATCACGTAATTTCACCGCTAGTATTCCCCCGACTATGTTTAGTTTATAGCAAAAAGATGACCAATTTATGTTAGCGAATGACAGTCATGTACATTGCCCCAGCTCCAAATTGTGAATTTTATTACCAGTTTAGTTTAATAAAAGATTTTAATATAACACTTTTCAAATATTTTTACTTTCAGGACTTCTGAGTTGTTACAGATGAATAGATAGATATGGAGTGATTGACAAAGTCCTGCTATTTCCTCATATACAGCTAGGTAATACCCCTAAAAAAAAGACAATATTAAATGAGTCTCAAGGCCAGCGATAGATGAAGTAGGTACTATGGTGATTAAGACGCTTTGACAAGAAATTTACGTCAGGGGATGTGTAAAAGAAAGCACGTGGAATTGGAGTCCTTCTCAATTGTGTTTATAAAGAAGGGTCACAAATCTAGCATAAGGGTATTGTTAATCGAAATTTGTGGCAACACTTTTGCCAGCTAAGTTCTCTTGAATTTTAGAGGTCTGTCAGTCAATTTGTGGTCTGTACAAAAAGTTTATAGCGAAATTTATAATTGACCACATTGTTGGTCATGGGGCCATAATTGATGTCTGTAAATTGCGTATTTATTTATACTCTGGGGAAATTGAAAAAAGGATCGGATACGACTTTATCCTTCAATCTAAAAATATGTAGGTAATTTCAAAAAAATATTATAGACTCGCGAAAAATGAAAACAAAACAGACAATGTAGTGTGAGGACGTTTTATCACGTAATTTCACCGCCAGTATTCCCCCGACTATGTTTAGTTTATAGCAAAAAGATGACCAATTTATGTTAGCGAATGACAGTCATGTACATTGCCCCAGCTCCAAATTGTGAATTTTATTACCAGTTTAGTTTAATAAAAGATTTTAATATAACACTTTTCAAATATTTTTACTTTCAGGACTTCTGAGTTGTTACAGATCAATTAGATAGATATGGAGTGATTGACAAAGTCCTACTATTTCCCCATATACAGCTACGTAATACCCCTAAAAAAAGACAATATTAAATGTCTCAAGGCCAGCGATAGATGAAGTAGGTACTATGGCGATTAAGACGCTTTGACAAGAAATTTACGTCAGGGGATGTGTAAAAGAAAGCACGTGGAATTGGAGTCCTTCTCAATTGTGTTTATAAAGAAGGGTCACAAACCTAGCATAAGGGTATTGTTAATCGAAATTTGTGGCAAAACTTTTGCCAGCTAAGTTCTCTTGAATTTTAGAGGCCTGTCAGTCAATTTGTGGTCTGGGACTGTACAAGAAGTTTATACCGAAATTTATAATTGACCACATTGTTGGTCATGGCGCCATAATTGATGTCTGTAAATTGCGTATTTATTTATACTCTGGGGAAATTGAAAAAAGGATCGGATACGACTTTATCCTTCAATCTAAAAATATTTAGGTAATTTCAACAAAATATTATAGACTCGCGAAAAATGAAAACAGAACAGACAATGTAGTGTGAGGACGTTTTATCACGTAATTTTACCCCTAGTTCATTTCATTTTCATTTTCATTTTTACATTTTTGTATTTTTTTTTATATTCTTAGTTTCAAAATTACATGCTAGACAAAAAAAAATGCTTAAATTCTAGCTTAAATATCTTATATTATAACTTACTGGTCCTACGCAGACGGTCTAAGCTAAATATTACATGACTATTGTATAATTTGCCTTTCGGTGACAGAACTTTATTTGTGGCTGTATTTATGACTATTTGTATGACAAAGAAAAATTAGGAAAACTTTGTGTAGAATTTTTTTTGTTTTTTCTTAAAATTTAACTTACTTCAAAATTTTTAACTCTATTTAAAGAACCTAGCTTAAATCTTATACTACCCTAATTCTAGTAAAGCTAAGTCTGTGTAAGCTGGCTGATGATACTATTATTCTGCCGACATTGGTACACAGGTCTTTATTTGCCATTCAACCACCAGAACTGTAGGTGCTATTTAACATTAGCCTCCCGGCCTCTGTGGGAGATAGCGCTACTGAATCGCAAGAGCTCTTCTTCGGTGCGCGTGACTTCCCGGTCGTAGCACAATCGTCCGGCTACGGATGATCTACTTACATGATAGATCAACGGAATGCTGGCTCATGTGCTTCGATCGCCGTGCAGGCGTAGGGAAATTGGTCGGACTTGTGGCTCATGTATCTGTGGATACGTGGGGTTGTTGACTCCAGGATGAATGTTACCTTCTATTTCAGGTGGAAGGAGGACTTTTGAGGACACGTGTCTATGACACGTGTAGTTTGGATATAGGTGAGTATGTATGTGAGTATTGTGGAACGACGACATCTCGACCTAAAGCGGTTTGTGTAGTTCGGAGAACCGCCACAGTACGATCATGACTTATGGCCGTGTCAGGCGGGGCCATCAGCCATACATCAGAAACATAGTCAAAGATTTCTCCGAACGATATCGCGGAATGTGCAGCGTGACGGAGTGGCATCTCACCTTGGGACCGCCTGCCACCTAAACTAATATTTTCTCGAACTGGTCCACCAGCCAATCTCCGAAGGATGGCCAGGGATTTATCCCGACCATTTCATGAAGCTGTAGCGGTTCCGCCAAACCCTACGGTCTACTTACCTGAAAACCCCCCATAACTACTACCCAACTCCCTTTAGTTTGCTAATGCAACAGTATTAGTACCTAAAAATGCTGCACGCATTTAAGAGATCAAATCTATGATCTTTAAGTCCCTGTAAAGAAAACTTACCTACATGCATTCTCTTCCCTTTTGTCTTTGCCGCCTGCCTGTTTCGTCGTTCCACTGCTTTCGAACACGTGCAATTACATTGAATCTGTTCGATCGCGCACATATACCACTGCACCAAATCGCATATTCTTAGTGGTCACACCCTTAAGAGAAAAGTTGTTCTCTTTCTTCCTTTTTTTTCCTTAGCGAAATCATCTCTGCATGAGATGACGATCGCTGAGTCAAATTCCGTCCTTCGACCCGAGCGGGTCGCGGCTCCATCGCTACCCTGGTGCGCACAGGGAAGCGATAATGGAGAATAATCGTTTGTGTCGAGTCCTTATAAATTGAATTAACAGTGCGGATTAAGCATGAGGAATTTAAATTGGTTAAATTTACTATAATAAATCATTTACAAGGTATAAGGCTTATTACGTGTGTATTAACATACCCTGTCAAGTTCTCCGTTCATTAATAAAACTAGAATTAAAATACATGTTTTTTTTTTTTCTGTTTAATTGAAAATAAAAATCATACAATCACCTCAGTGACTCTTGCGTTGTCCCTTTAATAATTTGCAACTTATTAATCGGCGGAACATTCAGTGAAGTAGTGCGACTGTAAGAGGATGTTGGCGGAGGAAGTGAACCAAGTACCCATGCTGGTACATACTTCCTCCCCACAAAGCCCTTTTGCTTGATGGGATGGTATTTCATCGGGCGACAGGGCGTTGGGACCCCACCTACCACTCGCCCTTTAGTCGCCTCTTACGACAAGCTGGCCTAGCTGTGAGTATTTTCTAACGCCCTACTCACAGAGCCGTGATTGATCATTTATGAACTTACTATTTTTTGCGGACTTGCTCCTAGACGCAATACTCGATCAGTTGAGAAAATGACAAATGATATAAGGGCAACCCTTTACCATAAAATATCCACAGATGAAAACCCGCAATACGATAAGTGGCCGGTCGGATTCGATTCTTGGTGCTCTTGACGACGGGACAAAGCATTAAGTATTCTTTGCACTTCTAAGCATAAGCTTCCTTTGCACAAAGATGTTTTAAAAGAAATCAAACCGATTTACGAAGAACTAGGCTCTGACGATCTTCTTTGGGTTGCTTGGATGGATGCACCCAAAATCAAAACGAATCATTCAACGCAGTTGTATGGACCATCGCACCGAAAACAGTGTCAAGCGGAAAGACTGTGTTTCATATAGCGACTGATATCGCTGATATTATATTACTAACTCAAAAAAAAAGTTAAAAAATGCGTTTTTTTTTTTGCTCAAACAGATATAACCCCTTAAGATTTGATGAATATATTTCACCTCGCCGATGACCCCCTGGTGATATTCAACAATGAAGGATTAAAAACAAGTGTAGTGTAACAACATATCCACGAAATGACCATGAAGTATAATATCAAGTAAATCAATTTAACCTTGTCACAATTAGCAAGTTTCAGGCAACCAGTATTCGTTGCCGACAACAATTCAAGGTCGATTCTTTTCATTGAGCAAAAGAACCGAATTGCTCCGGTTACGATTTGTAAGAATCAAATGACAATCGTTCGCGAGCTTGCTGCAGGTAAATGATTCAGAAATTAATTGGGTCAAATCGTGTCATTGTTCTTACACTATGCACCAAGTTGGTGATAGAGAATAGAATACCATAATAAGCATTTTTGTATTTTTGAGTCAATTACGAAGTGAGTATAATAGCTTATCAAGCATAATTTGTATGAGTAGATAAAGAAATTTATGAATAATTGAGTGATTGATTGGGAGTATATATACCCCAACAATGTCGATAATAAAGCAATCAAATACCTGAAACGTTTTGATTCAACTACTGCGGCGCTCTACGCCATAAACTTTAAACGGACTGCGCTACATACAGCAACAATTGGGAAGTAGGTTTTAGACGGATCTTTCCTGCGATCGAACTAGTATATGTCGACGCTGCTGTAACGTTAAATTGCGATCCTGTCGCATAATATTACACAGGCTTCAAAAAAATCCTGATAAATGCAGAGAATCAGTCCTTAGCCCAACCGCACGAATGTGGAATGCTCTGTTAAATCATTTGCTTTGTCGTAAGTTTAATATCTAGGTATTCAAGACCAATGTACATCGGTGTCTTCTTTTTTACAATCTCTTTCTTCTGAGTCATTGGAAACAATTAGTGATATAGATTTAACTGGAGACGACCATCCAATTGCGTGGTCCGTATTGGACCGAACGTTTGACAATCCAAGGTTAAAATAGAACTAGAGGCTATGTTAGCTCTACTTCAAGCTAACTTAATCCCAGATAATGCAGAGTCTATGATACCATACATGCATTACAGTAAAAGACGAGTTTCCAATCTCAAAAGGAAAAAAAAATGTAGAACAGATCATGGCATATTTAATCCTTCGAGGCTATGATCCTATCACACGGGGCAGAATGGACGATAGTGTAAACTGTAAGTCCAGACTTGCCACTTTCGAGGAGATAGAAGAAGAGCATCTAGATCAAGACGAAAATCTTGCACTTACTCAGCTAGAGTAGAGTGTCTAAGAAAGATTCCAGCATCCCACAGGCCAGAGTACGTGTTACTGTCCAACCCAATGAAGCAGGAGCAAAATTGGCAAAAAAGTGTTTTATTTGCACAGAACAACGTCCCGTAATAGACTGTCCAAAGTTCCTGAGTGCCCCGAATCGAGAATCCTGGCTACGTAAGCGCAAGATTTGTATCTATTGCGTAAACCATCGATTCGGCTATCATTCCCCTTGCAGATCAAAGTAATATTTTATATGCAAAACCTGTCAAGGGCCGCACCTAATGGAAATGCATCCTGAATCCACTCCGATTATGAGTGATCCTTTATCAACTAGCAGCACTTACCTATGCCAAAATGAGTCCGACCCATCTTCTGATGTGCTTTTTCCAACGGTTATTGCAACGCTTGTCGTTAGTAGTAATTGCAGTACATTCAATATTTTTACTAAGGATTAGGGCAGTGTTTGTATTCCAATTCTTGATTGTGTACCGATAATTGTTTATTACTTTGGGATGTGCAAATCACCATTCCAAGGAATTTGTATCGGCACATATGTCCATTCATGGTCAACATCGCAGAAGATATTTTTGTATATCATGACGGGTTTCTGGATATTATAATTTCATTACCTGTTTATGGATTTTAGACTTTAAGCATTTTTAAAGGTATCCATAAATAATCTAGTCTGTTGACTAAGCAGAAATGAGCAAATTCACGTTAAGTGAATCTTCTTATTATTTTTGGGTGGCGGATCTGTGTTGATATAACCAGAAGAGTCCCACGGGCTTTTGAAAAATCGGAACGTTTTATCATAACAATTGAAGCCAGGTCTTCCACCCTTATAGTACCCTTTAGTTATAACTAAATTGTATATTATGCAATGCTACATCAAATATAACCAGTGATAACAAAAATATAAGACACGTAACACCACGTAACAAAAATTCGGCGTACTAAGTACATTAAATATATTAAATGAGCGTGCAATATGATATCAACAAGTAGAGCAATGTAAATACACATCATAATGATTCCCTTCGCGTATTTCATACAGTAAAACCGGTGAAAGTCAACCATTGAAAGGGAAACACATGAAAAGTCGTAATAATGCAAACCGTATACTGAGGCGGACGGCAGATAATTCTTGCGCCACAATATCTAATTGCAATGCAAACGCGCCCATGTATTACACTTCTCCAAGTACAAACGTTTAGAATGGGTGATCCAGGACAAGCGTTGATATAAAATGAGGGGTGTTTTCTCAACAAGTCATCAGACAATCGTCAGCTGTTCATTAGAGTTCTTCGCAAAGTAGCTCCACAACTCATCTTACCAAACAACATGTTCAAATACGTAAGGCCTACAATCGGAATTGTAAACCACATCTACAGTTGGATCTAATTTACAAAACCCTTTTTTCAGATTGTTTTCTTCTGCATCGTTTCTGCCGCTTTAGCCAAGCCGGGGATTCTCAATAGTCACCTGAGCATTGCTGCTGCCCCCTCAGTCATAGCAACTCCAACTATTAGTATCACACGAAGTGCAGCTCTTGCACCGATCGCTCACGTAGCTCAAATTGCTCCGATAACTACAGTTGGATCCATTAGCTCCCCGTTATCTATAGGTAATGGGCTTTTAAGCAGGAATGTCATATCTGGTGCAGGACTCTACAATGGAGGTTTGGTATCTAGCAGAATCTTGGGCGGAGAACTAATTCATTAGAATACTAACGTGTGTGATGGATTGTTTTAGATTTGAACTTCAATGTTTTCCAACCAATAAAACAGATTTAAAAGAAATACTTAAACTTTGTGTTTTGAATATTGCCAACGGCACAATTTCAGAGGAGTTATATGAGTCTTAAAATCCACGAAATGAAAAACATTTGGCTTTGTACCACCATCTTCGAAATATTACTCGGCAAAAACTAAACTACTGACCTCAAATCCTTTCGTGAATTTAAAACATGCTGTGTGATATCTTTTTTTCATGTAACCTTTTGTCGTTTCGACGTATCCCTTATCCATCTAGTGTCCCGGAAACACCTAACGTTGAGCACTCAAGATATTTTAACTAACACTGCAGTGGAAGGTTTGGATGGCATTTGACTAGTGAATGAGCAGGTCTTCCTAATGCATATGGATAGAGATAGGTAAAGCAATAATCTTATTGGAAGGACATCTTTTGAAGAAGTAAACACCGAAGCACATACAGGCTTTGACTGGACCAAACTTCAGGTTCAGCTGCTATGTCCCTTCGAGCATAAAAATCTGCGTATTCGAAGACCTAATAAACGATCTGATTCGAGCAGTAAGAGGCAATATCAGATGAGATGGATTTACGGAATAGGGAAAGAAACAGTGGAGTGGTCCAGATAAAGTCTTGTTTGAAAACAGTGGAGGCATGTCGATAACTGACTTCACTTTTGCCAACATTTTTGTATCGACAAATTGCGAGTGGAGTGTGGCAGACGTGTATCCACATAGTGGCCACTTCTCAATGGTGCTTTAAACAACAATGGGGCGCAACCCAACTCACAGAAGTGCAAATGCTTAACAAAGCTGGAGAACGTGCAAGTATTTTTTTAACGCGTTTATTTGCAAAAGAAAAATAAGTACATATATAGTTTTTTAAAATGTTAGACTAAATGCTAAGCCTATTTTAATATATTACATTTTCTGGCTCCGTATGAGCACTCTAAATTATTCTACATACTTTTATTTTGTTGTCTATACAAATGTGTTACCTTTCGGTCTAGAGTATTTTGATTTTTTATTATTTTTACTTTAAACAAAATTTCCAAATTATGTCAGAGAAAAAAGAAGCAAACTTGAATCTGGTGATATTATTATGATTTGTAGTTTATTTCTTTATTTTTTTTTTATTATATATATATATATATATATATATATATATATATATATATATATATATACAATGGTGGAAAAAATAATAGAAACAAGGTTGTTCTGGCATGTTAATCGTTAAGAAAAAATGTATTTGGGGAGAAATAAGAATTAAAAATATACTAATAGATTTGGTGCACTGTAATGCATAAAAGAAATACTAAATTTGTAATAAAAAAAAACGAGAAGTAGTGAAAAAAAATTTGATTCCGGTTTTCCTTGGATTTGCCTGAAAAAAAAATAATAGAAACAAATTAGTGTTTTGTTTGTGTTTTGTGAAGAATTAATTTACAGCAAAAATGTATCATATCCTTTTTATACTTAGTTGTTGCACCTTTGTTTTTAATGACTGCTTGGTATCCCCGTCCCATGGAATTGACTAGTTTGGTACAAATCGCGGGTGGTATAGAATACCATTCATCTTTTATTTTGGATAAAGTTCTTCCTAATTTTTGGCTTTGCAGTCTCCGATCTTGCGCATAAGAATGCGCCATAGGTGTTCTATTGGGTTAAGATCGGGAGACTGCGATGGCCACTCGACTTTGTTTTGAAGAAACCATTCTTTAGCCAATTTTGAGGTGTGCTTGGGGTCATTATCCTGCATAAACTCTCATTTAATAGGCATGTCCTCTTCAGAAAATGGTAGCATAACGGTGTTTAAGATTTCTACATAATCTTTAGCACACATTTTGTCCTTTATAAGAAAAATTGGACCAGAGTTTCTTATCCAATAGATGTTTTCAGGTTCATGTCAATTGTGATGTTTCTAGATTGATATTTTTTGATTGTGGCGTCCCCCAAGGCTCAGTACTTGGTCCAGCTTTGTACAATATCGACACTTCGGATTTTCCAAAACTACCGCAGTGTGAATCAGCTATCTTCGCTGACGACACCGCAGTATTTGCGTCGCATGAATTTTCTCTCAACGTTGAGATAAATCTAAAGCATGCGATCGAGATCCTTGAAAAATATTATATAAAATGGAAAATCAAGCTGAATGTTGGGAAGACACAAGCCATCTTTCTTACACGAAAGAGAAAAGGTTGCTGTCTTCCCAGTAGTCAGCTGCAAATAAATGGTACCACGATTGCATGGGAGCAATCCGTAAAGTATCTCGGAGTTCATCTCGATACAAAACTCACATTTAACCCTTATGTCAATGACCGGGTACCCGGTGACCCATTTCGTCGCAATTTCACGATCACGATCACTATCTTGTCGCAATTTCACGATTGCTCGGCCTAGTAGACGAATTTCGGTCCCATGTTTTAGATCATCTCCATTCAAACATTTCTGAATGATAATTACGAAATTTCAATGAAAAAAAAATTTTTTTTTATTTTCAAATTGACATTTTAAAAAATTGTATTCTGACGACCACGACAGGGTACCCGGGTACCCCATTTAAAAAGCATTGAGAATGATGAAGAATGATGCAAAATTGAATGTTAAATAGTTTATTAATAATTATTTATTGATAATTAACTATTTAAATAACTAATAATTAATGAAAAACAATAAAAATGCATTTAAATTAACAAACAAATTTATTCAGAAGGACTTTTGTGACATGCATTACATTCAACCAACGTAGTTGCGTGTTCGTCGCAAACCGGCATTTCACATTGCCGACACGCCTTTCTTGTCTTTCGCCGCTTTTTCAGAGCCTGCGATTGCAGTGCTCTAAAAAGCCCTACCACTTTTTTCCCCATACATACATCCTAATCCCAGAAATCCTACACCAAAACATTAAATCCTATCAAAATCCTGAAAAACCAAAACTATATCCAAAATTCGCAATAAACGAATCAAAATATTCGTTTATAGCTTTGCATTTGCCCCACGGCATAATCTCAATTCAAAATCCAGAAATACATTTCAATCTGGTAATTTCCCTAGAAAATTAAACAAACCAAATCCATGGCAAATCACACCAGATGTTCGAATTTGCCACAAGCAAACAATACCCAAATACCATTTCAAATCCTCATATGCACATAGATGGATGAAGATTCAGAAAACTGACCATCGCATGAAATGTATTGAAAATCGAGATATTTGGGATACAATTTTCGATTGCTTTTCCTCTATAAAGGAATAGTATAGTGATCTCCAGGCAGCAGTCTAAATTCGTCTTTTGTCCCTGGAGGAAGTACCCCAGGTTAATCTTCGAGGAAATAAATAAAACCCATTCCAAAAAGAAACAAGACGCGTTTTCATTTTATGGACGACGAATAGCTAAGCATCACCTGGCCCCCACGGAAGACCAAGTGAAGACTAAGGACGAAGGCCAAATCCAAGGACGTTGCTCTTCCCTTTAAACTCAGAGGAAGCACGGCAACGAACCCTGTTGTGGGACAGGTTTTCAGAAGCTATTTTAAGAGATCACTTAGTCCTTTTAAGGACTAAGAAACACGCTTCCTGAAACCAAGAACACAACACGATAAACAAATGTGGGAACAACCAGTGACCTTTTTTCTTCCTGTACTATCCAGTGGCGGACATACTGTCTGCGTCGTCGTCAAAACGAAAAGAATTATTTTTACCTGCAGTTGAAACTGCGTCGACATCTCCGCTCGTATCATTGTCATGTTCGCTTTCAGAATCGTCAATGGCTGCTTCAGTTGTATCATTTTCGTCCGCGCAATATTCTTCGTTATCAGATACCTCGTTTTCATTTCGCTCGTCACGAATCCAATCATCGTCATCACTATCAGAAAGGATTATGCTCTCGTCGTTAGATTCACCACACGCGCTTTCCAAGTAGGCATCTCGTTGTGCATTACATAATCTAAAAACAAAAATACAACAACAAAATTATTTAATATTATTAAATACATTAACAATATTAATTTTAATATTATTACCTGTTGAATTGAGCACGTGTCAACAAAGTCGTCATTTTGAAGATGCTCAGATGCACAAAGGACGCTGACTGAACCGCGCTTTCTCTAATGTCGGATTCGAATGGTTTCACCATAAGCTCGCAAGTTATAAATAGAAAGTTGACCGTACAAGTTATTCGTCAACCGAATACTCTAGATCCCTCTAGCAGGTATAACTGAATTTGTTACACACCTGTCGATCCTGACCTTGTTCTGCGCCGATTTCAATAGGCCTTTTGTAGCCGCAGATAGTCTAAATTCTTTCGTATCGTTATCAGATACCTCGTTAATTATATAAAATACATAAAATATTCACAATATATTTGTTTCTGATAAACAAATTAAAATCTATTGCAAAATACTTGTTTTAACATTGTTAAAACAATGTTTCTATATGTGGGTACCCGGGTACCCGGTCATTGACTACTGTCGGTAAAGTTGGTCATTGACATAAGGGTTAAACAACATATTCAAAGTACTCTTAATAAAATGAGTCATTTCATTTTCATTTCATTTTTAAAACATTTTTTATTTTTCTTTTTATATTCTTAATTTCTAAATTAAAGGCTAGACAAAAAATGCTTAAATTCTAGCTTAATTATCTTATATAATAACTTACTGGTCCTTCGTAGACGCTCTAAGCTAAACATCACTTAACATTTGTATAATTTGCCTTTCGGCGACAGAACTTTGTGGCAGTACTGATAATTAGTTTAAATATAAAGAAAAATTTGAAAAACTTTGTCAATTTTTTTTTGTTTTTTTTTTCTTAAAATTTAACTTACTTAACTTACCTACTTTTTTTTTTTTTTTTTTTATGTAAAAGCACTGAACCTAATTTAACTTAAATCTTATACTACCCTAATTCTAGAAAAGTTAAGTCTATGTAAGCTAGCTGATGATAGTATGATTCTATACCGACTTTGGTATCCAGGTCTTTATATGCCATTCAACCACCAGAACTGTTGACGCTGTCTAATACTATCGTCCCGATCTCTGTGGGAGATAGCCCTACTGAAGCGTAGGACTTCTTCTTCGGTGCGCGTTACTTCCCGGTCGTAGCACAATCGCCCGTCTACGGATGATCTACTTACATGATAGATCAGCGGAATTCCGGATCTATCCTATATAAGCCCTTTCATGTCCAAGTCAAGGAACGCCTCCGGTGGAACAAAGCCGTTGCGATGCACGCTCTCATAGTACAGAGTGTTTGAATAATATGGCCCGAAAATTGGGTCATTGGACGATCTTATTGCTCTCGCAATATGTCCTCTGATTAATTTAATCATAAAATTATCCACCCTATTTATGTACGCTTCATTATATAAAGTCTCATTTGTATAATACTTTTTATAGTCCGATTCCGGTGTCCGATATAATCTGAGACAGGTTCTCAGACACTTCCTTTCGAACACCCGAATCTTTTCCATCAAATTTGGACCTATGTTGAACCATACAGGGCAACCATATATGAGCATTGGCCTGATTAGCGTCATGTAGCATATGACTTTTACCCTGCTGTCAAGTTGGCTACTGTGAAATAGCCTCCTTGTCATAGTAAAAGTTTTCCTCGCTTTGAGCAAAGCAGCCTCTACATGTCTGTTGAAGTACAGATATTGGTCTAGCCAGATGCCAAGGTATTTAACTACACTGTTGGTTTCCAGTTTATCTCCATGCGGTCCCACGATAACTAGCTTTTGCCAGTTTTTCCTTGTTTCGTGCGTGGCTTTATATAATGGAGTTCTAAATAGGATGGCTTCACATTTCTGGAAGTTGATCTTAAGTTTCCAGTCATCGCAATAGCGCTGCACTTTGTTGAAGTCTCGCTGTATTATTATTTATGATCGCAACTTTCGGAGCTGTTCTGTAAATTATGAGATCGTCTGCGTACGCAATAGCCTGCGAAAGTGCATCTAATAAGTCGCTAATGTAAATGTTAAAAAGAATCAGAGAGAGTACCGCGCCCTGTTCCAAGTCATTCTTGATATTATACGTTTAATTAGAGGTCACATTACCACTTTTGACCACGAACCTCCTGTCCTTTAACATATCGTAAAGTACATATAGTAAAGGCTTATGTATGCCATGTCTGACCAGTTTGTAATACAACCCTTCGATCCAGACGGTATCAAAGGCTTTCTCCAAGTCGATCAGACAGGCCCCTGTGCATTGGTTCCTACATTTATTCCATTGTATGTCGGAGACCAGTTTAGCTGCGGCATGTGTGGTTTCATGACCCGCCTTAAAGCCAAACTGGTCATTTGGAATAATGCTGTTGTCGTCTACCCATTTTACCAGAGCTTTGTTAATGGTTTTTTCAAATACTTTACTGATGCTTGGGAGTAAACTTATCGAACGCATGTTCATTGGGTTTGTGCAGTCTTTGCCCTTTTTTGCGATGGGCTGAATGATAGCCGTTTTCCAACGCGTGGGATAATATGCATTATTCAACGCGTTGTTAAACAGGACCGTGTATATATCTATTGCCATTGGGGGCAGGTTCTTGAGTACGATGTTAGGTACTCCATCTATTCCCACTGACTTTTTGCTTCTTAATGAATCGAAGGTACTCTGGATTCCTTCCCTTGTTATTAGAAAGCTATTAGCCACTACACAATTGGCATTATTTTGGCATTGACAGATTATCGTCACTGAATTCGGTAAAACCCGGATTCTCCGATTGCCAAAGTGAAATTTCATTCCGGAGGTGCAGGTGATTGAGTAGAACTCTGTCCTCCAGGTCGTGATTTCGGTGAATGCTTTCATTCACCTTGTACATTTCCCGAAAGACAGCTCCCACAGCGTTCACCTTTTCCAGAGGATCTTCGATCACGAAGAGCTCACTATTGAGGATAGCGTTCTCTGCATCTATGCCAATGTTGGTTAGCAGCTACTTGTTTACCTGAGTACGTGGGATTTGGAGACACTGAATCTCATTTTGATTATTTCTCCTGAATATTTTATTTATTTGTGGGAACATATTCGGGTTATTAGTTTTTATAGCTCGAATTCTGTTGTTCCAATACAAATTTGTTGCTAATCTATAATTAGCTTTAAGTAATTGTTGGAGGTTTTTTAATCGGGATTTCAGTGATATTGTCTCCTGGTCTTGTCTGTCTGTAAACTGTCTGTGTAATTGTTTTAATTTCGATAGCAGTCTGCTCTTTTTCTTGTGGAGTGCGATTATTGTTGCGTTTCTGTACATGTTAGTGTGATCTGTAACTGTTGTTTTGGGAGTTGTTTTGTCCATTGTTCGTTTTACGGTTTCGTCCATTTGTTGAATGTATTTGTCGAATTCGACATTAGTCAGGTTTCTGTTTACTGGCAGATTAAAGTCATTCGAACGCAGTTCTCTTGTTAATGATCTTGTGAACCGCGGCCATCGCATTGCCCCGTAGTTATAGGGTTGCGGGATCACGAATTCCTCCAGATCTGCGAGCTCGTTCGGAAGCTCTATTACTGCCGTGAATGCACAGTGGTCACTATCGTATTCAATTGTCCGTAAACAGTTTGTATTTCGTCTATTGGTGTTAAGTAATCTCAGTCGTGAGTCGATTAGCAAGATATCTAAGAACGATCTACCTCTAGGGAACGATGGATATTCGGTAGCTAGCAGGTCAGTTCTATATTCAATATGAAACTGATCTAACCAGCCAGCCAACTGATTTCCTCTGGCATTAGATATATGATTTCCCCAATTTCTATGCTTGGCGTTCATATCTTCTGTCTGTTTTAGTTTTCACTTTTACGACTGAGGTGATATATTTAAATTGTCTTACGTTGTTGTTGCACCTCACTGAAGTTATTTTGTGAGCACGTTTATTGTCACTTTTACCATTCGTTTTGTTTGTTTGTTGTGGTTGCACTTTGTTTTAGTTGTCACAACACGTCACGTCACTGTTTTTCTATTTCGTGGCTTTGTTCTTGTTTATGAATTGGATTAATTATATGAATACAGTTTTGATTTGTGCAAATTTATGCTAATTTGATATGCATCTTCTGTGTCGGGTATTTGTATTGACGTCGTCGGCGGAGTGGGTTTCGTATAATATGCGAACAAGCCGTACATAAATTAGAGAGTTACTATTTACACAATATCTCTTAGGGTCAATGAATTTTTATTCAGCTTTTAATTTAGTACTTATTTAGTTCAGAGATACACGCATTGGAGGGACGTAAATAGACTTTATTAGTGTTAATAAAATGAGTATTGCTATTAAGATGCTTTACCCTTTTATTAATCGCAAGTCTCTACTCACAAATGAAAATAAGATTATTATTCATAAAGTTATTTTCCAAGCTATACTGTTATATGGGTGTCCAGTATGGGGTAACGCTGCAAGGTGCCACTTAAAGAAGTTACAGGTATCACAAAACAAAGTTTTGAAAATGATGCTAGACCTCCCTTGGCGCTATTCAACCTTAGGTCTCCACGGAAGGGCGGATGTTGAATTGATTTCTGAAAGAATTCGTAAACTAGTATATAACTTTAACATCAGCTGTGGAAGTTCTGAAAATTCTCTCATAACCCAGCTTCTTGCTTAGTTTGTCATAATTTCATGTAAATATTTACATTTTATATTATTTATTATTATGTTTTTTTTTTTTTTTTGTTTAAATGAAGGTTTTTCTTTTTCGTATTTTCCTTCGATTTATTCTTTTAATTATTAATTATACATATTTTTCCTTTTCTTTATCCAAGATAATGTTTCAGTTGTAAGATATAACCTATCAAATCTCTGAATTGTAAAATGTGCGGTCACAGACATTTTTTTTTGAAAATATTATTACGAAATAAAAGATCATACTCATAAGAAAAATTGGACCAACACCAGATGCTGAAAAGCACCCCCAAATCATTAAATTGCCCCCACCATGTTTCACTGTCTTTTTCGTATACTTTGGATCGAATTCTGAGTTCATTGGTCGTCTGACGTACATTTTTCCATCCAAACAATTTATTCTTGGTTTCATCCGACCATAAGACGTTATTCCAATTCGCACGGTGGAGGTGTTTTTTGGCAAAAACGAGTCTCTGCTTTATATTTTTCTTGCTCAAGTATGGAACTTTTCTGGGACTTCTTCCAGGAAGACCCGCTTCTATTAGTCTGTTTCTAATTGTACAGCTCGTACAAGGTGCGTTTAAGTCATTTTTTAATTCCGTTGAAAAAAAAACGGCTTGTTCTTGGATAGTCGGATTAGCAGTTTGTCGAATCGTGAAGTTGCTTTCTTTTTCTGCCTCTGGTTTCCATTTTAAGATCTGAAAGAAGAGCTGTGAATATTTTTTTCTTAGAGCACTTCATTTGGTTAGCTATTTCATCCATTGTTTTCTCGCCATTTCTTAATTTTTTTATCAATTCACAATCGTTACTCCACGACCCATTTTCACAAAATTTTATTTTTACTGTTATTTTTTCCTAAGAAACACTAAAACACAAGCCTAACAAATTTACGAAGATTTCAATAAAGGCGAACCAGTAGTTTACTTCACAATCATGATTGAAGACTGTGGTGATGGTTTGTTTCTATTATTTTTTCCAGGCAAAATATCCCTTTCGCTTGCATTTTTACTACTAGGCAAAGACGAAAAACTGATAAGAGCAAATTGATGCCCCATATCAAAGTACTGTTAGGAAGGTTCGGGGATAGATTTCGTGTCGAAGAAAAACCAAATTGTACGCAGTTACTGATTGTCGATCGTTATCTAAACCTTTGTTTCTATTATTTGTTCCACCACTGTATATACTAGGTGTATGCATAAGTTTTTTCCGGTTTCTTTGGTAAAAAATACGTAATTTTCTAGGGAAATAAATTGTGTTTATTCAAAATATTGGCTATCGGCCTTTACACATTTCGCTCATCTTTCAGGTAATTTATGAATAGCATGCCAGAAAAACTGCTTGTCTTTCCCGGCAAACCATTCGTCGAGCCATTTTCCAACTTCCCCGAAATCGTTGAAGTACTGCTCTGCGAGCGCGTGCTCCATTGATGCAAAGAGGTGAAAGTCAGATGGCGCCAAGTCGGGGCAGTACCGCGGGTGCAGACGGATGTCCCATCCAAGTGTCTTTCATCGTTTTGTTGTGTGCTGCGTACTTTTCGCTGGCGCAAACTCTTAGTAAACAGGAAAAAACGTATGCATACACCTATTATATATACTGTTTTTTTTTTTAATTAGGAATACAATATATATGCATATATATATATTACTACTATAACTATTTATTGGGCTGTAGGAACCCGCAAGTACATGACTTCACCGACTCGACGCCTCAATAGTTCCCTTCCTGTGTACTCTTCTTCCACGTCTTGCCAGGTGGGCAATTTGGGCCACCTGGCGCAAATTGCCCACGCCATCCAGGCAATACACCCGGTACGCGCCAAATCCCCTTTCTACCACGTAGACGCCGTCAAGGCCCAGCTACTGCTCCCGCACCTACCCGCACATCTTTCCTCACAGCCACACCTGACCCCCACAAGAGCTACAGACGCCCGCGATCCCCAGTCTTAACTGGGCGCTCATAACCTCAGATCTGGCGAATACAACATGGACTGGGCTCCAGCGCATGTTACCCTATCCGACCTTCAACCGCTCCAGGCCCCGCTGGAGCAGGCGGGCCACCTAGACCTCCAGGCACTTAACTCTTCTTCCAGCACCACATCAACCTCCACCACTCCCCTTATTATTTCGTGACTACGTCACCGGGGGGGGGGGGTGGGGTGAAGTGGAGGTTCTCTATATTGCGCTGGGAACCAACCCACAACGCCTGCACACAATTCCACCCACAATTCTACCCACAAGGTCAACCCCAACTCCTTACGTTTACCTGCAGTTACCTGCAAACATCCCCCTCCCAAGGCCCTCATAACATGCATTCAATGCATTTCCAGAACATTTCCTGGAAGCAAAACCTCATTCATGCATTTACTGCATCACCATAGGGCATCATACAAATTCCCTGCAAACTAAAACATCGTTCATACATTTGTTGCATCACCATAGTTCACTGAAAAGAACTCCTAGCATCTAACATAAACCGGAAACTTATCGCCGCCCCTGCCAGCCAGTGTGTCCTGCCACACACTGCGCAGCACGTTTCCCTGACATATCTACAGTCACCCCAGTTTTTGTCGAACCAACAAAAGCATGTCGCGCATCTCGCGCCCAGCCGCCGAGAATCAAATTTTCCTTCATGAGAAGACACACACACAGGGAATGCCATCCTTTCCACAGTCAACGATGCCGTGCACAAGCATCATGGTGCAAGTATCTCCTTTACTCGCAGCACAAGTTGCTTATGGCGGGCAGACAAATCCAGGTTCCGCAAGGCTCAATTCTTGGACCACTATTATACCTCCTCCATACTTCAGACATACCGGAGCCTCAATCACCCAGTACCGTAATGTTGAATTACACTGATGACACCATAGTCTACTCCAGCAGAAGTTTGTAAAGGAGGCAAGAAACTGCATTAATAAGTTCCTTCCAAACCTATCAACATATTTTAATAAATGGAAAATTCGCCCAACTTATAGTGTTTAAAGGTAAAAATGAGCACTGCACAAACAAGACAGGTCGCACCCACAACAAAATTAGACTCAAACTAAATATGACCCAGATAAAGCCTTCTAAAACTTGTTGGATTATATTTCTACAACAATTGAATATAATTTATTATCTGGTTTTTAACCTAACTTACCCCGGATCGGTCTTGAATGTTGAGACGTGGGTTTTCCAAATGTAAAACTCTTTTTCCTTTTCTTTTATTTATTGTCAGGTATTGTTTTTATTGTGTGTGTCAATTTAAATTTAACAATTGTTTATCAACTTTTTGTATTTCATTTCTTTGTAACTTATATGTATTAAACTGTATTAACTTCTTTGAATTGTTAATGATAATTTACTGCACAATTAAATATTTTCTTTGGCAAACGGTATGAAAATTTGTGTTGAATCCATAAAACATATATTTATTAAACATTACTAGTTTCTTTGTGAACCGCACGCGCACACCGATTGACTACTTATTTTCAACTTCTTAGGTTGGCGATTAATTTTCAACTTTTACTAACTTCTTTGTTAGTGGCTACCGCACACGCACACTACTCGATTAACTATCTAATCCTGATTTTTTCTATTTTATTTTATTATTATCCGGAAATCACGAACCACACCCGTACACGGATTGATTCAGAAGAAGGAAGTGTCGTGTCGTTCGGTTCAATATTCTTTTAGCTGATTGTTAGTTTATGGAAACGGAATTAGGAAGACTATTAGGGAAACTATGGCTGTGTGCAGGATGTTAGTGTTTTGAAATAGGAGTTTTAATTTATTTTAATTATTTATCTATTGTATGTGGGAATATTCTATTGTATTTGTATGTGATGTGTTTATATTGGTAAAGGATATTCATGGGAGATGCAATAGGGGGGTGATAATTAAATGAACTTAATTATATAACAAACTTTAAAATATCTGGGAATAACCTCTTCCAATGACCTTTCATTTTCCACCCACATTAAAAATACTTTACGTAATGCCATAACACAACTGAATCACTGTATAAGAGCGATGTGGAAACCCAACGGCCACTCCCACAAAGTCAAACTGCCCATCTATAAACAAATAATCAGACCCACACTCCCATATGCGTGTCCACAGTGGTATCATATAACACCACCCCAAATGAAGAAGCTGCGCACTTTCGAAAGGAATTGCTGCAGGTTGGCCACTGGCCTCAACCGACAACCCAACTCCCAAGCTCCCTACCTGAATTGTCTTCACACCAGAAGTCTATTCACCTCTGGAAGACTGGTTAATGACTCCGACGAGGTAGTGTTCCATAACATCGAGCTGGCACCCAATCAATTCAAATACTGTAACATACGACCTTTCTCCAAGATTCTGCGTTTTAACGAACAACCGTAAAGTGTTACCCCACTCCAGACCACTAACTGACCATATCCCACGCCAACCTACCTCCTTAATTATCAATTCCTATATTTCCCAACTTACATTATATATTTAACTTATTATAATCTTAATTAGGTTAAGCTAGATTATGTTAGAGTTAAGTTAAGTATTAGATTAGATTAAATAAAATAAATAAAAATTCTGGTTTTCTGACCTTTTCCAGGCAAACTGTTAATATTAAAACCTATAATACTCAAATAGTTATTCACACATTCAGCATCATCATCATCATCGGCACTACAACCGGGAACCGGTCTTGGCCTTATTTAGCAAGTCCTGAGGCTTGTAAAATTTTCCATAAAGATTTGTTTTTTACGGGCAAGGTCATTAGTCTTGCGCCAATTCACACATTCAGTATATCTGAAAAATATATAATGTAATGTATGTATTGTATACATGTAAACAATTGTATCACTTTAAAAAAAAAAACAAAAAAAAATCGCCACAAAGTTTTCCAAATTTTTCTTTGTCATTCAAATAATCATAAGTACAGCCAAAAACAAAGTTCTGTCGTCGAAAGGCAACTTATACAATAGTGATGTAATAAATATTTAGCTTGGAGCATCTGCGTAGGACCAGTAAGTTATAATATAAGATAATTAAGCTAGAATTTAAGCAATTTTTGTCTAGCATGTAATTTAGAAACTAAGAAAACAAAAAAAATTTATAAAAATGAAAAAAAAAATTAACAATTGCATCACTAGAATTATGAGTTAGATGTAGTACTTAATGTAAAAATGTATTATTGGTCAAATAAACACCGTATGTTAAAAAAAAAACAAAAATTAGCATGGGTTCGTGCACGTCGCTATGCCGATGATATTGCTGCAGTGCGTACGACTGCGACCGAGAATTCAAATACTTCGGATCGTTATTGCGCGGCGGAATTGAACCTCTCGACGAATTTTGGGTAAGGATTAGTCTCTACACGCTTACAACTGAATTCTCTTTACAATTTTTAGAGCCGTGTCTTCGCCAATTAGATGCACGAGCAAAGACAAATTGATGAGAATTTTTCACAAAATATCACTTTAGTGGTTTTCGAAATAATTTGAATGTTGCATTTGGGCTGATGAAAACAAAAAACAGAACAGTTTTCGAAAATCGTATGCAAAGCTGTGTGCTTGATGTTTGATGTAAATTTTTTTTTCATTGAATAATTTGGTTCGAAAATGATGTGAAAAAAACTTTTTCGGTGAATGTGAATGTGCAAACTTAACCATTTGTTTTATAAATATATTTTTTCTCTGACCAATGCAAACGACACAATAAAGAAATCAACACTTTATTACTTGCACTTTCTTTCATTTCCCTTTTATTACTATACCTATACAATGTTACCAAATGATATAAAAGAAAACGCAGCAGATGCCGTCAATATATTCAACATAAACGCAATACATAATATAACTACATAATCTAAAATATAAGCAATATAAAATTAAAATATTATAGTTGTATTAACATAACTATGTTATATAAAATAGAATCGATATAAAAGAATGTATAAGTAAATGTCATTAAATATAATAAATTTGGCGATGCCGTTTATAATGTTAATCAAATGTTAAATAATAATTCTGTGTCCTATATTACATATAACAACAATAATTCATGTTGAGTCTTTCAAGCAGTAAAACCAGTGAAAGTCAACCCTTGAAAACGAAACACATGAAAAGTGGCAACAATGCAAGCCACAGACTGAGGCAGACGGCAGATAATTCTTGCGCCACAATATCTAATTGCAATGCAAACGCACCCATGTATTACACTTCTCCAAGTACAAATGTTTGGAATGGGTGATCCAGGACAAGCGTTGATATAAAATGAGGGTTCTTTTCTCAACAAGTCATCAGACAATCGTCAGCTGTTCATTAGAGTTCTTCGTAAAGTAGCTCACAACTCATCTTACCAAACAACATGTTCAAATACGTAAGCCCCACAATCGCAATTGTAAACCACATCTACAGTTGGATCTAATTTACAAAACCTTCTTTCCAGATTGTTTTCTTCTGCATCGTTTCTGCCGCTGTAGCCAAGCCGGGGATTCTCAATAGTCACCTGAGCATTGCTGCTGCCCCCTCAGTCATAGCAACTCCAACTATTAGTATCACACGAAGTGCAGCCATTGCACCAATCGCTCATGTGGCTCAAATTTCACCTATTGCACACTTGTCGCCATTAACTACATTAGGGTCGGTCATTAGCTCTCCGTTAGCTATAGGCAATGGACTTTTAAGCAGCAATGTAATATCGAACGCAGGACTCTTCAATGGAGGTTTGGCAACTAACAAAATCTTGAGTGGAGAACTAATTCATTAAAAAACGAACCAGTGTGATGGAGGCTATCTCCAAGGATTCTAATCAATAAAACAGATTTAACAGAAATATATAAAATTTGTGTTGTGTATATTGCTTACGGTATAATTTCACAGGAGTTATAAAAATTTTAAATTACCACGAAATGAAAAACCATTGTCCTTGTACCAACAACTTCGAAGACTATATTAGTCGGTCTCGTAAAGCAAAACTACTGACCTCAAATCCTTTCGAGATTGTAAAATATCAATGAAGAAAATCACCAGGAGCACTAATCAGTCTATTGGTTTATTGACTAATGGTATTCTTTTTTGCGCTATACACTCTTTTCTTAAATTACACAAATATATATATCATCATCATCATCGGCACTACAACCTGGAACCGGTCTTGGCCTAATTCAGCAAGTCCTGAGGCTTGTTAAATTTTCCATAATTATTTGTTTTTTCCGGGCAAGGTCATTAGTCTTGCGCCACAAATATATATATATATATATATCTTCTTTTTTTAAAGACAAAACATATTAAAAATGAAATTAAAAAAAAAATACCCATGAAAGAACTAATAAAGAATTTTAAGAATTCTTTATTTTACTTTATTGGCTTTCCGTAATTTGACAAATGTGCTTGGAATAATTAGAAAAGGAAATAAAAAATGAGTTTTATGTATTCTTACATATAAATATACTATATATTTATATTTTTACTTTTGTTTTTCTTATTTTTTCCTGTAGACCAACACACAACGTACATTCGTTTTGCCACTCAGTTATATTTACATCATGCGTTTCAGTTAATTATTATTATTTTATATTATATTTTAGTAAATATCGGATTATACACCAAAGGATTGATGTGGTGGTGGTGGGTAGAAAAAGGGCATGGGGAAGTTAGGAAGGCGCTGGGAGAAAATGCTCTTTAATATTCCGTTCTGAGTTAATTGTTACAAAAAGGCTTAATACTCTTCCCATTTTAATTTAACTGGTGTGCACATTATACCAAAATATTGTACTACAAAACTAAGGCGTTTTTTTCAGGTTACCAGCCACTTGGCTAAACCTTTCCACGATACCAGAATCACGTTCAATAGCTTCCATGTAGCCTTTGTTTTCAGCAGTCGTTTGTTCCAGCATTCATATGGAGTTTTGTGTTTGTAGTCAAGAACATGAACCTATTTTCCAGCCTGTCTAAAAGCATCGAGCTCAGGGCATAGTCATTCGATTCGATTTTCTATCGCGTAATCTTCGCAGCACCATATCAAGATGATTTTCTTTCCATACACTCTGCTGGATTTTCGCCACGGATTTACGTGCCATTTATTTATAGGGTTTAGTGAAGAAAAGAAGAATGTGATTCAAATCTATACTATGAAAAGTTTAGAACTAGAACACCCACGTATGTGGTGACGTGTAAGCGAGTATATCTCAGCATGCTACTTAACCCACCATTGGTGACGCAAATTTGACTTTGATCAATGGTGACGCCGGTCTTACGGACCGGGTTTTTCAAATGAAGATTTTTTGAAAAGCTTTACTAATAGTTTGTGTTTTTTTTTTAAATATATACTCCTTGACAACAAAACAAAGATATTAAATCAACATAAGCTCTTTTATTTCAATATAAAAATTCACAAAATTGTTTTCTTAGAGCATTAAAAATACAAAGTTTTTTTAAAATACATTTTTTCAAATTAAGTAAAAATTAAAAATAATCACATATTCAAATGACAATTAAGTTTTTTGGTCTCTCGACACTAGGAACTTTAATAAAATAAACAAAAATTGGTATCCTTCCAAACAAAAAATAAAAAAAAATACATCTAAAAAAACTAAAATTATGTGGGCAAACAGCTGCTGCAATACGGCACTACGTGTTCAAGGCACAAATATTGTTGGCATTTTTGGCAATTGTACTTCGTTTTCCTATTTTTTTTCCATCCACATTCAGAGCACCGGCCTTTTCTTGAAGGAGCCGAGGTCGCAGGTACACCATCTTCATGTAAAATTTCCGACAGTCTAAGTTTCATTGATCGTGGCAAGTTCAAATGCGTTTGCCGATCTTTTATGTGGGGTTCAATTAGTTTCATAGCCAAATTCTCGATAAAGTTTCGGCGTAGCAATTTTGTGGCTTGATTGTTGGCTGTGTGTATCACTTGGCAGTTTATGGTACTGACAGTTAGCATAGCATAAAATACTACCATAGGCCAGCGCCTTGTTGCTCGAGCACAATTATAGTTTTCACATAAGCGATCCAAGGCATCGACGCCACCCCTGGTGTCATTGTAACTCAAAATTATATCGGGCTTTTGAGTGTCGTCAATGACCTTAGCATCATTGTGCATTCTACTAATAAGAAGAACATTTTTCCCTTTCTTTGGAACATGTGACACCAAAACCTTGTCACGAAAACCAAACATATTGGACTTTACATTTCGACCGCGCAATATGTTGAAGTCTGTAGGAATATCTTTCTTGTTCTTCCTGATTGTTCCGACTGTTGTTAAACCTTTTTGCAGCATTGCTTCAGCTAAGAGTATACTGGTGTACCAATTATCTGTTGTGACATTGCGACCTGTATTGAAGATCGGTTCGCATAATCTTTGAACAATGGCTAAGCCAGAATTGTCGAAATTATGTGGGCCTGCTTGCGGTTGTTTCGCGGGATAAATTTCCATATTAAATGTGTAGAACATTTTTGCGCCACAAAGAGCTTGAATTTTGATGCCGTATGGATTTGGCTTATTTGGAATATATTGTCTAAATGAACACCTTCCGCGAAATCCTTCCAACTTCTCATCCATAGTCACAAAAGCAGATAAAGTGTAATTAGCCTTACAATTTTGAACAAATTTCTCGAATATTTCTCGAATATGGCAGATTTTGTCAAATTCCTTTCTACTTGCTCTCGTAGTACCATCATCAAACCTCAAAACTCGCAGTAAAAATCTAAATCTCTGGGCAGACATTGAAAGCCGAAATATTTCAATTGAACCACCATCGGTTCGAAACAACTCTCCAACGTTGAGATGATTAGATTTTTTAACACCAGCTAGAAGGAGCAATCCTATCAGGCAATATATTTCCTTGAAATCAGTCTCTTTGGAATATGTTTCTCTGCAAAATTTATCCTTCACTATAGCGATATATTGGTTGGTATATTTGATAATTATGTGGGTAATAGCATCATCAAAAAAGTGTCTCCAAATTTGAAAAAGGTCTTTTTCATTCGCTTGGGTCCTGGTGACTGTGAAACTATGTTGACACTTCTATCACGAACAGATTGGCGCGCAGGTACCTTACTCCATTTCGTACTTTTGTCTTTTCCAATATAAAATAAAGAGTTGTTTTCACCTGAAGGCTCTCGGTCACTCAAATCCTCTTCGCTGTCTGAGTTTTGTAGTTCCTCGGGTTCGTATTCATTCGCGAATTCACTATCTGAAGAACTTGGTGGTCTGTCCTCATCGAGTGATGTTTCATGTAGAAGGGCTTCAAGATGACGCTGTTTGCTTTCATAAGACATGCTGTAACAAGTTTAATAATATAGAACACATTCACATACACACATAGATATGCACAAATATACATATATTATGCATAAAACACAATAAAATAATAAATAAAATAATAAACTAGCGAAAGTACGCGATTAATAAAAAAATAATACTTGATTATTGTACTTGCATAAACGGTGACGCACGGTCTCATGGACCAGGCTAGCATATAAAATACACAACGTGTGCTCACTACAAAGTTTCGACGACAACTGATGGTGGGGAACGTGCAATGCGGCAGCTACTCGAAACGGCAACAAAAAACAATAACGGAGAATAAAGTTATTCGCATTTTCTTGCACACCCGGTCTCGCAGACCAGTAGGTCACCATTGGCGGGTTAAGCCCTTACAGCTGCGTTAATGCTCTAGTATACTGCATTGATGATTATTTTTAGAGTTAATCTTCGTTCGAGATGCGTGTGATTGGAATGCTTTGTCCGCTGATATGCTTCAGGTATTCAATATCGATCGATGCTAACTAATTTTGAACTCCTGGTTTTCTTCTACAGCGCAATGTTTTGACATCCAAAGGTAAATCTTCTATATATATATATATGTAAGTAATAATGTTGCTTGAAATAAGCCAATGAATGGGGTGGTTGGCCCACTAAACTAAACTAAAGCAAAGCGGTATTGTCGTAGTTCTCTATTCTACATGGAGAACCAACCCACAATTTCAACCAAATTTCAAACCTTATTTCGACCGCTTTCAGCGCGTCATATCAGCCCCTATCCCACCGTTCAGTTAATTCACCTGAAATTCATATTTTCCAAAAGGATGCATAGCTAAACTCAATATTCTATGCAGACAATGCATACTTGAGTTTAGCTACCCGTTTGCCATACGGCAACGCTATTTCGCTAACCCATGAGATTTCCACCGGAAAATAAGTCGAATATTGTCGTTGCGCGAGTCACATCTCAACAGCTAAGTGCTTACATGCATTTGGGTAAACTTTTTAATTACCGCGGTCACAGTGTCGAGAAAGAAATGTTTCAACTTGTATAATATTTATAAAAAAACAATTTAATAATCTTAATAATGTTCTTAGTTAAGTAAAGAAAAACAAAACAATAAAAACGGATTAACATCAAAACAACATTCCTGTGCTTCAGCGTTTCGTTTACTCTTCCCGTGATACTGGGATATATTTTTGTGGACAATTTAATTGGCGACTTGGATTTCAGTGGAACTACAAGTGGGAAGGAAGTGAACCAAGTGCCCGTGTTTTGGCATAATTCTTCTACAACTCCTACTGTATTCCCGTTGTTATGGACATAGGGTTGGGCGGTATATATATATATATATATATATATATATATATATATATATATATATATATATATATATATATATGTATATATATATATATATATATATATATATATATATATATATATATGCCAAAGGGACGCCTCTTAGGGTTTATTGGCATCTAAACTGTCCGCAAAGGAAAGATCTATGATTACTGTCACATTGATGTTGTTGAGAAAAAAAAGGTCGTTAGGTTCCGATGGTGTTGGAGACGGAGGAGCACTCGATGGCAACACTGGTGCAGGCACCACTGAAATGCTGTCATGACAAAGAAATGTCAACAAACAGCTGACATTTCAATAATATTTAAATGAGCTGTCATTTGCAAACCTTTTTCTACTTGTCGTGTGTAGCGTAAATAATAAACGAACCATTAATTAATATTCGATCGGTGTTTGTTTCTCACTCTTGTGGTTGTTATTAATCGTCGGTCCTTTCGTTAGCAACGTAAGAGCCTTTCGTCGTGAGTCGAGCAACATCAGGAAACCTCAGAAAGTCCAAGAACTGAGGGACTACGATCGAAAGAAGAGTTGTTCGATCCAACCCATTGAGGTAATTCCTTTCAGGTTCAACCACATTCAGATTTGCCATTGTTTTCAGTCAACGGCAAAGACCACAAACAAATTTAGCGTTTACAAATTGCTTGGACTCCTCGTGCGGTTGGAGGAGTTCGCGGACAAGTCAAAGGAGGTGACCAGGGAGGAAGTCGCAAGCAGACTGCGCAAACTGGAGGACTCATTCAAATCGACATTCAAATCGACAACGACCCGGAACTGAACATCGACAGGGAGATCGAAGAGCAAGCAGAATTCGAGGAGCGATACTTTTCGCTGCAAAGCAAGCTCAACCAGCGGTTGACCATGGCAACAGGCACAGGTTCCATCGCATTAGATACGTCAGGAGACACCCTCGGAACGGCAACTACTACAACGTTAACAGCGGAGCAACCAGGGATGAAGAGGCTGCTTGACGCCATGAACGCCAGCCAGAAGCTCAGCTTGGTGGAATTGGTTACGCGGTCAACGGAACCGACAGCAACAGATTCCACGAGTGGAGCGAGAACCCGACCCGCCAAGTTGAGGCATATCGACGTGCCTACCTTCGATGGGGACTACCAGCAGTTGGCAACGTTCCGAGACCTGTACCAACCACTCATCGACGACAACTCCCAGTTATCAGCAGTCGAGAAATTCCAATTTCTCCGGACTTCTTTAAGAGCGGACGCACTATCAGTGGTTCGCAATGTTCCGGTCACGGCGGCAAACTATCTGGAGGCCTGGGCTGCACTGGTCTCGCGCTATGACAAGAAGAAGCTCATCGTGGAGGCACATCTACGAGCACTAATGACGATTCCAGCTATGCAATTATCAGGTGCTACGGAGTTCCGCAGATTCATCAACGGCCTCTTCGAGCAGGTTCGGGCTTTGCGAGCCTTGGAGCTACCAGTGGAGCACTGGAGTTGTTGGCTAGTCTTAATCGGCTGGATGACCGTCTGTCTTGTTGCTTTGCGTTGCGGTTGAAACGCTTGGGTCACACGTTGCACTGCAGGAGAGGTTGTCCAGTCGGCAGCTGCTGTGTGGCGTATATCTTTGTCTCTGATCGTGGATCCTCTAATATGCCGTGAATGATGGCGGACGGTCCTTAGGCTGGACCTTTGGGCTGCGACTGGGGGAGAGATATGTATCTGATATGTATCTGTAGTTTGGACAGCTTTGGTTATTGCGCCACGAACCTGGCGGCAGTATTGTATCTACAATGTGGACTCATTGTTGCGTCACTGATTTGATGGCATTAATGCACAGCGGTTGCTTGATCGACTATAATGTTCGAATGCTCATACGGTCGAACGAAGGCTGAGATGATTAGCAGCACTTCGTGACAAATGATGTGTCTTCCGTTGTCCTTGATTATTTCGACATTAGTAACCGCTTACTGCCGCGACGTAAGAATCTGCAACTCGTTTGTCCACTGCGAACTGGCAGCAGTGGATTGGATCCGCAGACTGGATCCGGCTCAAAGGACCAATTTGTTTGCCACTCGGTGGGCCAATATGCAAATTTGCTGCGAGCGGCAGACTGCGCCTTGCAAGTTCCACCAACAACTGCTTCTGGTGGTGGGATATATTGTCCGTTGCTGTACAAGAAGCTCCTGACATCAAAACACTGATTCCTGAAAACAATTGCTATGGTAAAGAATAAGGAGAAACGAATACCTTAAGTTGGCCTCAAGAAAGGAATCCTTCAGATAAAGTATGAACACGGTCGTTAACTATTGTGCCTTTACGTCTATTTCTCTTTATTTTATTTAACTATTGAACATTTACGTTTGATTGAATTGATTCCTTTGAGAACTGCGTCCCTTGCTATGAAGAATTTACGAAGAATGACAGCTCATTTAAATATTATTGAAATGTCAGCTGTTTGCTGACATTTGTTTGTCATGACAGCATTTCAGGGGTGCCTGCACCAGTGTTGCCATCGAGTGCTGCTCCGTCTCCAACACCATCGGTAACTAACGACCTTTTTTTCTCAACAACATCAATGTGACAGTAATCATAGATCTTTCCTTTGCGGACAGTTTGGATGCCAATAACCCCTAAGAGGCGTCCCTTTGGCATGCATATATACATATGTATATATATATATATATATATATGTATATATATATATATATATATATATATATATATATACCGCCCAACCCTATGTCCATAACAACGGGAATACAGTAGGAGTTGTAGAAGAATTATGCCAAAACACGGGCACTTGGTTCACTTCCTTCCCACTTGTAGTTCCACTGAAATCCAAGTCGCCAATTAAATTGTCCACAAAAATATATCCCAGTATCACGGGAAGAGTAAACGAAACGCTGAAGCACAGGAATGTTGTTTTGATGTTAATCCGTTTTTATTGTTTTGTTTTTCTTTACTTAACTAAGAACTTATTATTAAGATTATTAAATTGTTTTTTTATAAATATTATACAAGTTGAAACATTTCTTTCTCGACACTGTGACCGCGGTAATTAAAAATTTTACCCAAATGCATGTAAGCACTTAGCTGTTGAGATGTGACTCGCGCAACGACAATATTCGACTTATTTTCCGGTGGAAATCTCATGGGTTAGCGAAATAGCGTTGCCGTATGGCAAACGGGTAGCTAAACTCAAGTATGCATTGTCTGCATAGAATATTGAGTTTAGCTATGCATCCTTTTGGAAAATATGAATTTCAGGTGAATTAACTGAACGGTGGGATAGGGGCTGATATGACGCACTGAAAGCGGTCGAAATAAGGTTTGAAATTTGGTTGAAATTGTGGGTTGGTTCTCCATGTAGAATAGAGAACTCCGACAATACCGCTTTGCTTTAGTTTAGTTTAGTGGGCCAACCACCCCATTCATTGGCTTATTTCAAGCAACATTATTACTTACATATATATATATATATATATATATATATATAGAAGATTTACCTTTCGATGTCAAAACATTGCGCTGTAGAAGAAAACCAGGAGTTCAAAATTAGTTAGCATCGATCGATATTGAATACCTGAAGCATATCAGCGGACAAAGCATTCCAATCACACTCATCTCGAACGAAGATTAACTCTAAAAATAATCATCAATGCAGTATACTAGAGCATTAACGCAGCTGTAAGGGCTTAACCCGCCAATGGTGACCTACTGGTCTGCGAGACCGGGTGTGCAAGAAAATGCGAATAACTTTATTCTCCGTTATTGTTTTTTGTTGCCGTTTCGAGTAGCTGCCGCATTGCACGTTCCCCACCATCAGTTGTCGTCGAAACTTTGTAGTGAGCACACGTTGTGTATTTTATATGCTAGCCTGGTCCATGAGACCGTGCGTCACCGTTTATGCAAGTACAATAATCAAGTATTGTTTTTTATTAATCGCGTACTTTCGCTAGATTATTATTTTATTTATTATTTTATTGTGTTTTATGCATAATATATGTATATTTGTGCATATCTATGTGTGTATGTGAATGTGTTCTATATTATTAAACTTGTTACAGCATGTCTTATGAAAGCAAACAGCGTCATCTTGAAGCCCTTCTACATGAAACATCACTCGATGAGGACAGACCACCAAGTTCTTCAGATAGTGAATTCGAGAATGAATACGAACCCGAGGAACTACAAAACTCAGACAGCGAAGAGGATTTGAGTGACCGAGAGCCTTCAGGTGAAAACAACTCTTTATTTTATATTGGAAAAGACAAAAGTACGAAATGGAGTAAGGTACCTGCGCGCCAATCTGCTCGTAATAGAAGTGTCAACATAGTTTCACAGTTACCAGGACCCAAGCGAATGAAAAAGACCCTTTTCAAATTTGGAGACACTTTTTTGATGATGCTTTGGCAGAAGTTCATCTATCTGGATCGTAAGTGTTCCGCCGAACACTGCTGCTACAAGGACTTACACGAAGCGGAAAACTGCACACACGCAAAACACTGTGAAAATAGTCACGAATGAAACCCAAAAATATTAACTTTCCTTTATTCGCACAAGTTTTTGTAAGTTCATGAGTATACAATTCCCGGTGTTGTAACTACAAGCTATCGAAATTCGGTAACAATATCACATTTATTAGTTAGTTGCTCGTGGCAAGACAAAATACTATCTACATTTTTTTTCTGGTCGCGACCGTTCGTTTGCACACTGACGTTACTTTCCGGTTGTCTGGTTAATACGCGGATCAACTCCCTCGTTTGGTTCTCGTTGTTCGGCTCGTCGCGATGACTATCACTCTCTGACTGTCTGTCTGCCCACACAGATATCCAGATTCCAAACTGGTATCTGTATCTACACGGAAAAATTTTCCTAATTGCTCTGCTAACAGAACTTCCGAATTTCTGTTAGCAGCATGTTATCACGTCCCAGGGGTGATTTTTCATTCCTGAAAGAAGAAACTCGCTCATCATCGAACATCATTATCACCATCCGTGGTGGTGGTCGAAATTCAGTTCGACGGTTGTCGATTGTATGCCGCCTTATTTAAATAACACATCTGGCGCTAAGGCCGAAAAATATCCTGCAATTTACATGGATGCATGGTTTATGGGTTTTGTTTGACTTTTGTCAATACACCCGAAATCCATTAGATCTTTCTAATGGGTGTGAAATACAAACAGACACCGTGGGATCGGAGTAGTTTCCTTGTAGGTTTTCAACCTCAAACAATTTGAATTATCTCGTTGAGATAATTACGGTTGCCGTTTCTTTATGTTTGCCGATAGACTTGGTGGTCTTTATGGCAGCTACCCGCACGTGCATCGTTGGTCGGCTACTTTGCATTGCATAGACGTTTGAAATTGCCGATTCAATGGAATGTTCCTGGGCGCAGGCAGATTGAATGTTTCTTTTTTGTTTCAGGTATGATGACTTACGAATGTTGAGCTTGGCATTAAAAGCTTTGGGGACGTTCAGTTCCTTGCTTTTTGGTGTCGGTCTCAACGTTGGCTGCGAGTTACAGGCCCTATTTTTTTTTTTTTTTTTTTTATTAGACTTCTCTCGGGAGAGGCGAACCTATAGCGTCGACTGGGCGCCCGAGATGCCATCAAATAACGGTTGCAGTTCTTTTTGAACAGTTGCAGGTTGTAACGCTCCGGGAACACTTGCGTGGGAAGGGAGTTCCACAGCTTCCCCGCTCTGTAACGAAACGAGTTCTGATACAGGGATGTTCGCGCTGTCGGGAGATGAACCACAAACGGGTGCGATCCGTCGGATTGTCTTGTGGAGCGCATATAGACCGAATTGCGTGGAACAATGCCAAGAATCTCCGAAGAACAGCACCCGTGATAATATCTGTAAAACAGACAGAGGTCGGCTACGCGCCTTCGATGTGATAGCGACTGTAGTCCCGACGTCAGCGCCGAGTCCCCGATCAGGCGGATCGCTCGTCTTTGTACGCTTTCAAGTAGGTCGAGGGTATGTTTAGGAGCCGAGCTCCAAACATGAGAGCAATATACGAGCGCGGGTCTAATTTGGGATTTATATAGGAGAAGAAGTTGGGCTGGAGTAAAATATTTAATTTTATGGTGGGACTTTGGGGGCACGCGTCTGTGGGCGCGTGCAACGCGCTCAGGTAAGTAAGTTCGTTGAAGGTAGGAACCTTACCTGCGCGGAATTGTGCGTTCGTAGAACGCTACAATGCTATTATCCATATAATTATCAAATATACCAACCAATATATCGCAATAGTGAAGGATAAATTTTGCAGAGAAACATATGCCAAAGAGACTGATTTCAAGGAAATATATTGCCTGATAAGATTGCTCCTTCTAGCTGGTGTTAAAAAATCGAATCATCTCAACGTTGAAGAGTTGTTTCGAACCGATGGTGGTTCAGTTGAAATATTTTGGCTTTCAATGTCTGCCCAGAGATTTAGATTTTTACTGCGAGTTTTGAGGTTTGATGATGGTACTACGAGAGCAAGTAGAAAGGAATTTGACAAAATCTGCCATATTCGAGAAATATTCGAGAAATTTGTTCAAAATTGTAAGGCTAATTACACTTTATCTGCTTTTGTGACTATGGATGAGAAGTTGGAAGGATTTCGCGGAAGGTGTTCATTTAGACAATACATTCCAAATAAGCCAAATCCATACGGCATCAAAATTCAAGCTCTTTGTGGCGCAAGAATGTTCTACACATTTAATATGGAAATTTATCCCGGGAAACAACCGCAAGCAGGCCCACATAATTTCGACAATTCTGGCTTAGCCATTGTTCAAAGATTATGCGAACCGATCTTCAATACAGGTCGCAATGTCACAACAGATAATTGGTACACCAGTATACTCTTAGCTGAAGCAATGCTGCAAAAAGGTTTAACAACAGTCGGAACAATCAGGAAGAACAAGAAAGATATTCCTACAGACTTCAACATATTGCGCGGTCGAAATGTAAAGTCCAATATGTTTGGTTTTCGTGACAAGGTTTTGGTGTCACATGTTCCAAAGAAAGGGAAAAATGTTCTTCTTATTAGTACAATGCACAATGATGCTAAGGTCATTGACGACACTCAAAAGCCCGATATAATTTTGAGTTACAATGACACCAGGGGTGGCGTCGATGCCTTGGATCCCTTATGTGAAAATTATAATTGTGCTCCAGCAACAAGGCGCTGGCCTATGGTAGTATTTTATGCTATGCTAACTGTCAGTACCATAAACTGCCAAGTGATACACACAGCCAACAATCAAGCCACAAAATTGCTACGCCGAAACTTTATCGAGAATTTGGCTATGAAACTAATTGAACCCCACATAAAAGATCGGCAAACGCATTTGAACTTGCCACGATCAATGAAACTTAGACTGTCGGAAATTTTACATGAAGATGGTGTACCTGCGACCTCGGCTCCTTCAAGAAAAGGCCGGTGCTCTGAATGTGGATGGAAAAAAAATAGGAAAACGAAGTACATTTGCCAAAAATGACAACAATATTTGTGCCTTGAACACGTAGTGCCGTATTGCAGCAGCTGTTTGCCCACAGAATTTTAGTTTTTTTAGATGTATTTTTTTTTATTTTTTGTTTGAAAGGATACCAATTTTTGTTTATTTTATTAAAGTTCCTAGTGTCGAGAGACCAAAAAACTTAATTTTCATTTGAATATGTGATTATTTTTATTTTTTACTTAATTTGAAAAAATGTATTTTAAAAAAACTTTGTATTTTTAATGCTCTAAGAAAACAATTTTGTGAATTTTTATATTGAAATAAAAGAGCTTATGTTGATTTAATATCTTTGTTTTGTTGTCAAGGAGTATATATTTAAAAAAAAAAACACAAACTATTAGTAAAGCTTTTCAAAAAATCTTCATTTGAAAAACCCGGTCCGTAAGACCGACGTCACCATTGATCAAAGTGAAATTTGCGTCACCAATGGCGGGTTAAGTAGCATGCTGAGATATACTCGCTTACACGTCACCACATACGTGGGTGTTCTAGTTCTAAACTTTTCATAGTATAGATTTGAATCACATTCTTCTTTTCTTCACTAAACCCTATAAATAAATGGCACGTAAATCCGTGGCGAAAATCCAGCAGAGTGTATGGAAAGAAAATCATCTTGATATGGTGCTGCGAAGATTACGCGATAGAAAATCGAATCGAATGACTATGCCCTGAGCTCGATGCTTTTAGACAGGCTGGAAAATAGGTTCATGTTCTTGACTACAAACACAAAACTCCATATGAATGCTGGAACAAACGACTGCTGAAAACAAAGGCTACATGGAAGCTATTGAACGTGATTCTGGTATCGTGGAAAGGTTTAGCCAAGTGGCTGGTAACCTGAAAAAAACGCCTTAGTTTTGTAGTACAATATTTTGGTATAATGTGCACACCAGTTAAATTAAAATGGGAAGAGTATTAAGCCTTTTTGTAACAATTAACTCAGAACGGAATATTAAAGAGCATTTTCTCCCAGCGCCTTCCTAACTTCCCCATGCCCTTTTTCTACCCACCACCACCACATCAATCCTTTGGTGTATAATCCGATATTTACTAAAATATAATATAAAATAATAATAATTAACTGAAACGCATGATGTAAATATAACTGAGTGGCAAAACGAATGTACGTTGTGTGTTGGTCTACAGGAAAAAATAAGAAAAACAAAAGTAAAAATATAAATATATAGTATATTTATATGTAAGAATACATAAAACTCATTTTTTATTTCCTTTTCTAATTATTCCAAGCACATTTGTCAAATTACGGAAAGCCAATAAAGTAAAATAAAGAATTCTTAAAATTCTTTATTAGTTCTTTCATGGGTATTTTTTTTTTTAATTTCATTTTTAATATGTTTTGTCTTTAAAAAAAGAAGATATATATATATATATTTGTGGCGCAAGACTAATGACCTTGCCCGGAAAAAACAAATAATTATGGAAAATTTAACAAGCCTCAGGACTTGCTGAATTAGGCCAAGACCGGTTCCAGGTTGTAGTGCCGATGATGATGATGATATATATATTTGTGTAATTTAAGAAAAGAGTGTATAGCGCAAAAAAGAATACCATTAGTCAATAAACCAATAGACTGATTAGTGCTCCTGGTGATTTTCTTCATTGATATTTTACAATCTCGAAAGGATTTGAGGTCAGTAGTTTTGCTTTACGAGACCGACTAATATAGTCTTCGAAGTTGTTGGTACAAGGACAATGGTTTTTCATTTCGTGGTAATTTAAAATTTTTATAACTCCTGTGAAATTATACCGTAAGCAATATACACAACACAAATTTTATATATTTCTGTTAAATCTGTTTTATTGATTAGAATCCTTGGAGATAGCCTCCGTCACACTGGTTCGTTTTTTAATGAATTAGTTCTCCACTCAAGATTTTGTTAGTTGCCAAACCTCCATTGAAGAGTCCTGCGTTCGATATTACATTGCTGCTTAAAAGTCCATTGCCTATAGCTAACGGAGAGCTAATGACCGACCCTAATGTAGTTAATGGCGACAAGTGTGCAATAGGTGAAATTTGAGCCACATGAGCGATTGGTGCAATGGCTGCACTTCGTGTGATACTAATACTTGGAGTTGCTATGACTGAGGGGGCAGCAGCAATGCTCAGGTGACTATTGAGAATCCCCGGCTTGGCTACAGCGGCAGAAACGATGCAGAAGAAAACAATCTGGAAAGAAGGTTTTGTAAATTAGATCCAACTGTAGATGTGGTTTACAATTGCGATTGTAGGGCTTACGTATTTGAACATGTTGTTTGGTAAGATGAGTTGTGAGCTACTTTACGATGAACTCTAATGAACAGCTGACGATTGTCTGATGACTTGTTGAGAAAAGAACCCTCATTTTATATCAACGCTTGTCCTGGATCACCCATTCCAAACATTTGTACTTGGAGAAGTGTAATACATGGGTGGGTTTGCATTGCAATTAGATATTGTGGCGCAAGAATTATCTGCCGTCTGCCTCAGTCTGTGGCTTGCATTGTTACCACTTTTCATGTGTTTCGCTTTCAAGGGTTGACTTTCACTGGTTTTACTGCTTGAAAGACTCAACATGAATTATTGTTGTTATATGTAATATAGCACACAGAATTATTATTTAACATTTGATTAACATTATAAACGGCATTGCCAAATTTATTATATTTAATGACATTTACTTATATATTCTTTTATATCGATTCTATTTTATATAACATAGTTATGTTAATACATTGATTATGTTTTATATAACATACAACTATAAGATTTTAATTTTATATTGTTTATATTTTAGATTACGTATTGCGTAGTTATACTATATATTGTGTTTATGTTGATTATATTGACAGCACTTCATCATCATCATCATCATCATCATCGGCACTACAACCGGAACCCGGTCTTGGTCTTATTTAACAAATCGCTCCACCTGTCTCGATTTCGAGTCGATGTCATACAGTTTGGCACTCCCAGGCTCTGGGCGTCCTGGTCTACGCCATCCCTCCATCGCAGAAAAGGTCTGCCGCGCTGTCTCCTTTCATACATCCTGCCACACTGACTTTCCGGGCAGGCTCCTTTCCACTCATTCGAGCTAGCTGTCCCGTCCACCGGAGTCTACCGAGCATGATTTTTCTTACAGCATTGGCTTCAAGGTAGATTGCGTACAACTCATGGTTGTAGCGTCTCCGGAATCGTCCTCCCTCACATGCGGGGCCAACAATTCTCCTTAAGACCTTCCTCTCGAACGCGGCTAAGAGTTGAGAGTGCCTTTTATTGAACACCCAAGTCTCGGGTCCATACATGAGTACTGGTAAGACAGACCATCGTCTTGTACAGTAGTAGTTTGGATATTCTGAATAAACTTCGGGATTTAAAGAGCCTTGATAGACCATAGTAGGCTTTGTTGGATTTGATCAGCCGTTCGCGTATTTTTTCTTCCATGTTGTTATCGGCTGATACTGTTGACCCAAGGTAGTTAAAGGATTGCACTACTTCAAATTCGTGCTCCACTACCCCGATAGTTTGACCAACGTTCGGTATTCTTTTTGCAGAAGTTGCCACCATGTACTTACTTCTGCCCTCATTAATGTGCCCTCCCTGTTTTTCATGTCGATGTCATCTACGTAGGCAAGTATCTGGCTGGACTTGGTAATAATAGTCCCTCTAGTTGTGACGCCAAAGTCACGAATTGCTTTCTCCAACGCCAGGTTGAAGAGGAGGCAGGCCAGGACATCCCCTTGTCGGAGCCCATTAAAGATGTTTATTGGTTTGGACAGCAATCCCACTATTTTTACTTGACTAGTTGCGTTGGTCATGGTCAACCTACAAAGTCTTATCAATTTGTTTGGAATGGCGAACTCTCTCATGGCATTATATAGTTCTACCCTGGCTATGCTGTCCTAGACGACCTTAAAGGCTATAAATAGATGATATAATGGAATCTTAAATTCCAGACATTTTTCCATCGCCTGCCTAAGGGTGAATATCTGAATATCTATCACATGCTCTTTAAAGGCGGGGTTGAATTTGAGGAAAACAAACTCACGAAAACATTGACTCTACGTCTCGAGTTCGGAGGATTCCGTTGCCCATCGCAAACGGACGGAAGAAGGAGGCATTGATTATTGTTAACATTAAAGTCTATAAATAGATGATATAATGGAAACTTAAATTCCTGACATTTTTCCATCGCCTGCCTAAGAGTGAATATCTGATCAATCGCTGATTTGCCTGGTATGAAGCCAAATTGATATTGACCAATGATGACTGTAACGTATGGGGCTATCCGATCTTGTAGAATAGTGCAGAGTATCTTATAGGCGATACTTAGCAATGTTATACCCCTATAGTTGCTGGACAGTGTTATATCCACCTTTTTAGGTATGGGGCAAATTATACCACGACGCCAATCTTCCGGCATATCCTCTTACTCCCATACGTGCACGACGATCCCATGAATTGCGTGATGTAACGCTGTCCCTCCTTGTTTGATCAGCTCAGCTGGTATGCTATCAGTTCCGGGGGCTTTATTTGATTTCAGCTGTCTTATGACTTTTAATGTTTCCTCGATGCTTGGTTGCAGCTGCATTTGGTCTTCATTTTGCATTGGTGGAGCCTCCAATTCTTCCGTGAGCTGATCATCTAGCAATGTGCACTTCCCATCGCTTCAGAATGCCTTCGGGATCGGTGATAAGATTACCCTCTTTATCCTCGCAGTAAGTGCAGCGTGGTGTGTACCGCGTCATACTTCGGATTATTTGGTATAACTTCTGCGCCTGTGGCGGACCTGGCTCACTACTTTTCTCTATTTCACAGACAAGGTTTTTTTCGAAAGCTTCGAAAACGATACCTTGAAATTTACAGATGTGAAACCATTTTCTACAGCAAATTCTAGAAATCGCAACCGTAAGTTGCCTTTCTTCATTGTGTCGCTAAGCCTCAATAGTAAAATTGATGGACTTAGATATATTAAATACATTAATCACCAAACAATAAGTGAGGAAATAAAGAAGTGCGACCGCGTATTGCAGTGTATGTATAGCGTTTGAAATAATAGTGAAGAAGATCGTGTGACTCGAACTGACGCTATGACAGTTTGAATCACGAAAAAAATGGAACCTAAGCGTTATCCATCAGCTAATGACCGTGTTTTGAATTTGATTTTTAAACTTGACTATACTCCACTGATGTGAATTATTTTTGTTATCGCTATGTTATACGGTTCTGATGTATTTTCTTGTTCGATTTTTCGATCGGTGCTCTTCACTATTTTGCTTGTGAATTGTGTGTGTATCTGTTAGAGTCGCCACATATGCGCTGTCAACGCTTCGGCCATGTGGCAGCGAATTGCAATATGCATTTCAGATGCGTCAAATGCCTAAACAAACATATCATTGGAGAATGTCCATTGGGCAAAGATCAGCTCCCGGATAGAAGTAAACTATCATGTGTCCTCTGTAACAACACTGGTCACCCTCCTAACTTTAGAGGTTGCCCTTAGTACCAACAACTAAAATCAAAGTTGGAAGCCAGAAAGAAGCAGGTTGAAGAAGAGAAAAGGATGAAAACTCGCGCTTACAACAACTTCGTGGCACCAAGTGTGTCATACGCTCAAATGGCAGGTGGAGTACAAAATGCACCAATCTTAGAACAATCACGTAATATCATTAAAACGTCTGCTCCAGAGGCACACACTGATATAACAGCAATATTACTGTCCATAGAAGGACAGTTTGCTGCGTTTGATAAACAATTCGGAAAGATCGAAAAAAAACGGACGAAATAAGTGGCTCGATCTGACATTATCTATTCGACCCTGTTTCCAGATGAACCCGCACTTCAATCATAACGTTCACTGAGGCTGAATTAACCCTAAAAATTATTGCAAACCCGCATGGAAAAAGGGATAATCCCAGCAATCTGCTGGAAGCTGAACGCCCAGATGTGCTTTTGGCAAGGCACAAATTGGGCTACCGAAATTATAAAGTAATTATACGAGATCGTCCAAATTCCACTCAGGGGGAGGGGTCGCTGTCTTAGTTGAAAATTGTCTACAACACAAGGTCGTCTACAGTAGAGATCTATACAAGTTCCAGGTACTACAAGCCTGCGTTATATATATTCCTTTGAAAAGTTAAAGGCATCTATATGTGATCTCTGCTTATGCTCCCGAAGCTCAACAGTGTATACAGTTTACCAGTGAACTTGATACCTTTTTCCAAAGTCATAAGTTAGTCTCGGAAAATAATAATTTCTTTATGATGGGAGATTTCAACTTCAGGCACAGTGCTTGGGGTAACCTTATCATAAACACAAGAGGCAATGTTTTGCTCGACTGGTGGCAAACAAACGCTATCGAACATAAACTAGAATTTTACGCTACAAGTACGCCGTCATATCCAAGAGGAAATTCCTTCTTGGATTTACTGTTGCTGGACGAGCGAATACAATTATTAGATACGGATCTAACTACTCGAAATTGTCTTCGTACAATCGATTACGATAGCGATCATTACGGACTTGGCGCCGTAATACATGTCTCAAATGAACACTCACTACTTGAGCAGTATAAACAGATATCAGATCTTTTAGTTTCGGAAAAGCACACTGGTCGCGCTTTGATCGGATAATAAAAAAAGAATCACGCTCCAATGGCATAGATCCACCAACTGACAGAAATCTTCATAATCACGAAATTGATCATTATCTTTCGACGATGAACAACATTGTTACTAATACAATGAATCGTTCTATCCGAGAAATGTCTCACATGGAGAGCCATACAATCCGATACAGAAACGCAACGATCGACGAGCTGTATAGGCAAAAGAGTATTCTGCTCTCTAAGTTAAAACGACTCTACAGATAGTTCAGCGATCCAAATAGCCAGGAAATAAAAACAATTAAGTCACTCATTAAAAATCTTCAAAAACTGATCCATGACAATTACAGATCAGTAATTAATGGAGACTGGAACAAGAGAATTCATGCCATTAAAGTTAGTAGACCGAATATGGTTCCTCAGATAAATAAAGTCTTTCGAATGTAAGACTATAATGACATTCCATGTCTGCGAGTTCCGCGGACTCCCGAGAATTGTCAAACTCTGCTGAACGCAGGACTTACCCTGGAACACATTAACTCAAACGAAAAGTTCATATTAGTCGAGGATCCGCAAAAAAAAGCGAACTCAATTGGTACCTGCTTCCAAGCAGTGTATAGATTGAATGAATCGGGTCATTCTAACCTTGACCTGGAAAATAGTGCTCTCCAAAAACATAAGTAAGTCGAACTTTCACTATCTTTAGTGAAGATAATAGCGCGGATTCGTAGGGTACGAGATCGCGACGCCGCACGGGCGAGAGTTCTACCTCGTCCCCACAATCTCTTCACTTAATAGGCGCACTCAGTCAATGTCGAACAAACAAAACTCCACAATGCAACGTTCACAAAGGAAAAGAAAACACGCACTCAAGAAATAAGACGCACGATTATTGTTTTTAAGAAAAAGCTGGTTTATTGATTCTTTATGATTTTAACATTTTAAAAGAGAGTGCTGATACAGAAAAAAAACTTCTTGCACTTTACATATATGGCGCACATACATTTAGTTGACACGTTTTGGTGGGTCCGGAACGTCTTACACAGAAACGGCAATTTAGAGTTCATTGTTTTAAAATGACGTTACTACACAAACTTAAAACTCACGTCCGCGGAGGGAAAACTGGGGAGAAGAGCGACCCGACCGCCTTGCTGGTTGAATTACGACTCAAAAATTCAATTAGCTGGCTAAGGAAATTCTGGGTGCATTCGCTTTCATTGTGGTAATAACCGGATCTCATTCGAGGAGATCGTCCTTGTACACATTTATTTGTGTACGTCGGTTCTTTTCATGGGTCGAAGCCATGAAGGGGCATAATATGCATTCAGGAGATGTGTGTTCGTTGAAAGAAACAAAACGAATTTCGTGGGATACTAATGGGTTTCTGTTTGTTCAGTGCCGCTAGTCATGAGAAACAGATCCAGAAATATAAGAAGATAAAGGAATTTATGGCCTGAGAGTTCAACTGGGTAAACATTAGATGGTAGGTGCATTCGGGATACTGGATGATTGAATTATTTGCGTATCGCCAGAATGGCTGATGAAGGACAGCGGTCTTTGTTTACTCATGGTGTGAGTTAGGAAAATAGGCTTCAGCGTCGATTGCGCTAATTGTATGCAGCTGCTGGTTGTTTATCGCTGGCTAAAGTGGTCGACAGCCGATGTGTGCATAGATAGTTTTTATGTACACATATTGAGGCTGGGAATAGCCAACTCAAGGGTAAGATTCCCTGATATGCGGTCGTATGATATGCGAACCGATGAATTTTATTACAGGGAATTTAGGATAAGGAAAGTAAGAACTCTTACAGGGGATTTGTAAGCGAAGGAATGCTTGAAAAGGTAAGAATTCTTTTGCAGGTACTTTTAGATTGTAGATTTGATCTATATAATGCGTGAAGCATTTAAGATGCTAATGCGAATTCATTAGCGAAGGCTTTTGCAGACTTGGTTGTGATTAGGGGGTTTTTCAGGTAATTGGGCAGTGGGGTTTGGCGGAACCGCCACAGATTCCCCGCATAGGTATTTTAACAATAATATATTTATACACAAGCATGAACTGACGGACATTCTTAGATCGATTAAGAACAAATTTTCTTCTGGAATAGATAGTATTCCAAATATTGTTCTAAAGCATTTACCTCTTGAAGTAGTGACGGTTTACACTATTCTGTTCAATAACGCTCTAAATAATGCATATTATCCAACCCAATCGAAATCTGCGGTAGGCAAGGACAGGACCAATCCAGCCAATCTGCGCTCGATTAGTTTTCTTCCGAACATCAGCAAGGTATTCGAGAAAATTATAAATATAGCTTTCACTAACTGGTTCGAGGAAATGGTATTACTCCGAACAACCAGTTTGGTTTTCGATCGCAATATGACACTATTCATGCTGCGACAAGATTTGTTTCCGACATACAATGGAACAAGACGAAGCGACAATGCACATGGGCCTGTTTGGTTGACTTTGAAAAGCTTTTGACACATTATGTATAGAAGGGCTTGTATATACGTTATCAGATCTAGGCCTGCCCGAATATTTATTATACATTACCTACGATAGGATAATGAGTAAACAATTTGTGGTGAAATGTGGAGATATAATCTCTAACAACGCCTTCCACATCAGGGAGCAGTGAATTCTCCCATTTTATTTACCATTTACATTAGTGATCTAGTGGGTTGTCTCAACCATGCAATTGCGTACGTCGACATCATTGTGGTGTATAGATCTGGAGAAAGGATTGATGTCATCAACAGAATTCTGCAAACGTTTTTGCGACGACTGGAAATTAAAAATAATTTTCCAAAAAAACAGGGACTATCCTTCACACAAAACCGAATTGCATTGCAGGAAGTAATAATCTTCCCCTACAAGTAAAAACTGTAGTCAGATACCTTGGTATTTGGCTTGATCAGTATATTTACTTTGATAAACGTACAATGCATATGCAATGACACGAAGTCTCTTCCGTAGTCGTTTTCTGGACCCCAATGTGAAAATAATTTCATACTCGGCATTCATCATCATCATCATCAGCACTACAACCGGGAGCGGGTCTTGGCCTTATTTAGCATTCGTCATTCATCCGACCAATATTAGTGTATGGCTGCCCGGTATGGTATAACATATCCCCATTCTACATGGAGAAGTTTTGAGTGTCCGAGAGGCAGTGTTTGCGTTCCTGCCTCGGAATGTATAGAACCTCAGAGTCGCAATACAAGAAATACTATCCCAATAAAGTCCTGTATGACAAATCAGGACTAAACAGAATAGATAACTTCATTATCAAGATAATCCATGGTAACAGAACTAGGGCATTGTCCTGTGAAAATGATCTCATATCGGGATCATTCTATCCCAAATGATATGTATATGGAGAGTACGCTCCAGAATGGGTTCATTCCCTCAGAAACGTTCTCTTTCCTGGATAAAAAAGGACTTATCCAAGACAAACATGGAGTCCCTATAATTTACCACGCTTTCCGTGGTACCAGAGATAAACGAATCTCCATGATAAAGATATCTCTAATCTTCCAGATCGCCTGCGTTTTACTATGGTGATCGGTGAAAGAGATAAATCAATAAAAGGTCGATTTTATCACAACTAGTGGTGGATCAGTGATGTTGAAAAGACTATACGCCCTCAAGCATAGTATCCCCCTCAGGCGCACCCCCCCCCCCCCCGCCCCCCACCCACCCACCCATCATTTCATTTCATTTGTAAACATTGTCTTATTTTCATTCTATATTCTTAGTTTCTAAATTAAAGGCTAGACAAAAATGCTTAAATTCTAGCTTAAATATCTTATATAATAACTTACTGGTCCTTCGCAGACGCTCTAAGACCCCCCCCCCCCCCCACCCCCCTCCCCTTACACAAATTCCTAATTATTTTTTATTCCTATTCCTTGTTTATGGTTGCACATTTTGTTTCGTTTTTTTCTTTTTTATTTATGCTTGCCACCCTCCCTATTAAAAAAGAAATTATATAGAAAGAGTAGAACAAAGTTTAAAATGAAAACATATCAATTATTGTGATATGTTATAAGAACACTAGTTATTGTGTAATTGTATAATTTAGAGTGCTCTGATCTATTAACAGAGTAATCCCCTTACTCCATACAAAAGATAACGACTTATTTTCAGAAACATTGTGACTAATGGAAAAACAAAATAGAAGAATTACTGTATGTATCATGAATTGCAAATACAGAGCGCTTTTACTGTATGTTTACATTCAGAGTCACCAATTGACCCTTCACATAACTATGTCAAATTTTCCCAGTACCTCTTAAATTTGAGAGATTTCATGCCTACAAATGCATTTGGGCAGACGAAAATCAGGTAAACTGAACAAAATTGAAACTGAAAGAAAAGTAATGATTTCATAACAAAAAACCGAAAAGAACAGATACTTTTTGATCAAACACCTTGTAACAGCCAAAATAAAATATTTTAAAGTTGCTTAAACAATTTTATTCGACATCCTTAGGGTGGATATTTAGGAACAAGGACCCTTTTTCTGACTTAGTGAATCAAAGAAGTCGACAGCAAATCACCAGACACAAGTCGGTTAGTCAATAGATGTCCTGTTGACAAGCCTCCATGAAGTAAACCATTAGAATAAACAGTTGCACTATTAACAGCTAAAGGAGCAGCGGCCAAGTGGGCAATCGGAGCGCCAAGTGTAGCAGTTCTTGTAATCGCGAGACCAGGAGCTGATACAACAGTTGCAGCTGGAGCAGCAGCAAAGCCGAGTGAGGAAGAAAGAATACCAGGTTTAGCGAAGACAGCAGCAATGGTGCAGAAGAAAACGACCTAAAATGAACGATATGTATTAAAGCATTTATATAGAATCCTTACTAATTCCTTCCTACGTATTTGAACATATTGTTAAAATGTATTTGATTTGTCGGTGGAGATGAGATTATGTTCCTTAGAGTGATAGCTAGTATCTGATGCAAAACATAGGTATGAGCTCCACATTTATAGTCAAGTGAATTCATTTGTTTTTGTGATCGTTTCAAGGGGCTGATGCTGAATTGCAAAAGGGTTCTGTGGTAAGGGTGACAAGTCTTCCACGCTCTACTGAAATCTGAGCCCACAAAGTCAATTAAGCAACGACTTCAGCCCACCGACAAGTTACGTAACATCAAAACTTGCTTCTTTTATGCCTTTGCCTCAAGTGGAGTGACGTAGTGTCAAGTTGCACTTTTGGTCCCACTAGATCGCCTATCTGGGCTGCGTATATGGAGTTAGTCTATCGAAGTCTTAGAATAAGTCAATGATTTGTAATTGAATCTCCCTAGATACAATTTAACAATGCCACATTATTGTAAGCCAGTTGGACAAATGGATCATTTTTTCTCATGGACAGAATGAAGAGGTCATTGCTTACAGTGGTTGACAGCTAGATAGGTTTTTTGTTACTCCTGAGGTTAAGTTTATGGCGGGAACTCGCTTTATTGAGATGTGTAATATAGTACTTTTAATGCAAGCTGAGACGGTCAAATTGTTGTTAAAAATATGATATAATAATAACATTAATATTACATTTGTTTTCGTTGTTAATAATAAAATATAATAATATGAATACTATACGTATTATTGTTGTTAATAATAGAATAAAACCGTAATATACAGATTTTTCTTTAATTTGATTCTATAATAATATTTATGTTTCTTCACAATAGATTAAGGATCGCGCAAAATATTCATTTTCTATGGATACTATCATTGAATTGTTGTAATTTTCGCACTTGTGGATGTGCTGATGTAGCCCTTTGTGTTCATGTCGTATACAGGGGTCTGTTAACTCCAATTAGAATGATCATCAAGGTACTATTGACAGCAAAATAAATACTTTGTAGAGCATTGATATTAGAAAATCATTAATATAAAACAGAAATAGAGTGGGTTCCAAAATAGAACCGTGGGTGGAGTGCCCACGTTAGTTAGTAGAAGAGAGTTAAGACCGTCTACAACAAGTAGAATCGAGGGATTTTTGAGAGAATTCTTCATACAACTACAAGGTTATCGGAAAAGTCCAAAGCAAAGATGTTAATTTAGTAAGGCGTGGTCAAAATCTTTACAGAAACCCTTGACTGGTTTTTATTCAGCGTGTTTTCCAATTGCAAATATGTAGATATCAGTCAGAAAGATGAATAAAGCTTGCGTGGATTATCTGCTACAGAATTCGTATTGCCAATCATTCCGTTGCATTCCAAATATTTAATAAACTGGGTACTGATGACTTTTTCCATCACCTTTGACAGCATGGACAGTAATACCATTATTCGGTATTTTGCGGGAAACACATTTTTCCCCTCTGGGGGATTGATTACATTTGGCCAGTTTTTCGTGATGATTTTGAAACACTTGCTAGTATTCCGTTGCTTTATTACAGTTGATTGCGTTGAACAGCACGTGGATGGAACTTTACTTCCGCCGTTGAATATTGTACCGTCTTTATCATCATCGACACTACAACCGGGATCCGGTTTTGTCCTTATTTAACAAACCTCTCCACCAGTCCCGATTTCGAGTCGATGTCATCCAGTTTGGCACTCACGCCATCCCTCCATCGCAGACAAGGTCTACCGCGCTGTGTCCTTTCATACATCCTGGCACAAAGGACTTTCCAGGTAGGATCATCTCCACTCATTCGAGCTAGTTGTCCCGCCGACCGGAGTCTACCGAGCATGATTTTTCTTATAGCATTATTATTTAATATTTGATTAACATTCAAGGTATCTCTTTCCATACATCCACAAAGGACTTTCCCGACAGGCTCCTCTTCCCTCATTCCAACTAGGTGTCCCGCCCATCGGAGTCTACCGAGCTTGATTTTTCTTATAAGAATTACAGTAGTAGCTTGGATATTCTGGATAAATTTCGGAATATAAAGCGCATTGATAGACCATCATAGGCTTTGTTGAAATTGATCAGCCGTTCGCGTATTTTTTCTTCCATATTGTTATCGACTGATACTGTTGACCCAAGATAGTTAAAGGATTGCACTTCTTCAAATTCGTGCTCCACTACCCCGATAGTTTGACCACCATTAGGTCTTCTCTTCGCAGAAGTTGCCACCATGTACTTAGTTTTTCCCTCATTAATGTGCAGTCCCAGTTTTTGTGCCGCCTGTTCGATCTGGGTGAAGGAGTCCTGTACAGCCGAATCGGATCTACCGATGATGTCGATGTCATCTGCGTAGGCAAGTATCTGGCTGGACTTGGTGATAATAGTCCCTCTAGTTATGACGCCAGAGTCACGAATTGCTTTCTCCAACGCCAGGTTGAAGAGGAGGCAGGCCAGACCGTCCCCTTATCGGAGTCCATTAAAGATGTTTATACGTTTGGACTGCAATCCCGCTATTTTTACTTGACTAGTTACGTTGGTCATGGTCAACCTACAAAGTCGTATCAATTTGTTTGGAATGGCGAACTCTCTCATGGCATTATATAGTTCTACCCTGGCTATGCTGTCCTAGGCGGCCTCAAAGTCTATAATGGAGATCAAGAGAACCAATTTATTTATAATTAAAAATGCCAGCAAACATTCGTTTGAAATAACTCACTTATTTATTTTAACTGTGGATTCTGTTGATTTTGATGTTTGTGTTACTAATCGAAGAGGAAACATTATTTTGTTATCGCTATGGTATACGGCTCTGATGATTTGCTCATTCAAATTTCCTTTCAGTGTTCTTCATTATTTGCTTGCATATTGTGTGTGTTAGAAACGCCACACTACTCCCTCCTCAGTAACTTTGTTACAATCAACTTCGTGTGCGACCGACGGAGGAACGAGCGAGCGAGAGGACGTCGGAACAGGCGAGTGTGCCGGTGTTCTATGCGGAAGTCGGGAAGTTCTGTTTACTATGGGAAAGTGTGTGCTGTGTGTACACAGATCACATGGGGTCACCAATTATAGCCTTTGCGACGATAGCGAAGAACGTGTGATTCGAACTGACGCTATAACGATTAGAATCATAAAAAATTTAACCAATGCTCAACACATCAGGCCACTGCCGCGTGTACGAATTCGATTTCTAAACTCAAGTACACTCAACTGATGTGGAATTGTTGTGTTATCGCTATGGTATACGGCTCTGATGCTTTGCTTATTCGAATTTCCTTTCGGTATTCTTCACTATTTGCTTGTATATTGTGTGTATCTGTTAGAAACGCCACAGGATATCTGGTACAAACAAATTTTAACCCTAAGACCGCGCGTAAAAAACAACAGACTTGGTCCACAATTGTGTACATTCAATAAAGAAATCTACACAACCCTATCTTCTTCTTTTTTGCCTCCTCTTCAAGCCAGCATAATTTAACCTTCCGAGAATCCAAATGCGTCACCCAGCCTAAATATTCTTCAAGAGAAGCAATAATCTTTCGCGAGATATTAAGACTAGAGAGAGTGCTCGTCTCACATCCATGATATATATAGGACGCGATGGGGTCGAAAAATAGAGGTAAATCAGAGAATTCAAGTGTTGGTACGGTGGTATTGAATCCATAACGGCGAATAATCTCGCTCTCTTCTTTTTCACAAACCGTCCAAAAGGAAATCTGGTTTCACCGACCGTCCAAAAGGACAACGTTGAGTGACAAAAAGGTCGTTGGTGTTACAAAAACGTTAAAATTAGAGATTAACATCGAATAAAACCCCTTGAAGTAGTGATATTGTTTGACTAACTTCTATCAAATAAAAGACCAGAATTACGAGAAAGTCCTCAAAATAAAATTAAATTTCGACATAAAACTTCTGGGACATAAAAAATAAACATTATTGATCGTGGTGTATGCGTAAGAACGAACGACGTTATATAAAGTTAAAATATACGAGAGCAGGTCAATAAGTCTTTAGAAAATGAGGACGATTTTCTTTTATTTTCTCATTTAGCTGACCTAATATTGACGCATAATACTGTCCAGTTATCGTCTATCTCTATTCAAAGTAGTCAATGAAGATAATACGGCGTGCATCCCAAAAAAAAACAATAGCCATAACCTTTCCAGCTGTTTTTACCATCCTTGCCTTCTTTGGACCCCGCCTTTAACAATCCACTGTTTTGGCTGCTCTTTCGTCTCGCGAGTGTAGTAGGGTATTCATGTTTCATCCCCAGTTATTAATCTGCGCAGGAACTCATCTGGGTTGCGACGCATGCGCTCCAGAAGTTCTCAGCTGAGAGCAAATGCGGCATCCGCCTCGCAGATACTTTTTTCATGTCCAATTTATCATGCAAAATTGAAGCATGAAACAAATTAAAAACTGACAGGTACGTAGTGAGGAATGGTGTTTACTAAAAACATACAATTAACGATGCTTCGAGCGCCATCGTAGGCGTTTCTAATGACTTATTGACCTACCTCTGTTACGTTGTAAGCTCCCCCATCCCCGATGTCCCACCGATATATTGATAGATTTTATATATGTAGCCAATAAATTGAAGGGAATTTAAAAGTAGAGTTAAGGTGATTTACATTTTCGGAGTGACACTCGTTAAAAGCGAGTGCACGATCCTTTTCGTTCTTTCGTTAATGTGGACTCCGCGGAAACAGCTGCGGCCCGGTTCCCTTCGGAAAGATGGTGAGGAAGAGGAGATAGTACAAAGGAACTTGTGAGTAGGGCAAAAAGTAAAGACCTGGTGTTATCGTTTGGGCCCCAAAAGAAATAAAAGTCATTATAATATAAAATGGGGAGATAGTACGATACGGGAGTGTTTAATAGTGTTTTTTTTTTTTCACACACCTATGTGTAATTAACTTATTTAAAAATTGAAAAGAAAACGTCTATGTGTTAGTTCTAATAAATCTTATAAATTTACTGGAGTGCCGTTTACTGTTTAAATATTTGAAGGTGTCGAGAGTCGATGTCGGAGTCGCCGGTTGAGGAATTATTATCCAAAAAAGAACCACAGGTAACCTGTAAAATTTATCTAACTTCCCGTTTCGCAGGGTGCGAATAACCGGCCGCTAACTGCGGGTGTGATAGCGTATCTGGTGGATAGCGTATCTGGTAAATACCATTGTCTGTGTCCGACAACGGGAGGACATTAAAAAGGAAAGAAAGCACCGCAACGGTCAAAAACTAAGAGGACAACAAAGATTGCATTGTTGCAACACCATTGTAACAATTTGTGCAGTCTTTTCTACATTTACTGGTGCCTTTTAAAGAAGATATATCAGCACCTACCACGGTACGAGTCGACAATATAACCAGCGGCGCAGCCTAAGTATATACAACAGACAAAATTGTACAATCTCGTGCTACCACGTCCAATTTATATAACTCTTGGTGACACACCAAATAACATATAACACCCTACCAGCCACCACCATATTACAAAACACGGCCGCATCCCAAACTTACTTTACACTGCAGATACTACAACAAGAAACATATGTAACACTTTTGTGATAACACGCAAAATATATAACACTATACAATCCAACAACATAATATCCGTAACACTGTACTTAACTGCAACATATAAATATATAACACTGGCGCTACTCACACGAGTTTTTCGTTACACTAGCGCTGCTAGTCACATTGATAATACGAAAATATATATGCAACAACACTTCAAGGGCTATTTTATGCAACACTAAGTATACAACGCAACAACACATTACTTCAAAACAATTTTTGCAACACAACATATTTATGCAACACAACTTCAAGAATATATACCACACTGAAATATATTTGCAAAACTCAAATATTTCTGCAACACCTTGTAGTTAATGACTTTCATTTTTATTAGAATTCTTAAGACCGTCGCGAGGAGAATACAACATAATTATATTATAATATTACGGATAAATATAAACATTAAAAGTACAAATTAGTTCACAATGACCGTCAAACACAAACTTAATCATTCTTTCTCCAATCAACTTCAATCGTTGCTCATCAACGAAAAATAAATAAAAATTATTATTCGTATACAGGTCTCTTCCTCTCAGTGGAAATAAAAGCGGAGTGCGGACGTGTCTATCGACCAATATGCGTATAGCGTTTGCGACGATAGTGAAGAGCGAGTGATTCGAACCGACGCTATCACGGTTAGAATCACTAAAAGATATAACCAAAGCTCTCACCCATCAGGCCACTGCCGCTTATGCGAATTTGATTTCTAAACTCAAATACATTCGACTAAAGTGGTAATGGTATATTATTGCTATGGTATACGGCTTTAATGGATCAATCCCATAATCACTCTTAGCGAACCCTCTAGATATCAGCACTAGCTATCCTAACTGTCTCCACACCGGAGCTATCTTCGCCTCAGGCAGACTGATAAATGATTCAAACGAGATCATATACCACAACACTGAACTTACCCCCACCCAGTTTAAATACTGTAACGTCCAACCATTTTCCAACATTCTATGTTTTTCCAACGAACAACCGGAAGGAAATACTATACCTCTAACCCATAACTGACCTCAATCCACATCCTTCAATTCCTATATCCCCTTAATTATAAAACTTTGTTTTGTTTATAGCTCATTTTATAATAATCAGACTAAGTTAGGTTAAGTTATATTTATATTTATATTTAGGGTTTAGATTAAGTAAAGTAAAAATAAGAAATTCCTGGGTTTCTGACCTTTTCCAGGAAGACGAAACCCTCCTAAATGTATAAACACACATCTATCCTGTAACTCTTAAAACATTGTTTGGAAAATGTATTATAATAATAATTACATGTAAACAGTTGTTACCAAATTAATTTTAAGTCACTGTATCACTTAAATGTAGAAATCAAAAATACGGTTAATAAATACAGTTTAAAAAAAAAAGGCTTTAATGGATATGCTTTTCGTGATGTTGTTCTTTACTAGTCGTGTGTGTATCTGCTAGAAACGCCACATGCTGATATATACTGTGAGCGTAAAAAGAAAGTGTACAGCTATGAACTGCATTTTTACAACCCTGTTAAAGCAAGGGGGCTCGATCTTTTAGTAAAATACTTATGTTATTTTTTAAGGTAGTTTATTTTCAATGAATAGCCATATAAAACTTAACAGAAAATAATGAAGTAAAAATACAATAAAAAAAAAAATATATATATATTTCAGTTTTAAAGCGTCCAAAAAATGTGTACAACTTGCCACACATACTGTGCAACTTTCTGCTTAACGGGAAAACAACCGTTAAATTAATTTTGTTTTCTTTACAACTCATAACTAATTGATTAAACGTGTTATTGAGTTCATTTCCATCGAAAGTTGCTTGTTGCTTAAATTATTTATTTAAATTACTTCAAAATGGGTAAACAAAGTGCAGTAGAAACACGACAACTTATTATTAAATTAAGAAAGGAAGGAAAATCTTACCGCGAAATAGCCAAAACAGTGGACAGATGCCATAACACGGTGAAAAAATGTTGGACAAATTTCAAATGTTCAAGGATGTAAAAGATCGACCTCGTTCCGGAAGGCCAAAAAGGCTGTACGTAGGTGATGAACGTGCTATTGTCAGGGAAGTGCGACAAAATCCCGCGTCTAGTGTAGTAAAGATTGCTGAAAACATTACCCAATCTTCTGGGGTCAACGTTAGCGCGAGCACTATTCGGCGGGCCCTCCATAGCAGCGGGGTACACGGAAGAGTTCCTCGCAAAATGCCATACATTTCTGGAAAAAATCAGAAGTGAATTCTTCTTTTTGCCAAGAAGTATCAAAAAGAAAGTTTTTCATTCTGGGGAAATGTTCTCTTTAGTGACGAGAGCAAATTTGAGATTTTTGGTTCAATAAAACCACCAAAAATAAGGAGAACGAAAAAAACTGAATTTGAACAAAAAATTTTAAATTTAACAGTTAAGCACGGGGGCGGTTCGGTAATGGTCTGGGGATGATGGCGTCATCTGGAGTTGGGAACCTCGTCTTTATTGACAGTACAATGAGAAAAGAAGATTATCTTAATATTTTAAGAGACAATTTGCCAAGTAGTGTTGCGAAACTGGGTTCAAGTGATTCATGGGTCTTCCAACAAGACAACGACCCCAAGCACACATCGAAAATAGTCAAGGAATGGTTACTTTACCGTACACCTAAGCAACTGGATCACCCTCCGCAATCCCTAGACTTAAACCCATCGAGCATTTGTGGGAGTATCTAGATAAGCAGATCCGAAAGAGGAACATTTCAGACAGAGAGTCACTAAAGTCAATTCTAGTTGAAGAGTGGCAAAAAATCCCAACCGAACAAGCAATAACACTTTTAATCAATTAGTTATGAGTTGTAAAGAAAACAAAATTAATTTAACGGTTGTTTTCCCGTTAAGCAGAAAGTTGCACAGTATGTGTGGCAAGTTGTACACATTTTTTTGACGCTTTAAAACTGAAATATATATATATATATATATATATATTTTTTTTTATTGTATTTTTACTTCATTATTTTCTGTTAAGTTTTATATGGCAATTCATTGAAAATAAACTACCTTAAAAAATAACATAAGTATTTTACTAAAAGATCGAACCCCCTTGCTTTAACAGGGTTGTAAAAATGCAGTTCAATGCTTTACACTTTCTTTTGACACTCACAGTACGTTCAATATAATAATAATGTGTCAATGTATTCGTAGGTGCACGGGTGCACGTGTTTTATGAACAAATCGATCCGATGCTCCGATTTTGTGTGCGTATAACAAAATCACGCAAGTAACAAAGTAAAACAAAAAATTGTGCAAAAACATTAAAAAAAAAACGGTAATACAGGTTAAATCTAAGGCCAAAACGCACAAGTTAGATGCCACCAAAGACGTTAGGGAAGAAATAGAAACAAGGGCAAATAATAAAGAAAATTTGTATCGAAGTGATGCTCACTACTCTGGAACATGGAACAAATACGAAGACCTCCCCGTTAAGGAGCCGAGTAGTCATTACCTCGGACGAAGAACTCGATAACACCATCGTCAAGCTTTTAAAAAAGCTGTGCAAACAATATGCTCTATTCTATTTATTGGCCTGTAGAAACCCGAAAGTTCATGACGTCACCGACTCGACTCCACCATTGTTCCCTGTCCCGTGCGTTCTCCTTCCACGTTCGACCATCCGATGCGATCTCCTCGAGATCCAACCTAACATCTCCGTCGCGGGCGCCCTGTCGGTCTCTTTCCTGCTGGTTTACCGTCAAAAATTCTATGCACGGTCCTATCGTTCCCCATTCGCGCCACGTGTCCGACCCATCTTAATCTTCGCGAATTTATTACTCTCACTATTATATGTTTGCGGTATAGCTCTTCCAATTCGTGGTTGTGGAGTTGTGGGGGTTCTTTATGTCCTTTCCCAAGAACCACCCATTTGCTTTCACCTGTCTCGCACTTCCCAAACAACTCTTTCTACTTACCTGCAAAGGAACAACCTAAGCTCCCCTGCAGCATCCTCCACCTGAAAGCAACCAGGCATGCATATTAGCGAATTGTTCTGGTTCATGATACTTGAACCATTCAATACCCCCTATCGGCTCAGCTCGTCAGCAATTATAATCGACAAATACACGCTGGCCAGCGTATCTATTGACACAACTGTAGCCGATATTCTATCCACAGTTCACAATTGCATATCGCGCCTTTACCCTTAGATTCGCTACAGTTGCGACAATTCCCCGTTATCGGCTGTCAACCGATCGTGAAATTTAGGCATGGATATGATCATTGTTTAGGCGATCTCACCCATGCCATGATGACCCACCAGCAAATCAAAGCACACACACAGTACCTCAGTGCGTTTGTTTTGTTTACTAACCGCTGGTCCATGGTTCCCCTGGGTGAGACGTTTGCTTGCACATATGCAGGTCAAATCCCTCACCACCATACCCATGCACCAGCACATTAACCTAGTCATATAGCCACTGTCGCTGAGGTTTCTGTTGACTTAAAGTCCATGAATGATTTCCCTCCTTGTGCTCCAGAGCCATACGGCTAAAGCAAACATAACCCAAATCTCCGGTTGAACTAGCATCACCAGTATGTATCGCCTACAACGGCATTTCCCTTGAACTCATAGATAAATACCATGACGATCCCATGCAACATCGGCAGACCAAGAACGTCGTACATCTCATCATTTGCCCTTGAAATAGCATTTTCGTTTACTTTGAAGCAAAAACCTATTTCGTTCTCAGCCGTGGATCATCGATGATTTATGACCACATTGCCTGCAGCCCCCGATGCTCGTACAATTGTGTGATCAGGTGTCAGCCGATCAGTGTCTGTATTGCAGGCAAAAGGGGCATTGTACGCGCCCCAATGCAGCATTTGTGAAATCCTCCCATCGAACCCTTTCCTCGATCGCCATTGGCCGCTGCCAAGTGATCCGGTTCGCCCCTCCTCCAACGATGTGAGCCACCACCGTTGAATCTGACGGGTGTGGATTGCATCGTGGAGTCAGATTTTAACCTTACAACCAGCCACACGTGCCGGGGTCGTTGCGTTGTAGGAGTCGGGAGAATACGACAAGTCAAGAGTTAACTTTGTACGGATACTTTATTTTGTATTGCGACCAGAAGCATTGCGAGTTCATTAAATAATTTAAATTTAATAGTAACCCACGCCAAGTGTTAGCTTTGTACGGAGACTTTATTTTGTATTGCGACCAGAAACATTAGAAAGAGCTAGACTAAGTGAAACAATTCATATATTAAGAACTACCTAGCTGGGTGTGTAGCGGTTCCGCCAAACCCGACGGTCCACTTATCTGAAAAAAAACCCCCATAATTACTACCCAACTTCCTTAAGTTCGCTAATGCAACAGTATTAGTACCTGTAAATGCTTCACGCATTATATAGATCACCATCTATAATCTTAAAATCCCTATAAAGAATTCTTACCTTTTCAAGCATTCCTCCGCTTACAAATCCCCTGTAAGAGTTCTTACTTTCCTCATCATAAATTTCCTGAAAAGGAAAACCCTCGGTTCACATATCATGTAACCATTCCAGCCAGGGAAAATTATCATTGCGTCGCCTATTCCCAGCTTCATTCATGTATACGATAAATTTCTTTATGTATACATTGGCCGGCGACGTTTTTCTCCCAGCAGTAAAATTCCCTGACTCGCACAATGTGCAACCCAAAGCAAATACGCATTCCGCGTCCCTTGGCATCAATTGAAATCCAAGCATAAACAATGCAAATAGGTATTCAATACGTACCCTTACTAACGATGCCATAAACACCATTTCCCAGTAACCTAGCTAAAACTAATTAGCACATTTCCACATCGCATCGTGGTCTCTTTGTTTAGCTGCTAAGCACATGTATCCGACGATTTCGGTTTTATTTGCTTTACCGAAATCGTATCCTAGGAATGCACTTTATGTCTTTCTTTGTTCTAGGTACACATATCACCATGATCACAATGAGCGAGTGAGCTCTGAACGAGCAAGATATCGTTGAGTCGCAATTGCATCTTCAAGGCGGTCGGGTCGCTCGCCGTCCACCGTACCGGCGCCGGTACGGTGTGGTATCTAAGAGTCGTGTCGAAGTGTTTAATCCATATTAAAATTAATGAAATCTAACTCCGCACCGTGCATGTTTTAATTACCGGTGAAATAAAAAACATGATCATTAAGTAAACTCAGCGTGTTCAATTAATTTCTCCTGGGTGTGGCGTTTTTCTCATGGCGAACATTTTACTGCGCTGTTCAGTTTGTTATCCATTTTTACGTGTCCTGTGTTGGTGTTTGGTGTTTCCTTTGCTTCGGCGGAATCATGTAGTGCGCGTAGTAACAATTAAGTTATGATTGAGGAGGATGTGAATCTAGTGCCCGTGTCTGGTACTTACTTCCTCCCCACAGGTGAACTATGTGTATGTGTAGCGAATCCAGATAAACAAAGATA